>WOXC01004528.1:0-739029 GCA_011680675.1 Gymnobelideus leadbeateri
AATAGCTGTGCTAGAGGTTAATGCAGATTGAAATGATGAATAGACATGTTCAGTTGCCATGAATAATCTAGACATGACTGTTTCTCAATATCCCCACTGTGGATATTCTATATCCTAAATTAACATAAATAAACATAAATAAAAATAAACATAAATAAATAAACATAAACATAACATAAATAAACATAAATAAAATTGTTCTCAGTATGTCCTGGCACAGAGTTTGAGCATAAGTTTTAAGTATGAGTTATGGTAAATGTAATGCAATGAAATCAACTCAGCAACATGAGACATTCATGGTCTGTGTGAATCACTATGTTCATTCATTTTGGACAACCAGCATAAGAGAGTTAAATCTTTATCAGATATTGCTAACTATGAATTGCAAATAAATGTGAATAATACTGAATGAATCTATAGAGCAAATTAATGAATACCGAAGAGTAGGATGAAGTAGTAATCCATCAATCAATTATCAATAAGCATTTGCTGGATGCTAAGCACTGAGGATGCAAAATCCTAGGTGTTCATAAACAAAAATGAGAACCTCGCTGCCCTTCAATAGCTTCCTTTCTAATAGAGGGACAATTTATTTACAGAGAAATAAAATAAGATATCACACACACACAGAGACACTATACAGTGTTTGGATTGAGGGTGACAATCATGGGAGGAATCAAAAAAAGGTCACTTAAAAGAGCTGGCACTTCAGCAAACCCTTAAAGAAAACTCAGGGCTTCCAGTGGTGAAGATAATTAAAAAAGATTTCAGGCATGAGACAAAGCATTTGCCAAGACACAGAAGTAGAAGTTTAATGAGTTCAAATCTGGTCTCAGACACTTACTAGCTGTGTGACCCTGGTAAGCCATTTAGCTGTGTTTGCCTCAGTTCTTCATCTATTAACAGAGCTAAAGAGTGAAATGGTAAGCCACTCCAGTATTTTTCCCAGAAAACCCCAAAAGAGGACACAGAGAGTAGAATACAGCAGAAACAACTCAAAAACAAACAAACAAAAAATAAGACACGAAGGTAGATAATTTGACTGGAGATCAGACTGAAAACAGAGAATAAATTGTAATCAGCCTGGAAAGACAGACTGGAAAAGTGGAAGAATAAAGTAGTGCTATGTAGGGTTCTGAGAGCTATAGGGCTGCACTGATCTAGGCAGTTGATAACTCAGAATCATAGGATCTCTGAATGAAACTACAGAAAAATTGCAATGTTGGTTTCATAATTTAAAAAAATCATAATAAAGTGGTGGAGTCAAGATGGCAGAGTAGAAAGAGGACCTCCATGCATCTCCGGCTCTCACCACCTCCAATTCATGTAAAAGGAGACTCTGAAAAAACTTTGGAGCTACAGAACCCACAAAATGACACAAAGAAACTAACCTCCTACTGAGGACAGCCTGGCAGGCTGGGAGGAATCAGCCAGCACAGCAATCTGGGAGCTGAACACAGCCCAGCATGAGCCAGAGGTTTTAGCCCCAGGGTAGGCCTGACCAACCACCAGCTGGAGGGACTCCAGATCCCCAGCAGTTGTGGTGGTTTCCAGAATTATCAACACATAGAGGTGAAGGACAAAGTGAGAGGTCAGTCCCGTGTGGACTTTGGGATCCAGTAGCTGGGAGTACAATGGCTTTTGCCCCAAGGGTGAGAAGCAGGTAAGGTGCTGTGGCCTTCAGCTATCCTACCTGGCAACTTCAAATCCTGGTCTGCAAAGTGTAGGGGGACCAAGCAAACAGTATGAACTTTAACCTGTTTGGATCTGGACTGTGATCTAGGGTAGAGGTCCTGGGGTGTGCAACCAGTTTGCCAGAGCATTTGGAGGCTTCAGAGAGGATACCCAGCTAAGACCTCCAGCAGCTGAGAAAAGCCCAGTGTTTGAGAAAGAAGCTCCCTGTCTTGTGGCAGAGTCCTATTGTGGAAAAAAGGCCAGGGGTCAAGTGACTGAGTGTATACATGAGCAGACAAAAGAAGCAAAATAAACAGAGTACCCAAACTTTACACTCCTATTTTGGTGACATAAAGGATCAAAGCATGGAACAGGAGGAAGACAGTGAAGTCAAAACTCCTGCACCAAAAGCATCAAAGAAAAATACGAGCTGGTTATAAGCTGTAGAGAACCTTAAGAAGCAGATAAGAGAAGTGGAGGAAAATTGGGAAGAGAAATGAGAACGATGCAAGGAAATTATGAAAGCAAAGAAAACAGTCTGACTGAGGAAAATAACATCTTAAAAATAGACTAACTCAAATGACAAAAGAGGCACAAAAAGGCAATGAGGAAAAGAATGCCTTAAAAAGTCGAATTTGCCAAATGGGAAAAAAAAAGAATCTCAAAACTCACTGAGGAGAGTAATTCATTAGAATTAAATTGGAGCAAATGGAAGCTACTGACTTTATGAGAAATCAAGATACTATTAAACAGATTCAAACAAATGAAAAAAATATAAGGCGATATGAAATAACTCATTGAAAAAACCACTGAGCTGGAAAATAGATCCAGGATAGATAATATAAAGATTATTGGACTACCTGAATGCCATTATAAAAGAAAGAACTTAGGAATCATCCTTCAAGAAATTCTCAAGGAAAACTGCCCTTGTGTTTTAGAACCAGATGGCAAAATAGAGGTGGAAAGAATCCACTGATCACCTTCTGAAAATGATCCCCAAAAGAAAACTCCTAGGAATATTATAGCCAAGTTCCAGAATTCCCAGATGAAGGAGAGAATATTACAATGAGCCAGAAAAAAAAAATAATTTGAATATTGTGGAAACACAATCAGGATAACACAGGATCTGGCAGCTTCTACACTGTGGGATCAAAGGGCTTGGAATATGATTTTCCTGAGGGCAAAGGAGGTGGGATTAAAACCAAGAATTAACTACCCAGTAAAACTGAGTATCATGATTCATGGGAAAATATGGTCATTCAGTGGAATAGAGGACTTTCAAGCATTATTGATGAAAAAAAAAAAACAGAGTTGAATAGAATATTTGACATTCAAATACAAGAAACAAGAGATGATTAAGAAGGTAAATAGGTTAAAGAAATCATAAGGAACTTATCAATGTTGAACAAGTTACATTCCTACATGGAAAAATGATAATTGTAACTGATGAAACTTTTCTCAGTATGAAAATAATTGAAGAAGGGTATATGGGCATATGAATACATATGTGAATGTGTGTATATATGTTTATAGGTATACATAGATAGAGGGCACAGGAACAATTTAATTGGAAGGGATGATACTTAAAAGATCAAATTAAGAGGTGAGAGAGGAATATAATGAGAGTAGATGAGGAGTGACAAAATGGGGTAAACTATCTCATGTAGAAGAGGCAAGGGAAAATGGTTATAATGGAGAGGAAGAACAGGAAGGCAAAAAGGCAAAACCTTATGCTCATTGAATTTGACTCAGGGAGGGAATGACCTACGTACTAAATAGGATTTGTCACCCTACAGGAGGGTAGGGAGGAAGGTCATGAAAGGAGGTATGATGAAAGGAAGGGAAGGCTGCGGGGGAGGGAAGAAGGAAGCACCCACTTTTGAAAAGGTACAGGATCAAAGTAGAGAATAGAACAAGTGGGAGGTGGGATAGGAGGGAAGGAAATAGTCTTTTACAATATATCTACTATGGCAATGTTTTGCATAGCTACACAGATACAACATATACTGAATTGTTTACATTCCCAGTAAGGGTGGGTGACAAGGGAGGAAGGGAATGAATCTGGAATTTAATGTTTTAAAATCAAATGTTAAGTGTATATATATATAATTATTATTATTAATACTATTTCACATGTAATTGGGAAATAAGATATGTAGGCAATACGGCATAGAAATCCACCATGCCCTACTGGAATAGTCGAAGGTGGTATGGGAGAAGATATGGGAGAGAGCAGATTGGAGGAGGGGATATTCTGTGGGACCTCTATTTTGGGGTGGTGCATAGGGGGAAAACAGGTAAAAATTGCAACACAAAATTTGGCAGAAATGAATGATGTAAACAAGAAGTTAACAAAGCATTTGAAAAAATTTAAAAATAAATAATAATAAACTATTAGCCACTGATAAGTACATTAGCTAGTGCCTGATGTCCTGGACTAACTGAATACTTTATTATAATAGAAAATGAGTTTTCCTAGACTAGAAGTTGATGGAAAGAAGGTCATTAAAGTATTCTCTTTATGTCTTAATCCAGCAGAATCAGACAGCATAAACGTTCCAGCTCTGCATATGTCCCTGTTCTTTAAGACCCCAGGTATGCAAGCCTAATAGAAGATGACTTAAAATAAGGAAGAAGCAATAAAAGACATTCTCTTTCAGTGATTGTGCAAGGGGATTCTGATGAATGACTAGCTATCTTGTTTTTTTCAAGTTCTCTCTTTTTTGTTGTTGTTTAAACAATAAAAATATAAATTTTGTTTCACCAAGAAACATAGTTTAAATTGTTATGAGATTATTCTCTGGAAATTTCGGAAACATTTTCCATAGTTTTTTTTTTCTTTTTTCATAACATTTTAAAATTTTCTTCTACAATATTAATATATGTATTCTTTATATCACTTTAATTTCCATAAAAATTCCTGTGCTCTCACCTATGCAGAAAGTCAATCTTTCTACATAAACAGAAAGGAAGATACAGAAAAAAATGAGCTTAGACAAACTGGCCAAAACATAAAACAAGTTATAATACCCAAAATATTTTATACAAGTAGACCTTTACTTCTGGAGAAAAAGAAAAACAGGAGAGAAGGTATCTTTTCTCATATCTTCTTCCAGACCAAACTTGGCCTTTATAATGATGGTGTTCCATGTTGTTATTTTTATTGTTGTCTATCCCATGTTGTGATCTCATGCACATTGTTTTTTTTTTTTATGGTTCTGTTTACTTCCCTTTCCATAAATTCATATGAGAGAAACGACGGAAGGTGGCAACTATGTGGTGCAGTGAATAGCGCACGAGCCCTGGAATCAGGAGGACCTGATTACAAATTCAGCCTCAGACATACCACACTTAAGAATAGTGTAACCTTGTCACTTAACCCCATGTTCAGAGATCAAGAGATTTTCCTTACCTGAATTTAAAAGCCTGTCACTATTAAAAATATGTTCCATTACAATAATCCTTACATTCATTTGTTTATCCTTTGCTACTTTATATCCCTGAAACTGCCTTCATTTTTAAGAAATAGCCAAGCAAAAAAAAAAGTTCGCATGCCCTATAGAGAGAAAAATACATTTTAATTCTCTTCAAACAGTGATTCTATTAGTGAGGGATTCCTTCTACCAGTATAGATTAAATATTCTTCATAATTTAGTATATGGTCTTTGAGAGTCCCTGTGAACAGAAAAATTCATCACTGCAATCAACCTGTCCTGAATGTCTTTTAACTTTGTTAAAACACACTTTGGTACAGATATTCTATCTATAACAGACTTATACCAGAAGCATTTTTTTTACCTTGCTTATGATCTTTAATTTTACCGAGACAAAGAAATGCCCAAACGTCTCAGTAAACTAAGAAATACAATGATACCCTAGCAATATATAATTTTTGCCTTGTTTCCCCTATGTGGGGAAAAATACTTTGCAAAATACACCCACACCCACCCACACACACACACGCACACACACACACACACACACACACACACACACACACACTAGCTACTTTATATGTTCTAGGAGTCAAGATTATAAAGAGAAAGATGAAGCAGTCTCTGGTCTTAAGGAGATTATTTCTTTTGGATAGGGTGTGAATACAACATATACACAAATACAAAACAAGAAAGGAAGAAGAAAGAACAAACGATTTGGACTCTTTATGTGTAGGTGATGGAAGAGAAACATCAGGAGGAGGAAAAGTCTTATAAAGGAAATAGCACCTAACCTCACTTCAACAAGGATTCTAAGAAGCCGGGCTAAGGAGGAACTATATTCTAGGCATGTAAGATATCTTCTAGGAATGAAACAAATTAGTAATAAAATACTGAGTTTGGCAAGTATCTATATTAAAATGAGGGGGGAGGCAAAGAATAGTGGGTTTAGGTTTTCAATCAGTATTACTAGAAGAAAAGCTAAATTTTGAAATAGAATGATTTATTCATTTTTATACTGATGATTTAGAACTGATGAAGTTACTTGCTAATTTCATTAATGGATGTTTTTCATATAACAATTTTACAAGTAAAGGGTCAAGTTGTTTTTAGATTTATTTTAGACTTCACAAGGTAAAATTGACCCATTCAGGGAAGGCCACCTTTAGGACAGAACCATAACCTATTGCTTCTAGCTCAATTGTGTGGCTGAAGATCATTGTGTTGAACAGGAGAAAATAAGAAAATAAACAGTTTAAAGTATATTAGATATTTACTAAGAGCACTAGTTTTTGGTGATTGGTCTATGAACAGAACTTAGTGTGGAGCTTTATATGCCTTTTGGGAAGCATTAGAAACAACATGGCAAAGCATTTGTAGAATTCAAATTAATTCAAAAATATTTATTATACTATCACAAACATTGGTGGGGGGAAATTGGCATATAGTTTATTTTATAGTAAGATATTTTCTAGATATACATTATTATCATCTAGCATTTATCAGAAGATGTAACAAGAGAAATAATCTTGCTCAATGCTCTGTTGATAATAAACATCAGGCAAAGCAAAAACTAGGGAGATCCATGCTCTCAAATGGTATTCACCATTGTGATGGAGAAAATGCAATGGAGTCAAATTGAACAATGTCCCTGTGGATAATAAGATCCTTGAGATGTTTTGTTTTTTTTTTTTTTTTATAGATGACATAGTACTGATAGGAATAATTTACAAGAAACTGCATTATTTCTTAGATGACCTGAATAATAACAAATATTCACATGCCCTATTCATCTCCATATTTGTATATGTGGGAAGAAAATGAATATAAATAATTAGTTTTGCCCAAAATTGAAAAAGAGGAGGAGAACAGGCTAGATTGCCTGGAGAAATTACAAAGTTCTTTTTATGAATGAAAATTGTGTAACTAAGGTTTGTGTGAGTAAACTCCCCCAATCTCACTTCTTTGTGTGTGTGTGTGTGTGTGTGTGTGTGTGTGTGTGTGTGTGTGTTTGTCCTTCATTTTATTTTCTTTCTTTTTTTTTCTCCAAATGCTTTATTAACTTCTGGTTTATGTCATTCATTTACATCATATTTTTAGTTACAAATTTTTCCCCATTTTCCCCCTACCCACCACCCCAGAATAACAGTCATACAGGCTATCCCCTCAACCAATCTGCCCACTCCCATCTCTTCTCCCATACACCCTTTGACTTTTCCAGTGGGGCAAGGCGAATCCCTGAATCCCATTGCCTGCACATCTTATCTCCCAGTTATATGAAAAGTAGTGTTAATCATAGTATTTATATATTTAAAAAACTGATTTTAAAAGGAAGATAAGCAACTTAGTATATGCTATACACATGTAGCCATGCAAAACATTACCATAGTATATATAATGTAAAAGACTGACTATATTTCCCTGCCTCCCATCCCACCTTCCAACTGGTCCTCTTCCCAACTTGATCCTGTCCCTTTTCAAAAGTGGGTGCTTCCAACTTCCCTTTAACCCAGCCCACCCTCTCCACCACCACCTTCCCCCAACCCCATCACCCCCCATGCTCCTGTAGGGTGGGACACCCTATTTAGTATGCATATCATTCTCTCCCAGGTCCAAATTCAGTGAGAATAAGGTTTTGCCTTTTTGCCTTCCAGTTCCTCCCATCCCCTGCAACCACCTTCCCCTGCCTCCTCTACATGAGACAGCTCACCCCATTGTCTCTCCCTATTCCCCCTCACCATATTACTCTCTCACCTCTTAACCTCACTTTTTATGTATCATCCCTCCCTATTAAATTTAACCTGTGCCCTTTATTTGTATATACCTGATATATATATATATATATATATATATATATATATATATGTATATATATATATATATATATATATATATATACACACATACACGTTCACATATGTATTCATATGCCCATATACCGTTATTCAACTATTTTTGTACTGAGAAAAGTTCCATTAGTTACAGTTATTGTTTTTCCCTGTAGGAATGTAAATAGATCAACTTTGATAAGTTCATAGTGATTTCTTTTCCCTGTTTACCTTCTCAAGCATCTCTTGCTTCTTGAATCTGAATGTCAAATTTTCTATTCAACTCTGTTTTTTTCCTCAAGAATGCTTGAAAGTCCTCTATTCCACTGAATGACCAAATTTTCCCCTGAAAAATGATACTCAGTTTTGCTGAGTAAGTGATTCTTGGTTTTAATCCCAGCTCTTTTGACCACTGGAATATCATATCCCATGCCCTTCAATCCCTCCATGTAGAAACTGCCAGATTCCCAACCAGTCCCAAAGTCCATAGGGCACTGACCTCTCACTTTGTGCCAGGCTTTGGAAACACCACCGCTGCTGGTGTTCTGGGGTCCCTTCAGCAGGCTGCTGGTCTGGCTGCCCTGGGGCTAAATCCGCAACTCACTGGGACCTGTGTTCATCTCCCAGAGCACTGTTTCACTCGTGGCTCCCAGAGGGCTGCACTGGTTGCCCCCTGCCAGGCTGCCAGACTGTCCTCAATGGGATGTTAGCTTCTCTGTGTCATTTTGTGCATTCTGGGGCTCCAGAGATCGTTCATAGTCCCCCTTTTATATGATTTTGAAGTGGTGTGGGCTGAAGCCTCACAGAAGTGCTGTTTCTACTCCGCCATCTTGACCCTGCCCTCCCAAACTCACTTCTTTATGTTTTATCATTTTTCCTATGGAGGAGATAGACATAAAACTCCATTGTCTCTGATGAACTGAAAGTAGGATTACACAGAAGAAAATGGAGAGGCATATAATGGGGGTTAATAGATTGCAAAAAATAACCAACGAGGAACTCTCAAGAACAAGAGCAAAGGACATCATCAAAGAATTATGTGACTACCAGAGAAGGGAAGCTGATTAGGTGCAAATGTGAGGGATAATAGGAGGTCATCTAGAGTACACCACTGATACTCTTGATGCCAGACGAAAACAAAGAAGCACTCTAAAACTGACTGGAACATTAATGTCAAACTTTGTGGAAAATATAGAAGAGTGATGAAGAAACAAATGGGTGTCTAGCTCTATGGCTTAAAAGAAATGAAATACATGCAGTAATGAATCTATTTGAGCATTTGAAAGTCACTAGAGGAGATATTAACATTTCTAATGTGTAGTTCCTGACATCATAGAGCTCACATGAAAATTAATCAGATACTCATTTTCAGTTTAGGTTGGGTCAGGGTGAGAAAGAAGAATGGAAGATTATTTAGTAAATTGGATTTTTGATGCATAAAGTTAATGGTTACAAAGAAACATGCCATAGTAATTGTCTAGAGAAGATAGCTGGAGCTAGATGACTAGAGTGTGTAAGAGAAATTAGCTTTAAAAATGTACATTTTATTCCATCTGAATTGTTATTATAATTGAAGGAGGCCTGTACTTAAATGTGCATTAGTGATTTAGGGAGTAGTTTGAAGAAGAGCTTAAGCCTTGAGAAATACCCATATTTTAGAAGACAAAAGGAAAAAAAATAAGATTACCCAGCAAAAGTGATAGCTCAGAGAAGTCAAATTAGAATTGCTGTAGTGTCATGTCACAGAAGCAAAAAGAGAAATATGACCAAATATTTAAATGCATCAAAAGGATGCTTTGATATGTAGAAGACAGAAAGTATGACTGAGAAAAATCCTTAGGTTTGAAATTCATGAAGCAGCACATGATCTCATGAATTTCAAGGTAGATGGAGGCTGGGGATTGGGGGGAAGTATATGATTGTCATGAAAGAACAAGAGTCACATGAAATTTCTAAGTCCCACTACAGTAGTACTACATGTCATGGAAAAATGAAATCTTTCAGGAGTAATTTGAAATGGATAAAGAATGTGTTCTGGTTGAGTGTAATATATGGGAGAGGGGAAAAAAGCATTAATTTTGTTTTCATTAAATTAGCACTAATTATACATAAGAAAATTTTATGTTGGAAACACATAATCATTTTGATTAAGTTAACATAAACCTTTTTACTAGGATCCAATCCTCCAGTCTTTCTGAAATAAGCAAAAAGCTTGTAAAAGTCATTGAAGGAGATGTCTGAATAAGAATTTATTTTAAAAGAGGTCATTAATTATTATGCATTGAATATTCTTGAAAAATGAACCTTCTTAATTGACAGAAAAATAGTTTCTTGTCTTTCATATATATTTTTCATGTCTATTCAACCACATTTCATTATTTTAAAAGTTCATTTTATATTTTAATTATCTTAATTTGTAAATTTTCATTGGAGGAAATGTGGTATAAGATATAGAGAGCTGGTTTCATTGACAAGAAGATTTGGGTTCAAGTATCTTTTTCCTCACACACTGGCTAAATGATCCTAGGAAAATCACCTAATATTTCAGTGCTTTAAACAATTCCCTAAGAACATTAATTGCAGAGAAGTCATTGGCCTGAATTGTTCAAAGAAGTTTACTCAAACAAGAATTATCTATGCTATTGAAATCACAGTGCTACTTATTATTTCAGGAGAGGGTATACCCAGTCTTTAATTTTTTATCTTTACTAAGGTTCAAATAAATTATGATATTTTAGTTGGAGTTCTGTTCTAGGAGTGTGATTTGATTTTATGTGAAGTTTTCTCCCATGCAATGGAACCATATGTCTATCCTAAATTTTAGGAGAAATGTTAAGTTCTATTACTTTTATGTATTTTCCCAATCTACAAGGTATCAACCTGATATTTTTAAAGAAATTACTGATATTGTATGGTAACTACTAAATATTAGGGAAACTAGAGTAAAACACCAGGCCTGGAGTTAAAAAGTCCTGAGTGCTATAGAGCCAAGATGGTGGGATAAAAACAGGGACTTGCTTGAGCTCTCCCCAAAACCCCTTCAAATACCTGTAAAAATGACTCTAAATGAATTCTAGAGCTTCAGAATCTGCAAAATCACAAAGTGAAATAAGTCTCCAATCCTAGACAGCATGGAAGGTCGACAGATAGGGTTTATTGCACCAGGCTGGGAGTGGAACTCAGTCCATTGTGGGTTGTGCTGGTGCAGATGGGGCGATGGCAGTCCTCAAGTGACTGAATCACTGGCAGCTGTGACAGTTTCTATATTTCTTGACCCACAGACACTATAGACAGCATAGAAGGTCTGTGGGAAAATCTATGAGATCTGAGTGAAAGAGGAGTGTTTTCCAGGCACCAGCCCTTGGGTGGCTGAAGCAGCAGCAACAGAAGAAGCAACAGAAGCAGCAGTAACTCTTCAAAACCTCCCAGCCTACAGGGACATAGCAAGAATCACCCTAGCATACCCAGGATGGCTGCTAGCACAGGTACTTAGATCTGCCTTTTTAAAGAAAAGCAACAGAAAATGGGTTAACAATCTTACTTTAATCAAACATATATCATTTACCTAGTTCAGGTGAAAAAGTCAGCATCCTGAACTTCAGAGAATAAAACAGAAGTTAAAACAGAAAATAACACAATTAAGCAGACAGGGATTCCATCTGTCTGGCTATTGCATTCATATCTAATTAGTTACCAGAAAGGGAAGCACAAGCATGTGGATTTTCACAGCTGGGGCACTCAACAGCTGCCCAGCCTCATCTGATCAAATCACACAACTCTTGCCAAAGTGAGCCCCAAAGCAAAATCTCACATCAGGATATATATCTATCTCTATCTCTATATATCTATATCTATCTCTATATATCTATCTCTATCTCTATCTCTATCTCTATCTCTATATCTATCTCTATCTCTACCTCTATATCTATCTATCTATGTGTGTGTGTGTATATATATATGTGTGTGTGTGTGTGTGTGTGTGTGTGTGTGTGTAGCCTTCTCCTGTGTCAGAAAGTGTCACAACCCTCTTGACCTTCTGCACAATCACAAAGTAATAAGGTGTGGGCATTGCTGAAAAACAAGCCTCCTGCCATAGGTTTTATGTGGCCACATTCAGCCTATTTGGGGGCAGAGTATATTTTCAAATCAGGGGAACATTCTCAGAGTCACTTAAGCCTATCAAGGGGCCAAGGGGCAGGGAAGATATTTAGATTCCCATTACCATAACAAGGGAACATGGGGATTAAGCAACCAATCAGAGAGTGATTGCAGGGATCTCTTTGCTGGAGTTGAGACAGGGTTTTCTTCCTTTGCCCTGCTTGGATCTGAGTCATAGATCTGGGGTGAGAAGAAGCACTGACTTGGTAGAGCTCATGGTTGCAATGGAGAGGGAATCCTCACAATTCCAAGGCAGAAAAGAGTACTTAGAGTAACGCATAGAACAAAGTGTAGGCCAGGAAAGGAATAAATACCTCTCCTTTGAACAAACCACCTAGGAAGAGCTGAAAGTTTACAGATCCCAGAAGTATCTCTGAAAAGAGCTATATAAAACCTGTGGTGCAGTAAACCCAAACCCAACTCAACCCTGGAAGCATATTTTTACCTTTACAGAGTTAGAAAGTCAAGTATTTAACTGACAATATAAGAAAACAGGGTAGAAAACCTCAGACTATAGAATCATACTTTGGTGACAAAGAAGAACAAAGCATAAAACCAGAAGAAGACAACAAAGTAAAAGCCCCTACATCCGAAGCCTTCAGGAAAAATATGAATTGGTTGCAGTGCAAGGATGAGCTCAAAATGGACTATAAAAATCAAGGGAGAGAGGGGCGGCTAGGTGTCGCAGTGAGTAAGAGCGCTGGCCTCGGAGTTGGGATGACCCGAGATCGAATCCGGCCTCAGAAAATGAGCACCCACACACAAATAATGACTAGCTGTGTAACCTTGAGCAAGTTACTTAACCCCAATTGCTCTAAAAAAAAAAAAAAAACAAGGGAGAGAAGTACAGAAAAAATGGGAAGACAAATGAGAGTGATGCAAGAAAATCATGAAAAACAAGTCAACAGCTTGCTACAGGAAACTGAAATATGCTGAAGAAAATAACACCATAAAAAATAGACTAATCTGGATGTGGCTAGGTGGCACAATGAATAGAGCACTGACCCTGGAGTCAGGAAGATCTGAGTCTAAATATGGCCTCGGACACTTAACACTTACTAGCCACATGACCTTGGGCAAGTCACTTAATTCAATTGCCCCTCCAAAAAGAAAAAAAAAAGATTGAACAAAATGGCAAAAGAAGTCCAAAAAGCCAAAGAGGAGAAGAATATCTTAAAAATAGGTCTGGGTCAAATGGAAAAGGAGATTCAACAGCTCACTCAAGAAAAAAAAAATTCAAAATTAAAATGGAGCAAATGGCAGCTAGTGACTTTGTAAGAAATCCAGAAATTATAGAACAGAAGCAAAAGAATGAAAAAAAAAAGAAGATAACATGAAATATTTCTTTGGAAAAACCACTGACCTGGAAAAGACATCCAGTAGAGATAATTTAAAAATTATTGTTCTACCTGAAAGCCATGATAAATTATCAAGGAAAACTGCCCTGACATTCTAGAACCAGATGGTAAAATATAAATTGAAAGAATCCATTTATCACCTCCTGGAAGAGATCCCCAAAGGAAAACTCCTAGGAATATTGTAGCCAAATTCCAGATTTTCCAGGTCATAGAGAAAATATTTCAAGAAGCCAGAAAGAAACAATTTGAGTATTGTGGAAATACTATCAGGATAACACAAAATATAGCATTTTCCACATTAATGATTTGAAGGGCTTGGAATATGATATTCCACAGGTCAGAGGAGCTAGGATTAAAACAAAGAATCCCATACCCAGCAAAACTGAGTATGATACTTCAGGGGGAAAAATAGGTATTCAATGAAATAGAGGACTTCCAAGTGATGAAAAGAAAAGAGTTGAATAGAAAATCTGACTTTCAAATACAAGAATAGAGAGAAGCATAAAAAGGTAAACAGGAAAGAGAAATATTTGTAACTCATGAGACCTTTGTCAGTATTAGGGGATATGAAGGAAAGATGATAGAGAGAGAGAGAGAGAGAGAGAGAGAGAGAGAGAGAGAGAGAGAGAGAGAGATTGAACAGAGTGGATTGAATATGAAAAGGTGATATCTAAAAACAAAATTAAGGGGTAAAATAGGAATATTGGGTGAAGGAGAAAGGGAGAGATAGAATGGGATAAATTATGTAACACAATAGAGACAAGAAAAAAGGTTTCACAATGAGGGGGAAGGGAGAGGGAATGATTGAACCTTACTCTCATTGGATTTGTCTTAAGGAAGTAATACCATGCATACTCAGTTGGGTATATTACTCTACAGGAAAGTAAAAGGGAAAGGGATAAAGGGGGTGGTGCTGATAGAAGGGAGGACAGACCATGGAAAAAGGTAATAATAATGCATGCCATCTCAGGGGGGAGAGGGAAGAGATGGGGAGAAAATTTGGGGTAGTGGGGAGGTATGATAGAAAGGGGGACAACTTAGGGGAGGGAGTAGTTGGAAGCAAACACTCTGAAAAGGCAGAGGGTCAGAGGAGAAAATATAGTAAATGGGGAGCAAGATAGAATGAAAGGAAATAAAGTTAGTGTTTCACACCATGACTCTTTTGGAAGTGTTTTGCATAACTACATATTCATAATTTATATTGAAATACTTGCCTTCTCAAAGATGGTAAATGGGGAGTGAAGAAGAGAGAGAATTTGGAACTAAGAATTTTAAAAATAAATGTTAAAAGTTGTTTTTACATGCAACTGGGAAACAAGATATTTGGAAATGGGGTATAGAAATCTATCTAGTCCTACAGGAAAGTAAAGGGCAAGGGAGTGAGGGACTGCCTGATAGAAGGGAGGGCAGCCCGGGGGTGGGGTAATCACAATGCATACCATCTCAAGATGAAGGAGAGAGAAGAGATGGGGAGAAATTTTGGAAATCAAAATCTTGTGGAAATGAATGATGAAAGTTAAAATTAATTAATTAAAATAATAAAAGAAATATTGAAAGAAAACAAAAAGGAAGACCTGAGTTCAAATCCAGCTTCAGACTGTAGCTACAAGATGGTGTTCAAGTTGCTTAATCATGTTTTTATCAGTGTATTCATCTCTAAAATAATAAAGAGGAGGAAATGGAAAACCAGTTCAGTATTTCTGCCAAGGAAATGGAGGCACAAAGAATCAGATATGATTAAATACTACTATCAAATATATTGATAGTAAGAAGTATAGTTGACAAAAACTGATGAATTCATTTCAAGCTTTCTTTTAGAATTATCCTTATGGATTTTACACTTAGAAAAATCTGAGTATCAAACACCAAATTTTCACAAAATAAATATCTACTAGGGAGAGAAATTTCTTTTTTTTTCATCTTTACAGTTAATGGTATTTTCTTAATGGTAAAAATAATCATCTATTAAAGAAGAGAAGAACTAAGGAGGAGAATAATTTTCAGGAATAGAATCCAAAAAGCATTTTCCAAATATAGTAGAGGTTTCAAACTATGGATAGAAATTATAAGACACAAGGGTAGGGAATGAGCTGACAAGACATGATAATATTTGTGATGCTATGGAGGTCTACCAGAGTAAGTACTGATGAATCTAGATTCTCCCATGAAGCTGTGACATGGTCAGCACATATGTCTTCATTAGATATACTGTTAGATAAAGTCTTGAAAAGTATACTATAGTCATGGTAAGATCTGAGGAATAATTTATTGGGAAAGATATTGTATTTTGAATTACATATTTGAAGCCAGGGAAGGTGGAGCCAAGATGGCAGAGAACCATGGCAGGGACTTACATGAGCTCTCCTCCAAATCCCTTTAAAATGACTCAAAACAAATTCTAAAGCAGCAGAACACACAAAAAGGCAGAGTGAAACAAATTTCCAGCCAAAGACATCCCAGAAGGTTGACAGGAAATGTCTATTGCAGAAGGGTGAACAACAAATGCATTCCACAAATTGGAATGCCCCAGCAAAGCTGAAGCAGGCCTGGGGACAACTGAATCACTTGCAGCAGTGGCAATTTCCAGACCTCTCAGCTGACAGATGCCAAAGACAATTTAGAAGGTCAGCAGGAAAGGTCTGTAGAACCTGGTTGAATGTAAAGCACAATTCAGTGCAGTCTCACCAGCGCAGCCCCAGTCCCAGCAACTGAGGAGCAGGCCTTTGGAGTAACTAAATCAGCAGCAGCAGTGACAGTAGTAGCAACTGTTTCCAGAATTCTCAGCCCACAGAGGGTAAAGTGATCAAACAACTGATCAGAAGGAGATTATATGGGTCTCTTTCGTAGCACTGAGGCAGGATTCTGTAGCTTTGTCCATACTCAGTCCTGGTCATGGGTGGCAGGCCCAGGATGAGTAAAACACTAGCATAGCTGAACTTGGAGCCACAACAAAAATGAGATCCTTCACAAAGTTCCAGGGATGAAAAGTATGTTTCTGGCCTCTCACCAGCAAGAGCACAGGCCAAGAGATTGTATATACCTCTCCTTAGAGGATACCTCTTGGAAGAACTGAAAACTTACAAGTGCCTAGAAATATCTTGGAAAACAACTGTACAAAATACCCAAAATTTGGGACAGTATGCCCTAAACCCTGAAAACAGAGCCTTACTTTAAGAAAAAGTTAAAAGTCAAGTAGTAGGTTTGGGGAATGAGAAAACAATAGAAAAAAGTTTCTGATGGGAGAAATTTACCATGATGACAAGGAAGATCAAAACACACTTTCAGAAGAAGACAACAAAGTCAAATTTCCTCCATCTAAAACATCCAAGAAAAATATGAGTAAGTCTCAATCTATGGAAGAGTTCAAAAAGGATTTTGAAAACCAAGTAGGAAAGGTAGAGGAAAAACTGAGAAGAGAAAAAAGCAATGCAAGAAAATCATGAGAAATGGATCAACAGCTTGGTAAAGGAAACAAAAAATACTGAAGAAAATAACACCTTAAAAAACAGACTAACTCAAATGTCCCAAAAAGCCAAAGAGAAGAAGAATGACCTAGAAGACAATTGGTCAAATAGAGAAGGAGGTGCAAAAACTCATTGAAGGGGGCGGCTAGGTGGCGCAGTGAATAGAGCGCCGGCCCTGGAATCAGAAGGACCTGAGTTCGGAGCCGGCCTCCTAATCCGCACAAACAAAAACCTAGCCGTGTAACCTTGGGCAAGTTACTTAACCCCAATTGCCCTAAAGGGGCGGCTAGGTGGCGCAGTGAGTAAGAGCGCCGGCCTCGGAGTTTGGATGACCCGAGATCAGATCCGGCCTCAGAAAATGAGCACCCACGCATAAATCAAATAACTAGCCGTGTAACCTTGAGCAAGTTACTTAACCCCAATTGCTTTAAAAAAAAAAAAAACTCATTGAAGGAAATAATTCCTCAAATATTAGAATGGAACAAATGGAAAATAATGACACTATGAGAAATCAAGAAATATTAAAACAAAACCAAAAAAAAAAAAATAGAAAATAATGTGAAATATCTCATTTGAAAAACAACTGGGGAACCTAGGTGGCACAGTGAATAGGGCACTTGCCCTGGAGTCAGGAGTACCTGAGTTCAAATCCGGTCTCAGACACTTAACACAAATACTAGCCTGGGACATTGGGCACGTCACTTAACCCAAATTGCTCTCAAAAAAAAAGCAAAACAACTGACCTGAAAAATAGAAACGAGAGAGATAATTATAAAACTATTAGATTATCTGAAAGCCATGATAAAAAAGAGCCTAGGTATCATCTTTGAAGAAATTATCAAATAAAACTGCCTTCATATTCTAGAACCAAAAGTTAAAATAGGAGTTGAAAGAATCCATCATCACTTCCTAAAAGAGATCCCAAAATGAAAGTCCCTAGCAATATCTTAACCAAATTCCAGAGTTTCCAGGTCAATGAGAAAACATTGCAAGAATTCAGATAGAACCAGTTCAATTGTCATGGAACCACAGTTAGGATAACATAAAATTTAACAACTTTTATGTTAAAAGATTGGATTGTTTAGACTAGGATACACCGTAGGGCAAAGAAGCTAGAATTAAATCCAGGAAATCACCTACAAAGAAAAACTAAGTATAATCCATGAGGGTGGTGGTGGAAATGTATATGCAATGAAATAGAGGATTTTCAAGTGTTCTTGATGAAAAGGATGGAGCTGAAGAGAAATGTTGACTTTCAAATACAAGATTCAAGAGAAGTGTAATAAGCTAAATAGGAAAGGAAAAGAAGAAGGGATTTAATACATTTAAACTGATGACATGGGAAGATGATATTTGCCACCAATAAGACCTTTTTCATTAGCAGGTTTTTAGAAGTAGCATATATATATATATGTATATACATATATATATATATAGAGAGAGAGAGAGAGAGAGAGAGAGAGAGAGAGAGAGAGAGAGAGAGAGAGAGAGAACAGGTCTGCGTTGAATATTAAGGGATAATATCTAAAAAATAAAATTAAGGAGTGAGACTAGTATGTAGTAGGAGAAAGATAAAGGGAGATGTAGAATGGTGTAAATTATCTCACATAAGCAAAAAACAAATTTTGCAGTGAAGGTGAAGAGGTGGAAGTTCAGGGGATGTAAATGAACTTTACTCTTATCAAAATTGACTCAAAGAGGGAATAATATACACTCAAATGAGTATAGAAATCTATCTTACCCTATACGGAAGTATGAGAAGAAGGGGATAAGAGTATGGGGTAAAGGTGATAGAAATGTTGGCAGATTGAAGCAGTAGTAGTCAGAATCAAAACACTTTTGAGAAGGAAGGGGATGAAAGGAGAGAGAGAGAATAGAATAAATGGTGGGGGTGGGGTAGGATGGAGATAAAATCAGTTAGCCATGGTGATTGTGAAAAAAAAAATTAAAGCAAATTTATCTGATAAAGGCCTCATTTCTCAAATATATAGATAATTGAGTCAAATTTATAAAAATAGCAGCCATTCACTAATTGACAAATGATCCAAAGGAATGGTAAGTTTTCAGATGAAGGAATCAAAGCTATCTATGACCATGTGAAAAAACTCACTATTGTTTGGAGAAATGCGAATTAAAACAATCCTGCAATACTTCCTCATACCTATTATATTAGCTAATGGTTCAGTAAAGGTAAATGATGCATGTTTGAAGGGACGTGTAAAGAAATGAGACATTAATGCAATGTGGGTGCAGTTGCGAAATGATTAGACTTTTCTTTAGAGCAATTTGGAACTATGCCCAAAGGGAATATAAAACCATTCATGCCCCTTGACCTAACAGTACCACTACTAGTTTTATATCCCCAAAGAGATTTTTAAAAAAAGGAAAATGACCTATATGTACAAAAATATTTATAGCAGCCCTTTTCTTGGAGTAAAAATTAGAAGTTGAGGGTATGCCCATCAATTGGGGAATGGCTGAAAAAGTTGTGGTATATGATTATAGTGGAATACCATTGTACTATAAGAAATATAAGAAATGATGATTAGGGAGCTCTCAGAAAAATTTGGTGAGACTTGAATGAGCTGATTAAAATTGAATTGTACTAAGATCAAAGTAACACCATTATTGTAAAATAATTGGTTGTGAATGACTTAGATAATCTTTGCAACTCAGTGATTCAAGACAACTTTGAAGGATTTATGATGAAAATGCTACCCAGAAAAAAATAATTTTTGGTGTCTAAATACAAACTGCAACATGCATTTATTTTACTTTATTTTTCTTGACTTTTTTCTAGTCTATGTTTTCTTTCATGGAATGTCTATTATGAATATGTTTTTCATGAATACACATGTATAACCTATATGGAATTGCTTTCCTTCTCAATGGGAGTGAGGTGAAAAGAGAGGAAGAGAGAGAATTTGGTGGTCAAAATTTTAAAAAATTAAAAATAATATTATATGAATGTTTGTTATGAATGTTGAAAATGAATTGTTTTTATATACTGAAGAAAAATACTAAATTAAAGCTGAATAGATAAATGCTTGATACCATTGCTAAATACTAATAATTTTATGGTTATCTGTTATTATAAATTTAAAGCAAGACTCTACATATGACTTCACATATTTATTCTAAGGAGATTTTTAGTGATTATTCACTAGGTTTCACAGATCTTTCTTGGCTTTTAGAAAATAGGGATTGGAATCAAGTGAAGTCAAAAAACATTTATTAATCACTTACTTTGTGCCAGATATTGTAATAAGTGCCAAGTATATAAATATAAACAAGAAGACAGAAAGTTTCTTCTCTCATTCTAACACAGAAAGGATATTTAAATGGTAGTGATATAAAGGTGAAAACACTCAATGTGGAGACATAGTAGAGAAAGTCCAGAGTCAGGAGCATGGCTTGGAAAGGAATTATGACATCAATAGTCTGGTCATAATCCTTATAAAAGTATGTTCATGGATAAAACAGCCATTCAATGAGGCAAAGGGAAAAGGGGTGGGGGTGTATATCCAATATGAAATTTTCAGGGGTAGAATGAGCATCCAGCATAAAGTGTTGTTTATGACATGAGAGGAAAAGGACATTCCAAAAATCAGGAATGCAGTCACATCCCCATCCCCCCAATAGACAGTAATCTCTATGAAAGTAGATGGCAGCTCTAAATGTATTTGATACACACATACCCTCCTTGTTCACTACCAAATAAATTGCTGGCACCAACTCAATAAATCTCAGAATGAATAAATGAGTGCCCATGGTGGGTGCTTAATAAAGGTTTATTGTATTTCAAAAGTCCATCTGAAATGAGTTATTATTAAATCTGTTAGATAACTAATCATGGAGCATTAAAATTTTCTAAAAGGTAAGAATATATTCTAATATATAAAACATGGTCTCAGTTCATATAACAAGTAAAATAACTGCAATTTTATGTTTCATTCATTCTCTGACCTGTCATTTCCCCTCTTTGAAGGAAAAAAAGCAAATCTCCTATTATTACAAAATTATGAATGTAAAAATGCTTCCACAGAGAGATATTAGAATTATGGCTTTTCTTTTGTTAATATGAAAAAATTAATTGTGATTTTCCTATTGATGCAGAACAGAAAAAAGCTAGTACTTGCATTGTCCTGTTATATCCACAAGAAATTTCTCTAAATGGTACTTATTTTATAAAGTTTACTTAATGTGATTCATTATAATTAGTAATGCTATAGTAACAGTTAAAATTGTTGTAAAGGAAGAATGTATTAATTAATAGTTAGTCTATTAACTTTTAATTACTGCAGAAAAAAATGCTGAGACAAATTAATTGTGAAAGCCAGGAAGAAAGTTTGTCGGGAATCTGTCAAATATGTCTCTGTCGATAATTTCCTTTCTTAATTTATGAAACGATTCATAAAGCTTTTCTTCATTGCCATAAACTTTAATCCTCTCTGTTTTAAAGTTTGAAAATTGTGATGATTTCTCCAAATATTCACTCTTAACTTTAAATGCACTATTATTCAAAAACCCTAGATGTCTTGCATTGGAAAACATCCATTTTAGGCTGGAGAAATAGTTATAAACCTTGACTTTTCTTTTTCTTTTTTTTTTTTTGGAGGGCAATTGGGGTTAAGTAACTTGCCCAAGGTCACAAGGCTAGGTTTTTGTTTGTGTATGTGTTAAGTGTCTGAGGCCGGATCTGAACTCAGGTCCTTCTGACTCCAGGGCCAGCGCTCTACTCACTTCGCCACCTAGCCTCCCCGAGACTTTGACTTTTCAATAGAGAGTGAATTTAGTGGTTTCTTTGATATGCATGATGATCTTGGTAGATTGTACATCAGGTAGCGTAACCAAGGCTCTCTATGAACAGCATATACACATTCTTCCTTTGATTACACTAATACAGTAGAAGTAATAGTCCCCTAAAGTGAATAGAAGCTTGTGTTATGCAAGGGTTCATAGGCATAGCTCTCATGTTCTGTCATGCAGAAATGGGAAATGTAATCAAACTGCTCTGCTGTTCTTCACAAGAAAACATATTCTTTAGATATTCTTTTCATATAATCATAGTCATTCAATATTTCTTTTCTTTTTTTTTTTGAGGAGTGTAGAAGGTACCTTACTGGAACAACAACCAAAAGATTCCAAAAGTTATAGTTTCTATATTGGATGATGAAGAAGCTCCTTTATATGATAATAATTATATTAATAATAAGTATAATGATAAATAATATAACAAGATCTTTATTGTATCAAATCATCAAACAAAGTTCTAGACAAGTGGTTTTCCCTGGAGTCAACTTTGTGTGTGGACCTTGTATTATTTCAGGTACCTTAGAACACAGAACAGTAGAGATGTCAGGGACATAAAGATCCTTTAATTCCCACATTTTGCATATGAAGAAACAGACTCAGGGAGGTAAAGAGAGTGAAGCTGGTTAGGGCAGGATAAAAATCAGAACTCAGATCTCCCAGAAATTAGCCTAGTGCTCTTCACATACGATTAAGTCTCATCTTGCTCTGCCAACCTCTCCTCCTCCTCCATTTATTTATTCATTCATTCTTCTATCTATTTTTATCTTCACGCCATCAACTCACAGTTTAAATTACTTAGCAGTTTCTTGGAAATCATTAATGTTTTTTGAGACTATTTTCTGTTGAATTGGGTTAAGGAGAAACAGGTTTTCAGAAAACAAAGTAAAATGCAAAATCACAAAAATAGTAAATAAAACATGTTCTTTTTTAAAATGTGTAATGTCAGCTGATACATTACAATCATACTGGTAGACAGTTTCTCATATGATAAGTCTGTTGTTTGATTTATAATTTTCTCTGATTAGCCGCTCCATCCTCATTTTTCCCCTATAGCCCCATGGGAGAGATAAGAACTAGCAAAATATCCAGCTTGTTTTTAGGTACATTCATTTTGCCCTCTTTGAATTATTTTTGCAAAGTAGAGAATTTTTCCATGATTTACAGAATAGATTACCCTTTCAAAAATAGTTTCATTACATAATAGCTCTATTAAGCAATTCTTATTTCAATAGCCTTCTTACTAGATAGTCTTTTTATTTAAAGATTGGCTTGTTTAGATGAATACATTTATGGTTTGTTAATCTTAAGGTGGTTTATTGTCACTTTCATTGGTGCCAAAAAATTTAGTTTGTTAGTTGAATTCCTTTGGGTGGGAGAATATTACTGTCTAGAGTGATATATTTCCCCCCTGTTAGAAATATCAGTATCATATATTTCATATTTTATACGATGTAACTGCCAATTTTGCTCACAATGGTGAAGTTCTCCTATTGTTATAACATGTCTTTTTCTTAAATCAGTTATTCTATGGCAGAAGATAAACACTTCTTCAGAACCTGGTCTGAATTAGAGAAGTGTCATTTTTTTTCTGTTAATCGGTAAGTAATTACAGATGGATGTAGAAGTGAAGATCTGTTATTAGTGCCTTCACTTAATGGAAAGAAATATTGAGAAATGTATCTGTATACCTAAGTAATATATATATATATATATATACACACACACACACATATATATATACACATATATACACACAGACATATATATATATATATATATATATATATATATATATATATATATATATATATATATATATATATATATATATACGATCGATTGGGAGACTGTAGGGGGTGGGGTATGGGTATGGGAGTTAGGTATGTATATATGTGCATATATACATACACATAAACCTTAAAATAACAGGTATATTCTAAACTAAAACTTGGATATTATGTTCTCCACAAGAACATGATTCACTTGTATTCATAAGATCATAGATTTTTGAATTTAAAACGACCTTAGAAATAATCTAGTCCAATCTATCATTTTATAAAAGATAAAATTGGGGCCGATAGGTGGCAGAGTGAGTAGAGCGCCAGCCCTGGAGTCAGAAGGACCTGAATTCAGATCCGACCTCAGACAATTCACACACAAAACAAAAACCTAGCTGTGTGACCTTGGGCAAGTTACTTAACCCCAATTGCCCTCCAAAAAGCAAAGAAAAAAAAAATGACAAAATTGTGTTCCAAAAAAGTGGCATGCAATGCCCAAGATCACACAGGATTGAGACTCAGACCTACTTTGTCAAAACTCAGATTCCAAATCTAGTACTTTTATATTATGCTACACCACTTCTATTTTAATGAGCTTTGTCGTATTACAAGATCCACACAGATTAGAGGCATTAAAGGGGTGGTGGTGGTGGTGATGGGTAGCTATTATAGGCAATCACAATTATAACAGCAGGAGAAGGGACAGCTAACAGCTTGTCTTTGGAGCAAAAATGGGGAGAAACTCAAAGCAGATGTAGAGCTAGAGTGTATATGTTACTATTATGTACCCCCATGGCAAGGGGACCTCTCCCATAAGGAGCTTTATCCTGTGCTCATTGTACCTCAGACTTATTTTTGGAGAGGTTAAGCCTAAAAAGTTAGGTTCCACCCCCCTCAGGTTCTTCATAAGAGTAAAATTCTAGGGGAATCTCTCTCTCTGTCTCTCCCTCTCTTCCTTTTTAATTTTAGCAGTCTTTTTCTTTTATAATTTGAATTCCAAATTATCTCCCTCTCTCTACTACGGTCCCTTACCCACAGAAAAGGAAAAAAACAATAAGATATCAATTGTACATACAAAATCATCCAATATATATTTCCATATTAGTCGTATTACCAAAAATAAAAGAAGAGGAAATTATATTTCAATTTGCATTCAGAGTTTTTCAGTTCTCTCCATGGAGGTGGAGTATTTTTTTAATCATGTGTCATTTAGAATTTCTTTGGATCATTGTATTTATCAGAGAAGTCAAGTCTTTAACAGTTGACCCACATTAAAACCTTGCTCTTACTTTTCACAATTATCTGACTTCTCACTTTGCATCAGTTCATATGGGTTTTACCCTGTTTTGTTTTTTTCTGAAGTCACCTACATCATCATTCCATTAACCACAATACTACTTCATTGTGTATATAGCTGCTTTTCTTTTGCTTTTGATCTCTTTGCAATACATGCCCAAAAGTGGTGTTGCTGGATCGAAGGGAAAATCCAATTTTATAGTCCTTTGGGAAGAGTTCCAAACTATTCTCCAGAATGCTTGAACCAGCTCACCACTCTACCAAAAATTCATTAGTGTGCCTGTTCCCCCCCTTCCCATCAAGTACTTGCCATTTCTGATAGTTGTGAGGTGGTACCTCAAAGATTTTTTAATATATGCATTCTCTAATCAACAGTGATTTATAGCAAATTTATATGATTATAAATAACTTTGATTCCTTCCACTGAAAACTGTCCTACCTCCTTGAGAACACAAGCAATTTGATACATCTGAAGTCATGTAAAACCTATTTTCTTATTAGCCATGTTGTGAAAGAAAACACTAGCAAAACATAACAGGAAAAATAGTTTAAAATATGCTTCAATCTGCATTCAGTTGGATAACCATAAGTTTTTTTGGAATTATCTTGGATTTTTCTCTGATCAGAGTAGTTAAGTCTTTCACTTTTCATCATCCTTTCAATATTGCTGATACACTATACATTGTTTTCACAGATCTGCTCCCTTTTGTCTTTATGAGTTCCTAGAAGTCCTAAAAGTATGTTTTGATCTTTATTCAGATTCCCATCAGTTCTTTCCCTGAAGATTAATAACATTTTTTTTGGTCATAAGTACTTCAGAGTTTTCTTGGATGATTGTATTATTGAAACTAGCTATGGGGGGAGGCTAGGTGACCCAGTAAGAGCCCTGGCTCCAGAGTCAGGGGGACCCGGCGTTAGTTCTGGCCTCAGATTCTTAACACCCCACAAAAATAACTGACTGTGTAACCTTGAGCAGGGTACTTAACCCCAATTGTTGAGAGAGAGAGAGAGAGAGAGAGAGAGAGAGAGAGAGAGAGAGAGAGAGAGAGAGAGAGAGAAACAAGAGAGAGACGAGAGAGAGAGAGAGAGAGAGAGAGAGAGAGAGAGAGAGAGAGAGAGAGAGAGAAACTAACTACTTCACAGTGGATTATCTTACATTTTTATTATTGTATCCAGTGTTCTAGTTGTACTCATTTCACTTTGCAACAGTTCATACTACATCTTCTTAGTTGTTGTTTTTTTTTTGGGGGGGGGAGGGGAATATCCTGCTATCATACACAATAGTAATCCATCACTGTAATATAACACAACTTGTTCAACCATTTGCCAATTTTTGGGCATGACCTCAATTTCCAATTCTTTGCCGCTAGGCAAGAGGTGCTGTGAATATTTTTGTACTCCTTTTTCAGTGGCATATAGAAACATATAGATCCTGTGGTTAAAAAATTCAAGATGTTTGGCAATGGCCCAGAAGGCAGTGAATGACCTTGGCATCTTTGATGTCTGACCGAGTTCTAAGCACACCACAGCATCTACTTCACCCAACTTTATAGGCATTGGAAAAATTGTTCTCCTCATGTTGGAAGAGACAGTTCCCTAACTCACTAATTGATTTGAGGTCTGAAAGTTACTCTCAACTTGTTTTAACACATTTTATAATACAGTTTAAATGAATGTGGCTGTTGGGCATGCTACAGCTTCTTGAAGGCACAGGTGAGACTTGAGTGTCAACCACCAAAATCATATGAGTAGCCCTGTAAAGGGATTGGCAAGTCATCACATTAGAGGTGGTAGGCCACATTGAATATGCTATGTAACCTATGCCACATATAGGGGAGTGGTGACCAAGGAGAAAGTGTTTCATTTTGGAGAGGTGGAAAGACAGGGTTAGTGGTTGAGATGAGGAAGATCAGTCCAGTGGAGGTAAGCAGGGATTCTGTGGGTAGATGATTGCATGGGGATGTGAAGGTAAAACATGATATTTCTACCAAAGGCATTCTTATCAAAATTGTTTGTCTCTGAAGCACTGGAGAAGGGAACAGAAATCAGAAAGCTTCTGCAAGGAACCCAGGTTCTCTTATGAAATTTAAGGTTGATTACCATTGCTGTGTATTTCTTGAGCATTACCATTGCTGCTGGGATTCGGGGAAGGAAGAGAGAAAAAAACCCTTCCCTATCTTTCTGGAACCCTAAGGAAAGGAAAGCAAAAAGAATACCAAAAATTTGAAGTCCCAACAGAGAATTCATATTCTTTTCTAGGTTCTTATAGATTACAGGAGAAAAGTGGATTTCTTAACAAAATTCTGGCTTGAATGTTAGTCATAGTACAATAAAGCTCACGCATCCTGTTCCCCAGGCGCGGTAACAAATTTGAAGTTGTTCTTTCATCCTAGCAAATATGTTTCTCAGAAAGGGTCCAGAGCAAGTTTCCAGCTCCATGTGATGTGCCTTTAATATAATTGATTGAGGTTCTCCTTATAAGTTCTGCTATAATAATAAAGGTTCATAAGGACAATTAAACCATAGATAATGGATTTAATTATATCCTCTACATGAAAAGAGGGAAATGCATGCATTTTAAAATGTATTCCATCAAATATGGTTAAGAGTTTTAAAATAGTGTTTAGAAGATGAAAATTTCAGTTATCTGGAAAATGCTATTGATCAATGCTTCGGAAATGAGATCTTTGTGAACTATTTTCAACACCTACCTCTATCCACCAAGAATTTTGAGGTCAGCTGAGATAAATAGCTCTCCTTATAGAGCTGAGTTAAGTAGTTCTCCTCTCATTAGAAAAGATAACAAGCTCTTCAAATACTGCTGCTCCTTCTGCCAAGTCCTCAGCATCTTCCTCCCTGAAGGAGTAGGGAGGGAGGAGGAAGCATTGGCCTAGAAAATCAGCAGCTCTAGAAAGTATCTCAGTTTGTCCTCCTTAGAACTGAGACTCTGCTATTTCTGTTTTATCAAATTTGGCATGTTTTGGATTTTGTAATACACAAGTTGTCTTATAGCTACGCAGAGGAATAAAGGAATGAAGTCAGAATGTAGTCATAAAAAGGAGTATCTTCCAGAATAAAACAAGTCAAGGAAATACAGACAATAGACCTTATTATTTGATACCTAGCATATGATTCTAATTTCACAAACATTTGGCATAATTGTTTCCACAGATATAAGTGCATCACCAATTTTGAAAGAATTATAATAAACTATAATATGCCATATCCTAAAATTTTAACAAGAATAAGGTATTTTTTTTCTGTGATGATTCATTAGTCAGAGAAATTCACAGTAATAAAGGACCCCAGTGTCTATGTTGTATAGCTTAGACGTGGACAAAGAGATTTCTAGTAAGTAGAAGCTTTAAATATGTGTGTATGTATATATATACATATATATGTATATATACATATATATGTATATAATATGGGGGTTTGCATTTGAATAGGCACTAGATTTATGATTTTACCAGTTCAGTGAATTGCAGGATGAGAAAACTGCCTCTGCTAATGGAAATCAAGCTTTTCTTGGCAACTTGTTGTCTTATAGAATTTTTAGAGGACTGAATAGTTAAGCAGCTTGTTCAGTAGATAGAAGTGTTAAAATTTTGTGTGTTTTTTTTTCATCATTTTAATTGAATTTAACTAAACAAAATTTTACTTCTGAAAAGGAAGATCTAGGACAAAAAGGTCTAATATGATAAAGAAACCTGCTTTTCTGTAGTCTATAGTATGGTAATCTAAACATCTCAGTTCCTAACTCAAATTCTCTTTCCTGAATCCTTCCACAAATCCACATTGTTCTTTTCCTTATCTAAATTCCCAGAGAACTTTTCTGTATTATCCAAACAACTATTAATAATATAATTGTTTGTCTTCTCTAAATGCTGTATACAAATCTTCACAATGAAATTGTAATCTTCTTGTACAGACCCCTTTGCTATTGTTGTTGCTTTTGTTCAGTCTTTTTTTCAGATCTATACAACATTCCTTGATGCCATTTGGCATTTTTTTTGGTGAAGATACTGGGGTGAGTTTTCTATTTCCTTCTCTAGCTCATTTTCTAGATGAGGAAACTGAGGCAAACAGGATTAAGTGAGTTGCCAAAGGTCGCATAGCTAGGATCTCAGGGTATGATTTGAACACTTGTACATGAGTCTTTCTGATTTTAAGTTCAATGCTCTATCCATTACACCACATAGAGGCCCATTAATTTACCATAATTGGATATATATTAACTGCTTGATAAATATCTTTACTTCGCTTAATTTTCAGAGCATAGCTATTACAAATCATTTTCACTGTGATTTTTAAAAATAGATATAAATAAGCTTTATATAAATGATTATACGAAGGTAATTCCAATTAAATCAAAGTTAATATGAAATATTACTTTGATAGAAAAACAGTGATAGAAATGGTGTTTCTATTAATTCTAAATCACTACAAAACACAGAAAATTAATATAATACACTAATTTGATGAAAAAAGAATGTTTCCATTTTTATTATACAAATTAGCAATGTCATTACAACACATACCTTTAGTACTAAATAATAATACTAATATTTATTTATTTATTGTAAAGTTTAACAAAGAGTTTTGTATATATTATCTTACATGATCCCAAGATTATGAAAAAGAGATTTCAAGATGAAGAAAGTGAGTCACTTGGGGGCAGTAAGTAGAGCAAAAGCCCTGGAGTCAGGAGGTACTGATTTCAAATTCAGCCTCAGAAACTGAATGTGTACTAGCTGGGTGACCTTGGGCAATTCATTTAACCCCAATTGCTCTGTTTTCACACCTCCAAAAAAGAAACAAAAAAAGTGAGTCACTGGTCTTTTAGAAACGGCAGATTTTTTTTCTCCCCAACATTACACAGTCACTACAGTATTCCTCAAAACTACATTTGAGAATCCAAGTTCTAGTTCTAATTAGTTCATGTTCACTTTGGTCTATGGATACTAATATTTACTAATTTGGTTTGAAATTCAATTCAATAAAAATGCAGATTAGATTAGAAGCTAATCTTTTATATTATTAAAATGTATTTATCATGCCCAGAAATAGGAGAATCACTAGACAATGATTGGAATTGTCTTTACATATAAAGTAATTTGATTTTTCCCGAGTTAATGAATTGCACACATGTAAGTATATATAATTTACCTTGTCTGTGGTCCTTCATAATCAGTGATGATCATGCTTTCATATAATGGAACTTTATTGTTATCTATTAGGAATGAATTTTAATGTAGTCCAGATGGTTTCAGCTGGTATAAAGTGGAGAAAATTATGGACTGAGGATGAGAATACAAATGCTAAAATAACTGTTTTACTACCTACTACCTATCTGAACTTAAGCAATATTTTGATATGTAAAATGGGATTCTGGAGAAAAAGATCTCTAAAGCCTCTTTCCTGATTAAAATCTATTAGTTAATGATTTAATTAAATCATTCTGCTTTTTAATGATGGAATTGGAGAATTTACATTCTTTGTGTGTGTGTGTGTGTGTGTGTGTGTGTGTGTGTGTTTTGGGGGAAAGGTAGTACAGTTTGATCTCTTGTGTCTATAACCTATTTAGTAATTTTTATAATAGGTGAATTTCTAGACTTAATAGACTACAACTAGGATTTTTCAAATTGGGTGTTAAAATTCTAAATAAAAGGCTAAAGTTTTATCTTAGTACTTGATGTCCTAAAGAGGATGAATATCATTAATAATAGTCCCCTGATAAATCTTGGAATATTTATGAAGAAGGGGGCATATAAATGCATTTTAACAAAAAAATTAAGCTTTTTAATGACACAGTGTTCTTATGCTTTAAAGAATTTGTAATAAAGGTGGCTATGTGTCACAGTGAATAGAGCAATGACCCTGAAGCCAAAAGGACCTGAGTTCAAATCCAACCTCAGACACTTAACACTTACTAGCCCTGTGACCTTGGACAAGTCACTTTAAACCCAACTGCCCTGCCTCCCCCCCCCCCCAAAAAAAAAAGAAAAAAAAAGGAATTAGTAATTTTTCCAAGAGGGAGATGTGGATTCAAAGCACAGGAAAGAACACAGTAACAAAGATATAAAAAAAAGAATTTGAAAATTTTGTGTTTACTCATTGTTCAATAAATGTAACCATCATCTTCACAAGTATAATTGTTGTTGTTGTTGTTGTTTTCCAAAGAATTTCAGCTATGAATATAGAGAGAGTTTAAATAGTAGTTATATGGAGTAATGGACAAATGGAAAGGGTTTTTTTTAATGGTTTAAGAGACTGGGCTATGTTTGTAGAAAAAAAAATGTGAAGTAGAGAACTATGATGAAATTATTGAAATTGAAGATTCATGTAAAAAAGGGGATGACTGCTAGAGTAGGGTTATGACTTGCACAGGATGAAATCAAAGTTAGGTCACTGACAGAGCAATTAACGTTACTGAAGGACAGGGATAATTTTTACTCTGACATAGGAAATAAGGAAGGGAAAGTGGAAACTGATTCTGTGAAATTTCGAGGAAGGAAACTGAGAGAGATTGCATCAAATGCCCTCAATTTTAATGAAGCTGAAGACCAAATTATCTCTTGTATATCTGTCTGTGGTGCATTAGCAGGAGGGACAGAGGAAATTTTGAAGATAATATTTGGATAAGTTTTTGTGGGGCATAAAATGGGAAGTTGTCAGATATCTGTAGCATAATTGTAGAAGAAACAGTCAATTTTTATTCATGAAAACTGACTGAATTACTGTTAAAGTGAGATATTATTTTAAATTGGTAAACTGTGTGTGGGCAAGCTTGGGAAGGATTTAGAGAGCAGGTGAAATAATTTGGGATAAGGATATCTCAGTTGTTTGACATCTTCTAGAGAATTTTACAACTTTATATCAAATAACCATAGCAGATTTATTCCATAAGGTTGTATTTTCAATTCTATAGATTCAATGTATTGAGTTAAATTGTTTAGTCATTAGGATGTGGTTTGAGGCAAGCTCATTAAAGCAAAGCTTTTTAGTGAATGACAAGTTATTGAGCTAACATGGGCCTAGGAGGTTAGATTTGTCAGCTCTGAAAATCTTAAACCATTTTAATCAGCCCCCATGGGGGTGGACAATCCATAAACTAGCTAAGTTTAAGACATTTTTCAGAGGAAGCTGATTTGTTTCAGAAAGACATTTAATCTCCTTCTGGTGAAAGATCACTCATGTCCCCCATCTGGAGCACTCTTTCTCTAGCAACCAGATTTTTTACCCAGGAAAGTGAATTAGCAATGACAAAATTATTTTGGGGATGATAGAACTGAAATAAAGATTTGAATGGTCTGGACGATACTTTGTTTATAGCACCATAGAGCATGATAAATTGTTATTATACTATGGAGTTTAGTGGTAAACAAAATCATTGTGTTTATGAAATATAGTATCCAGGTAGAAACAGCACTTCCAAGGTGCTCTGCCACACACCACCTCCAAATAATGTGAAAGGTGAATCTGAACAACTTCTGGAGCCCCAGCACCCATAGAACAACACAGAGAAGCTAACTTCCTGCTGAGGACAGGCCAGCAGCCCTTCAGGGAGCGGCCATCGCAGTATTCTGAGAGCAGGCAGCACAGTGCACTGGGAACCGACACCTCAGTGCTCTGGGAGCTGAGCCCAGGCCTGTGTGAGCGGTGGTTTTCGCCCTAGGGCGGCAGTGCCAGCAGCCAGCTGGAGGGACCCCAGAACACCAGCAGCTGTGGCGATTCCAGAATTATCAGCACAGATATGCCTAGGACAAAGTGAGAGGTTAATGCCCTATGGACCTTGGGACCAGTATTTGGGGAACACTTCAGCTTCCTCCCTGGGGGCAAAAAGCTGCTGAAGAAACACAGCACAGAAGCCATTTTGCAGCAGCAGTGGCAGCTCTAGCTCCTGCTCTGCAAACTGTAGGGAGATCCAGCAATCAGTCTAGGGGTTAATTGCACTTGCTTTAAAATGCCTGGGTCTGGATTGGGGTCTGGGGGAGAGGTTTGGGGTGGGTATCCAATTTCTGAGAGTGGGTGGAGGCTTTACAAAATCCACCCAACCAGCAGAAGTTGTGAAGACCCCACATTTGGTCGGAAGCTCTCCTGTCTAGTAGCAGAGCCCTACTGTGGCAACAAGCCCAAAAATCAAGTAATTAAGTGGCAGGCCTAGGCAAAAGAAACAAAATAAACAGAAAAATTCAACATTGGACTCCTATTTTAGCGGCAAAGAGGCTCAAAGCATGGAGGAGGACTGTGAGGTCAGAACTCCTGCACAAAAAGACCCAAATGAAAATGCAAGCTGGCTACAGGCCATTAGGGGACCTTAAGAAGCAGATAAGAGAAGTGGGGGAAAATTAGGAAGAGAAATGAGAAAGATGCAAGAAAGTATGAAATGACAGTCAACAGCCTGACTGAGGAAAATAACACCTTAAAAATAGACTAACTCAAATGGCAAAAGAGGCTCAGAAAGGCAATGAAGAGAAGAATGCCTTAAAAAGTCGAATTTGCCAGATGGAAAAAGAATCTCAAAAGCTCAATGAGGATATTCATTCCGTCATAGTTAGACTGGAGCAAATCAAAGCTAGTGACTTTATGAGAAATCTAGATGCTGTTAAACAGATCCAGACAAATGAAAGGATAGAAGTCAATGTGAAATATCTCATGGGAAAAACCATTGACCTGGAAAATAGATCAAGGAGAGATAATTCAAAATTTATTGGACTATCTGAAAGCCATGATCAAAGAAAGAACCTAGAAATCACCCTTAAAGAAATTCTCAAGGAAAATTTCCCTGATGTGTTAGACCCTGACGGGGAAATAGAGGATGAAAGAATTCACTGATAGCTTCCTGAAAAAGATCCCAAAAAGAAAACTCCTAGGAATGTTATGTCCAGGTTCCAGAACTCCCAGATCAAGGAGAAAATACTACAAGCAGCCAGGAATAAACAATTTCAATACTGTGGAAACACAATCAGAATAGCACAGGGCCTGGCAGCTTCTGCACTGAGGGATTGAAGGGCATGGAATATGATATTCCAGAGGGCAAAAGAGCCGGGATTCAAGCCAAGGGTCACCTACCCAGCAAAACTGTGTATCTTGTTTCAGGGGAAAATATGGTCATTAAGTGGAATAGAGGATTTTCAAGCATTCTTGAGGAAAAAACCAGAGTTGAATAGAAAATTTGACATTCAGATGCAAGAAGCAAGAGATGCCTGAGGAGTAATCAAGGAAAAGAAATCAAAAGGAACTCATCAAAGTTGAACTATTTACATCCCTACATGGAAAAACAATAACTGTGTCTGATGAAGCCTTTCTCATTATGAAAATAATTGAAGAAGGGTATATGGGCATATGTTTACAAGTATACATGGATAGAGGGCGCAGGTTGAATTTGATGGGAAGGGATGATTCTTAAGGGGTGAAGTCAAGAGGTGAGAGAGGAAAGTGGCAAGAGGAGATGGGGAGAGACAGGGTAGGATAAACTATCTCATGTAGAAGAGGCAAGGGGAAATAGTTGCAGGGGAGGGGAAGAACAGGAAGGCAAAAAGGCAAAACCATATTCTCATTGCAGCTGGCTCAAGGAGAGAATCACATACATATTAAATGGGATATCTCACCCTGCAGGAGAGTAGGGGAAAGGGGTATGAGAAGGGGGACAATGGAGGGGAGGGCATTCTGGGGGGAGGGGACATTGGAAGTAACCACTATCAAAGAGGGACAGGATCAAAGTAGGGAATCGACCAGGTGGGAGGTGAGATGGGTGGGAGGGAAATATAAGCAGTCTTTTACAATATATCTACTATGGTAATGTTTTGTATAGCTATACATGTACAATACTTACTGAATTGCTTATCTTCTCAGAGGGAGTGGGTGACAAGGGAGGGATGGAATGGATCTGAAAATCAAAGTTTTAAAATTAAATGTTTCATATGATGTCCAGGCATTGGGGCTCAGAGATTCACCTTGCCCTAATGGCAAAGTCGAAGGGGGTATGGGCGAAGATATGGGAGAGAGCAGGTTGGATGAGGGAATATCTAGTGGAACTGCTATTCTGGGGTGGTGGGTAGGGAAAAATGGGGGAAAAGTTGTAACTCAAAATTTGGTGGAAATGAATTATGTAAACCAGAAGTTAATAAAGCATTTGTTAAATTAACACACACACACACACACACACACACACACACACATATATATATAGTATCCCGTTCCATTGAAAAGTCCTGAATCACACACATAATTCTGACTCTCTGTCTTTTAAACATATCAAATGTTTCCTTTCTGTTTGAATTTGTTATTGCAATATCAGCCCCTTTCTTTCCATTTCAACATATATCCTTAATATTTTCCATGTGTGATTTTTCTCCCTTATGAGGGACTGTGTTGCTTTTCAATTTGCATCCCTAATGATTATCACAGTACCTTGCACATAATAAATGTTTCATTCATTCATCAGATTACATCATGCAATAGAAAAATCACTGAATTTAGAATCAGAATAATTAGGTTTAAGTCCCATTTATGTTACTTAATTGCTTTGTGTTGGTGGACAAGTTATTTAACCTCTTTGAGCTTCATTTCCCACAATTCTTAAATGGAATAGTGCCTTAAAGGTCTACTTCAAGCAGGATGGTAGAGCACATAGTGGTCAATCTTGGGGTCAGAAAAACCTGAAATCACATCCTATCTCTTGCGCATACCAGCTGTATGTGCAAGAGCAAGTGTACCAGAACAAATAACTTAATATCTCAGTTCCCCAGAAAATTCCTTAATATAAGTTCTTGATCTGTATATGTGAAGAGAGTTTCCATATTCAATTTCACCCACTAAAGAAATCATATTTACATACCAAACCAAATATAATAAAGACCTATATCACTGGGTTGTTTAAAAGGGGGAAAATGAAAAAATAAGTAAAGCTTTATATAAATAGGAAATGTAAGTTATAATTATCAAATTCTCAGACATGGTCATTGATTTCATTATAAATTGATTTCTTTACAGTGAAAAAGAGGGAGACACACCCTTAAATGGGATCAAGATATGATGTAATCTCTTAAAATTAGGAGATTTAAGCTTTGTATATCCTTTAGGATTTGACTTAGGTTGTTCTATAAGTATCTATTTGTTAATTTGAACAAGTTCAGGAAAGTATAAGGTAAAAGATAAGCAATCATGATAGACTCTCTCTCTCTCTCTCTCTCTCTCTCTCTCTCTCTCTCTCTCTCTCTCTCTCTCTCTCTCTCTCTCTCCCTTTCACTCTTCATTTCCCTCCCCTTATCCACTAATCTTGTACAATTATGCTTTTTTAATTGAAGGCTACAATAATGGCATTTGTGCTTTCAGCTCCCTGTGATATTGCCCTATTGAAGGAAAGCACTATAGCCCTTAGAAAGTCAGTAACTAGATTGACATTTAAATTGACAGATGAATTATATCTATTTCACAGAGTCAAAATATTGCAGATATTTTGTTGACATAAAAAGCAAGAACAATAAATCATTTCCATTCTGAGGAAGTTAGTCTTACAAAAGGTTGAGGGAAATTTAAAGACAATCAATTTTATCCACCTCAGTGGACACATGTCCTGAGTAGGCTGAGGTGATTTAATATTCTATCTCTGGCCGACATGCATATTCCTTCTTAAGCTCTATGTTTTTGTCAGCATATCCTACATGCCTGGAATACATTCTTTCATGTGTGCTTCTTAGAATCTTTAACTGCTCTTAAAACTCAGCTCAACTTAGCTCAGATGCCACACATTACATAAAACTTTTCCTTATCCTCCAAGTTCTTAATTATTTCTCCCTCTATCTTATCTATTTATCTATTTATATCTTGTAGTCATCAGAACAAAGCTCCATTGGAGACATCAGCATTTTTTTTTTATCTTAGACTTCTCTTCACCCCCCACCAACACCATCAGTGCCAGGATCCCATGATTTGCACAGAGTAAACAGTTAAGGACCCTCTTTTAAAATGATTTAGATTTTGGAGATTCATTTCCATGGCTCCAAAGCACAGTAACCAATAAGTTTTACTGATCAGTTTTGTCAGATACAGAACATGGGTTTTATATCATATAGTTTAGAATTAAAAGAAAACTTAGGGGTCATTAAGGCCAATTCAATCATCCCTCATTCCACTATTTATACATCAGGAAATTGAGTTTAAAAGATATTATGTGGTTTTCTCTAGATTACATGGGCAGTAAGAAGGAAAGTTAGGGTTGAACTAAGGTCATCAGCTCTCTTTACCGTGCTTCCTTACATGAGGACTGAAACATTAACCCACAAAACTAGTATATCATATTATCTTTGCAGAAATTTTAAAAATGATGGAATTAGATGTTAATGGTGCAATGGAATGATCATTGTCAAAGGGTCAGAGTTCAAAACCTGTCTATAACGTTTGTTGTGTATATGGTTCTGAGAAAGTCATTTCAATTCCATTGACTTCACTTGCTCCATCTATAAAGTGAAGAGGTTGAAGAAGTCTCTTCCAGCTCTATAGCTGTGATATTAATGCCATCATACCTATTTTATTCTTATACTTGTAAATCTAGTTTATAATGCTTGGTGAATATCTTAATTATCTTATTTAGACAGGATGGATATTAAAGCAGATATAAAGTCTAGTATGGCAATAAATGTAATGATTATATGGGCTTCTTCTAGCTAAATTTGAAAACTAAAAGTAATCCTATAGCACAAAACTAACATTCTACAAATAATCCATTCTACTAGAGTTGTGCCACAATTCTATAAGCAGCACTCATTTGACCCAATTAAATAGATTCAGATTTTAAGATGAATGCTATTTTATACCAAATAGAGGTAAAAAAAATAATTATTTAGTGATCACAGATGAATTTCCTTAAAAAAGCAAAATATTCAGTGTTTGGTTCCAACAAATTATATTATTTTATCTTATTTCATTAATCATGATAGCATGTTAACTTTAATGTACACTGTAAAGCCCATTCTTGATGAAGAAAACAGAGTTGAATAGAAAATTTCACATTCAGACACAAGAAGCAATAGATACTTGAGAAGGTAAACAGGGAAAAGAAATCAAAAGGAACTTATCAGTGTTGAACTATTTACAATCCTACATGGAAAAACAATAACTGTTACTGATGCAATCTTTCTCAGCATGAAAATAATTGAAGAAGGGTATATGGGCATATGAATACATATATGAATGTGTGTATATATGTTTACAGATATACATGGATAGAGGGCAGAGGTCGAATTTGGTGGGAAAGGATGATACTTAAATGGTGAAGTTAAGAGGTGAGAGAGCAATGTGGTAAGAGGAGATGGGGAGAGACAGGGCGGGAGCTAAACTATCTCATGTAGAAGAGGCAAGGGGAAGTACTTGCAGGGGAGGGAAAGAACAGGAAGGTAAAAAGGCAAAACCTATTCTCATTGAATTTAGCTCAGGGTGAGAATGACATACATGCTAAATGGGATATCTTATCCTGTAGAAGAATAGGGGGAAGGGGTATGAGAGTGGGAGTGATGGGGGGCATACTGGGGAGAGGGGAGGTTGGAGGCACCCACTTTTGAAGAGGGACAGGATCAAAGTTGGGAATGGACCAGGTGGGGGGTGGAATGGGTGGGAGGGAAATATAGTCAGTCTTTTACAATACATATACTATGGTAATGTTTTGCATAGCTATACATGTATAACATATGCTGAATTGCTTAGCTTCTCAGTGGGAGTGGGTGACAAGGGATGAGGGAAATGGATCAGGAATTCATAGTTTTAAAATTAAATGTTTCAAATATATATAAATAATATTATTAATACTATTTTGCATGTAAATGGGAGATTAGATATGCAGGCATTAGGCAGAGATTCACCCTGTGCTAATGGAAAAGTTGAAGGGGATATGGGGGAAGATATGGGAGAGAGCAGATTGGATGGGGGGATATCTTGTGGGACTGCTATTCTGGAGCTGTGGGTAGGGGAAAATAGGGAAAAAATGTAACTCCAAATCTGGCAGATATGAATGATGTAAACCAGAAGTTAATAAAGCATTTGGGGAAAAAAAGACAATTAATTTTCATATTAGAAAAGATGGGAAGTCTTAATAATTACAGCTATCCAAAAGTAGATTTGACTTCTTCATTAGATATTGTATATGGTGGACTAGAGACAGTCCCTTGCAGCTAAGATTCTGTGATTCTGAGGATCAGTTGAGATAACCACATATGCTTAGCTTAAATAAAAGAGGATTGTTGGGGGAGAAGGGGAGAAATAGTATCAAATTTTTTTCCATATTTTAAGGTATATCATGTGGAAGGGGGGTTGTGTTGTTTTTGATTATTCTTAGAAGACAGAAATGGGATCAATCAGGGGAAGAAAAATAAAGCAAATTTTTTACTCAGACTTCATCATATAATTTTATTTTTGTTCAGTCCTTTCCAACTCCTGTTCTTAGCAAAGATATTGGAGTGGTTTGCCATTTCCTTCTCCAGGTCATTTTACAGATGAGGAACTGAGGCAAACAGAGTCAAGTGACTTGCCCAGGGTCACACAACTGTTAAGAGTCTGAGGCTGGATTTGAACTCTGAAGATGAGCCTTTTTGATCTCAAGCCCACTGTACCACCTAGTTGCCCTTCCCCATACAATGGAACTCTCCAAAAATGAAATGAGCTCTCTCAGACATTAGTAATCCCCCAACACTGATTGTTATCAAACAAAAGCTTGGTGACCACAAAAGTGGGATGGTGTAGAAGAGATTCCAACTTAGAAACAAGTTGGGCTAAAAGATTTCTGTAGCCTTTTTCAATTCAGTCTATTAATCGCTTTCTTAAATACAGAATTTTCTGTATCTTCAATGTGATAGAGTAGTGCTAAAGTAATTGGCAATCATGGATAATTCTTAAGAGCTAATTCTATATCAATACATTCTTTAAAAAAAAACAGAAATACATTAGATCAAATTGACAAAACTACTTGAGGGGACTTTCTACATTTTTATTCCTTTACATTTTTGTATACATGACTATCAATAGATTGTCATTAGCAAAAACAGGACAATCCCTAGGGTCTAGATTTCCCTATATGAACATACAAACTGAATTTTCATTATAACACAGAATTACTTATACTGAAGATATGAAGAAAGCATTTTTTTTTCTTTCTGTATTAATTTATTTTAGAGTTGGTGCATTTCCTATTACTCTGGGAATTTCAGGTTGTCCATAGCTTAAGTTTATATATTGCATTTCCTTAGGAGGAAATTGATTAGATCAAAGAGCAAAGGTAAAGCCCTTTATATAGGGCTTATAGATTTCTGACTTCAAATAAAATTCTAAATCTGTGAAAGAAAATTGAAGATAAGAAATACCTTTTTAAAATTTAATCCAAAACTTACTTTAGGAAAGTGGAGGAATGTCTATCCTTCTAAATGAATTTTAATGGACAAAGAAGAAAATGTCAGAGTTAGATTTTTTTCTGCTCCCCAGGCAATAAGAGGTAGATATTTGTGTTTCTTTTTTTCCAAATGCTTTATTAAATTCTGGTTTACATCATTCATTTCTGCTAGATTTTGAGTTACAATTTTCCCCCATTTTTCCTTACCCCCCCAACCCAGAATAGCAGTCCCACAGGATAACCCCTTGTCCCATCTGGTCTCTCCTATATCTTCTCCCATAACCTCTTTGACTTTTTCAGTAGTTCAAGGTGAATCTCTATGCCCCAATCCCTACACATCCTATTTCCCAATTATATATAAAATAGTATTAATAATAGAATTTATAAATTTTTACACATTTGATTTTAAAACTTTGAATTCCAGATTCATTCCCTTCCTCCCTTGTAACCCACCCTTCCTGGGAAGATAAGCAGTTCAGTATAGGGTGCACATGTGTAGCTATGTAAAATATTACCATGGCAAATATATTGTAAAAGACTGACTATATTTCCCTCCCACACACTCTCCCAACTAATGAGTCCCAAAGTCCTTACCCCACTAACTTTTCACTTTGTCCATGGCATCTATGTGTCAGTAACTCTGGAAACACCACAGCTTCAGGTGTTCTGGAGTCTCCAGCTGGCTTCTGGTCAGGCCTCCCTGGGGCTAATACCTCTGACTCATGGGAACCTGGGCTCAGCTCCCAGAGTACTGTCCTCAGCAGGATGTTATCTTATCTGTTTCATTTTCTGGGTTCTGGAGCTCCAGAGTTTGTTTAGAGTCCTCTTTTACATGAATTTGGAAATTGGGGGAGCTGGAGCTGCAAGGAAGAGCTGTTTGTACTACACCATCTTGACCCTGCACCCCCAATTTCTCATTTTTAAAACTGGAGGATTAGACCTCATGAAGTCTTGGTTTCCTTCCAGTTCTAAATCTATGATCTTAGGTTTGGTTTGTACTATAAGGAAACTAAGTTGTAACTAAATACTAAATTAAATACTAAATCAACATTGACTTTGACTATTTCATTTTTATCACCCTCAGTTTTTACATTTATTTGTAAAAATTTATGAAATCAGTGAGGATATCAGAGATAATTTAATTTCCTCTTATTCATGAGAGCAGTTTCAAGAAAAATGGAACACACACACACACACACACACACACACACACACACACACACATACTGCATAATATATAGATGAGAAAACTAAGCGCCAGAGATGTGAAGTCATTAAGAGTATAAAGAGCCAGGGTATAAAGCCAGTTCTCTAGACTCCTAATTCAGGGCTATTTGCATTATTTAAATCTGGTTTAAGTACTTTAAAGGAAAAGCATTATGGGAATTCATTACTAGTACCTATGGGAATATAAGGAAGATAACATTGTCTTTGTTGATCAGGAAAAAAAAATCAATACAATGAACTAATTGGAAGACTGAAATGCAAAATAACAATAATAATAATAATAATATCACATTCAGTAACTAAATTGGAACTAGTATTTGTTTCCTGATTTGATTCTTGGTATATGATATTTCATATCAATATAACCCTGAAATTACACACACACACACACACACACACACACATTTAAATAAATCTGATGAGGTGGCTAGGTGGTACAGTGAAAAGAGCAGCAGTGCTAGAGTCTGGAGTACCTGAGTTTGAATCCAGCCTCAGACACTTGATACACTTACTAGCTCTGTGACATTGGACAAGTCACTTACCCCCAATTGCCCTGCCTTCCCCCTCTAAAAAGCAAAAAGTAAGCAAATAAATAAATAAATCTGACAATTCTTTTCATATATATGATAGAGCTTCACATAAACTAGATAATTATATTTATACATGCATGCATGTATCTACTGCCTTCTCTGATTTCTACCCCTTTGAAATTACAAAGCCCAAGGAATAAAAAAAAAAATCTAATTTGTGTCAAGCCTCATCACATGTATGTACTAATATTTGTATATATGTATACACTATGTTCAGTGACCTCTATCCCTTGAATTAAAAATCTGAAGCAATAAAAAACATTTTTATAATTTACAGAAATTATAAAGGGCTACAATTTTTTGATGTTCACTTCAGAAGAAATTTTTGACTAGCCATTTCAAGTATGTTGAAATCTCAGAGGGTAGGCTAAATTCTAAGACAGCATTTTCTTTTACTTTCTTTAATTTCACCAAATTGTTTCCATCAGATATATACAAAAGTTTACTTGATGCTGTTTCCAATCCCTCTTCTGCTCCATATATATGAAACAAATTGATTAGAGAGTGCCTTGCTCTCAAAACCTAAATAATATATGAAAATTTAATATTTCACATTTTAAAATAGTCCTTCCAACTTGGTCTCATGACATTTATGCCCTTTATTTCATGTTGAATTTCACTTTATATTACAATTATTTCTGTACATGATTTATTTGCTTAATTCCTCCATTAACTTCAACCTCCCACCTGTGGCCCTTGCCCATTTAACTAAACAATAATCTCTAGAAAGGCAGAGAATTGGTTTCAGTACCCTCCTTTCTAACTTTTATCCCCACCTTTATAATGAAGTTCTAGTGTTCCTTTCCCTTACCTTCACTTCTTTTCCTTCTCCCTGGGAGTCGGGGTGAGGAATGGACCGGAACCATGATTGAACTGGTAGAGGGATCTCTCCAGGAAGAAAGTTCTTCTGCCAATATTTGACCTATATACTTCAATTTATACTCTTTTGTGCTATACTGCAAGATTAAATGACTTACCCAGAGTCACACAGTCAGTATGTATCAGAGGCAAATATAGGCAATGTGGTTTCATAGATGTACATGCATGATTGTAAAGATATGTAGGTGTATATATGTATGTGGACATATGTATACATATGCATACATGTATGTATCTGAGTATTAAAGTAATTTTCTGAAAAACCTAAATAATGTATTTATAGCACAATTAAATTGAAAACTCTGTAATGAAAAATGACCTTGTTTAATCTTCTCATTGATGAATATCTATTTTATCATGCTCTTCACAAATGAGTCTTTAATAATTATTTGGCAAGTCATGAAATGGTATGCTTGAGATGGGCTTCAGAGGCCATCAAGTCCAGTCTGAACCTGTTGGACATCTACTCTGCAAAATCCATCTCAAATGGATTCCCATCTTTACTTGAAGATATCTAGTGTGAAGAATCCTGTACCTTCTAAGGCATTCTATTTCACTGTTGGATTGTTAGGAAGTTTTCTCTCTCTTTTCTCATTATGTAAAGCCCAAATTGGTTTCTTTATGAAACCTACAACTTTTGTTCCACTGCTGCCTTCTGGGGCCAAGTGTAACAAATGTCATCTCTCTTATATATGACAGCCCTTGAAATACTTGAAGACATTAGCTATTATATTCTCCCTTAATCTTCATTTCTCCTGGTTAAGCATACACAGTTCCTTCCATTCATCTTCATGTGGCACGATCTTGAGGCCTTTCAACAATTCTGGTTGCCATCTTCTTGATTTTCTCTAGTTTATCAATGTCATTCCTAAAATCTGATGCCTAAATTGAGTACAATACTTTCCAAATGTGATCTGACTAGGGTAGAATTCAAAGAGACAAAGTCATCCTTAGTTCTAGCAGTTATGTCTCTATTAAGGCATCTTTAGATCACATTTGTGGTTTAGGCAGTCATATAACACTGTTGATTAATGTTACCCTTATAATCTATTAAAACCCTCAGATTCTTTTCAGAAAAAACTGCTCTAATAGCCCTTCTTTCCCATCTTGTATTTTTTATGAAGTTCATTTTAAATGTAGTGTAAGACTTTACATTTATCTCTATTAAATTTTACTTTTTTTATATTCACCTTGAAGTTCTATTCTGTTGAGAGTCTTTGGACCCTGATTCTTCCATATTTATTATAGCTATTTCACTTCCAGGCAAAAAATACCACTCATTCAAGGACTGTCTTATTTAAACTTTTTATCTCCCCCAAAACCTAATGCAGTAATTTGATAATAAATGCAGTGCAACATCCATGCATTACATGCCTATTGTGTTCCTACTATGCCACTGTGCTAGACACAAGGGATACAAAGTACTCAATAAATATATGCTAAATTGCTTGTTTGATTACATTGCAGTTGAATTGCAAAAAGAAATTGCAAAATTGAAAGTTGCAAAATAACATATGTTTTAAAATATTTATAATACTTCTCTTTGTTATGTCAAAGAACAAGAAATTGTGTGGATGCCAATCAATTAGGGAATAGCTGGACAAATTGTAGTCTATGATTCTGATGGAATACTACAGTGGCCTAAGAAATGATGAACTTGATTATCTTAGAAAAACATGCAGAGACTTGCATGAAATAATGAATAACAAAATGAGTGGAGCCAAAAGAACACTGTATATAGTGACAAAGTTATTGTTTTAAGAACAATTTTGAGAGAACAAGCCATTTTGACTATTATAAATATCTGAATTAACTACAAATGACATATGAAGGAAGATGCTATATGTATCTAGGGAAAGAACTGATAAATAGAAGTATGTATAGAGGTATGTTACATATACATATGTGTATACATATGTATATATGCCTCCATACATGCATACATAAGTATATTTATATCCAATAGTAGTCATCTCTAGGGTAAGTGGGAAGAAGAAAAGGAAATTTACATAACAACTTTATAATATATTTAAAAGGATTAACATGCATATAATAGATTTGCACTTTCATGTGCAATCATATTCTATTATTTTATAGAAATGCATATTTATTCAACAAATTAAAAATAAGAGAATTAAAAAATTTAAAAATGAAATTGAATTGCACAGTGAACATTTCAAATACATAAAGCACCATTATATTTAATTTTTTTAAGAAGCAGATGTAATACAACAATTTAAATTCAGAACACATAGTTTGGTAACAGGATAGAGACTCAATTTTTCACTTAAATTGATATAGAGAATGTCTCCATCAATGCATTCTTCTCTGCAACTTATATTAGAGGGTTGCCTGATGCACCAGGCAATTAAGTTATTTGACCAGTCAATCTATTAATTGAGTGGTAAACATTATTAAGCACTACTATATGCCAGGCAACATGCTAAATACTGGGGATGCAAAAGGGCAAAAGACGATTCCTGCCCTCAAGGAACACACCATCTAAAGGGGGTAACAGCATGCAAATACATATATACAAAGCATTTACAGAGTATATATAGGAAATAATCAATAGAGGAAAGCATTAAAATTAAGAGGGCTTAGGGAAGGCTCATTGAGTATGTGTTTTCATTGGGAATTAAGGGAAGCCAACAATTCCCAGAATACCAAATCAGTATGTTTGAGAAGGACCCTCAACCATATTTTCTTTTTTTTTTTTTTTTTAAAGCAATATTTTTTTTTTTATTTTAAACAAATACTTTATTAACTTCTGTTTTACATCATTCATTTCCGCCAGATTTTGAGTTACAATCATTTTCCCCCCATTATTCCCCTACCCAACCTCCCAGAATAGCAGTCCCACAAGATATCGCTTCCTCCAATCTGCTCTCTCCCATACCTTCTCCCATACCCCCATCGACTTTTCCATTAGAGGAAGATGAATCTTTGTGTCCCAATGCCTGCACATCTTATCTCCCAATTATAGGCAAAAGAGTATTAATAATAGTATTTATATATATATTTGAAACATTTAATGTTACGACCTCGAATTTCAGATCCATTTCCTTCCTCCTTTGTCACCCATTCCTTCTTGGGATATAAGTAATTCAGTATATGTTGTACATGTCTAGCTATGCAAAACATTATCATAGTAGATATATTGTACAAGCTGCTTATAATTCCCTCCCACTCATCCCACCCCCCACCTGGTCCATTCCCTACATGATCCTGTCCCTCTTCTATAGTGGGTACTTCCAACCTCCCCTCCCCCCAAGGATGCCCTCCCATCCATCATCCCTCCTCTCATCCCCCTTCCCCTATCCTGCTGCAGGTTGAGATATCCCATTTAGTATGTATGTCATTTTCTCCCTGAACCAAATTCAATGTGAATGTGGTTTTGCCTTTTTAGCCTTCCTTATTCTCCCCCTCCTTTGCACCCACTTCCTCTACATGAGATAGTTTACCCTACCCTGTCTCTCCCCGTCTCCTCTTGCCACTTTCCTCTCTCACCTCATAATTTCATCCCTTGAGTACTCTCCCTTCCCAACAAAATCAACCTATGCCCTCTATCCATATATAACTGTAGCCATATACACACACATTCACATATGTATTCGTATGACCATTCCCCCTTCTTCCATTATTTTCATAGTGAGAAAGCTATCATCAGTCACAGATATTGCTTTTCCATATAGGAATGTAAATAGTTCAACTTTGATAAGTTCCTTTTGATTTCTTTTCCCTGATTACCTTCTCAGGCTTCTCTTGCTTCTTGTGTCTGGATGTCAAATTTTCTATTCAACTCTGGTTTTTTCCTCAAGAATGCTTGAAAGTCCTCTATTCCACTGAATGACCATACTTTCCTCTGAAACAAAATACTCAGTTTTGCTGGGTAGGTGACCCTTGGGTTCATTCCCAGTTCTTTTGCCCTCTGGAATATCATATTCCATGCCCTTCTCTCCCTCAGTGTAGAAGCTGCCAGGTCCTGGGCTATTCTGATTGTGTTTCCACAATATTGAAATTGTTTCTTCCTGGCTGCTTGTAGTATTTTCTCCTTGATCTGGGGATACTGGAACCTGGCTATAATATTCCTGGGAGTTTTCTTTTTGGGATCTTTTTCAGGAGGTGATCTGTGGATTCTTTCAACCTCTATTTGCCCTCTGGATCTAAAACATCAGGGCAATTTTCCTTGAGAATTTCTTGAAGGGTGATTTCTAGGTTCTTTCTTTGATCATGGCTTTCAGGTTGTCCAATAATTTTTAAATTGTCTCTCCTGGATCTATTTTCCAGGTCAGTGGTGTTTCCATGAGATATTTCACATTGCCTTCTAATCTTTCATTTGTTTGGATCTGCTTAGCAGCATCTTGATTTCTCATAAAGTCATTAGCTTCCATTTGCTCCAGTCTAACTCTGAAGGAATAAATCTCCTCAGTGAACTTTTGAGATTCTTTTTCCATCTGGCAAATTCAACTTTTTAAGGCATTCTTCTCCTCCTTGCCCTTTTGGGCCTCCTTTGCCATTTGAGTTAGTCTATTTTTTAAGGTGTTGTTTTCCTCAGTCAGGCTGTCAACCCTCATTTCATACTTTTCCTGCGTCCTTCTCATTTCTCTTTCCAATTTTTCCTCCACTTCTCTTATTTGATTTTTAAAGTCCTTCTTAAGGTCCTCTGTGGCCTGCAACCCGCTCATGTTTTCCCCTGGGGCTTTTGGAGCAGGACTTCTGACCTCACAGTCCTTTTCCCACTCTATGCCCCAAAAATAGGAGTCTAGGGTTGCATTTTTCTGTTTCCTTTGCCTTGGCATGTTGCCACTTAATTACTTGACTTTTGGGTTTGTTGCCACACTATGGCTTTAAGGCCAGCTAGAGGAATTTTCGTCCCGAACGTGTGGGGGGCGACTTCCGTTTCTGGCAAGCTGTAAACCCACCCACGACTTCCACCCTAGATCACAATCCAGATCCAGGGAGGTTAAGGCAAGAGCGATTACCCCCCAAGACTGATCGCTGGATCTCCCCACGATTTGTAGGCTGGGAGCCAGAAATGCCTCTGAAAACTACAAAATGGCGTGTCTCCTCAGCGGCTTCTAGCCCCCAGGGGAGGGAGCTGACGCATTCCCCAAATACAGGTCCCAAAGTCCATAGGACACTAACCTCTTACTTTGTCCTAGGCAAGTCTATGTTGATAATTCTGGCGTCTCCACAGTTCCTGGTGTTCTGGGGTTCCTCCAGCTGGCTGCTGGCCCTGCCGCCCTGGGGCTAAAACCTCGGCTCAAGTGGACCTGGGCTCGGCTGGGCTCCTGAGCTCTGCTCGGCTCCTGAGCTCTGCGCGCTGCAGGCTCCCAGACCACTGCGCTGGTCCTTCCTGCAAGGTGCTGGGCTGTCCTCAGCGGGAGGTTAGCTTCTCTGTGTCGTTCTGTGGGTGCTGGGGCTCCAGAAGTTTTTCAGAGTCCTTTTTTACATAGTTTGTGGAGAATCTGGGGGCAGAGAGGCTTGGACGAGCTGTTTCTACTCCGCCATCTTGGCTCCGCCCCCCCCCCTCAACCATATTTTCATGGCTTCAAGGTCAAGTCTACCTCTACTACTCTACCAAAGTAACAATTAATTTATGTGAAGGAAATTTGACCTTCAACCTGAAACATTCAAAATGTAGACAAAAGTCACAAAAGAAGAAAGATTGGTCCCCAAGAAATTATGACAGAAGTTTGTGAAACAGTAGAATTTTACTTGAATTTTATAGGCCAATTATTTCTCCCCAAGAAGAGATATTTTTTGTTGTTGTTTGTTTGTTTATTTTGGGGAGGTCATTTTGTTGTTGTCGTTTTAATCACGCATACACATATACAAAAAACGATACAAAGGATAAAACTGCTTTCTGATTTCCAGTGGAATAAAAGATTACTTTTAGAATCCAGGAAGGTTTCATGATGGAATAAATATTCAAAATAATCTTTGAAGAGAGTGTGTATGAATTTGAGAGAGAAGAAGGTAATGTAGTAGGAGAAGGTAAGGCTATCTTATTTACAGAGAAAACCATGACCACAGACTTAGCAAAGCAAAGAATGTATATGGTGGATAGTTAGCAGTAAAGTCTGAAAGAAACAATAAGTATGGGGAGAAAAGAAATATAGCATAAGACTGGAAAAAATAGAATGACATCAGATTTTGAGGAGTCTTGAATTTGCCAGGCTCCAAATAATATATTCTGGGCATTTTGCTTTGTCCTGGAGACAAATTATTTAAAAAAAGAAAAGAATAGAAAAAAAGAAAGGACATTCTTCTCTTAAGGAACTTAAATTTTATCAAGAATTAAAATAAGATAAAATAAAATAACTCATGGTTTTATTAAATGAGTACACTCAGATGTTTTTGAAAATATTGCAGATGTGATGGTTATAAATAATTATTGGGAATGGAGAAATGTCATAGCACTTCAGATAGGAAAAAAAAAGATCTCAAATTTCCAAAAATAGATGGTGGATTTTTAAAACACTAAACCAATTAGCTTGATATTTGGGGAAATGATAGGACAGATATTGACATGGTTTATTTGTGAGCTCTTAGGAAAATGGCTACATTAAAAATCCATTGAAAAAGTCATATTACATAAGTTTTATTTTTTTACTATTCAACTATTGAAGAAGCATTGATTGAATGCTTTCTGTGTTCTAGAAACTGTGTTAAGATCTGGGACTCCAAATAAAAATCACCTAAACTTATAATGGGGGGGAGTCTTGAAGGAAATAATAGATTCCAAGAGGCAGACATAAGAAAGGTGAGCTTTCAGGGAATGGATTAATGAGCATGTGTAAGATACATAGAGGGGATAGCTGGAGGGACATGAAAGAACTCCTGAGTAAGATAATGCTTGAGTTAAGTGCTACAGGAAGCCAGGGTTTTAAGAATCAGAGGACATGAGGGAAAATCTTTTAAGAATTGAAGACAACCAATGCAGAGGTATAAGGGGGGAACAGAACATCCTGAACAAGGAAGAGAAAGTTGCCCATATAACTGGACCACAGAGAACATGAGAAGTAATGTGAAAGAAGATTGTAAAGAGGAGCAGGGAGGATGATGTGAAGAGTTTTAAACATCGATTAGAGGAGTTTATATATGAACCTACAAGTCATGGGAAGCACTGGATTTTTTTTTTTTTTGAGTAAGGAGGTGACATGTTCAGAACTAGACATTAGGATAATCATTTTATCATTTCTACAGAGAATAGAATGAAGCAGTAAGAGGTTTAAGGAAAGAACACTGATCAGGAAGCTTTGGATATATTCCAAGCAAGTGGAGGATTGGCTTTAAACTAATGAGATTTCTGTGTAAATGGAGATATGAGTATATATTTAAGACACATTATAAAGAAATAAATAACAAAAATATAGTGATTGAACTGAATATGTGCGATAAATGAGAATGAGTAGTTGATGATGATATCAAGGTTGTGAACCTGGGGGGATAGAAGTACAATGATGAGTAAGGAAATGATAAAAACCTTTACAAGATGACTGGATTTGTGGAGATAAATAATGAGTTCTGTTTTGGACATATTTATATTGAGATTCATAGAGATATGCATTAAGGAATAAGGAAAGGAACCAGACCTATAATTTCCTCAACATTGAGAAGCCCTAGGTAAGGAAATACTTCCATCTCATTAAAGGTCAGCCTATTGTCTTCAATTTATATTCTTTGATAGTTGCCTAAAGCACTGAAAAGTTAAGTGGTTTACTCAGGGACACATAGCCACTCTGTCAGAAGCAGGAATGAACTCAATATGTCAGAGGCTGTTTAACAAGAATTTTTTTTAATTCAGTTCTAAAAAATATTATGGTAATATATATATATATTAACGGGAGGCCTATAGATTTACTGCATTGTAGAGGTTTTTTTTTTTTTTTTCAGAAAGAGATGGATGTTTCCTCTTTAGAGTTGATAACCCAGTTTTAAACTAAGGAGAGATCAATATTTTTCACATTACAGTTTCTTCCAGAGTCTTCAAATCTAAGTGATCAATATAATTTAATGGTCATTAAATTCTGAGATTTTGTCTTGAATATTTCTGACATCAGGTATATAATGGCTAAAAAAATGCTCTTGACCATGTAGTTATGCTAGATTAAGGTCTCAGTGAATGAAATTAACCACAAGTAATTTTGTGGGCCATAAAAAGAGGTAAAATTTCACAATTGTAAGAAGTGAATGACAAAGAAGCACATACAACATGTTTTTATATTAGCCATATCACAAATAAACAAAAAATAAAGTGATAAATGCATACTTCAGTTTTCGCTCAGAATTCATCAATTCTCTCTCTGGAAGTAGATAGTGTTTCTCATCATGATGATGAAGCCATTGTATTGATCAGAGTAGCCAAGTCCTTCATAGTTGATCATCATTTCAATATTGCAGCTACTGTGCACAATGATGTCCTAGTTCTCTGTGCTTCACTTTGCATCAGGTCATTTGGCCCTGCCTTTATGTTAATGTTTTTGTTCTTTTTCCTTCTGAACCCCACCCCTCATCATTTTTATAGCACAATAGAATTCCATTACAATCACATGCCACAACTTGTTCAACCATTCAATTCCAATTGTCCCTAAATTCCAGTCCTTTGCTCACTGAAAAAACATCTGCTATAAATATTTTAATACATTCACCTTTTCCTCTTTCTTTGATCTCTTTGGGGTACAGAATTAGTAGTGTGAGTCAAAGGGTGTACATAGCTTTATGCCCTTTGGACATAGTTCCAACTTGTTCTGTAGAATGCTTGGACCAGTTCATGATTCCAACAATAATTTATTAGTCTACCTAGTTTCTCTCATCCTGTCCAATATTTGTCAATTCTGATGTGTATGGGTTGGTAACTTAAAGTTGTTTTAATTGACATTTCTCTAATCAATAGTGATTTGGAGCATTTTTCATGACTATAGAAACTTTTGATTTCTTCTTCTGAACACTATCTCTTTATATTTTTAAAGTTTTGTAAATTTGACTAAGTTCCTTTTTTGAGAAATCAGGACTTTATCAGAGAAACTTTGTGCATTTTTATATTACTTCATTGTCTATTTTGCACTTTAGAAAAATACAGTTTCCCTGATTATCTATTTTCATTTGGTACATTTTTTGCTTTTGCTGTGTCTAAAATCATGATTGCAACTTCTGCCATTTTTGCTTCAGCTGAAGCATAATGGATCCTGCTTTGTTTCCTTATTTTTACTCTACACATGTCATTCTGTTTTAAGAGTTTCACTTGTGAGCAACATCTTGTTGTATTCTGGCTTCTAATCCATTTTGCTATCCACTTCCGTTTTTTGAATGAGCTCATCCCATTCACATCCACAACAATTATGACTGTTTATTTCCGTCTATCTTATTTTCCTTTGTTTTTTATTCTCTCTTTTTATCCTATCTATACTCAAATGTTTGTTTTTATTCTGACCACTGTCTCTCATAATCCACTCTCCCTTTTATTATCTATCCTCCTATATCTCTTATACTTTGCCCTTCATGTTTGTCTATTGGGGTTTCTGTATCCAATTTAATGTGTGTTTATATTCTTCCCACTTCAAACCAATTCTGATGAAAGTAAAGTTCAAGCTTTGCCCCTGACCTCTACACACAATTTCTCCTTTACCACTTTTGTGCACTTCATTTATGTGAGAAAAATATTCCTATTCTATTCTTTTCTTCTCCATGTTCCCAGTGCACCCTTCGTTTTCATCCTTTCATTTTATTGAGATCATCCTGATGTCATCAGTTCACACTTATGATTTCAATCTATGTAGACTATTTCAATAGGCCTTACTAATGATGAAGTATTTAGGAGTTGCATATGAAAATCATTTAAGAGTATTGAATTTTCTTGTAATTATACTTTCATGTTTACCTTTTGTGCTTTTGAATTTTTGATTGTTAGATTTTCTCTTCCTCTGATCTTTTCATTAGGAGTGCTTAAAGTTCTCTAATTCATTAAATATCCAATTTCCTCCCTGAAAAATTAACCTAGTTTTATTGGTTAAATTATCTAGGCTCTATTTTTGATCATAGTTTTTGGTAGTCCAATATTTTTTAAATTATTTCCCTTGGATCTATTCTCCAGGTCAATTGCTTTTCCAATGAGATATTTCACATTGTCTTCTATTTTTTCATTATTTTGGTTTCATTGATATATATATATTTTTTTAATTTATCATAAAGGCATTATCTTTCATTTATTTCATTCTAATATTTACAGAATTATATTCTTCAGTGGACTTTTGGATTTCCTTTTCCATTTGGCCAATTGTGGGTTTTTTTAAGGCATCCTTTTCCTCATTGACTTTTTGGATCAATTTTACCATTACCTAGTCTGCTTTTAAAGTGTTATTTTCTTCAGTATTTTTTGGGTCTCTTTCACCAAGCTGTCGTCATTTATTCATGATTTTCTTTTTCTTAATTTTTTTGTGGTTTTTATTAATTTATTTGTTTACTTTTAGTTTACAAGATTCAGTTTCACAATCCCTTGAGTTTCAAATTTTCTTTCCCCCGCCCAATGGTGGAATACAATCAAGTACAGGATCTGCAAATACTTTAACAATAGACATTAGTCAGGTTATAAAGAAGGATTGTAATGGGAAAAAGGAAACCAAACCAAACAAGAAAAAGAAAGAGAAAAAGTAATTTGCTTTAATTGGCATACAAACGCTTTTCTTTCTAGTTCTTTCTCTGAATGTAGATATCTTTCTTCATCATGAGTCTTTTGGAGTTGTCTTATAACCCTACATTGCTGAGAAGAGTCCAGTCCATCAAAGTTGGTCACCACACATACATTGTGTCTGTAATTGTGTATAAGTTTCTCCTGGTTCTGCTCTTCTCACTCAGCATTAGTTCATATAAGGTTCTCCAAGTAAATATGAAGTCCATCTGCTCCTTGTTTCTTATAGCACAGTAGTATTCCATTATATTCATATACCACAACTTGTTTAGCCATTCCCAGATTAATGGGCATCCCCTTAATTTGCAGTTCTTTGCCACCACAAATAAGGCTGCTGTAATATTGTTGTACATATTGGTCTTCTTTTCCCTTCTATGATCCCTTTGGGATACAACCCTAGAAGTGGTATTGTTGAGTTGAATGGTATGAAAAAGCTGATACTTTTTTATTGCTTTATTAACTTCTGGTTTACATAATTCATTTCTGCCAGATTTTGAGGTACAATTTTTCCACATTTTCCCCTACCCACCACCCCAGAATGGCAGTCCCACAAGATATCCCCTCATCCAATTTGCTCTCTCAAATATTTTCTCCCATACCCCTTCAACTTTTCCATTAGGGCAAGGTGAATCTCTGTGCCCCAATGCTTGCACATCTTATCTCCCAATTGCATGCAAAATAGTATTAATAATATTATTTATATATATTTGAAACATTTAATTTTAAAACTTTGAATTCCAGATCCATTCCTTTCCTCCCTTGTCAGCCACTCCCGTTGGGAAGTTCAGTATGTTTCAGACATGTATAGCTATGCAAAACATTACCATAGTAGATATATTGTAAAAGACCACCTGGACCATTCACAACTTTGATCCTGTTCCTCTTCATAAGTGGATGCCTCCAAGCTCCTATCCCCCAGAATGCCCTCCCCTCCATCATACCCCCTCTGATGCCCCTCCCCGCTACTCTCCTGCAGGATGAGATATTCCATTTAGTATATATGTCCTTCTCTTCCTGAGCCAAATTCAACCTATGCCCTCTATTCATGTATACCTGTAAACATATATACACACATTCACATATATATTCAGATGCCCATATACACTTCTTCAATTGTTTTCATACTGAGAAAGGTTTCATCAGTCACAGCTATTGTTTTTCCATGTAAGAATGTAAATAGTTCAACATTGATAAGTTCCTTTTGATTTCTTTTCCCTGTTTACCTTCTCAAGTATCTCTTGCTTCTTGTGTCTGAATTTTCTATTCAACTCTGGTTTTTTTCCTCAAGAATGCTTGAAAGTGCTGTATTCCAATGAATGACCATATTTTCCCCTGAAACAAGATACTCAGTTTTCCTGGGTACATGATTCTTGGTTTTAATCCCAGGCCCTTTGCCCTATGGAATATCATATTCCATTCACTTTGATCCCTCGATGTAGAAGCTGCCAGGTCCTGTGCTATTCTGATTGTGTTTCCACAATATTGGAATTGTTTCTTCCTTGCTACTTATAGTATTTTCTCCTTGATCTGGGAATTCTGGAACCTGGCTATAATATTTCTAGGAGTTTTCTTTTTGGCATCTTTTTTAGGAGGTGATATGGGGATTCTTTCAACATCTATTTCACCCTCTGGGTCTAAAACATAAAGGAATTTTTCCTTGAGAATTTCATGAAGGATGATTTCTAGATTCTTTTTTTATCATGGCTTTCAGGTAGTCCAATAATTTTTAAATTATCTCTCCTGGATCTATTTTCCAGGTCAGTGGATTTGCCCATGAGATATTTCACATTGCCTCCTATTCTTTCAATTGGTTAGATCTGTTTAACAGCATCTTGATTTCTCATAAAGTCACTAGCTTCCATTTGCTACATTCTAATTCTGAAGGAATGAATCTCCTCAGTGAGCTTTTGGGATTCTTTTTCCACCTGGCAAATTTGGCTTTTAATGTATTCTTCTCCTCATTGCCTTTTTGAGCCTCTTTTGCCATTTGAGGTAGTCTATTTTTTAAGGTGTTAAGTTCTTCAGTCGCTACTGACCCTCGTTTCATACTTCACCTGCATCCTTCTCATTTCTCTTCCTAATTTTTCCTCCACTTCTCTTATTTGGTTTTTAAAATCCTTCTTAAAGTCTTCTGTGGTCTGTAACCCACTCGTATTTTCATTTAGGGCTTTTGGTGCAGGATTTCTGACCTCTCAGTCCTCCTCCTGTTCCATGCTTCGATCCTCTTTGCCCCCCAAATAGGAGTTTAATGTTGCATTTTTCTGCTTATTGTGTTTCCTTTGCCTAGGCATGTTGCCAATTAATTACTTGACTTTGGGGCTTGTTGCCACAGTAGGACTCTGCCACCAGACTGGGGAGCTTCTATCCCAAATGTTGGGGTCTTCTCAACTGCCGGAGGTATTAATTGGCTGCTCTTCCTTAACCTCCCCACACACTCTGGCAAGCTGGACACAAACCCCAAGACCTCCACCCCAGACCCTAATCCAGTTCCAAGAGGTTAAAGCAAGAGCAATTACCCCCCAAGACTGATTGCCAGATCCCCCTACAGTTCACAGGCCAGGAGCTGAAGCTTCAAATAAAGCTGCAAAATGGCGGCTATGCCGCGGCTCTTCGGTGACTTCTCACCCCCAGGCGAAGAAGCTGACAAGTTCCCAAATACTGGTCCCAAAGTCCATAGGGCACTAACCTCTCACTTTGTCCTAGGCATATATGTGTTGATGATTCTGGAATTGCCACAGCTGCTAGTGTTCTGGGGTCCCTCCAGCCATCTGCTGGTCCGGGCACCCTGGAGCTAAAACCTCTGACTCATGTGGTCCTTCGCTCAGCTCCCAGAGTGCTGTGTTTGCCGATCCTTGCTGGGCTGCCAGACTTTTCTCAGTGGGAGGTTATCTTCTCTGTGTCATTCTGTGGGTTTTGGAGCTCTAGAGGTTGTTCAGAGTCACCCTTTTACATAATTTTGAAGTGGTGTGGGCTGGAGCCCTCTGGAAGTGCTGTTTCTACTCCACTATCTTGGTGCCACCCCACCAGATAAAGCTTTCTTTTAATTTCTAGGCTGTGGGTTGGTAGTCTCAGTAGTAACTGCTGCCACTGCCAGGGGTCCTACATTTGACTCTTACTCAGCTCTTTCAGATTGCAGCCCTACAATGATAGGCCTGGCAATGGCCTTCGAGGTTTGTGGATCCACTTGCTGCCACATTGATCAGGCCTTGTCAGGGCCTCTTCACTCCTCAACATCTGGGCCTCAGCACTGCCCAGGTCATCTTCTGGGCCTCTGCCTCATGATATTCTTGCATCATTCTCATTTCTTTTTCTGACCTTTGCTCTAGTTCTCTTCATTGATTTTCAAAGTCCCTTTTGAGCTCTTCCATAGCCTAAGACCAATTCATATTTTTCTTGGAAGTCTTTGAAGATAGAAGTTTTGCCTTCATTTTCTTCTTCTGAGAGTATTTGGAGCTTCCTTGTCACCAAATGTTCAATTAAGGAGGATCAGGATTCACTTAAATGGAATACTTGGCACTTCAAAAGATTCTATATGCTTTATTTAGAAAATAGAAGAATGACAAGGAAACAGGATTTAACATAGTAAAAGGCTTAAAGACAGCAGAATAAGAGGAACTATTATATATATATACATATATATATACAAACTTGCACGCACGCACAGACATGCAAACACACACACACACACACACACACACACACACACACACACACACATTTACAATCATCACCAATGCGGGGGAGCATCAACACCTGACCACACAAGCTAGGGAATCCCGGTACAGCCTTCAGGGTCCCACACAGGATGGTCCCAGGCAAGACATCTCCTCCATGTGTGAGATTCCAATTTGGGATCTGAGTCTTACAGTTTAAGTAATGCTGAGAACAAAGAAATCATACTGCCAGGTGTTTTTAGCAAACATCATATCTTGTGTGAGGTCTGGGACAGAGGCCAATCCCTCCAAGTCCCCTCCCCACCCCCAAGCACCATGTTTCATTTGAAAGATTATTTCCAAGAGTTCCACAGTTATCATATCTCTTCCCAGGGTCCCAGGAGAGAACCAGGCCTCACACTATCAGGATCCTTTGTGTCCAAACAGCTCAGGGTAATAGAAAAGTCATATTGAGTTGGGGCCTTGGTTCATATAATCTTATTCCTCACAGAGGGGCTTACCTTGCCCTTCAGAAAAGTAAGTTTCTATAGTCAGAGGTTTATTTTTTTCCTTTTTTTGCTCATTTCCCCAGCTTATTACTAGATTGTTGAATTTGTTGCTAATATAGGGCACTATTTCCAATGTGAAATGCAAACTGTCCCAAGTTTCAGGGGTTTTGTGCAGCTTTTTTTCAGGGATATGTCTAGGGAGATGTAAGTTTTCAGTTCTTCCAAGGTGGTATGATCTAAGGAGAGGTGTTTACTGCTCTCCTGGTTTGTGCTCTTGTCTTTGATTATTCAACAAGCACTTTTTTTCTGCCCTCAAATGTAAAGAATGTCCCCTCTCCACTGCTGCCACAATCTCTCCTATGTTAGTGCTCCTTATAACTCCAGTACTGTCACCCAGGACTGCAACCCACATCCAAGTGTATGTGAAGCAACAGAGTCCTGTCTCAGTGGAAGCAAAGAAACACCAGTAATCTCCTTCTGACTACTTCAATTCCCTTCCCATCTGCAGGCTGAGAGCTCAGGAAGCAGCTGCTCCTGCTTCTCCTGCCACTTCTGATTCAGTCATTCCCAATACCTGCTCCTGGTTTGTTGGGGACAGGGTTATGCTGGTATGGCCTAGGCTGGGATGTGTTTCTTTCTCATCCAGGTCTAAGAGACCTTTCCCTCTGACCTTCTAAGTAGTCTTTGGCATCTCTGAGCTGAAAAGTCTGGAAACGACCATAGTTGGCAATGACTCAGTCACCCTAAGCCCTGCTCTGGGTTTGCCCTGAGCCCAGTCTGTACCCATGTGGCCTGAGCTGAACTGCACTCCTCTCTCCCTGGTACAACAGACTTTTCCTTTTGACCTTTCAGGTTGTCTTGGGCTGTAAATTTATATCATTCTGTCTTTTGGGGTGTTCTGCTGCTCTAGAATTTATTTAGAGTCATCTATAAAGGTATTTGGAGGGATTTGGGGCTGAACTCAGGAACGGCCCTGTCATCTTGGTTCCTTTGCTCTTAAGTATTTTTGGGGGGATGCTTTGTTTTATTATTCAATTGTGACATTATAGAAATTTCATAAACTAAAAGCATAAAGTATCATCACTATTCATCCTTCTACAAACACAGAGATCCACTTCCCATTTTAATCAACATGGTACCCTCTGTGCACTTGATTCTATCAGTTGAGAATGTCTTATTGCTTGAGTTACAGAATTAATGAGGATGCCACAAAGAGAGGACAGATTTTCCAGGCTAATACTGGCAAAGTGCCTCTTTGATACATTTGTTCTCTACATGTGTCCTGCTCTACATCTCTAATTTAAATTTGAACTTCTCTTCCAGGGAACTTGTGCATATAACAGGACAATGTTCTCCCAATGTGAGGAAAATGTTTTATGTTAAATTTTCTTACTCTTCTTCCTTTGTAAATACCCTTTTCCTTTGTAAATCCTCTTTTAAAAATTATTGAGGCTAGAAACTAACAATAAATCAGAAATATAGATAGATCTACATAGAGAGATTTGTATAGATAGATATAGATTTAGATACAGATATACATATGGATATGGATAAGGAGATGGATATAGATATAGTTATGGATATGGACATATATATTGATATGGATGATATAGATAATTGAACAATACTACTAGAAATGCAGACTTTAGAAGTGCCTAGATGTAGTTGCAGATTCTCCCTTCTGGCAACAGAGTCCTGTTAGTGCCAGGGGGCTGTATACTCTCAGCCCTCTTCTCTCTCTCTCTCTCTCTCTCTCTCTCTCTCTCTCTCTCTCTCTCTCACTTTGTGAGTAGACCTTCATATTTTGGAATGTGAAAAAAACAGGAAGATTAAAACAAAGTACAGAATATGAGAAAATTCATTTACTTTTGAGCACATTTTAAAAATTATCATTTGAAATCCATACATTTCTGAAAATAATTAGAAATTTTGAAAAAATAGCATACGTAGCATGTAGCCTCTAAATTTACACTCATCTTTAATTGTGGCAAAAACTAATCAAACAAAACTGAGAAAGGCCTATGACTAGAGCCATTATAAATGCACATTTTCTGTGGCTGGATCCTATAGTATTACATAGGTTTTCTCCACTTTCCCATTAAGATTCTTTGTGGTGAATGTGGCCACCCAAAAAGAAAATAAAAACCTTGATTCATTTCCCCTACTACATTTACTTTGCTAGGTCTGGGCCCTTCACATTTTATTGTGTGCCTTTTTTTCTCCCTTGAGAAAAAGGAGTTTAGAAATTTCTGGTGGCAAAATGCCAGAAATTGGCATTTCCAGGAGAAAGCAAATAGAAGTATAACTCTCTTTTTGAAAATTCGTCATAGCCATCTCCTACACTTGTGACAGATTGGACAAAAGGAAGCTGTGAAACCTTTAACAATTCCTCTTGGGCTCTTCTACCTGGCTCTGGTCTTTAATTGAAGTGGAAAATATGCTTAGTGTAATTATTGCATTTATAAATTCCCCAGTGCCTTTTTTTAGCACTGCTGTAGAATTCATCTGCCAACAAGGCATTTTTCAAAATGTCTGTCTGTGTTTTCTTCTCAAAATGTATAGTCAGCAAGCAATAGCACCAACATGGCTTAGGACAACTTTTATCCACAAAATGAAACATACTTATGTGTAATTTCTTTGTCTCCAAACTACCTTCAGAACAATGAATCAAATGTTACAAAATGCAACTTTTCAATATTCTTTAAGTGTTTTATAATTGTCTTTCCAAATATTTTTATATTGTTTCATATAATGTACAGCTCAGTAGAACTCAAGTTTTGAGGTCATGGAATAGGATTTTGTATGTGAGTGCTCACTTTTTAAAATGCCTATGCAAAATTTATTCCACAAATCCATAAACTCCAAACTCTCCCTCACTTATCTCTTACCTTTGTCTCACAGTCTCAATACTTCACTATCATGCCTAATCTGACTTTTCAGTTTGAAAGTCCCTCTGCCCTTAGAAGTAATTTTTTCCTACACTAAAAGGTTCCTTTATCCATGAAGTCTTCTTACACTGGAAAATTCATCTGCCATTGAGTTCCTTCCCTCCCTTTGATGAGTTTACTCCTGGCATATACATATTAAGGAAGGGCTCTGGCCAGCTAGTCTTGATAACTCTTCTTCCTCTCCTTATAACTTTCTGGGTTGTAGATATCTTCAACAAACCCCCATTTCCTGTTATGTGTTTTCTTCCCACTTTAGCATATAAACTCCTTGAGGACGGGGACTATTTTACTTTGTGCTTGTCTTTGTATCTACCTCTAGCACTTAGTGTAATACCTGGTAAACAGTAAATGTTTAATACAATGTTTTTAATTTGACTAATTTATGGGTTAACTTTTACTATAGTTAGATTCATTCTTCTTGAGTCATTTGTGGCAAAAAAAAGAATGTGCAAATAATTGTAGAACTTTTCCTTAAAGCTCCTGAAATCCCAGGGAACTTCCTTGCCAAATGTATTCACCTGCTTTCCAGAAGCTTTTATTTACTTTCAATTTCCTGAACTTCCCTTTTAACCACCTTGGAAACTCTTTTTTCTTGAGGATAATTTGAATATGTTTGTATATGTAACTATATATATATGTATATATGTATACATATGCATATACACATATATTAATATATACATATGTACAAATATATGTATGGATGTAGACATAGATACAGAAATAGATATAGATGATATATCTATAGATGATAGAAATAGATATAGATGATATAGACATAGATATAGACATAGACATAGATATAGATATAGATATAGATATAGATATAGATATAGATATAGATATGGACATAGATAGATAGATTGTTTGAATCCTCAAGCTCTGGGTGATCCATTCTGCCGGATACAGAATAGCAATCAGGACAAATGGGGGGAAAAGATTCAACAAAATGGTAGAGCTGTTTAATTTGTCTTTCAGTGAAGTCATATTGTTTGATATTGGCCATACACTTCAAATATTTGATACGATGTTTGGCTTTGACTCTTTTAATTTGGAAGCCATACTTAGTTCTATTTATGACATATGATAATGGATTTAAGCCTAGGTAGAATATAAGAGTTTTATACTGTCTCCCTGAAAAACAGCATACTTCATAGCAATTATTGTTACATTACTTTGTTGGTATCAAGATCTAAATAGCAATGTTTCTCATGCAGACATTACATATTCCAGCATTTACCCTCTACTTAGATGTATATTATAGGTTTATGTTACCTGAATAAACCATGACTATGGAACTGAGGCAAATATTTTGTGATAATCAACAAAGGCATTATAAATGTTATGGTTTCTTATGCAGCTTACAATACTCATAATAAGTGGCTATTTATACCCCTGGGTATCTTTGGAACATTTTTGTTCCTTTAATACTTCCTCCTTGAGTACATAGAAGTTAGAATTTCAGTCACCTCTCTTGATGGAACTATTCTCTTAATGTGTAAGCTTTCTGCTTCTGGTTTTGTTGCACTGGATTTCTTGTGACCATATAGATACCAAATTTTTCACAGACTCCTTCTTCAGAGGTTCTCTCTGTCTCGGTCTCTGTCTGCCTCTCTGCCTCTGTCTTTGTCCCTCTGTCTTTCTCTGTCTCTGTCTCTCCCTGCAATCTCTTGTTCTCTCTCTGTCTCTGTTTCTCTCTCTGTCTCTCTATGTCTGTCTCTATCTCTGTCTCTGTCTCTGTCTCTCTGTCTGTCTCTCTGTCACACTCTCTTTCTGTCTCTCTGTGTGTCTCTCTCTTTTTCTCATTTTTTTTGTAACCTTTCTGTGTAGCAACCTAACTTTCAATGCAAATCGCACATTACTTGCCTTCATGTCCTCTTCATCCCAGCCAAACTGTCTTCTCACTATTCCTTGTACATGACACTTCATACCTGATCTTTGGTACATGCTACTCCTATTCTTGAGATCCTTCTACTCCTAGTTTCCATCAAAGTATTTTCAGGTACCTCCTTCCACAAGACACCTCTCCTGATTCCTACCCTCTCACTCCTACTGCCCATTTTTGTCCTCTACTTCACCTCTAAAAATAGTTTGTATTAATTTTATGTGTACCTATTGTTATTGCCTAGAAAAATATAATCTTTTTTGACGGCAGGGACTGTTTTATTTATGTTGTTTTTCCCCTCTCATCTAACTTTCTAGCACATAGTAGGGGGCCAAAACTTCTCGTAACAGTTCAGATCAGTAAATTATCAACTATAACTTATCACCTTAACTGTTACCTAAGGGCACTGAGAGACTCTGGTTTGCTCTTCATTATGAAGTTGATGTATGTCAAAAGCCTTGCTGCCAGTCATTACAATTAATTTTAAAACTGCCACCTGATATAATAACCTTATGCAAACATTGATTTTAAGAAGAAATATCATACTATTTTTAAAAGTTATTGCTTTATCTCACACAGAGATATGCACTACTAGTTATCTTGCAAATGTTATTGCCTTTAGGACTTTTCATTGTTTTAGGGCCCACCTTACAGCAAATATTTCCCTCTCAGTTCATATTTTTTCCATGATAAGAGAAAAGGATGATCAGCTTTTAGAGGAAACTTTTGAAGAAATTATCTCACAATTAACTAAAATCTAACAGGTCTATATGTTAAGCAGTTCCAAATACAGTGGCATAAAAATAAGTAATGTCATCTTTCCTCATATATAAAAATTGCTTCTGTGTGATCTTTCATATTAGTCAGGATTTAAGAATCAGGAAATAAAATACATATTAACTGGCTGCTAAACAACTTGCAGGTCAAAAATGAGTTTATTCACTAATTTTATTCTTTCTAATTTTAGAATGCTCTATGTATTGTTGATATCTCCTTGGATATTGAACAACCCACACTTGGAACTTAGGAAAGCAGCATTTTGCATATTAGAAAGTCCTTTTCTTACCACCCAATGAGGCAAGTATTTCAAGTATGATTATCAGCATTTCACAAAGGAGGAAGGCAATGCAATTGAGAGAGGTTAAATGAGTTATCCATTAACACAGTGCTGCTAAGTGACTGAACTAGGACAGAAATCTAGATCATTTGGTCCCTGGCACATAGGAGGTACATAAAAAATGTTTGTTGATTGATTTATTCTTAAAATCACAGTGTTCTTTCCAATATATTATGTTGCTTTCTCATGTCCTTTATCATATATGGTATCTCAAATCATTATATAATGGTTTCTTGTGTATTTTTTTGGTCAGACTTGAATCATTGTTGAATTTGAGGAAATTTTTGTTAGGCCATACTTTCTGTATTTTATTTTCCAATTCTGTCATAGACTTGCCAGCCACTATAGAGTATTGTTTAAAATACTGATATTATGTTTTAGAAGTGCTTGAAGAATGTGTATTTCCATAAAAATGCCATTTTACTAGATTACTAACCATGGTACTAATAGCTAATAATATTTTTCTAATATCTTTTCTAAAGTGTGTGTATTAAACATATTTTGATAGATCTTGCTAAAGATTGCATGTGGTACCCTCCCTCTTTAGTTTTAGAGGCCATTTTAAATAGATAAGGCTCAAAATAAGCATGCACAGACTCACATGTGTATGTATATATATGTATGTACACACACATATGTGTACATGTATGTGAAGCATAAACTCCTATGTAACTGTCCCTTTCTGCTTAGGTAAGATATTAATGAATATGTGTTCCTGAACACAGGTTGTACTAAAGAATTGCGGTTAGTAGCATAATTAAATGACTTTATTGCCATGCATTTGCATCAAGCAAATGCCAGAAAAGGTGCTCAGCTTTTCTTTCCCTCTGGCCATCCAAGTTTTGTACCTGGACCTATTCTCATCCCTTTCCCAAGACTGATAATGCAAGGGACCTTGGTTTCTATCTCTTTTGATATATACCACAGTATGCATTGCAGAGCCCTGTTTAGAGTAGGTATTCTTGATTACTTATTGAATGAAAGAGTTTTTTGGTTTTGATTTAATTAGACATATGAAGAAGTTTTTAAGGTTTAGTTCTTTGAATTTGAACAAATCAAATCAAGGATCATTGGGACGTGTAGTTAATATACAATTTAATTTAATTTAATTTATAAATTGATATACAATACAGAATCTCCAATTAGATTTTTCACTATTTTAGTGAAAGGGACCAAATATGTTTTGTCTCCAAAGAGCTAAAATAGAGTTAAAACAGAATCAGGTGTTTTTGTAAGCCTACTGGAAGTGATGTATTGGCAATAGCTAGTTAGGAAAAAATTGTTAAATACCATAGAGCAACTCCTAAAAGGAACCTCTGATGGACTGAGTGCCTTGATATGATTAGAAATTATAGGATGAAAGGAGTCAGCTGGGGAATTCAGTAGTCAGTGAAAGAAGGGGGAACCTGGCGACTAAGACCAGGATCCTATTAATAAATGAATCACCTCTGAGAAATAGTCCAGTAATTGACCTCTCTTCTTCCTACCTCTTGAAGAGTCCAACAAGGTCAAATTGATTTCTCTCTCTTCTCTTCTATGATCAGCAATGGTATTTGGCTTCAGAAACAAATGGTCAAAGGGACTGTGTTTATATGTTTCCTGAGAAGGACATTGCTTCCTAAATTCCATCCTGAGCAGATGAAAAAGGATCTTGACATTTTGGGAAATTTTCATCTCTGAACCAACGTTTTGTGGCAGAAAAGCAAAATTTCTAGTGTAGCACCAGTTTTGAGAGTAACTCCTAGTTGAAAAAAGCTCTAGAGTTGATGGGACTGATTTTGCAGAGGGATTTGCTGAAGTAACTTGCTCCTTGTAAAAGTAAGGAAACGCTCCACATATTTTCTATTTACTATGCTACTTGGGGTATGAAACTACTGAGAATTTCCTCAGAAATTGAAAAAGGAGGCATGGATGACAACTGTGCCAAGAAGTTTTATCCATCAGAGGAGCATCTGGTCACTTTGAAGGTGCAAATTGTCCCTCTTTGAAAGTGTGTTGGGCTTTTCCGTCTTCCTCGGCCTCTCGGCAGTTACGCGACCTCCCAGGCCACGTGCTGCCCCTCGTCCCGCCGCCGCCGCAGCCATGCCCCGAAAAATCGAGGAAATAAAAGACTTCTTGCTCACAGACAGGAGAAAGGATGCCAAATCTGTCAAGATTAAGAAAAACAAGGACAATGTGAAGTTTAAGGTTCGCTGCAGCAGGTACCTGTACACATTGGTTATCACAGACAAAGAGAAGGCAGAGAAACTTAAACAGTCCCTGCCTCCTGGTTTGGCTGTGAAGGAGCTGAAGTGAAGGAATCATTCATTGTTAGACCTATATTAAAATGCAGGAGAAAAAAAAAGAAAAAAAAAAGAAAGTGTGTTGGCCACACATGTTGAAAAGTATGCACCTTTCTACCTGTAGCGTCTACATGTATTGCTATGGATATTTTTTGTGGTTGACTGCACATCAGGTTTATGAGAAAGACCTTAAATGCCTTAGCTTTTAGCTAATTATATGCTGTATCCTCCAAAATTAGACCCCACACTGCCAGCAAGTTGTGGCATGGCCCCAAGAGTCTGATTTTATGATCCCAAGGGGTAACCAATCCAAGAATGACAAGATAGGCTGCATCCTACCCTACATGCAATATCCAATTGCATATCTTATCTAAAATACATACTTTCATACTACTTCTTTAATCCATTATTTAATAGAGTGCTGGACTTAAAGTTAGGAAGAAAGGAGGGCTAATCCTGCCTGAGACATTTATTAGGTGTTTGTCCCAGGCATGTCACTTATCCTGTCCCAGCCCCAATTTTCTCAACTGCAAAATTGACATAGTTGTATTTAATGGCCTCTATCAAATCTTCAGACCCTAAATCTATGATGCTACTCAGTTGGCCTGTCTTGTCTGCCCAGAGGATATGTAGATTCTATTATGAAAATCTACTTCATCCCCATCCCTGATAAACTTACATCTTTCTTTCCTTCCAATCCTCCTTCCACAGCCATCCATCACGGGATGGCTTTGGTAGGAAGACTCCAGAGTATGGGACTCTGTGCCCTGGTTCAATGTAGAGTGAATATAAATTTTATCCCTGTTTTCATTTTCAGTATGGCAGAGTGAGTTACATAGGATGAACCAGCATAGATGGGTTTTAATCAGCATCATATCTCATTAAATTATCTTCCCCCCCAAAAAAAAATCCTCTTTCCTAGCTACCCTTTTTCTGTCCAGGACATAATAATTCTTCTTGGCTCCCAGGTTCTCAACCTCATGGTTATCCTTGATTCCTCATTCAATGGATATTCTCTCTTCAAAGTCACCAGTGAATGACTAATTGTCAAATACAATGGCCAATTCTAAGCCAGAGTCCATCTCAATCTCTCTGTAACATTTGATATCCTCTTTGCTTGGATTCTTGCTCACCTCTCTGGGCAGCAGAAAAATATTGTATATCCCCTATACATCTCCTGTTTGTACTAGGAAAATATAATCATGGAAAGAGACTTTAATAAACTATCTTAAATCCTGCAAATAAAGAGTTTAAAATGTGCAGTATCTGATTAATTTGTAAGCATAACTGATTGTCATTAGGGAAGATAGAATTTTATTGGCAGAATTTCAACAGAAACCATATATAATTGTCAGGTAGGGTTAAAAATAAGTATTCCTATTTAGTTAGTGAAATTTCTAATGCACTTCTATTTGTTCTATATACTTTTTGCTTTTTTTTTTTTTTGGAGGGCAGTTGGGTTAAGTAACTTGCCCAAGGTCACACGGCTAGGTTTTTGTTTTGTTTTGTTTTGTTTTGTTTGTGTGGGTTAAGTGTCTGAGGCCAGATCCGAACTCAGGTCCTTCTGACTCCAGGGCTGACGTTCTACTCACTGCGCCACCTAGCCGCCCCTATATATCTTTTTTCTAATATAATAAGGTTTAAAACCAATTTTTAAAGTAAACTGAATTTAGAAATAAGCCTTGAGATCACTGTATTTGCAAATTGCTAAACCAATAATTTTCAATATTAAAATATATATTCAGGGGGATGGAGCCAAGATGGCTGAAAGGAAGTGGTAACTTCTCTAAGCTCCTCTGTGAATCCAGTCACTACACTTTAAAAAGTGAATCTGAACAGATTCTGGAGTGACAGAATCCACTGGGAGACAGAATGTGGCAGAATCCAGCCCAGGAAAGTAATTAGTGGGTCTGGACAGTAGTAGTGCAGAGCATGTGGGGTCTATATAGCTCAGACTAGAGAGCAGAAAAGCAGACTATTCCAGAGAGAGAAGGAGCTCCAGCCAGCCGACTCACCCATCCCAAGGACAAATTGCAGCCTTCTCACCAGCATCTCACCAGGGGAAAGGAGGAATCATTGGAGCCAGGTAAGAGAGGGCTAGGGGCCCCCAGCAGAGAAAGCATATTCTCCTGGGGCTATCAGCCCCCAGGCTGGAAATTTAGAAATCGACTGCCTGTTTTACCAGAAGCCAGAATGTAAAAGTAAACACTGGCAGCTCTGATTCCACCTTCATGAAGTAGAAAACCCAAAGATAAGTGTCCCACCCAGAGTGAAATCCTAAGAAAGAGGAAATAGCCCCAGGCTTGGGAGTCAAAAAGGGGTATAACTGAGGCAGCAAGAAATCTGAAGAGAAGGGAGGTAGGGGTCCCAACAAGCCCCACCTTACCTGACCAGCAAAAGCCTGCCTGAGCTGTATCCCAGGGGTACAGAGGCAGAAATCTGAAGTGGCCAGATAGCCCACCTCCAAAGATTATTATGTGCACATCAGCATAGCTCACTGAAATCCTATCTTAGCCTCAAACTAGACACCCAGAGGCTACAGCATTCAAAGTCAATGACCAGACCCTTAGCTCACAGCCTGAGAAATTAGGAAATATGAAACGACTATGGGAAGGAAGGAAGCTGAAAAGGAGAAGGGGAAGGCAAGAAAATTGATCAGAGGTTATTATGTAGGTCAAGAACAAACAAATACAGAGGAAAACTTGTACTCTTTACTCACAACTGAGACCACACAAGGAAATACGGACCTGGCAGCTTCTACACTGAGGGACTGAAGGGCATGGACTATGATATTCCAGAGGGCAAAAGAGCTGGGATTGAAGCCAAGGGTCATCTACCCAGCAAAACTGAGCATTTTGTATCCGGGGAAAATATGGTCATTCAGTGGAATAGAGGACTTTCACGAATTCTTGATGAAAAAAACAGAGTTGAATAGAAAATTTGACATCCAAACACAAGAAGTGGGAGATGCCTTCGAAGGTAATCAGGGAAAAGAAATCAAAAGAAACTTATCAAAGTTGAACTATTTACATTCCTACATGGAAAAACAATAATTGTGACTGATGAAACCTTTCTCGGTATGAAAATAATTGAAGAAGAGTATATGGGCATATGAACACATATGGGAATGTGTGCGTGTATGTTTACAGTTACACATGGGCACAGGTTGAATTTGGTAGGACAGGATGATTCTTTTTTTTAAAAAACAAATGCTTATTAACTTCTGTTTTACATCATTCATTTCCACCAGATTTTGAGTTACAATCATTTTCCCCCCGTTATTCCCCTACCCAAACTCCCAGAATAGGAGTCCCACAAGATATCCCTTCCTCCAATCTGCTCTCTCCCATACCTTCTCCCATACCCGCTTCGACTTTTCCATTAGAGGAAGGTGAATCATTGTGTCCCAATGCCTGCACATCTTATCTCCCAATTATAAGCAAAAGAGTATTAATAATAGTATTTATATATATTTGAAACATTTAATCTAAAGACCTCGAATTTCAGATCCATTTCCTCCCTCCCTTGTCACCCATTCCCTCTGGGGATATAAGTAATTCAGTATATGTTGTACATATCTAGCTATGCAAAACATTATCATCGTAGATATATTGTACAAGGCTGCTTATAATTCCCTCCCACTCATCCCACCCCCGACCTGGTCCATTCCCTACATGATCTTGTCCCTCTTCTATAGTGGGTACTTCCAACCTCCCCTCCACCCAAGGATGCCCTCCCATCTATCATCCCTCCTCTCATCCTCCTTCCCCCTATTCTGCTGCAGGTTGAGATATCCCATTTAGTATGTATGTCATTCTCTCCCTGAACCAAATTCAATGAGAATGTGGTTTTGCCTTTTTTTTTCCTTTCTATTCTCCCTCTCCCTTGTAACCACTTCCCCTTGCTTCTTCTACATGAGATAGTTTACCCTACCCTGTCTCTCCCCATCTCCTCTTGCCACTTTCCTCTCTCACCTCATAATTTCATCCCTTGAGTATTCTCCCTTCCCAACAAATTCAACCCATGCCCTCTATCCATATATAACTGTAACCATCTACACACACATTCATATATGTACTCATATGACCACACACGCTTCTTCCATTATTTTCATAGTGAGAAAGATATCATCAGTCACAGATATTGCTTTTCCATATAGGAAAGTAAATAGTTCAACTTTGATAAGTTCCTTTTGATTGCTTTTCACTGATTACCTTCTCAGGCATCTCTTCCTTCTTGCGTCTGGATGTCAAATTTTTTATTCAATTCTGGTTTTTTCCTCAGGAATGCTTGAAAATCCTCTATTCCACTGAATGACCATATTTTCCCCTGAAACAAAATACTCAGTTTTGCTGGGTAGGTGACCCTTGGGTTCATTCCCAGTTCTTTTGCCCTCTGGAATATCATATTCCATGCCCTTCAATCCCTCAGTGTAGAAGCTGCCAGGTCCTGGGCTATTCTGATTGTGTTTCCACAATATTGAAATTGTTTCTTCCTGGCTGCTTGTAGTATTTTCTCCTTGATCTGGGGATTCTGGAACCTGGCTAGAATATTCCTGGGAGTTTTCTTTTTGGGATGTTTTTCAGGAGGTGATCTGTGGATTCTTTCCACCTCTATTTTGCCCTCTGGATCTAAAACATCAGGGCAATTTTCCTTGAGAATTTCTTGAAGGGTGATTTCTAGGTTCTTGCTTTGATCATGGCTTTCAGGTAGTCCAATAATATTTAAATTGTCTCTCCTGGATCTATTTTCCAGGTCAGTGGTTTTTCCCATGAGATATTTCACATTGCCTTCTAATCTTTCATTTGGTTGGATCTGCTTAATAGCATCTTGATTTCTCATAATGTCATTAGCTTCCATTTGCTCCAGTCTAACTCTGAAGGAATGAATCTCCTCAGTGAACTTTTGAGATTCTTTTTCCATCTGGCAAATTTGACTTTTTAAGGCATTCTTCTCCTCATTGCCCTTTTGGGCCTCCTTTGCCATTTGAGTCAGTCTATTTTTTAAGGTTTAGTTTTCCTCAGTCAGGCTGTTGACCCTCATTTCATACTTTTCCTGCATCCTTCTCATTTGTCTTTCTAATTTTTCCTCCACTTCTCTTATTTGGTTTTTAAAGTCCTTCTTAAGGTCCTCTATGGCCTGCAACCCGCTCATGGTTTCCCCTGGGGCTTTTGGAGCAGAACTTCTGACCTCACAGTCCTTTTCCCGCTCTATGCCCCCAAAATAGGAGTCTAGGATTGCATTTTTCTGTTTCCTTTGCCTTGGCATGTTGCCACTTGATTACCTGACTTTTGGGCTTGTTGCAACACTATGGCTTTAAGGCCAGATAGCGGAATTTTTGTCCCGAACGTGTGGGGGGCAACTTCCGTTTCTGGCAAGCTGTAAACCCACCTACGACTTCCACCCTACATCACAATCCAGATCCCGGGAGGTTAAAGCAAGAGCAATTACCCCCCAAGACTGAATCCTGGATCTCCCTACAATTAATTGCAGGCCAGGAGCTGGGGCTGCCTCTGAAAACTACAAAATGGCATGTCTCCTCAGCGGCTTCTAGCCCCAGGGGAGGGAGCCGACACATTCCCCCAAATACAGGTGCCAAAGTCCATAGGACACTAACCTCTTACTTTGTCCTAGGCGTGTCTATGTTGTTAATTCTGGAGTCACCAGGGATGCTGGTGTTCTGGGGTTCCTCCAGCCGGCTGCTGGCCCTGCCGCCCTGGGGCTAAAACCTCAGCTCACAGGGACCTGGGCTCCACTCGGCTATGCTTCCTGCACTCTTCGCATTGCACGCTGCCGGCTCCCAGACCACTGCGCTGGTCCTTCCTGCAGGGCTGCTGGGCTGTCCTCAAGGGGAGGTTGGCTTCTCTGTGTCATTCTGTGGGTGCTGGAGCTCCAGAAGTTGTTCAGAGTCCCCTTTTATATAGTTTGGGGGGAATCTGGGGGCAGAGTGGCTTGGACGAGCTGTTTCTACTCCGCCATCTTGGCTCTGCCCCCAGGAAAGGATGATTCTTAAGGGGAGAAGTTATGAGGTGAGAGAGGAGAGTGGCAAGAGGAGATGGGGAGAGACAGGGTAGGGTAAACTATCTCACGTAGAAGAAGCAAAGGGAAGTGGCTGCAGGGGAGGGGAAGAATAGGAAGGCAAAAAGGCAAAACCATATTCTCATTGAGTCAGGTTCAGGGAGAGAATGACATACATACTAAATGGGATATCTCACCCTGGTGGAAAGTAGGGGGACGGGGGATGAGAGGGGGGATGATGGAGGGGAGGGCATTCTGGGAGGAGGGGAGATTGGAAGTACTCACTATAGAAGAGGGACAGGATCAAAGTAGGGAATGGAGCAGGTGGGGGGTGGGATGGGTGGGAGGGAATTATAAGCAGCCTTGTACAATATAACTTCTATGGTAATGTTTTGCATAGCTATGCATGTACAGCACATAAGCAATTCATTGCTTATCTTCTCAGAGTGAATAGGTGACAAGGGAGGAATGGAATGGATCTGAAATTCGAGGTTTTAAAATTAAATTTCTCAAATATATAAAAATACTATTATTAATACTATTTTGCATATAATTGGAGATAAAATGTTCAGGCATTGGGGCACAGAGACTCACCTCGCCCTAATGGTAAAGTCAAAGGGGGTATGGGAGAAGATATGGGAGAGAGCAGATTGGATGAGGGGATATCTTGTGAGACTGCTATTCTGGGGTGGTGGTAGGGGAAAAAAGGGGAAAAATTGTAACTCAAAATCTGGCAAAAATGAATGATGTAAACCAGAAATTAATAAAGCATTTGTTAAAAAATAAAATATAATATTTTAAAAATATAGCTTCATTTCAATCTCATTATTTAAATGAGCATTTTGATGAAATTTTATAATTCATATACTTATGAATATTGTTTTATACAATATATAATACTAAAACAGGTTTTGACACTATATCCAGTTTTCTTGAAGTATAAGCATATAGATGGAAGCTCATCAAGAAGAATAATTTTAGCATGGCAAAACCACACATTACTTTGAACTTGAGATAGTCATCCTTTTTCTTCCCTTATGTATGTGAGAGTTTGTGGATTGCTTAAGGGGGAGATGGAGTTTTTTAAAGAAACCCAATTCCAATAATACAGAAACAAATTTAAATAAGCGAAGGGGAAAGTGCACATTAAAATTATTTCTGTCAAAATGTTTGTTTAGCTCCAGTACTCAAATAGTACCACAATACTAATATTATATTAAGATATCTCTTCTTGTTCCATCACTTCAGTGATGTCCAACTTTTTGCAAGTACCTGTCAACATTCTCTTGGCTAAATTATTGGAACAGTTTGCCTTTTCCTTCTTCAACTCATTTTACAAATGACAAAATTTAGGTAAACAGAGTTATGTGATTTCCCCTTGGTTACACAGCTACTGGGTGTCTGAGACCAAATTTGAACTCACATCTTCTTGATTCCAGGCCTTGCATTCTATACTCTGTTTCACCTAGGTTTTCCAAATGCCATGCCAGTGGAGTATGTTCTCTGGCAAAGCCTGGCAAGCTCTTAAACCATTTATTCTAGGTCCACTATTAGCTTCATTGACTGTTGTCAGATATAAGGTCATGAGGCTAGGTATAGTTTTTATTTTTATCCTTTTAAACCTGGTATCTCACAATGGATCTAGATAGCTTAATAATTTCCTTAGCAGATTAGTTAAATTCAGAGGCTCAATTACCCAGTTGACTACAGAATGATCAATATTTAGCCACAGCTCTTTAATACCATCTACCAAATCATATATATATATATATATATATATATATATATGTATATGTATGTATATATAACTTGTTTTTCATTAAAGGAATACACAAAACAAAACAGCAACATGTACTTCATTGTAGCAACCTAATGCTATTTTTAATTTCTGAAAACCTGTTTGGAATTCTTATCTACTAGAATTAATCCCATAAAGCCTCATCCTTTCTCCAATTTTTCCTCATGATGCCATATTTCATCATATAATACTATATTATAGGGATAAGAAAGAAAAATGTGCTTTAAAAATTAACACAAAACAAAATTAGAAACAGAGAACTCGCTAAATGCATGTTTCCCAAATCAAATTACTTCTAAAGCCACCAGGGAAGGTTGGAAGTTTGTGACAGTAATCTAATTCCCGTTCCATTTCTCTTCTGTCAATCTAGCAGAGACTCAGGGAGATGGATGTTGCGGGTTTATAACTTGACTACTGGATGACCAAAAATATTTCTGGGACTTGATAGCTAGGTTGCCCCTGCTGTTTGTCACAAAATCTCAGATTCTTGTCATAGGAAAGCTAAAGTATTGAATAAGTTGCAGGAAACATGACTATTTTGAAAGAAATGAGTCTACCCAAAGTAGAAAATTCCTCAAGTCCAAAATCTGTAATTAAAGGTGGGAAATGGAAAAATCTAAGTGCCTGCACACTGCTAACAAGGATGAAGTGGAACAAACCACTTCCCTTGACTATGTACTTCCTCTAATTTATTCTTTTCCAGATTCCCCTGGAATTGTTTAATTTGTTTGTTTATTTTAATTTCCCAACTAAGAATGGCCTAATGGAAAGCAGAATCTCTGTAGTCCCAAAGTTTTCCAGAATTAAATAAACCTCACCAAGTCTCTCCTCAAGTAAAATCTTTCAATATGTACATATATACAATTAATATTAATATAGTAATTAAATATCCATGTAAATATGGTTTGAAGAATCTAAAGAGGTTTACCAAGAAGATAATTCAATAAATTGTTCTATTAAAAACAAAATTTCATAATAATAGCTAACATTGAGCAAAAAGTATTTATATATTATACCAAAATGAGTGACTCTGCTTTACTGCACTCTTCCTTCAGAAAAGACATATAAGTTAATTTTAGTGATTAGTATAGTTGATGGAATAAAATGACATTTACAGTTCAATTTAAATACTCTTTTTAGGACTCACTAGTCCACAGTAACATTCAGAGTAGATGATTGATCATTGGAAATTAAAGTAATAAAGCATTAAATAAAGTATTATGTAAGTTGAATTTAATGAACTGACCATCATTATTAGTATTAACAACATTACTAGATTTCTCAATTACAGGTAAACAAGCAAGATATTTTATTTATACTAGTAAATTGACGTATTACTCATTCAACTAATAACACTGACTTGAATTTCTACAACACTTTAAGGTTTATGATGTATTTTATGTAATGTCATTTTTTTAAATACCTGGCACTTAGAAGTGTCAAATTTTATTACAAGCTTTATATATGTTTTCTCATTTGAGTTTCATATCCCGATTTTCAAAATATTTACTACATTGAAGAGAGGATGAATTATTTAAGAAGTAAGTGACTTAGCCAGTGTCACACAGCTAACAGTCTGAAGCAAGATGTGAGCCCAGAGCCCTTAACTCCAAGAGCAGCACTCTTCATTTGTCAGAACTCTACCAATCACAATGACATATTCCATAATAAGAAAAGATTAATATATTTTCAGTTATGCTTTAGGAAATGTGTTTGCTTAAAAGGCAGTAAGAATTTCTTGTTTGGGTAACTTAGTATTTTCAAAGTGGTATTATTAGACATGAGTTAAAAATACCTTGATAAATTTTCACAATTAAAGAGATTTGCACCATAAATCATATATTAATTACCTAGGTTAATAGGATTGAGAGATAAAATGAGCTTAATGTTCATCTAGTCTAACCTTTACTGTTTTTTTGTTTGTTTCTTTCTTTGTTTTTTTTTACAAATGCTTTTTAAAATTTTGGTTTCCATCATTCATTTCCGAATGATTATGAGATAAAATATTTCCCCATTTTCCCCTACCCACCACCCCAGAATAGCAGTACCACAGGATATCCCCTCATCCAATCTGCTCTCTCCCATATCTTCTCCCATAAGCCCTTCGAATTTTCCAGTAGGGCAAGGTGGATTTCTCTGCCCCAATGCCTGTATATCTTATTTCCCAATTATATGTAAAATAGTATTAATAAAATATTTATATGCTATTAAACATTTGATTTTAAAATTTCAAATTCCCAATTCATTCTTTTTCTCCCTTATCACCCAAACTTACTGGGAAGATAAACAATTCATTATACATGTGTTGCTATGGAAAATGCTACCATAATATATATATTGTAAAAGACTGACTATGTTTCCCTCCCTCCTTTCTCACCTCCCACTTGGTCTATTCCCTATTTTGATCTTGTCCCTTTTCAAAAGTGGGTACTTCCAACTTCCCTCCCCCCCAGTCTACCCTCCCTTCCATCATCCCTCTTATCATCCCCTTCTCCCCAACTCTCCTGTAGGGTGAGGTATCCTATATAGTATGTATGTCATTCTCTCCCCGATCCTAATTCAATGAGAATAAGGTTTTGCCTCTTTGCCTTCCTGTTCTTCCCCTCCCTTGCAACCATTTTCCCTTGCCTATTCTATATGAGATAGTTTACCCCATTCTGTCTCTCCCCATCTCCCCTTGTTAAGTTCCTCTCTCACCCCTTAATTTCACCTTTTAAGTATCATCCCTTCCTATTAAAATTGACCTGTGTCCTCTATTTATGTATACCTGTAAACATATATACATACATTCACATATGTATTCATATGCCCATATACCCTTCTTCAACTATTTTTATACTGAGAAAAGTTTCATCAGTTACAATTATCATTTTTCTATGTAGGAATGTAAATAGTTCAACTTTGATAAGTTCCTTATGGTTTCTTTTCCCTGTTTACCTTCTCAAGCATCTCTTGGTTCTTGTAACTGAAAGTCAAATTTTCTATTCGACTCTGTTTTTTTTTTCCCCAAGAATGCTTGAAAGTCCTCTATTCCACAGAATGACCATATTTTCCCCTGAAACATGATACTCAGTTTTGCTGGGTAGGTGATTCTTGGTTTTAATGCCAGCTCCTTTACCTTCCTGTATATCATATTGCAAGTCCTTCAATCCCTCAGTGTAGAAGCTGCCAGATCCTGTGCTATCCTGATTGTGTTACCACAATATTCAAATTGTTTCTTCCTGGCTGTTTGTAATATTTGCTCCTCGATCTGGGAATTTTGGAACCTGGTTATAATATTTCTAGGAGTTTTCTTTTTGGGATCTTTTTTTCAGGAGGTGATCTGTGGATTCTTTCAACCTCTATTTTGCCCTCTGGTTCTAAAACATCAGGGCAATTTTCCTTGATCATTTCTTTAAAGATGATTTCTAGGTTCTTTCTTTGATCATGGTTTTCAGGTAGTCCAATAATTTTTAAATTATATCTCCTGGATCTATTTTCCAGGTCAGTGGTTTTTCCCATGAGATATTTCACATTGCCTTCTATTCTTTCATTTGTTTGGATCTTCTTAACAGCATTTTGATTCCTTACAAAGTCACTAGCTTCCATTTGCTCCAGTCTAATTCTGAAGGAATGATTTTCCTCAGTGAACTTTTGAGATTGCTTTTCCATCTGGCAAATTTGGCTTTTTAAGGCATTCTTCTCCTCATTGACTTTTTGAGCCTCTTTTTCCATTTGAGTTAATCTATTTTAACTATTTATTTAGTCAGGCTGTTGACTCTTATTTCATACTTTTCTTGCATCTTTCTCATTTCTCTTCCCCATTTTTCCTCCACTTCTCTTATCTGCTTCTTAAGGTCCTTTATGGCCTGTATCCAGCTTGTATTTTCATTTGGGGCTTCTGGGGCAGGATTTCTGACCTCCCAGTCTTCCTACTTAGATGCTTCAATCCTCTTTGCCCTGCAAAATAGGAGTCTAATGTTGAATTTTTCTGTTTATTTGGTTTCCTTTCCCTAGGTATGTTGCAACGTAATTACTTGACTTTTGGACTTGTTGCCACAATAGGACAGTGCCACCAGGCAGGGGAACTTCTGTCCCAAATGCTGGGGTTTTCTCATCTTTTGCATGTATTATTTGGGTGCCTTCGCACACTCTGGAAAGCTGGTCAAAAACCCCAAGACCTCCACCCCAGACCACAGTCCAGATCCAAGAAGGTTAAAGCAAGAGTGATTACCCCCCCCCAGACTATTGCCAGTGCCCTACAGTATGCAGGCCAGCAACTGAAGCTGCAACATGGTGCAGGCTCCACTGCAGCTACTCAGTGGCTTTTCACCCTGGGGGAAAGAGGCTGACATGCTTTCCCAACTAGTATGTCCCGTAGTCCACAAGGCACAGACCTCTCACTTTTTCCTTGGCATCTATGTGTTGGTAATTCTGGAAATGCCACAGCTGCTGGTGTTCTGGATTCCCTCCAGCCAGCTGCTGGTCATGCCACTTTAGGGCTAAAACCTCTGGCTCAAATGGGCCTTGGCTTGGCTCCTGAAGTGCTCTGCTGGCTGCTCCCTGCCATTCTGCCAGGATATCCTCAGCAAGAGGTTAGCTTCCCCATGTCATTTTGTGTTCTGTAGCTCCAGCATTCTTTCAGAGTCCCCTTTTACATAAATTGGAAGTGGTGGGAGCCCGAGCTGTGGGGAGGAGCTGTTTCTACTCCACCATCTTTACTCTGCCCCCCCAACCTTAAGTTTTATACTTGAAAAATTTTATGTATATTAAATGACTTTTTTTAGTTAGAGAGACTAATTTTGCCTTAATTTCGTCTTCAGATATTCAAAAATCTGTTTTTTTCTATGTATTTCAAAGAGATTCCTAGCTTTCAAAATGTTTAAAGTACAACAATCTAATGACTTCTAGAATTTCTAATGGCCCATGATACTGAATATGAATTTCTTAATTTCTAATAACTGTTTTAAATGACATTTAAGAAATACATTTCCTTGTTTAACATGATATCCTCTCTCTCTCTCTCTCTCTCTCTCTCTCTCTCTCTCTCTCTCTTCTTTATGATTTTTTTTAGGCTGAAAGGAATATCTACTTTTGGAGGCATGTCAGTTAATTATTTTCATATCAGATTCATCACTATGACTTCTTGCCATCTAGAGCTGACTACTGGAACCAAGAACCTGACCCTCCTCAGAGCAGCAAAGCCCTCAGAGATGGAGCACAATATTTCACTGGAGTATTCTACATCAATTCATCTGCCTTGAACCCAACAGCCATGAGCTGAAAGCCCTGACGAAAAGCCACAGCCTTAAGTTTCATTCACTTAGAAATTACTGGAAATATGAAATATAGATGAAAAGAACTAAAGCAAATTACTTCATGAGTTATCACACTTGGGGAAACACAGTTTTAGCAATTAGAACATGATTATTTTTTTTGTGATAGGTGGAGGGGAGGGCATCATGCCAAGGAGGAGAAAGAAGAAAGGAAATACGTCTAGTTAGAATTACTCCCCGTAAGTAAATTTTTAAAATATGCCAAATGAAGAGCTAGAGCACTTACATAATGGTAGTAAAAGATATTGGACAAAATGAATATTGCTGTTTGTGGAGAAAGAAGATTGTTGCCATCCCATGAATAAACTCAAAGCCATAGAGGAACAGTAGTGAAGATGCTCAGTGCTTGAAAAGATTCTGCATCCAACCCATCCCACATATTTGAAGAGAGGGTTTTGGAAAAGTCAGTTCTTACCGACTGCATCTCAATGCACTTCTAATGTTTGCACTGTCACTTCCATTCAGGGTAATGATGTGTGCTGGTATTTGCACAGATGGTCCCATGAGGTTTTAGACAGCTAACAAACTGTTTCTTGTAGATGCTCTGAAAATGGAATATTGAAAAACTGTGAAGAAAACATTTCTTTTTCTTCATAAGGAGGAGAGGACTTACATTTAGTGAAAATGATCCTTTCTTAAATTTGATAAACCACTACCAAAATCCATGTGGTCAAGTAAATTAAAAAGGGATCAATTATTTTTTTAAATGAAAACCATTTTATATCATAACAATAACCAAGAAGTCAAATTCAATGAACTGGATAGTCCAATATCCTTCCTAAACTTGGACACTGTTCTCCCACTTGATAGTAAAACAAAAATCATTTTTAATATGTATTTGACATATAAAAGTTTTTATAGACATTTATCTATGCTTCATGGAAAAATGTAACAAACAGCATTTTCATTTTATTTTTCTAAATAAATGTGTTGTTTGTATTATTTGCTGTTGCCTATTCAAATTGTTTTTCATTACCTGAAGAATAATTTTCTCTTGAAATACATAACAACTCTTTTGTCATGTTAATTCAGAACAACTGACAGATTGAAAGCTCAAACACAGTGTGCCTGTAAAATAGTAATACTTTCCACTGAAAGTCTTAAAGGAAAAATGGGATATTTTTTAACCATAAGTTTCATTTAAGATGTTATTTTGATATTCATGAAAGATTACTACACTCTCCTACTAGGAGATAATGTTCTTATACTGATGACAGACCATTTAACAAATAGGTTTGGGTAGAGTTCTTATTACAATTTCAGCTTTCAAAACAATACTCTGAATCCCATGGGTTTTCTGATATGATATAGTAGATGGTGACAATTGGGATAAAAAATGTCAGGCTTCACTTATAATTGTTGGCCTTTACAGTTATATATGAGCTACCCAGACGTTTGTTTACATTTTTGACACATATAAAGCCATGTTTATAACAGAATGGCTGAGCAGTATAAACTCAATAGTTAGGGCTGTTCGTTTTTCAATCTATAAAAATTTATTAAACATTTGATTTATTGCTGACTCCTCAGACTATGAGTGTTTAAACAGTTGAAACTTCCATAAACTGTAGGAAATATGAATCACTTTTGCCATAAAAAGTATATGATCAGCATCCCCATTTCCTGAGTGGGGACCATTAATACTGTGTTCACTTAAATCCTTTGGCATTCTGCAAGTTTCCTTGATATTTGTACAGTATCCTATAACATGCCTATAAGAATGAATTTGTCATACGTGATTTGATCATTTGAAAACAAAGAACCTATCCAGGAAAATAATCTACCATTTTGTATAAGGAACACAGATTTCCAGGCCTCATGAGATCTTGGTTATGGAAGCAGAGAAGCATAGGCTCATTCAAATTATTTTTGAATCCATTTGGATTCCTTTGGGCTATGAATAATTTGAAAACAATATAGAAGAGCAGAAATCCCTTCAAGCAGTTGAAACCAAATCAAAATAACCAATCAAGAACAATGAACTTAATTGTTTATTCATTTGGGGAATATATTAAATGTTATGTAATGCAATTAAACATATAGCTTCTGAAAGCTAAACTCAACATAAGTAGAACATAATAAGCATTCTATCCTAAGTTACCATAGCATAAATATATAGGACATATAAGCATCATAGATCTGTTATTTTCTAACAGGTTTTCTATAATAATACTTACATTAGGAGAGATTCCAAAATTTTAAAATGCCTTTTCTTTCTGATAATAAACAAATACTATTTGTCATCATTCCTCTAAGTAAATGTCATGAAGTAAATATGTGTGTGAAGCTTCAAGGACTATAATTCAAAATCCAAACTGTAGTTTGGGCCTGTAATATTACTGAAGGCAACCAATTTAACAACTGCCTAATTAAGGAAGCAATTTAGTGCTTTTTCTTTAAAGAAAAATTGGCAGGGGCAGCTAGGTGGCACATTGAACAGAGCACCAACCCTGGATACAGGAGGATCTGATTTCAAATCTGGCCTCCCGCACTAAAAACAAAAAACACAAGCCATGTGACCCTAGGCAAGTCACATAACCCCAATTGCCCTACCTTTCCCCCACCAAAAAGAAAAGAAAAAAAAAGAAAAAGAAAAATCAGCAGCATGAAGCATATAAACCAAGAAGGTAGATGATCCAAATTTAGTATTATTTTTTCCTTACATAATAAGCAATTGCACAATTTGGCATGATGCACTTGTGATGCATCAATAACGTAGATTCTAAGTTTTTATGTTTTTGTTACTGATATTTCCCATTTTTCTATACTTCAGAAGTCTTCATTTTAAAACATCCCTGCCATACATTTTTTTTACTATTTTCAATTTCTTCCTCACTTTACAATTTTTGTTTAAGGGTGTAGCAGTTGGAGTGCTGTTAATTGGAATGTGGCCTCAGACACTTTATAGCTATGTGATCAGCCCTTTAACACCTTTGAGTATTACATTCCAAACCAGAAAAAAAGGAGAAAATAATACTCCCACCTCACTGTTTTTTTTGAGGGTCCAACAAGTTGACACATGTAAAGTGCTTTGCACCCTTTAAAGTACAATTATAAATATTAACTATTATTATTGTAAAACTGGTATTTCAACCAAAACTAAATTACATTTAGTCTCAACCATTGAATTTGAAATTCAGCAATTTTCCTAATCTAATGTCCAAGTAATCAACCACATTTTCACCAGGATAGGGTATGGGTGCATCAATTAAAATGGCCCTGAATTTTAAAATCAAACTTTTTGCAATCAAAACCAAACCTCCCTATCTTTTCAGACAAATGTCATACATTGAGTTGTTTCCTCCATATTGAATGACTTTCTTTACTCATTGTTGTGGGTATTCCTCCTATAGATGATGATTCTTTCCTACCTTCACATTTTGCATGGCTCTTGCCCATTATCTCTTATAGATTCTCCATAAAAGGACCACTTGAATGTTTGAACCTTAGTTTGTGCCACTTGAAATACCATGAGTACATATACTACATGGGTATTACTGTTTTACTTCATTTCCTATCTTCATCTTTTCTGACTATGTATCTTTTTGATATATTCATTTCATTTTATAATATACAACAACCTATTAGATTTCATCATGTATGCCTTCATTGCCTTTGGACAACATTATGTTAAGGAAGGGGGGGGGGATAAACAGCACATTCCATTCAAATGTATACTTATCTTTGCAACTATAAACAGAAAAATTACATATAGAAATAAGATTTGGTAGTTTTAATTAACATATACATAGTTTTTCTATAGGGGGCCAGGGGCAAAGAAAAGAGATGCTAGCTCTGGAATGTAAAAGAGAATTAAGTAACATTTAGACAGGATGACATAAAGTTTGTGGGTCATATTTTTTCAAGATTAAAACAATTACTTGGCTTCTGACTCAACTCTAGAAATGTTTTGTTGCATTTACCTTCTCTTTCTAGTTTATACAATTTAAGGGAAAAATCTTTTTGACTAGTAAAAAGAAAGGACTGTTCTCTTATTTTGAGACTTCCATAACCAAGATACCACTTCACTTTTAGGGTCAACTTCCACCTAAAGTCAAATAATGCAAATGTTTGCAAACTGCTGTGCATTATTTAGGCAAAAAAGATTTTCTACCTCACCTTTCCCTCTTTATTTTGATTTTACACATAAGTAGAGAGGGCTGTGAAAATGGAGGGATAGAGACCTCATCTAGCTATTCAAGCACTTTAGTTTAGCAAAAAACTAGTTGAGAAACAAAGGCAAAAAAAAGAAGAGTAAAACAAATTAATTCCTAAAACACTTTGATAATGTTATTCAGAGTTGTATATTTCCTTCCAGGATTTCTTATAAGCTATAAAATGATATTAATAGTGACTAGGGGTATTTAAATGGCTTTGAGATCTTGACCAAAAGAAATTATATATATATATTCACAATTGTAATTTGGTGGAGTAGGGTCCATTAATACAACAATGAATCAGCACTAGTCCTAGAAATATTTCATCCATCAATTTGTTTCTGGTTATATGGAGCCATTCCTAGCTAATTTTTCTTCTAAATTTGCAGATATAACCGACATAGTTTTGGTTGTAGAGCTTGCTCTTACAGGTTATCTGAAGAGTTCACAAGTTTCTAACATAATCATCTTTGAATCATTCCTGTATTGGCAATCTATAGAAGAAATCAATATTTTTCTTCGTTCTTATGAAAGTAGTGATTTTCCCCCAGAAAAAATGTGGAACTTTGCATAGTAAGCAAGAAATAGAATAAACAGGAGTTAGATAATATTGTTTATATGAGAGATAAGAATATATCTTTAGTCAAAATTGTTCTGGACACTAAAAACTACTTGATGCTGGAAACAAATGGGGAAAAAATATATTTATTGCTTAAACCTTAGAAAAATACATACACCCAAAAAAAGTCACAGAATTAAAGAAAAACTCTTGTTTTTTAATTTTTTTAAAACTTCTCTTTTTCCTTCAGAATCTCCTGTTTACTTCAATTCTATGGGGTTTTTTGTTTGTTTGTTTTGGGTTTTTTGTTCTTTGTTTTGGTTTTCTTTTGTTTTTGTTTGTGTTTTTTGGATGTGCAAACATGGTCAATGGTTGTTTTCTCTTAAGCAGCACATATATGATCTTTTAGTAGGAAAACAATAACAACTAATCACCACAATTCATTGTGTGGCTTAATGTTCTTGTTGTTTTTGTTGTTTTAAATCAGTTGTTGTTTTTTTTTCTTCTCCTGTTGTGAAATACTTTTGAGTTGTTAATTGGAAGTGAAGATCAGAAGTGGGGAACACAGGAGAACCTGGATTGAAGAGGTAATAGGTGTTTTGTTTTGTTTTGTTTTTACTGTAAAGTGCTAGTTTGTTTATTAAATGATTATGTTAGAAAAATTTGGATGAACATTCTATCTTAGGTAACAGAAGATAGGAGATATATATATATATATATATATATATTACAGAAGGTGTAACATTCTTTTAATTATGTTCTCCAGCTTGGAAAATATAATGTTTTTGAAACTCTCCCTTCTGTGTGTGGTTTCAGTAGACAGGAGGAACATGTGGGCATTTTCTTTTAAATATGTCATTAAAAGTTTCTGGAATGAAATCAGTCTTTTAATAAAACAAATTTTCAATTGTAGTCTAAATTGTGAAATGTGTTCTTCCTTGAAACAATATAAAATCATAGTGTTTTTTAATTTCAGATATTGCTCTTCTCTTCCTATTCCCTCCCCACCAATCTTCATATCTTTCCATAGAAAAAGAAAATGAGAGGGAGGTGCAGTGTTTAGAGAACTAATCTTGAAGCCTGGAAGATCTAGGTTCAAATATCACCTTTAAAATATACTCATTGCATTTCACATGAAGTAATTTCACTCTCTTATTGCTATAGGTATCTCAATCTCTCTAAGAATAAATAACAGATAATGAAGAGAAAGTGCCAATCTACATTGGTAGAGAGTCAGTTTCCTCACCTGGAAATTCCCTATGTCAATGAAATAATGGAGCCAATTCCTATCTCCTAATTAATTTTGACTGGCTGCAATTATCCACTTAGATAATAGAACATCTCTTTTAAAAGAGCAAAATATCATTTATTTTTCAAAGGCAGAAAGAGCTAGCTATTTCATCATTTACAAACTCAAGTCTCAAAAAAATGCATGTGTCCTAAATTTATCATAATTGCATGAATGTGAGTAATGTTCAAGAAAGATATAAATGATTTGCTGGATATTATATATAAATATCAATTAATTACTGAGTTAAATCAGTTCATTTCTTCAAGGATGGAAGGTTTTTCAGCTCTTAAGGAGAAGAAAAAGCAAAAAAAAAAAACAACCTGCCCATTCTAAGGAGATCATTTGGGATTAGGCACACTTAACAGAGACATGTTAGACAAAAATTTTGCAAATGTATTTTTTCCCGGTATGTTTGATACCAATTACATACACAGACGCTTCACTGAGTGAAATAATCCTATTTCATAGTCCAATATAGAATTCAGAGAAAAAAGCCAAGCAGCAAGGGAAAAGAAGCCTGCTTTCACTTTGTAGATGGTAATAGATAAACATTTGATGAGGCAGCTAGTTTATATTTACAAATCTCTGCAAAGGGAACCTGTCTATCAACAGTGACCTGATTGCTGTCTGAAGAAATGCTGATACTAACCTTCAGAGAGAGTATAGAAAAGCAGTTGTCTTTACCCTCTTCACATTACAGATCATCAATGTTCCCTAAAACTAAGGCTAATTTTCCCAATTTGGAGACAAGCTTACCCTAGGGAGCCTCCACTTTGTCAAAGAAACTTTCAAGGACACTTGCCTTTCAGGTTAGATTGCTCTTGGTACCTGGATGCTATACTGGAAAGGCAAGCAGAAGAGATAGATTTTCGATGTGCTCTTGACCAAAAAATCTTGTGTTTGTGACATTCTTCCTGAGACCTCACATAAAACAATGCACATAATATTATGCATTTGTGTCTTATTCTACTACCATGCTATAACTTCCTTAAGGGAAGTCATCCTGTATTATTTAAACTGTACTTCTCCCACTGCCTAACAGTATTCTACATAAAGCAGCAACATTATATAATAGATAGATACTTGAAACTGAAAAATTCTGCTTCTTTTGACCTTTACTTTTTCACTTAAATTCACTGTAGGTGCTTTGGGTGATCAACTGTATAAATCACATGAAATGTTCAGAGAAAACTAGCACCTAAAAAGTGAGAACTTACTGAGCCATTTTCAGGGCTACTTATACAATTTTGATGTGTACTTTTCATCACACTCTGGCATGTAGCTCCAAGAAGCTGTAGCATACATTGCAGCCACACAACAATAAAAGCATCTTGGGCAGATGGACCAAAACAGGTTGAGGGTAATCAACAGGTCTCAAAGCTATCAGTGAATTAGAAGGAGGTCTAGCCCAAGCATGTGAAGACATTCCCTTGGCAGAATGGGTGGATGAGAACAATTTGTTCCAAAAGTAATGAAGGCCCCTAAAGTAGGCACTGTGTAGCACTTAGAACTTGGTCAGACATTGAAGATGTCAAGGTCATCTATTTCTTCCTGGGCCATTTCCAATTATCCTGACCTTTGTCTTGCCACTGGGCTTCAATGACTCTGCAAGAAAGTAAGGCTGATGACATTGTAAAACATTGCCTTACATGCATCCAATTCACTAGTGAGTTAAGGTACCACCCATTTTGATGCCATTAATCCTCAGAAATGATAGAAAAGCAAAAGCAGCATAAATCATGGCCTTGACCAGGGGTGGGAACCTATGATCTCTAGGCCACACTTTGCCTTCTAGGTCCTTGGGTGTGGTCTTTTGACTGAGTCGAAATTTTACAGAACAAATTATTTTATTAAGGGGCCTTTTTCTGTGAAGTTTGGATTCAGTCAAAAGGATGTACTTGAAGACCTAGAGGGCCACATGTGGCCTTGATGCTACAGGTTCCTGAACCCTGGCCTAGACCCTCACTTAATACATCACTCTTAGTTATATTGGAACATACAAGGCTCACCAATCAAAAGGAAAAGAACACATTTTAGGTAGTAGAATAATTATTTATCCCCTGTGGACAAAAATGTGAGATTTCCTAGTCTGTGCCATTTGTTCTTCAATTCTGTGACACAAGCTTCTTGCTTGTACATGAACAAGACACCCCATCTCTAGACTTTAGACATTTTGTTTGACTGTTCCTAATGCCTAGAGTGCTTTCCTTCCTAATCTCTGTCTCCTGGCTTCCCTGGTTTCCTTCAAGTCCGACAAAATATTCCACCTCCTATAAGAAGACATTCCCATTTTTTTTTTAATTCTTGAGTCTTTCTTGGGTTAATTATTCCCTAGTTGTCTCAAACATAGCTTGTTTAAGCATATTTTTTGTTGTCTTCCCCCATTAGATTGTGGAACATTGTCTTTCAGGACAATAACTATCTTTTGCCATTTTTGTGTATTCCCAAGGCTTAGCACAGTACCTGACACATAGTAGACATTAAATAAATACTTATTGGCTGACTTAGTTAATTGAGATGAATATTTACTAGGGAAAATTTAGCAAGGTGTGGGGAAAGTGTCCATTAGTCTCATCTTTTCTCAGTATATTTAAAGCTTTTGATTTGAATCTGTGATCACAAAGACTTTTATTTTTACGATGTATGGCACGATAATATCAAAGGTTATACTGGAGCATACCTTGTAAGAGCAGATTGTCAAAATTTTAATATGAGCGTTTATATTTCAGAAAGAAGGGATTGCTATAAATCATTGCTTGGTTCATTTTTAAAAAAAATTATTATGTGGTTAAACATTTAACAACATGTGCTTAGACACATCCACCCTTCCCTTGACCAATACATGTCTAAAATACAACCTCCACCACCTTTTTAATACACCATTACCTAGAACTCCCACATTGCAAAACCTCATTTCACTGACCCAAAGTCACCATTTTGTATCAGATGTTAGCTGCTAAGAACAGTGATAAATATGACCTATATACTTGCAGCCACTATGCAGGGACTATTGGGAACCCTCCCCCCCACCCCGCCCATAAACTCAGGGATGCACACTTTCAACAACCGCCTGTCCCATTTTTAAGGTGGTGTCAATCTCTGAATTCTGAAGCCACAGTCCTATCAGTAAGAGCCTCCAGCTATCTGTATTTCATTTTTGGTGAATGAATTTTTTTTTTGCCTTTTGGAGGGCAATTGGGGTTAAGTAACTTGCCCAAGGTCACACAGCTAGGTTTTTGTTTGTGTGTGCATTAAGTGTCTGAGGCCAGATCTAAACTCAGGACCTTCTGACTCCAGGGCCAACGCTCTACTCACTGTCCCACCTAGCCACCCCTGCTGAAATTTCAATATTAAATTTACCTTTTAGACTAGTTATACTGATTTGATGATGATGATGATGATGATGATGATGATGATGAAGAAGTAATAGAGACCTATGATTTCATTGGAACTGGGAATTCCAAGATGAGTAATTTCATGAAATCAATGTGTGTTGGTACCTTTCAATCTTAGTAGCCTGAAGTAAAGAGGTTAAGAGACTTTTCTAGAGTCACAGAGCTAGAATATAACAGAGACAGGACTTGAACCCAAGTTTTTCTAGCTTCCAGATCAGCTCCCTATTCACTATGAAAGTTTAACTTTCAATTATTAAAAAGAATCATAATGTATAAACCCACTCTATCTCATAGGATATACACAGATATTTTAAAAAGTGAAATGATTATGCTTGCTGATTACTATAGCTTACAGGCACTATGCATCCAGTAGTTTCTCAATGGCATAAGATAGGATGTGACCTCAAAAAGCTTTTCTTTCCCAGAGACTTTTACTAGTTACTTTGAAATGAAGTATTTCCAATTCAATAAGTCCAATCCAATAACATTTATTAAGTGCATACTATGTGACAGGCAAACACTGGGGGCACAATTAATAAAAAAGGAAGGCAGTTTCTGCTCTCAAGGAGCTTACAATCTAATGGGGAAGACAATAGACAAAAGCAGTCAGAAAATTAATGATGGACATACTTAGGGGGGTACCCTATGGGGGCATCTGGTTCTGTGAAGTTGAAATTAGTAAGAGGAGCAGCTGCAAAGTGAAGAGAAAAAGAGAATCATCTCAGGCAAAGATAGCTTGCACATTTTTCTTTTACAAAAGTATACATCTGAAATGTTCTCAGCTTTTTCTGTGATCAGTGAATCCCAGTAATACACTACCCAACATTTTTTATTTTAAAATAAAAGCACTTCTTCTGTCCCTTCAGTGAAAAAAGTGACATTTGAACTAACAAATGAGAAAATAACAGCTTTCTGAAAGAAACATTCTATGGAAAGACCACTGTGAAAATAAATGTTTGGAAATGTTTCCATAATTATGAGATTTTGCTGTGAAAATGATTTAAGTATGTGGCCTGAAAAATTCTCAGCTATGCATGTAAAAAGATAGAAACAGCATTATCTACTCTTAAAAATCTTCTCAATGAGGAGATTCAATGGGTGTTTTAGACTCTTTTGTTAAAAATTTAAAAAGGCAACATCTTCTGATTAGTTTGCAGTGTAAACTGAATAAAGTCAAGAAAAACATGCTAGGCAGATTAAAATAAAAACCTTTGAAGGATTGGTGGATAGAACTGAAAAATATTATCATGATTTTGTGAGTGTAGCCAATGAGGCATTTCTTACCTTTGCATGTACATATCTTTCTGATGTTATATTTTTAATCTGTTATGGACTTTAACATTCAAATATTGAAAAAAAATACACTTAGAAGCAATTATAATAGCACGTGAATGTAATTATGTATAGGAAGAGTGGGAACCACAAAAATGGAAATCATTGCTCTAAGTCATGACAAATACAAAATGAAAACTTCATTCCTTTAAAAGAATTATAGAAAAATGATATGTGCTGGAGTTAGGGTAAGTATAAGTAGAATGAGTGATGAGATTTGGAAGAATATTCAATAAGCAGCACCAAGTGGAAAGATTATAATGGTCAGTCAAAAGTTATGTGAATAGGAAAAAAACACCTTGAAATCAATAAACATTCATTCTGTAGTGGTTGCATATTGATTTGATAAACATGTACAGCCAATAGTCTTGATCAATGACATTACATGGCAGGATGTTAGGTCTGAAGGAGAAATTAAATCATTTCATTTAACTTTCTCACTTTGAAAGTAAAGAAAGAGGTTGAAATTAATTATCCATATTAACACAGAGTAGGTAATCTTATACTTAGTATCTTAAAAATAATCTAGTCCGATGTTCTCATTGAAAGATCAATCAATCCACAAGCATTTATTACTTGCTACATTTCATTCATTGTGCTAGATGTTGGAGATACAAACTTTTTTATAAAAAAAAATGAAACAGTTGTAAGTTTTGATGTAGGCAACCAAAGTAGCAGGAACTGAGTAGAATAATAGAATAATAAAAATCAAAAAGATTATGGATTTGGTTTATGTTTCATGAATAACATAGGGAGAATATATTGGGCAAGGTGTAGAATGATGAGAAAAATTAACCCTTTAGTGATGGAACATAGGTACTAAATTGAGGGACCATGTTAGGTACCCACATTCTTTTTTTCTCACGTTTTTACTTTTTAGTTTATATCATTCATTTTCACAAGATTTTGAATTACAAATTTTCTGACCATTTTCCCCCTACCCACCACCACAAAACAGTGATCCCATTGAATATACCCTGCCCCAATCTACTCTTTCCCAAATCTTCCCTCATACCCCCTATGACTTTCCAGTAGGGCAAGTCATATCACTTGCTATCATTATGCTCCAGTGCCTATATATCTTATTTACCAGTTACATAAAAAATAACATTTTCATGTACATATATATATATATATATATGTGTGTGTGTGTGTGTGTGTGTGTGTGTGTGTGTGTGTGTGTGTGTATTAAATATTTGATTTTAAAACTTTGAATTCCAAATCCATTCCTTTCTTCCCTTGTCACCCAACCTTACTGGGAAGATAAGCAATTCAATATAGGTTGTACGTGCATAATTATGCAAGACATTTTCAGAGCATATATATCGTGAAAGATTGACTATATTTCCCTCCATCCTATCCAACCCCCAAGTTGTTCTATTCTATACTTTGATCCTGTCCCCTTTCAGTAGTTGGTGCTGCCAACTTCCCCTCCCTGCAGCGTGCCCTCTCTTGCATCATCCCCCTCTCATCCCCTTTCCCCCTACTCGCCTGTAGGGTGAGATAACCTATTTAGTGTGTATGTCATACTCTCCCTAAGCCAAATTCAATGAGAATAAGGTTAACTCATTCCCTTTTGCCTTCCTCTTCTTCCCCTCCATTGTAAAAGTTTTCCCTTGCCTCTTATATATGAGATAATTTACCCCATTCTGTCTCACCCCATCTCCTCTCATTATATTCCTCTCTCACCTCTTAATATCACCTTTTAAGTATAATCCCTTACTATTCAATTGGTCCTAAGACCTCTGTCTATGTATACCTCCTGTGCACATATATACACAAACTCACATATGTATTCATATGCTCATATACCCATACGCACACACATACACAGATACACACACACACACACACACACAAACACACACACACACAAATTTCTATTCCCTTCAAATATTCTCATACTGGAAAAAGTTTCATAAGTTACAATTATCATTTTTCCAGGTAGGAATGTAAATAGTTCAACCTTGATAAGTTCCTTATGATTTCTTTTTCCTGTTTACCTTCTAAAGCTTCTCTTGCTTCTTGTATCTGAATGAAAATTTTCTATTCAACTCTAGTTTTTTCATCAAGAATGCTTGAAATTCCTCTATTCCATTGAATTACCATATTTTCCCCTGAAACATGATACTCAGTTTTGCTGGGTTGGTAATTCTTGGTTTTAATCCCAGTTCCTTTGACCTCTTGAAGATCATATTCCAATCCCTTCAATCCCTCAATGTAGAAGCTTCTAGATCCTGTGTTTTCCTGATTGTGTTTCCACAATATTTAAATTATTTCTTCCTGACTGCTTGTAATATTTTCTCCTTGATCTGGGGAATCCAGAACCTGGCTATAATATTCCTAGGAATTTTTTTTTGGGAATATTTTTCAGGAGGTGATCAGTGGATTCTTTCACCCTCTATTTTGCCCTCTGGTTCTAAAACATCTGGGCAATTGTCCTTGAGAATTACTTGAAAGATAATTTGTAGGTTCTTTTTTTGATCATGGCTTTCAGGGCAGTCCAATCATTTTAAAATAAGCTCTCCGGCATCTATTTTCTGTATCAGTGTTTTTTCCAATGAGATATTTCACATTGCTTTCTATTTTTTTTTTCATTTCTTTGGATCTGTTTAATAGTATCTTCCTTTCTTGTAAAGTCACTAGCTTCCATTTACTCCAATCTAACTCTGAAGGGATGAATCTCTTCATTGAGCTTTTGTAATTCTTTCCCACCTGGCAAATTCATCTTTTTAAGGTATTATTCTCCTCATTTGATTTTGAGCCTCTTTTGCCATTTGAGTTAGTGTATTTTTTTAAAGTGTAATTTTCTTTAGTCAAGATGCTGTCTCATTTCATAGTTTTCTTGCATCATTCTCATTTCTCTTCCTAATTTTTACTCCAGTTCACTTATTTGGTTTTCAAAATCTTTTTTAAGCTACTCTATGGCATGTAAGCAGCTTATATTTTTCCTGGAAGCTTTTGGTGCATGAGTTCTGATGTTCCTGTCATCCTTGTATCCAATGCTTTGATCTTTTTTGTCCCCAAAATAGGAATCTAATGTTGGATTGCTCTGTTTGCTTTGTTTCCTTTGCTTGCCCATGTTGCCACTCAATTACTTGACTTTTGTGATTTTTGCCACAGTAAAACTCTGGTACCAGAAAGGGGAGCTTTGTCCCAGCCAGTGGGGTTTTCACAGCTGCTGGATCTATTAGTTGGGTGCCCTCTCTGACGTCTCCACATGCTCTGGCAAACTGGTTCCTCACCCCAGTACCTCCACCCTATACAGTGATCCAGATCCAAGCAGGTTAAACAAGAGCAATAACCCCTCAGAGTGTCCACTTCATCCCCTTACAATTTAAAAGTCAGGATCTCTGAAGCAGCCACATGCCAGCAGCAGCTGCATGGCTACAATGCCTCAACCACTTCTCACTACTGGGGGGTAAAGACCAGATCATACTCCCAAACTCATGGTTCACAACGTCCACACTGCATTGACCTCTAACTTTGTGCTCAGCATCTATGGGTTGATAATTCTGGAAACCGACACAATGGCTGGTGGTCTGAAATCCCTTTAGCTGGTGGCTGGTTGTGGCTACCCTGAAGCTTAAAGCTCCATCTTAGGCAGTGCTAGGCTTAGCTCCCAGAGTGCTGCACTGTCCCCTTCCTACCAGCCTGCCAGACTCTCTTCAGTAGGAGGTTAGCTTCTTTCTGTCATTTTTGGATTCTTTAGCTCCAAAGTTTGAATACCGTCACATTTTTTACATGAATTGGAGGAGAGAGGTGTGGGAGCCATGTAAAAGTCCTGTTTCTACTCCCAAGATTTCATATTCTTTCAATCCAGATCTATCACACTTTCCACTATATACATCACCTAAAAGCCAGGAATAGAATGGATGTTTTGTAGCTCTCAAATTAGTGCTCATTTCACTATAGCATGCATGGATTAAAGAGGAAAGAACATCCTCAATCTATTTCTAGATAACGACAATTTAGGAGATAGAAAAAAAGACTAGTATATTATAAGGTAACAAAAGCAATAGTTAAAACAATTCGAACATTAAAAAGAAAATGAAAAATACCTTCAAAAATAAAAGTTGTTCTTTACATGGGGGTCAGTAAAATAAGGCAATGTCAGCTAGCAAAATTTACTTCAGGGACAGTGTTCAATAACACTATTACAGAAATTATGAAAGCTTGATAGGTATACTGAAAAGTTTTTGGTCTTTAGTGCTGCCACTGATTGAGTTAACATCCCAATCAGTGTAATAAAAATGCTTCTATAGAAATATGAAATAAATGGGCCTAGTTAACCCTACTCAATACCATTATGATAATCATCATGGAGTAAAATTGAATGAGAAATATTCCTTTCTTTTCTAGTATCACAATAAAGAATAGATCCAGAATATTTCATATTATATTTTATTGATTCTGTTCTATTATACTGATTATATTCTGCTTTATTACATCATGTTTTATGCTATATGGCATGATATGATATGCTGTTATATCATATTATCTTATATTATATTGTTCTGTTCTGTTCTATTCCATTCCATTCCATTCCATTCCATTCTATTCCATTCTATTCTATTCTATTCTATTCTATTAATAGATTCAGAAATATCAGTATCCCACCTCCTGGAGATATTGCATTTTAATTCACCACAAGAAACCTTCATGGGAATAATAAAACAAGCTATAAACAAAAACAAAGAAACACAACTTTAAAGTCTAAGCCTACATATCACATTAGTTTTTTTTTTTAATGAAATCGAGAAACTACTCAAGGAAATGTTGAAGAACTTGAGGTCACTAAAATGATTAGCTAATGAAAATTCCAGAAATTTACTGAACAGGAGAAAACAACTATTAATATCTTAAATGACTTGAGGTAGGGGGAGATGAATATATGTATATTGGAATTCCAATTTTTGAGACCAACCAGCAGAGAAATAATATAAAAACAGATTTTTAAATGCTTGCATTTCTTATGATGATTGTGAATAAACACATTCTTCCACAATATTTGATAAGTACTAAAACAACTTAGGATCAACATAGAACAACACATGTGGCAATGGTTTCCAGAGTAAGAAAAATAGAAATGAAAGTGAAGCTATTAATTAATACATCTAATGACAAGTACTAAATAATATTATGGCATAAGTTACTCCAGAAAGCTATTAAATATTTTCACAAAGTCATTGACAAGTAGTATCAATATATGGCTGGTACATACATTAAAATACTCAAATGATTTATTTCTCAAGTAGAAGCAATGGAAAAGTAGAAACCCATGATGTTCATAGGGATTAAAACTTAAAGAAGCCAAAACATAATGAATAGACACATAAACATAGCCAATAAGATAAAATGAACATGTATGAAAAAGTTTTCTATAAAGGTATGAGAAGTAAAGAAAGTGGTAGCAGGAGTTTAAATTTTCTGTCCCATAACAATTTCTCTCTGAATTCCAATAAAATAAGAAACACAAGATCAAAAGAAATACAATGAAAATAAGAACAAAAATAATTTACATTTAATTCAATGTTTTTATTTCTACTATGCAACGAAAAGATGGTAATGGTAAAACATGTAGGTGATAATTGAAGTGTAAGATAAACTTTTAAATTGTAACTGAACAAATTAAAAAGAAGAAAGAACTATGGTGTCTGAATAAAGATTAAAGAATACTATTATACTATTTTCACTTTTTTGTTGCTGTTTTTCTTTTTCCCCCTTGGGGCTGTTCCATTTCATTATTATTCTTATTTTACAACATATGAGGAAATATTTTAACATGATTTAATATATACAACCTACATCAAATTATTTGCCATCTTGGGGAGGGGGGAATTTAGGCAGAGAGGGAGAAAAACATGGTGCAAAATACTATAAAAGTGAGTGTTGAAAAATATCTTTATATGTAATTGGAAAAAAATGAATACTATTAAGTGGGAAAAAGCAGAACTCAAATACCAACCCCCACATAAAGCCTTCCTTTGATACCATTTGGTTAATGCTTTTCTCATTTTATCCCATGCAGAACAATTTTGTACATCTGCATTAGACACTTATATATACAATATTTTCTACTATATTTATCTGTGCTTTTGTTTACTACTAGACTACCCAGATAGAAGGACCATATCATTTAAACTCTGTTTAACTGGTAGTTTGCACAGTATTGTGAATATGGATGAAAATTAATGAATATTTGTTGCATTTCTGAAGAAATGAAGAGTTAAGTTGTCCTTGTAGCTTTTTTAAGAAACCTTTGACAATTCTTTCTTTTTTTTTACGTTTTAAATTGCCATGAACTTTTCCTCCACAATTACAAAAAATATATTGTTGTTGACAAAGAATTTTCTATTTGATCTGAAGACAAAACTAGAGAAGATAAAAATATGAAGTGAGAAATTTAGAAAAAAATTAAAATGAGGAAGAATTTCCTACTTATAATGAATTTTGACATTGATTAGGAGAAGTTTTTCCCCTTTTTCTGGACATTTTTAAGATGGACTAAAGCTTAGTATAATTTGAGGCTAAGAAGAAAATCTAAGACCAAAAGGAATTCTCACCTCAATTATATTAAAGAAAAAAATGGAAGGGTCAAGGAATGTGTATGATTATTGCCTAGATTCAAAGGAGCTGAACAGAACTGTTCTTTTCTTACTCTCTTTCTCCACCAGGTAAGTGATCTTTGAAGTAGAAAGGAGAGAACAAAATAAATAATAGATAGGGAAAATATATAATTTAAGGGGTTAGTAAAACATCACTTAGCTAACTTTTTTTCCTTCCAACTCATCATGACCAGATGAAATCCAATGGATGTAATTGTACTCACCATTTACAATATTTGAAAAAGTAGACAATCAGAGAACATAGTAGAAAGATAGAGTCCCTTATTTTCAAAACAGACAGGGGAATGGGATTAGAATAAATTTTGTAGGGGGAATCTAACTGCTGATTAAAAAAAAAAAACTACAAGCCTGTGACAATACACCCACATCCACCCCCATCCATACAGAGGCCTGCCTTGACAGGGAGTTAGAAAGTCAAGTGTTTGGCTGGGCAGGTGAGTAAACAGTGTAAAAAAAATCAGATTATAGAATCTTACTTTGGTGAAAAAGAAGAAACATAAAATCAGAAGAAGACAACAAAATAAAAGTTCCTAGACCAAAAGCATTCCAAAAAATATGAATTGGTCACAGGTCATGGAAGAACCCAAAAAGGACATAGAAAATGAAGTAAGAGAAGTAGAGGAAAAATTGGAAAGAGAAATAAGAATGAATGATGCAAGAAAATCTTGAAAAATGAGTTAACATCTTGCTAAAGGAGACCCACAAAATATTAAAGAAAATGACATCTTAAAAATATACAGTAACCCAGATGTCAAAAGAAGTCCAAAACACAATGGGGGGGGGGGGGAAGCAAGGTAGGAGATGCAGTGGATAAAGCACTAGTCTTGGAGTCAGCAGGCCTGAGTTCAGATCCAGTCTCAGACACTTAACACTTACTACCTATGTGACTTTGGGCAAGTCACTTAACCCCTTTTACCCTTCCTTCCCCCTCCAAAAAGCAAAAAAAAAAAAAAGAAAAGAAAAGAAAGAAAAATGAGGTCTACACTGAAGAAAATAATTGTGAGAAATCAAGAAATTACAAAACATAAACAAAAGAAGGGAAAAAATAACTAGAATAAAATGTAAAATGTCTTATTGGAAAAACCACTGACCTGGAAACTTAATTCTGGAGAGAGAATTTAAAAATTATTGGATTATCAGAAAACCATGATCAAAAAAAGGTCTACCCATCATCTTTCAAGAAATAAAAATTAATGCATTAATTTTTAAAAAGAATAAGTCTTTGAAATTATAAGTCCATTACTTTAAAAGCAGTTCCTGGAAAGATTCTAAAATATATTAAAGATATGGCTTGAGAAGCCATGATAGCAAGAAAATCAGTAGGGTTTTATGGAAAACAAGGCATACTAGAATAATAAAATTTCCAAAGATGGTGGAGTAGAAACAGCTCATCCAAGCCACTCTGCCCCCATTTTCCCTCCAAACTATGTAAAAGGGGACTCTGAACAACTTCTGGAACCCCAGCACCCACAGAATGACACAGAGAAGCTAACCTTCTGCTGAGGAAAACCCAGCAGCCCTGCAGGAAGGACCAGCGCAGTGCTCTGGGAGCCGGCAGCAGGTAGGTAGCCGGGCTGAGCCCAGGTCACCTTGAGCCGAGGTTTTAGCCCCAAGGAGGCAGGGCCAGGACTTGGCTGGAAAGACCCCAGAACACCAGCAGCTGTGGAGATTCCAGAATTATCAACATACACATGCCTAGGACAAAGTGAGAGGTTAGTGCCCTATGGCCTTTAGGACCAGTATTTGGGGAATGCATCGGCTTCCTCCCTTGGGGGCTAGAAGCCGCTGAGGAGACACACCATTTGGTAGTTTTCAGAGGCAGCTCCAGCTCCTGGCCTGGGAACTGTAGGGAGATCCAGCAATCAGTCTTGGGTGGTAATTGCTCTTTCCTTAACCTCCCTGAATCTGGATTGTGATCTGGGGTGGAGGTGGTGGGTGGATTTCCAGCTTCCAAAAACAGAAGTTGTCCCCTACATGTTCAGGATGAAAATTCCCGTCTGGCAGCAGAGCCATAGTCTGGCAACAAGCCCAAAAGTCAAATAATTAAATGGCAACATGCCAAGGCAAAGGAAACAGAAAAATGCAACCCTAGACTCCTATTTTGGGGGCATAGAGAGGGAAAAGGACTGTGAGGTCAGAAGTCCTGCTCCGAAAGCCCCAGGGGAAAACATGAGTGGGTTGCAGGCCATAGAGGACCTTAAGAAGGACTTTAAAAATCAAATAAGAGAAGTGGAGGAAAAATTGGAAAGGGAAAGGAGAAGGATGCAGGAAAAGTATGAAATGAGGGTCAACAGCCTGACTGAGGAAAACAACACCTTAAAAAATAGACTAACTCAAATGGCAAAGGAGGCCCAGAAGGGCAATGAGGAGAAGAATGCCTTAAAAAGTCGAATTTGCCAGATGGAAAAAGAATCTCAAAAGTTCACTGAGGAGATTCATTCCTTCAGAGTTAGACTGGAGCAAATGGAAGCTAATGACATTATGAGAAATCAAGATGCTGTTAAGCAGATCCAAACAAATGAAAGATTAGAAGGCAATGTGAAATATCTCATGGGAAAAACCACTGACCTGGAAAATAGATCCAGGAGAGACAATTTAAAAATTATTGGACTACCCGGAAGCCATGATCAAAGAAAGAACCTAGAAATCACCCTTCAAGAAATTCTCAAGGAAAATTGCCCTGATGTTTTAGATCCAGAGGGCAAAATAGAGGTTGAAAGAATCCACCAATCACCTCCTGAGAAAGATCCCAAAAAGAAAACTCCCAGGAATATTATAGCCAGGTTCCAGAATCCCCAGATCAAGGAGAAAATACTACAAGCATCCAGGAAGAAACAATTTCAATATTGTGGAAAGAGAGGAGGAGCCAAGATGGCAGAGTAGATACAGCTCATCCAAGCCACTCTGCCCCCAGATTCCCCCCAAACTATGTAAAAGGGGACTCTGAACAACTTCTGGAGCCCTAGCACCCAGAGAACGACACAGAGAAGCTAACCTCCCGCTGAGCACAGCCCAGCAGCCCTGCAGGAAGGACCAGCGCAGCAGTCTGGGAGCCGGCAGTGTTCAGTGTGCAGAGCACGGGAATAATGTGAATTTATGAAAATTTACATGCTTTCCAAATGAAGGTTATCCAAACACAGATATGGGAATGGCCTGCCCCTTAATAATGGGGGAGAGGGGACTGTGCTTATATCTTTCCAGAAGCCATGAAACACCCAGCAATGGTGCCAGAAAAGACATTTCAGGCATATACTCTAACTCGCCCAGAAGATGAAACAGCTCTAGCAGGAGAAGAAAAAATCACGGAAATGGAATGTGAGAATAAAGAAGAGGTCTCCAAATGTAGCCACTACACAAAAATTTGCACCCATAACAGGGAAAATGGAACATTTATTGTATCAAGTCAAAAAACTGAAACTTGTTACCCCAGAATTTGTGTTTCTTGCTATGATCACTCTTATTTCAATACAAACTGAACTGATTACATCCTGATTCAAGTCTTGAGACATATAAACCTATCTATGTATGTCACCTATCTATGGAATATTACTTGCATTAATTGTGCTCTTAGTCAATGTATATCTGGTAGAAATTTGTTGTAGCAATGGTTGAGCAACCTCATTCGTTTTTGTGTTTTTTCCTATGACATAAAAAAAAAAAAAACTTTCTGATTTCTTAAAAGACGGGGAGAAAGGACTATTATTGGTAATTTTAACCACTATGTCTACAATTTCAAATCTAAAAAACTGTACAATATGTTAATGAATTATAAATAATGTTTCTGGAGCCTTTAAGACAAGACTAAGTGTAGATAAGGATCATTTTTTGGATAAGATCAACCTTTTTGTATAAGATCAATGTATTAGAACAATTAATATTTTGTTTAGGTGATGAGTTAAAGGCCTTAAAAACTCAACTGTTAGTTAGATGTGATAAATATACATATATTTGTGTAACTCTTTTACTATATATTAGCTTTTATTCTAATGTTTTTGGGGACAAAATATGTACCCAACTTCTTGGTGTTTAATATGACTCAAATCTTACAAAGTATATCAGAAAACATCCAAAGTTATCATTGCTCTGGAACTGATCCAGGAACATTGCCAACACAATATTATCAACATTTTTATAGTTATCTCCTTTTTAATTTGATGTCTATGATTTTACTTATTCTACCTGTATTGATTATTGTATTATTTCTTTGTCCCTGCCTTCCTGCAGTAACGAGACTGATATCACATCCATTGTAAGCATTATCAACTCAGATGTATAAACATAACTTAAAGTTCAGCATTAATATTGGAATGGTACTTGTAGAAATCATAATATCACACAATGCATATCAACAGTATGTAAGGATAATAGAACACAAAACTTCAGTGTGACTATCATCATAGTTATATTTGTGGAACCCCAATTCCCTATTATAACACTTTGTTAGAGTGGACCCTAATCAAAAATCATCTTGCAGGAGTATGGAACAATAGTGCTCTTGAAGCAAACTTTAGTGTGCTAACTCTAAGCCAATCCATAATATTGATCATCTATATCCCTGGGGCAAACCCTTCTGAATTGGTCAAACAAACTCTGCATAATTTGGACCTTATAAATTCTTTTTTAAAATTACACCCTCAATGCTTCTCCACCTACTCCCTTGGCTAAGTATTTTGGTAATAGCATGCTTTATTCTGCCATGCCTCACCTGCTTAATGGGGTCATGGGTAACTGTGATGGGCACAGAGATTCCATAGCCTCAAAGAAAAAGGGGGATATGCTAAAAGAAAAGGGGGATATGTAAGGGGTGCTGTTGAGGGCTCTGAGGGATCTGCCATAGACCCTCTCTGAGGGGTCTGCATGCCAGGGGTGTGAATCCAGGCAGGGCCCACTATCTCAGATTGACTCTCCACTCCCTATTACTCATCCCCTGTGAAAGGGAGGCTTAGAACATTCTGGCCATCCCTGAAACCCTGGCCATTTGAGTGATATAAAGTAGTGATGCATAAGGTAAACTGCAGACTACATGAAGTTTCCCATAAGAAAGTATGATGTAAATGCTTTAGCTATAGTAGACAAACTTAGACCCTCAGATGCTTAGCTGAGACTTCATTGGCATACATAACATAATTGTATGAATGCTCTGACAATCTTCACCTGGACCACAGACTCATTATTCCAATTCTCACATTTCACTTGGTGCTGTGAGTGCAGGCCACAACCCCTTTGTTTTTTTGGTTTTTTTATCATCTCATCAGTTACTTTATACTTACACCCTCTATCTATGCATAACCCTTTTATGTGTCATAGTAATTATAAATTTTCAAGATCAATAGTTATCATCCTCCTTTTTGTTTGCTCTTATTGAATAATATTTTTTGTTTGTGTCTGTGTCTTTGTGTGTGTATGTGTGTATTTTTTCCCTGTTTACCTTTTTATCACAATAAAGATTCTAAAAAGATTCTAAAAAGGAAGATACTGATACTAGGAGTTCAACAAAAACCCATGCCTATGAGGAATTTCAGGAGGATTTCAGAAAAGGGAAAAATGACTTCTTGTGTCAGGGCTAGTGGAGTAATTCTTTCCCACAAATGTTCTCTGCAGCGGTGTTTCATTACTATTGTTCTTTAAGTTTCAACCTATTTATCATTAATGCGATACAAGCAACTACCATGAATACACACACACACACACACACACACACATTAAGGATTGAATCACATAGTATAATAAGCACTCTTTAAAACAAAGTAATATTAGTGTAACATTTATCCTACATACAAGGACAATATAAAGCAGTATTAAAGAGATATAGAAAGATAAATATTAATAGAGTAATAAAAACATTTACATACATCACCAGAGAGAGTGCCAACATCTGGATTTTGGCCAGCTGGGGGGCCCCTCAGTAACAGCTACCTAGTGTCCCAGTCCAGGAAATAAAAATAAGACCTCGGGCAAAACATACTTCCAATGAGCAAGCCCCATGGCAAAATATCAATTTCCTAGAATACATACAGTTTCTCATAGCCGGGAGGCACCATAACCCATGTGGATGGGCACCTGATTGTCTCAGAGCCAGAGAGCATGAAAGACTCCATGATTCAGTACAGGACTGGCTCAATGCCAGGGCTCTGTGTGACTCAACACAGCATGTGTTACAGCTGTGAACTGGGTCAGAGTTCAAAGGAGTAGGACATCTGTGAATGATAAGGCCAAATACCTGTGTTTGCAGAATTGATTCTGAATGTTGTTAGGATGGCTGCAATCACATGTGCTTTTACTTTTAGACCTTGAGAACATGGTTCCTGTTCCAAGGAGAAAGGGGAAAACATATAGTCACATAAGCCTATAAATGTGCCTGGAAGATCTTTGTATTTCATTAGTCCTTCAATCAATTCTTCCCATTTTTCACAGGGACATTATGTGTGCAATAGGAGAGTACCCCAGTTTCTTGTGGGGATAGTTTTATACCAACTATTTTGCTCCACCCATTTAATATATCATATCTGTTAAGCTAATATACTTAAGTGATTGGTTGGTAATAGGGAGCACACTGATAATGTGTCAGGAGCATTAGAAGTAGTAAAGTCTCATGGCTAGGGGCATATAGGTGGTGCAATAGAGCACTAGCCCTGCAGTCAAGAGGATCTCAGAGCCTTGACACTTACTAGCTACATGACCCTGGGCAAGTCTCTTAACTCTACTTGTCTGGGGGAAGAAAGAAATTAAAATTAAAACAAGTTCAATGGCAATGACAACAACCCTCCCCTTCAGGGGAAAAAATACCCAAAACATCCCCACATTTACTCTCTTCCAGTCTTGTTGCGCCTCTTTAAAAAAGTCTCATGGCTATACCTAGGATCCTAATATGAATACCAATCTTGCACCCTCCATAAACCCAACTCAAAAATTTGCAGTGAGAGCAGGATGGGTGTTAGGGAAAGGACTAAAGCAGGGTCATGGAGTAGAGCTGAGGGACTGGAAAGGGTTTGGAAAGGACTACAGTAACAGCTCAGATAAACAGAAAAATATTTCATGTGTACAGCAGTACTCAAGCTAAGGTTTAAAGGAAATCAGAGATTTCAAGAAGCATAGATGAGGAGGAAGTGCATGAGAGCAGATAGGTGATGTATCGTGTGTGGAATAACAAGTAGCACAGTGTGGCTAAACCACAGGATAAGGCAAGAATGGTATACATGGAGACTAGAAATATAAAAAGCTTTCAGACTGTGAAGGGATTTAAATGCAAAATGGGGAGTATATATTTGAACATCAAGTTCATAGCAAACCCCTGAGTTTATTGAATTGCAAAGTGAGGCTGCCATGATCAGACCTAAACTTTAAGGAAATAGTTTGGAGATTATTTGAAAGATGATTTGGAATAAGGAGAGGCTTGAGTTAGGGAAGTCAAATAGGATACTATTGCAATAACCTGAATGAGAGGTGAAGATGGGCATGTATCCAATAGTTATTGAAGAGAAGAAAATGAAAATATCTGAAAATTATAGCTAGCAGTGAATAAGAGAGAAGTTTCATGACTGATAGTGAGTTTATAAACCTGGAGACCTAGAAAGATAGAGATACATTCAAAAACAACAATAGCAAAAAGGAATCTAGAAAAGGGGTAGATTTTGGATACAAGGATTTTTGCCATAGACATGTTGAGTTTGAGATGACTGTGGTATATCCAGTCTGAAATGTCCATTAGGCAATTAGTACTACAGCTCAGTAGTGAGACAAATGTTGGATGATTGAATCTATGACTGTTCTGCAAAGAGATGCTAATTGAGCCTATGGACCTTGATGGGATCACTAAGTGAAAGACTATAGAGCAGAGAAAAAAAATGCAAGAAGAGAACCTTGGGGAATATTCACATTTAATGGGCATAATGTAGTTGAATATTTAACAAATGAAAGATTGATTATACAAATAACAGAAGAACCAAGAGAGAGTAGCATTTTGAAAACCCAGAGAAGAAAGAATATACAAGAATAAAATGTGGTCAAGAATTTCAAATGCTAAAGAAAGATTGAGAAGGTTGAAAATTTAGAAAGATTCATTAATTTTTGTGTTTATTTTTTTCATTTAATAGGTCATTTGTAACTGAGGACAGCAGCTGCAACTGAGAGATGAGACCAGAAGTCAGATCAAAGAAGAGTGAGAAGAGAGAAAGTGGAAACACAAAGATAGACATATTTCCCCTTCAAGGAATTTAGTTGAGTAAAGGGAGAGTGATATAAGACAATAGTTAATAGGGATAAAGGACTTTGCTGAGAGATTTTTATGAATAAGGAATAACTTGATGTGTTAGTACACAGCAAAGAAGAAACCAGTGGATAGAATATGATTAAAGATTAGAAGGAAAACAAATGATAATGGTGGTAAAAAGACAGGAGGAGATGAGATTAAGAGGAGACTTAGAGGGATTAGCTTTCTGTGGATAAATTTTAACCCTTCATCAGAATGTGGAGTAAAGGAGAGAAAAGTAGGGGTGATGTCAAGGAGCTATGGCAAGATGTGAAGAGAAGAGATAGATCTTCAGAAAATGCGCTCAAAATTGTTGAAATATGATTCAGGGCCGTTGGAAAATCCCTTCTGCAGACAAGGATAAAGAATTATTTTGAAAGGACTAAAAGGATTGTCTTGCTGATGTGTATAATAACAGTGTACTACAGATAGAATCAATTTGTAATGGGTCTAATCAGCATTATTGCATTAATGTATTTTCCCTCTTCTAGGTAGCACATGAGTAAGTGTGAAGTAATACAAAGGTAAGAATACGCCAAGGTTGGGATTTGGCAATCATATAGAAAACATTGTGTCTAGGCTCTTTTTTTGATCGTGGCTTTCATACAGTCCAATAATTTTTAAATCATCTTTCCTGGATCTATTTTCTAGGTCAGTGGTTTTTCCAATGAGATATTTCACATTGCCTTCTATTTTTTCATTTGCATGGATCTCTTTTATATCATCTTGATCTCACATAAAGTCATTAGCTTCCATTTGTTCCAGTCTAATTTTGAAGGAATTACTCTCTTCAATGAGTTTTTGAAATCCCTTTTCCATCTTGGCTATTTGTTTTTAAGGCAATTCTCCTCATTGGCTTTTTGGGCCTCTCTTGCCATTTGAGTTAGTTTCTTTTTTAAGGTGCTATTTTCTTCTCTCAGGCTGTTGATTTGATTTTTTTTTTTTATTTTCTTGCATCATTCTCATTTCTCTTCCCAATTTTTCCTCCACATCTCTTACTTGATTTTCAAAATACTTCTTGAGCTCCTCCATGGCCTGTGACAGTTCACATTTTTTTTTTGGCAGCTTTTGATGCAGGAGTTCTGACTTTGTTGTCTTCCTCCCATTCCATGCTTTTATCCTTTTTGTCCCCAAAAAAGGATTCTATGTTATGGTTGCATTTCCTATGCTTGCTCATGTTGATAGTCAAATACCTGACTTTTGTACTCTTTGCCGTGGTAGAATTCTGCTTTCAGGATGGAGAGCTTTGTACCAAATCATTGGTGTATTAGTAGCTGCCAGAGCAATTAGTAGGGCACCCTCTCTGCAGCCCCCACAGCCTCTGGCACCTGACCATACACCCCAGGACATGTACCCAAGACTATGATTCCAGATTCAAGCCCATCAAAGGAAAAATTATTACCCTCCAAATGGTTGCTTGATCTCCCTACAATCTGCAGGCCAGGAGCTCCTGAGGTAGTCATACAGCTCAGCAGGCATGCCGCCACTAGCATCTTACCCTAGGGAGGAGGTGCTGGCCATGCTCTTCAGTCCACCCCTGTTACAACAGAGTTCCACACTGACCTTTTACTTTGTCTTTGGCTTTTATTGGTTGAGAAGTCTGGAAACCACCAAAGCTTCTGGTGCTTCTCTCTTCTGAAGTCTGCTCCAGTGACTGCTGTTTGGGGCTGCCCTGGGGCTAAAACTGCAGCTCATGCAGGGCTGTGTTTGTCTCCTAGTACACTGTGATACACCTTTACTGTCAGCCTGTTGGGCTGCCTTCAGTGGGAGGTTTGTTCCTCTCTGTCACTTTGTGCATTCCATACCTCTAAAATTCATTTAGAGTAATTTTTTACATGTATTGGAGGAGGTGGAAACTGGAGCCATAGGGAAGTCATTTCTACTACACAATCTTGGCTCCACCCCCTAAAGTATCATTTTTAAGGGCTTCTCATAATATATTTGTGCATCTGTGTTCTTTCTTCTTTTAATTCTTTGGAAATACATACCAGTAGTAATATCATTCATCCCCCCTAAAAAAAAGAAACAGAATGAAAGGGCTTACAAAAATCATGCTTCATTTTTGAAAATGTTCTGGTTTTAAATATGTACCTGTGGGGATTTTCATAAAAGAAATGACTGCTTAGAAGTTAGCATTGTTACTTTTACATCATACCTCCACAAAATAAATCTAAGCAAAAATCCAAAAGAATGAATATTGTATATTTCTGAGGTTGGGAGATATTTCTTTTATGAGAAAATGCTATTAAAATAGATTTCAATTACATCTCAAAAAGGTCAAAAGTGGTGTCAACTGCCATTAATGTGAAGAATACTTACCTGTCTCTCATTTAATTAAGCTTGCACTAAATTCTATGAGTCCTGTTTATGATCAATAATTAATTTCTTCTAAGAACACTAAAAGGTTCCCTCTTTGCCCATAGCGATCAAGATTTATTTTAACTTGTGAGTCATCCCCATTGAAATAAGTCTATTGGCTCATCAATTTTCAAAATCACAACTTCTCTTGGAAGATAAATCGCTATCCTTTGACTAATGGAAATTTGCACTCAAATCTTGGTTTAGATCACTCATTAATCTAAGTTACAAAAGCTTATCCTCCATCAATTGTATATTCCAAGAGCCATATTTCTATTGAGCTTAGTCTGTTCCAGGAGAGGTCCAGTCAATGGATAAAAGAACATATGGACAGGTAAGGGTATGGATACTTTTGGTCATAATATCATATGACAAATGTAAAATTTACTAAATTCCAAAGAACAATCTCTTTATTTATTGCTGTTTGTTTAAGCATTTTTTGTAATAGTATTAAAGAGATGGTATGGTGAACAGGGTTGCCCAAACTCTTCTCTTCTCTTCTCTCTCTTGTCTGGGGAATTTCCCCCTTCAGCTACTTTTTCCACCAGTAGGTACATCCTAACTAGCAAATTCCATTGGTCAACACTGCCTAAAATAACAAAATGAAACATTAAGAAGTTGTCTAACCATTTATAAAACCTTCTAATTGTATTATTGTCTAGTTCAGTAATGACAAAGTAAAAGATGAACTAGAGCCACTAATCCATACAAATGGATCCCTGTGGGCTGCATATCTACGTATCTCAAAAATAATGTACATAGGGGTGGCTAGGAGGTACAGTGAGTAAGAGTGCCAGCCATGGAGTAAGGAGGACCTGAGATCAGTTCTGCCTCAGATACTTAACACCCACATAAAAATAATTGGCCATGTAACCTTGGGCAAGTTACTTAACCCCAATTGCTTTAAAAATAATGTACCTATATCTTATTTTACTTTTATTTATTTTGTTGAACACTTCTTAATTATGATTTAGTCCATTTCACTTGCATTCAGGCTGTGTGTTTGAGAATTCTGGTCTAGTCCATATTTCTATATCTTCTCCATAAGAATTGTATGAGATATTTTATCAAAATCTCTGATAAAATCTAGATAAACTTTATCTACAACATTCCCCTATCTCCTGATTTAGAGATCCTTCCCCCAAAAAGATGAAAGTAATTCTTCAATAAACATTGATAGTGTTCTCCCCCTACTGTTCACATTAATCTTGTCTTACTTTGATACTCATATTGATGCAAAGTTTCATTATGGTGGCTGCCACCTCCATTAACACTTATTGTAACTCATCAAAGTCTTGAATAGTAGTGACTTATATGTTATAAAGAAACCAAACAGCATGACCATATTTTGCCAGTTTTTTAAGCTTTATTATAGCCTCTTTTTGGAATTATGCCCTAAGAATTCAATGATGATTCCCTTACATTTCAGCCAGAGTTAAACTTTTGATACCTTAACAAATCAAAAGGGATTTGTTTCAGCATATACATTCATACTTCCAAATTCTGGACAGATCTCTAGTGCCAATGGGTCTAAATTATTTTTTATTACTTGATTTCCCCTGTAACATAAGAAGTTAGTTTGGTCATGGATTGGCTAGACCTTCAAGAATTCTACTGTGTGCCTATTAACCTATATGACCTTATAGCCAAAGTAATTGATTATAGAGCTGATCATAAAAGTCATCTGAAATATAGTTCTGAAGTCCTAAACCTGCAGTTGGGTATGATTTTCAGCACTGTTATGCACCATGTTATACCTCTACTCTATTGATTCTTTATACCAGAAGCACTGGAAACTGATTGCTTCTGGGTTTAGTCCTCAAATGTTATTTGGGCTAGTTGTTGTTTTATGTATGATTTTTACTTGAAATGTCTGTTTTTGAGTCACTATTTTGGACATTCTTTGAAAAACTAGCAGGCAGACTCTTTTGTTCAGAATCCACTGACATTGAGGTCTTATTTTTCTCCTCCTCTTTATCACAGAGGTCAATTTCTATAAGAAATAAATATAATGAGTGTTTTTTTAATCTCCTTCAATGCATGGGTTATTCTATATCTTGACGAGTTTCTCAATCTCTCTACATATTGAGTTTATCTTAAAATATTTTATATACTTCATTCTCTACTTGCTATCCATCACATTACTGCCAAGATATGGAAATTTGTGTTATTCAAATGTCTTCTGAAGTTATCATTAGTTATAATATTGAACATACATCTTAAATTTTTCATGGTTATTTTCACTTGCAATATTGAAGTCATTGTATATATTTGTTCTCTTAGTGCTGTTTAATTCATTCTGCATTGTTCCTTAAATGTATTTTTTTTCAATAAATGCTTTATTAACTTCTGGTTTACATCATTACTTTTGAGGTCACACAATAGTGTCTGGGAGGTCAAGTTTAAGCCCAGTGCTCTAGTGAATATGCTACCCAGCAATAATAGCTATCCTATTCCCTTTTCTTTTCTTCTTCTATGCTATTGCACTTGATAGTCTCTTCACTTTCTGTAAAGCCAAGTAGGAGCAGCTATCCAGAGGACTGCTGCTATGAACAGCTTTCAAGGTTCTGATTACACAGTATAGTGAACACTCTATTCAGTAAGAAATCAGAGCAAAACATTCACAGAGAATCAAGGTACGTCTTTCACAATGTTACACAGTGATTAACAGAAAATCAAAATATAGCATTCACAATAACTCATCACTAAAATGGCCACATAGTTTTCAGCAAAGTGGTCATAATAGTTTTTAACAAAGTACAATCATTTCATCACTCAATCATTCAACCATCCTTAAAAAGGCTTGCTTCCTTCAGGGTCACAAAATAGAATAGTCAAAGTTCTCCACTCATGTGGCACACAAAGTAATAAATAAGTCACTATTCAGTCATAAGTCACTATTCAATCATCAGTCACTACTCAGTCATCAGTCACTTCTCCATAGCCTCTAAAGGGGTAGTGGAAAATACACAGGTCATCCACCCCTAAGTCACAGTAAATAATAATCTTCTCAGTCAGTACACAGTATCCAAGTAAAGTCTTCTTTCCACTTGACTTGAGGATGACTCTCAGATTCTATGGCTCCTCTTCCATGGTCCGAGCTCTGTCACCTGGATTCAAAGCCAGGCAGGTCCCAGTCCTTTCTCTATCTCCTTGTTTAGTTCTTTTTTCTAGTTCCTATTCTATATTGAAGTTCACAGTGTTCAGTCCACTTCAAGTCCTGCACAGTTCCTCTTTCTGTGAAGACAAAGCTTAACAGAGCCACAATAATATTTATACACATTGAGGGCACCATCATCAATTCATTATCTGCCTGTGAAATCAACTGATACCTACCAATAATGTCTGAGAATTCAACACAAATCATCAACATAGAAATCAACACAGACCCACAAACAATGTCCAAGGGGTAAGCACAAATCATCAGTAAAATCCCAGGACCTCCAAAGCCCTCCTCAATGACTTCTGTAAACAAACAATCAGAAAATCCTCTTTCAGGGCTTCCAGTGAGGTCCCAGGGCTTTTGTACAAAGTATCGCAAAGAGACATCAGAACAGAGCAGGCAAAGAGAGTGCCGGGATACCACAAGTATTCCCCTTGTCTCTGCCAACTCAAGAGTCCTATTTTCAGCTCCTGCTGTCTCTAGCCTTGGGACTCTCCTTATATAGTCATTAATTCCTCCCCAGGAGTTCACAAGTTGTGGAGTTCATCTGTTCATTTCTTAATAGATTGAAACAAGGTGTTAATTCAATAACTGAAACAAGGTGTGAACCACTTCTGTGCTTAACATTACACATTCCATAGATTCAATTACCTCAATGATGATGATTCTGAAATTTATTTATCCAGGTGAAATCTCTGTACTTATCTGTTTATGACTGGTCTCTATTGTTTGGGATGATATTCACTTGCTATATTTTCTGAAATCTCTTCCCTAATCTTCTCATCATCACTATTTCATTTTTACCAATTGCAAGTATTTTTTCCTGGAGAATTTCTTGGAGGAAGATTTCCAGGTTCTTTCTTTGATCATGGCTTCAAGTAATCCAATAATTTTTAAATTATCTCTCCTGGATCTATTTTCTAGGTCAGTGCTTTTTCCCCTGAGATACTTCACATTACCTTCTATTCATTCAATTGCTAGGTTCTGTTTAACAGCATCATGATTTCTCATAAAGTCACTAGCTTCCATTTGCTCCAGTCTAATTCTGAAGGAATGAATGTCCTCACTGAGCTTTTGAGATTCTATTTCCTTCCAGCAAATTCAGATTTCTAAGGCATTCTTCTTCTCATTGCCTTTTTGAGCCTCTTTTGCCATTTGAGTTAGTCTATTTTTAAGGTGTTAATTTCCTCAGTCAGGCTGTTGACTCTCATTTCATACTTTTCTTGCATCTTCTCATTTCTCTTCCCAATTTTTCCTTACCTTCTCTTATTTGTTTTTTTTTAAATCCTTCTTAAGTTCCTCTATGGCCTGTAACCCACTCGTATTTTCATTTGGGGCTTTTGGTGCAGGATTTCTGACCGCTCAGTCCTCCTCCTGTTCCATCCTTCGATCCTCTTTACCCCCAAATTAGGAGTCTAATGTTTCATTTTTCTGTTTATTTTGTTTCCTTTGCCTAGGCATATTGCCACTTAATTACTTGACTTTGGGGCTTGCAGGACACAGTAGGACTCTGTCACCAGACAGGGGATCTTCTGTCCCAAACGTTGGGGTCTTCTCAACTGCAAGAGGTATTAGTTGGGTGCCCTCCCTGAACCTCCCACACACCCTGGCAAGCTGGACGCACACCTGAAGACCTCCACCCCAGACCCTAATCCAGATTCAGGGAGGTTAAAGCATGAGCCATCCCCCGCCCCCAACTGATCACCAAATCCCTCTAAAGTTTTCAGGCCTGGAGCTGAAGCTGTAACTTAAGCTTCAAAATGGTAGCTGTGCCTTGGCTACTCAATGGCTTCTCACCTCCATATATATGTGTGTGTGTGTGTTTGTCTATATAGGAGGGTATTAGGGCATATGAATACATATTTGAGTGTGTATAAATGTATACAGGTATACATAGAGGGCACAGGACCAATTGAATAGTAATGGATGATACTTAAAAGGTGCAATTAAGAGGTGAGAGAGGAATATAATTTGAAGAGATGGGGAAATATAGAATGGGGTAAATTATCTCATATAGAAGACGCAAGGAAAAACTGTTACAATGGAGGGGAAGAAAGGCAAAAGGGAATGAGTCAACCTTATTCTTATTGAATTTGGCTTACAGAGGGAGTGACATACACACTAAATAGCCTATCTCATCCTACAGGAGAGCAGGGGAGGGAGGGGATGAGAAGGGGGATAATAGAAGGGAGGGCAGAAGTTGGAAGCACCCACTTTTGTAAAGGGACAGGATCAAAGTGGAGAATAGAACAAATCGGGGGTCAGATAGGGTGGAGGGAAATGTAGTCAGTCTTTCACAATATATCCAATATGGAAATGTTTTGCATAGCTACACATGAACAACCTATATTGAATTGCTTATGTTCCCAGTTATGGTCAGTGGGTGAGACAGGAAGGGAAAGAATCTAGAATTCAAAGTTTTAAAATAAAATGTTTAATATTAATAATAATAATAATAACTATTACTATTATTATTTTACATGTAACTGGGAAATGAGGTATACAGGCATTGGGGCACAGAGATCCACTGTACCCTCCTGGGAAGTCAGAGGAAGGATGGAGAAATATATGGCAGAGAGCAGATTGAGGGAGGGGATATTCAGTGAGATTGCTGTTTTGGTGTGGTGAGTAGGGAAAAATGAGGAGAAAATTTGTAACTCAAAATCTTATGGAAATGAATGATTTAAACTAAAAACTAAAAAATAGATTAAACTTAAAAATTATTTTTAAAGGATATATACATAGAAAACTAATTATAGAAGCTTTTCTATGGCAGTCAAAATTACGAACCTAAAGGAATGTCTTTTTATTCATAAATGGTTAAACAGATTGACATATGAATATAATTAAATATTATTATTGAAGAAGGAATATTGAAAAGATTGGGAAGACCTTCATGAATTGATCATAGTAAAAATGAGCAGGAGTAGGAGAAAATATATGCAATGATATTATTTAGAGGAAAACAACTTTTAAGACTTTTACATCCTGTACCAGGATGATGTTTTTATGTAGGAGGAGGGATGTAAGTGTGCACCACTGTGGTCATTGCTCTTTCTGTTTGTCCAGTGGAGCATCTTCCTCAGAGTGAAAGATCAAAGAGGACTGCAGAGTGATTATAAGAGAAACAGTACTCCTGGAAGTATTGTGTTGACCTCAGTCAGCAGTAGGCTTGATTTTTTAGAAACTCATCTCTTGCCTACAAGTTTGTAGCATACATCCTCCAGCTGCCAGTACCAATAGACTTTGGGGTTAAGACCCATTTTAAAAGAAATTGTCTAAATACCCAGACAACCAAATCTTTTACAAAAGTAATTCTATGATACCATTGGAAATTTTGTGTAACTATGCCTCTGCAAAGGTATGCATTTTTGTCTTATTTCATTTTGTCTTACCTTATTAACATGCAAACAATACAATTTTGCCATTTGCACAGCTAATACTTAAGTCTTATGTTAAGAGTGTGTCTATTTTTGAGAAAAGTAGAAACAGAAGAAATTTGTACACAATTACAGACACAGCATATGTGTGATGACCAACTTAGATAGACTGGACACTTCTCAGCAATTCGGGGTTATAAGTCAACCCCAAAAGACTCATGATAGAGAAAGATGTCTACACCCAGAGAAAGAACTGAGTTTGAATCCAGATTGAAGCAAACTGCCTACTCTTTTTATTTTTCTTGCTTGGTTTTGTTTCCTCTTTCCAATTGTTCATTCCATCTGATATTGTCCTTCTTTATAACCTGCCTATTGTCTAATGTGAAAGTATATGCTGATCCTATACTTGCTTGTATGCCCCCATGAGTGGTGGGAGGGAAGGGAGTGAGAGAAAATTTGAAACTCAAGGAATTATGGAACTGAATCTTGTAAACTAAAAGTAAACAAATGAATTAATAAAGACAAAAAATCTAAGGTGAAAGGGCAAACTAAGATTAAATATCATTAATAAAATATAAGTCAATAAAAAGTGTGTCTACTTAAAAAGGTTTTATTTTCTTCAAAAAAGAACACAAAAAGTTTAATACTCTGGTTAAAAGAATAATAAATCATGAACCCAAAAGAATAAACTTGAAACACCCACTCACCTTCTGATAAAGAAGTGACAAAATTGAATGCAAAAAGATACATAAATGTTTTATTTGACCAAAGTGGAAAAAATGTTCATACTGAATTGTGAGTCTTTATTCTTGAAGTGTTTTTTTTTTAATTTCATTTGTAGTCATGAAAAAGGGTAGTATGAGTGATAAATAACAGAATAAAGCAAAAGCAAACTCATATTTGGCATAATACATACCCTATAGTTTTTAATAATTTAATTTATGGCTGTGCAGTGGTATTTCCCTGAATTAAAATTCAAGGAGACATTGGACAACAGCACCTCCAAGGAGGAGTGGTGAAAATACATTATATCGGGGGCGGAGCCAAGATGGCGGAGTAGAAACAGCTCTTCCAAGCCTCTCTGCCCCCAGATTCTCCACAAACTATGTAAAAAAGGACTCTGAAAAACTTCTGGAGCCCCAGCACCCACAGAACGACACAGAGAAGCTAACCTCCCGCTGAGGACAGCCCAGCACCCTGCAGGAAGGACCAGCGCAGCAGTCTGGGAGCCTGCAGCACGCAGAGCGCAGGAGCTGAGAGGAGCCCAGGTCCGCGTGAGCCGAGGTTTTAGCCCCAGGGCGGCAGGGCCAGCAGCCAGCTGGAGGAACCCCAGAACACCAGGAGCTGTGGAGACTACAGAATTATCAACATAGACTTGCCTAGGACAAAGTAAGAGGTTAGTGTCCTATGGACTTTGGGACCTGTATTTGGGGAATGCGTCAGCTCCCTCCCCTGGGGGCTAGAAGCCGCTGAGGAGACACGCCATTTTGTAGTTTTCAGAGGCATCTCTGGCTCCCAGCCTACAAATCCTGGGGAGATCCAGCGATCAGTCTTGGGGGGTAATCGCTCTTGCTTTAACCTCCCTGGATCTGGATTGTGATCTAGGGTGGAAGTTGTGGGTGGGTTTACAGCTTGCCAGAAACGGAAGTTGCCCCCCACACGTTCGGGACGAAAATTCCTCTATCTGGCCTTAAAGCCATAGTATGGCAACAAGCCCAAAAGTCAAGTAATTAAGTGGCAACATGCCAAGGCAAAGGAAACAGAAAAATGCAACCCTAGACTCCTATTTTGGGGGCATAGAGCGGGAAAAGGACTGTGAGGTCAGAAGTCCTGCTCCAAAAGCCCCAGGGGAAAACATGAGCGGGTTGCAGGCCATAGAGGACCTTAAGAAGGACTTTAAAAATCAAATAAGAGAAGTGGAGGAAAAATTGGAAAGAGAAATGAGAAGGATGCAGGAAAAGTATGAAATGAGGGTCAACAGCCTGACTGAGGAAAACAACACCTTAAAAAATAGACTAACTCAAATGGCAAAGGAGGCCCAAAAGGGCAATGAGGAGAAGAATGCCTTAAAAAGTCGAATTTGCCAGATGGAAAAAGAATCTCAAAAGTTCACTGAGGAGATTCATTCCTTCAGAGTTAGACTGGAGCAAATGGAAGCTAGCGACTTTATGAGAAATCAAGATGCTGTTAAGCAGATCCAAACAAATGAAAGATTAGAAGGCAATGTGAAATATCTCATGGGAAAAACCACTGACCTGGAAAATAGATCCAGGAGAGACAATTTAAAAATTATTGGACTACCTGAAAGCCATGATCAAGGAAAGAACCTAGAAATCACCCTTCAAGAAATTCTCAAGGAAAACTGCCCTGATGTTTTAGATCCAGAGGGCAAAATAGAGGTTGAAAGAATCCACCGATCACCTCCTGAAAAAGATCCCAAAAAGAAAACTCCCAGGAATATTATAGCCAGGTTCCAGAATCCCCAGATCAAGGAGAAAATACTACAAGCAGCCAGGAAGAAACAATTTCAATATTGTGGAAACACAATCAGAATAGCCCAGGACCTGGCAGCTTCTACACTGAGGGATCGAAGGGCATGGAATATGATATTCCAGAGGGCAAAAGAGCTGGGAATGAACCCAAGGGTCACCTACCCAGCAAAACTGAGTATTTTGTTTCAGGGGAAAATATGGTCATTCAGTGGAATAGAGGACTTTCAAGCATTCTTGAGGAAAAAACCAGAATTGAATAGAAAATTTGACATCCAGACACAAGAAGGAAGAGATGCCTGAGAAGGTAATCAGGGAAAAGAAATCAAAAGGAACTTATCAAAGTTGAACTATTTACATTCCTATATGGAAAAGCAATAACTGTGACTGATGATATCTTTCTCACTATGAAAATAATGGAAGAAGGGGGTGTGGTCATACGAATACATATGTGAATGTGTGTGTATATGGTTACAGTTATATATGGATAGAGGGCATAGGTTGATTTTGTTGGGAAGGGAGAGTACTCAAGGGATGAAATTATGAGGTGAGAGAGGAAAGTGGCAAGAGGAGATGGGGAGAGACATGGTAGGGTAAACTATCTCATGTAGGGGAAGTGGGTGCAAAGGAGGGGGAGAATAAGGAAGGCTAAAAAGGCAAAACCACATTCACATTGAATTTGGTTCAGGGAGAAAATGACATACATACTAAATGGGATATCTCAACCTGCAGCAGGATAGGGGGAAGGGGGATGAGAGGAGGGATGATGGATGGGAGGGCATCCTTGGGGTGAGGGGAGGTTGGAAGTACCCACTATAGAAGAGGGACAGGATCATGTAGGGAATGGACCAGGTGGGGGGTGGGATGAGTGGGAGGGAATTATAAGCAGCCTTGCACAATATATCTACTATGATAATGTTTTGCATAGCTAGACATGTACAACATATACTGAATTACTTATATCCCAAGAAGGAATGGGTGACAAGGGAGGAAGGAAATGGATCTGAAATTCAAGGTCGTAACATTAAATGTTTCAAATATATATATAAATACTATTATTAATACTCTTTTGCCTATAATTGGGAGATAAGATGTGCAGGCATTGGGACACAAAGATTCATCTTCCTCTAATGGAAAAGTCGATGGGGGTATGGGAGAAGGTATGGGAGAGAGCAGATTGGAGGAAGCGATATCTTGTGGGACTGCTATTCTGGGAGGCTGGGTAGGGGAATAATGGGGGGAAAATGATTGTAACTCAAAATCTGGTGGAAATGAATGATGTAAAACAGAAGTTAATAAAGTATTTGTTTAAAAAAAAATACATTATATCCCTTTCCCCAAAAAGAGGGGGGAAGGCAATGCCAGCTTTCAGTATATCTTAATGATATTATTAAGTGTGTCTTAATGAGTTGTGGGAAGGACAAAATGGGAATGAATTGAGAGTGTTTATTGGAAAATTGCACAGGATTTAAAAGGATACTATTTGTACTTTTAAGTAATTTCAGTACTGACATATGCTGTTACAAGATAAAATGAAGGCAAAATAAAATGAAAATAAAAAAAAAAACTAAACATGTAAAATGTACACTGTAGAATGTGTATCAAATATTTGAATTATCTTAGTTTTTGAGTTGATCTGTACACAATACTATCTACAACTAATAGCACACATTAATTATTTTTCTTTTTGACTAGCAAATTTATATATGCTATGGATCTTTAAAATTATGAAAAATTATTCTATCACCTTAGCATTAAGAAAAAGAGTCTATTATATTTCCTTCAAGGAAAAAAGAGCTTGAATGGAATGTATGCATTTACCATTGGAAATCTATAAATCAGACACAGACAGTTTTTGCTGGGTTAATTATCAAGACTATATATAATTAGAAGTATTTATGTAGGCAATAAGGGGAAATAATAAAGTCATAGTTTTATAGTAACTGTTTGGTTAGATCCTTGATGAACTGATTAATAATAAGCACAATTTTTGTGTTCCTATATAGGCTGTGCATCAATACTTCATTGATACCATGGAATGATTTTATGTAAAATTTGTGCTTGCTTTGCATGATACAGCTTCTTGGAGACATAGATAAGAGTTGGTTGATAGGATGATATCAGAGGTGAATAAACAGACAGTAGTGGTAATCGGAATTTGAAGATATTCCCTTCTTTGAAAATAAACTCTGCCCCCCCCCCCCCCAATAGACTGAGTGCAATCACATGGAACCTATGGCAGAAAGAGTTTGCTGAAGTGAGAAGCAGAACTCACAGGAAGCTGGGAGTCAAAGCTAAACTAGATGGTGGGGAGGAGAGCATGCATCCCAGGGAGACAAATAGGGTTGTGAATAAATATTGGTCTTATAATTGGTTTGTGGGAAGGGTAAAGGATAATGTGGCTCTCTGTGCTGTTGTGGCTTATTAACTTCTTTGCTACTATGACATAATTGACTTCCTGGTTTGGGGACTTGGTTTTCTTGTATCTGAATAAATGTTTTGCTTCTGTCTTCTATATGGAGAGTGTTATATTTTGCAATTGAGGATCATGCAGATACATTTATAGTGATTGTGGGCACTGTGAATATTGCATTGGCACTACATTTGGTGGAAAGGATGGGATCCCAAGGTATCATATCTCTATTTGGATGCAGAAGGGATTTAGAAGAAAAAATGGCTATTCCAATATGGAAGTATTCATTTTAGGCCCCACTAACAAGGGACAAGTACAGGGCTCTGTGAAAACTGGCAACAGAGGTTATAGCAGGGAGAACATAGAGATTTAGAAATATGTTTGCATATAATACCAATAAAACCTGGGAGAGTGCAGGAGGCAGTGTGTAGAAGGGGTGGGTTTTACTAATAGTTTACTGTATTATATGAAAAGCAGAAACAAGCTGCTATGAAAGGTGAATACATTGCAGAATTCGGATTTGAACTTTCCTTTACAAGAACATGCTGGAAGGCCACAAGTGGTAGAAGAGAGGGCTACTGTGAATTTGGCTCAGAAAAAGAAGCAGGAAAGTAACAGGTGGAACGTTCATACAGCTTTGGTAGAGGTTAAGCCTAATTATTATGATGACTCAAAGGAGAGCGCTTGTGTACAGAGTGACGATACATTTTTTCATGGTGTAGCTTTTATGAGGGAACAAGTGCCATACTGAGAAGAAAGCAAAAGAATTAGGGAAGCAAAAGAGTGTTCAGGGGTTCACTCAGCAATGGATTATAATGAGGGTTTCACTCAGCAGAAGACTACTCACATATTGGATCAATAAATAGTTAAATATTTCCTGCAGCAGGAAATATAGAGATGTCCACAAGATAAAAATGGTCATTTTTATTATGTGCATAAACAAATCCAATGAAGTTGAAATTAAAAAAGAAACAGTGAACAGGGAAAATAAACTTTTACTCAAGTTTGATTTCATTTTTATTTCTCCGATAATTAGTGTTTTGGAGTATTGATACTTAATGTCTTTATAATTTCACCCTTTGAAATTTTCTATTTCAATTTTGTTGTCATTTACCAGATTGGGAAGGGTTCTTAGTCTTATAAATTTGGATCTGTTTTTTTATGCCTTGGATATATGATACTTATCAGGGAAAATCAATGCAAAATTTATTTTCCCTGCTCACTGCTTCTTTTTAAATTTCAGCTTCAGTGGATTTGTTTATGCACACAATAAGTAGTAAAAGTATGAGTAGATTACTCATATATTAAGCAGATTCACACAAAAGATGGGAGAATAGTTAGTGTCTTGGATAGTGAGCCTCTCTGATGAAGAAGCCAGAGGAATATTGGTACACAGGGTGGACTGATTGAAATTTATAAGTTTTTGTCAAAATTATTTTGTCCAGCAAACTTTTAGAGATTTTCATATGGCAGGAGGTAACAAAACAACCTATTTGTTCACTTTAACTGCCAATGTATGCAGTAGAATGTATCCCATTGATTCTATGTAGCCTAGTGCGGACAGACCCTAGTACTCTCTTAAAGGCTGTATGAAAATGTTGAAAGAAGTAATGAAAACTGCTATCATAGTTGGAGATGCATATACATATCATGATATCCCCTTAGCAGTTTCTCATAAAAATATCATGGTGAAGACAACACTTCCTGCTTATAAGTTCCTACTTCTGACTCTACTAATTGGTGAAATAGGGCATGTTCTTTCAGAAATACTAGATAAGATTTCACAGCAAAGTGATTTAGGGGGAGGGGAAAAAGATAAATTTCCTCCAGAGAGAAAAATAACTCCTGAACCATTGTTTCCAAGTTTGTCACACCTTCAGGGAGAATAGGAAATTGGCCAAGCCCCAGCTCAAATTAAAGGAATACACAGATGAGATTACAGACCCATATCAACCTATGTATTGGAAAAAAATGGATGAAATACTGTAACCAGGTCATTGATTGATAGCATGGAGGTCCTATTACTCTCACAGGATTGGGAGGGGCTGAAATATCAGGCAGAGAAGTCAAACTGAAAATGAAAATGGGACAATTACCTAAGAAAGAATATACTGTGGTTATTCCTGAATACATCATTGGAACAGATATATTGAGAGGGATGATAATGAATTTACCTGAAGGAAGACAACAATTTGCAGTAAAGATGAGAGGAATTAATACAATTTTAGTGAGAAAAATTGAAATGGACCCAATAATTTTACATGAATCTTTTTTTTTGCTTTTTAGAGGGAAATTGGAGGGCAATTTGCTTTTTGGAGAGTGATTTGGGGTTAAGTAACTTGCCCAGTGTCACACAGTTAGGCTTTTGTGTGTGTGTGCGTGTGTTAAGTGTCTGAGGTCAGATCCAAACTCAGGTCCTTCTGACTCCAGGGTGGACACCCTACTCACTGAGCCACCTAGCTGCCCCTACATGAATCTTCTGAAGTAATTACTTTAAAGCAGTGTCATGTGAGAAGTGGGCAAGATGAAATTACCAATACTATAAAGGAATATGTTGAAGAAGAAGTGTTATTCCTTACAGCCACACTATGGAATAATCCTGTCTGGCCAGTATGAAAATCAGATGGGACATGCAGAATGACAGTGAATTATAGACAATCGAATAAAGTGACTACTCCCTTGTATGTGCTGTCCCAGATACCATCACCTTAATAGAAAGGACCTAGAAATACAGTGGGACTGGGTACACAGTTACTGAATTAGACAATGCTTTCTTCACCAACCCAATAGACTCTAAACAATGGGACCAGTTTGCTTTCACTGGGCAGGGCAGAAGATATACTTTCATGCACTTGTCACAAGGATATCTGCATAGTGCCACTATTTGTCATAGGATTGTCATATTTGGATGAATTAAAGTTAACTGGTGTGCAGCTTACCCACTATATTGATGCTATTATGATACAGAGAAAAGTTTACATGAAGTGGAGAAGAGTTTGACTATTTTAATTGAGCATATGAAAAACAAAGGGTAGAATATTAACCCTGCAAAGATTCAAGTACCAACTCAAAATATAAAATTTTGGGAAATACAATTGGATAAGGGACTGTGAGATATTCTACCACAAGCCTGACAAAAGATTCAGGCTTTTCCTATCCCCACCAATAAGAAAGAGGACCAAAAATTTATAGGATTATTTGGATATTGGAGATAACATTTTCCACATCTGGGACAGGTTTGATATCCTTGTATAAAGTTACTGAGAAAAAATATGAATTTCTCTGGGGACTTGAGCAAAGCAAAGCTTATAAAGAATGGATCAAAAGCTGCTATACAATTGGTTCTAGATTTATGAACTATGAAAAATGGCCCTGTGGAATTACAAGTGACTGTACAGGATAATTATGCAAAGTGGAGTTTATGGCAGAAACAACATAGCTGAAATGTACCATTAGAATTTTATTCTATGGAACTACCTTCATCTGGAGTTCACCTTTTGGGTGAACTGCATATTGGGTGTTGGTAGAGATTGAACAACTGATTCTGGACTGTGAAGTGACATTAAGGCCTGGGGTCCTGATTATGACCTGGTTAATGAGTAACCCAGCTTCTCACAGAATTATACATGTATAAGAGGCCAGCATAATTAAATGGAAATAGTATATTCAATATATAGCTAAAACTGTCAAAAGTAGAGTTTCTGCTCTATACCAATCTATAACAAACATTGATAGTGAGGGAAAGGTTAAATTCCCTGAACCAAAGCAACAGTTGGTATAGTCCTTGGTAAAATGGAATGACAGATGTGATAGATTAACTGAAGAAGTGAAGGAACATGCATGATTTACTGATGGGACAGCAAAATATTTGGGCCATAAAAGACATTGGAAAGCAGTAGCCTATAACCCATGTACTAAGTGTACTTTGGAAAGTACTGTGATATGTGGAAATAGTCAATATGCTAAACAGAACAAGGAGGTCAGTGCCATATATTCACTGATTCATGGGCAGTAGCTAATGGGTTGATAACATGGATGCCCATGTCGAAAAAATCAAATTTGGGAAATTCATGGTAACCAAGTCTGGGACAAAGAATTACAGGAAGATATATAGGACATGTCTTTGGTTACTAATTTATCAGTTTTTCAATTAGATGCTCACATAGCCCTCACCATGCCAGAATGGGAGTATAATGCACATGCTGATTGACTAGCAGATTGCTCTATAACATATTGTCCCTACTCTGACACCAACTGATGATCCAGTATTAGCAAAATAGGTCTAGCAAATGGCCAGCAATTTAGGGATTCCAATCACACACCAGTGGGCACAAGATCTAGGTATTAGTATGTCTCATTCACTGTTAAAACAGATGGCAGAGAAACGTCATATATGTCAATTGGAAAAGGAACAAACTGTTCCTTAGGTAGTAACTAGAAGGATAGCAAGTTTAACAAATAGATTATATCGGTCCTCTACCACAAGATAAATGATGCAAATTTATATATACTTGTGTTGAGACATTCATATGTAGTATTATCTTGTCCTTATAAGAATGTGACCCAGAAAATCACCTGTAAAACTCTAGATCTTGTAAGTCTATATTATGGAACCCCAATGCAGATTCAAAGTGACAATGGGTCCCATTTCAAAGGTAATCAAATAAAGAGATAATTGCATATTAAACAATAATGAATGGATATTTCATATTATCCACAAGCATCTGGGTTAATTGAAAGAATGAATGGTTTATTGAAAGAACAGTTAAGGAAGTTAAGTTCTAACAATTTGTATCAACATTGGAAAGATAATTTGTTCACTGTTGTACATAATTTGAATAAGAGACCATTGGGAGAAAGTACACCTCTAGACAGAATGGTGGCCCCAAATCTGCAAATTAGAAAACAGCAGGTACATAAGATCCCAAATATTTAGTATTGGACTATGAGGCAAAATGTCACAGCACTGTATGCAGGAACACCTGATTCAGCAGGTAATGCTTCACATCGTTTAGGAGATTTTTGATTGGATGGAATAGAAATAAGAAACATCTCTACTGGAATATGTATGAGAATCCCTAAAAATCATTTTGGGCAGATATTACCTAAATCAGGTTTAGGACATGAGAAAGACAATACCTTAGCTGCTGTTTTTAGGAGATCATTACAAAATTGTACCTTTAACTCATATATTGTACCATGAATGAGGCTATGATAGTGAGTTCATGTGCTCCAGAAGAACTGCTGACCCTCTATTTGTCTCTTTTTGGCCTTTTTTTCAGTTGAACTTGTTTGTGAGATTTGTTTGCAAAGTAGTGACAAATTATGTTCAGCTCTTTTTCACCTTTGTTACCAATGGCTTGATTTGCAAACCCATCATGAGGATATTGGTCTGAAGCTGATTAAGTTAGCCGGATGGAGTACTGACTTAATGAAACCCAGGTAGTGGGCTCAGTCCTTATGTGGGCCATTAACTAGATAAGTTTTATTGTCACAGACTTCACCCCTGACCCTAACCCTGCTGTATAGCAGGTGTGAAATATTAATCATGAAGTACAAAGGAAAGAATACAGTGTCAATCTTGCAAAGCTTCCATCACTCCTGGAAAGGTGACTTGTTTGGCTAATGTTTGGACAGGAGTATGAAATTTTCTCAAATGGAGTACACATTATTATTTCAGAGTTACTTCTGGAAAAAAAAAAAAACTACCGGAGTGACTGAAATAATTCTTTGTGTTGACCATACCTAAAGTGAATAATTTTATCTTTGAACTGAATTGGTTGAACGTCTACATTGATCTCAATGTATACATTTCATGAACTTGTATCCCACTATACAAATGCTAGTTAGGAATACATTGAGCTGAAAACGATTCAGTGCTGTGTGTTTTCTATCTTTCACCAACTCAGTATTACTAAAGCATTAAACAAAGATTCTGTATCTATGAGATACCAATGACTTGCCATCTCCTTAGCTGTTATAACAGCTGTGTTTTTTTTTAAATTAAATATGTTATATTTTTCAATAATTAAGTGTATCAGGTATTCAGGGATGACTAGCACCTGTGGTATGAGGGTTTACCAAGCACTTTTCAGGGCTACTTATCCATCGTTGTTCTCTACCTGCCATCCAAATGTCACTTGTGACTTTTAGAAGCTATAGCAGTAGCACCGCAGTAAAACCAGTTCAGTAGATGGAAAAAATCAGGTTGAAAGTAACTGGCAGGCCTCAAACTCATGCGTGAGTTGAGGAGATGTCTACTCCAAGTATGTGAAGATTTGCCCAAGTAAAATAGGCAGATGAGAACAATTTGTTCCACCAGTCATGAAGGTGGCTTGAGCAGGTCACTTAGAACTTGGTCAGGCATCAAAATACCAGGATTATTCACTGTCATGGGCCATCATCAGTCATGTTGACTTTTGTTTTGTCACAGGATTTCAATGACTCTGAGAGAGTGAGGCTGATGGCTGTGAAACTCTGCCTTATTCAAATCCAGCTTACATGCAATTCACCTGTGATGATGTTGATCCTCTTCAAAACTGAGGGATGAATAGCAACAATGAAATAAAAAAGGTGTGTTTAAGGGAATTTAATTTGAACTCTTGGTGGCCCAGGCAATTGTGTAAGTTTTCAAGTTTGATGAATTTCAGACATGCCTAGGAGAAAAGAGTTCCCCCATACTGATGTTTTCACAAGTCTAAATCAATAAATCCTAAAATATAATGGAAATTCAATGAAATACTGACTTGGGGCAATCCAAAAGCAACCCTTCCATTAATAGACCTTTCATTATTCACCTGATAAAAACAGCACATAGTCTTATATACATGAAAAATAAATATCTGTTGAATTAAATGGAATCAAATCCTGCATTAAGAGTAAGATTCTAAGACACTTATAAAGCATTGTATCTCTTAGGAAAAACCTAGAAAACCAAGGAACTTATTTTCCAATAAAACTAATTTCAGATACTTAATGATTTGCTCCTTACCCCCTTCTGTTTCTTTTTGAACTGTTTTGTTGTAGGGGGGTTATTTTTACAATAAAAATAGGGAAATCTTAATGCATTGATGGATGCTATATTCAGTTTTGTTCCCCTAAACTGGATCTGTGATTTTTTCAGCATGGGGAGTCCCTGGTAAGGAATTTAGTATACCAATGAAGATAAGCATCTATTTGACACCTAAGTCTAATGCTCTGAGAGGTCACATTATTTGTCTACTATTTCAAAAGCAGTATGAGTCAGAGCTGGGACATGAAGCCAAGTCTTTCTGAGACTGAAACCTATTCCTTAACCATTTCACCCTTTCACATTGTTACAGAAAAGTAAATACCAAGGTATATGATGGCCTACTAAAAATAATATCATCTAAAGATAAACTAATTTATTGTTCTCTTAGGCAGTAAGAAATATATTTTTATTCAAATAAATGTTAATAACAACAATAAAGGGGGACGCATTTATATAGTGCCTATTGTGTTAGGCACTGGACTAAGTGATTTGCAAATATCTACTATGCCATTTTGTTGCCTTAGAATAATGGCATGAAGTGATTCTTAAAGCAGCCTCAGGGTACATCATACCCCTTAATTTTATAAATGAGAAAATCAGGGATAAGAGATGTTAAGTAACTTACCCTTGGTCATACAACTTGTTACTTGCTAAAACAGGATTTGAACTAAGGTCTCTCTGAATCCAAGTGGACTATTCTAGCCACTACAACAATTTCTCAATTAGTGAGACCAAGAAAACCTTGTGCAGCGCTCACATATGTGTTCAAATTAGCACATTCAAAGTTATAATTATATAAAATATGATAATTTACTCCACCCCAATGAAAATATCCTGTATGAATTTGAGTAATGAAGCCACTTCATGAGATTCATTATTTACAGTGATCAAGACCTAGTCATGCACCATCTAGCTGCCTAGGAATTAATCCCTTATGTAATTTTATATTACCTCCTTAAAATAATATTAAAAATGGAATAGCTCCTTTATGCTCACTGAAAAATATGAAACTTCCCTCTTTGTCTCACTGTTTTGGACCAAGAAATTCGTTAACATGTTTGGAATATTAGGGACAGAAATAGGAGATAGAAAAACAGATACTTGCTTTGTCTTTTTGATTCTTATAATGATGCTGCATATATGAGTCTTTCTCACTGGGAACTCCCACTAATTACTCTTTCTGTAACTATTATCTATTGTTAATGAGTTTTGGGAAATCGTAAGTCAGATAAGCTTTAAAGAATTGCAATTGTCTCCCAGAAACCTTTATAATAGCAATGACATTGTTACATATACATCCAGAGTGCTGGGCTTGGAGACAGGAACAAATTTCTTTCCAAATTTCACATCTGACTTTCTTCAGCTGAGCCGTAAAAATGAGCAGCGGAACACTCAGAGCTTAAGCATGCAATTAAAGAGTTGCTTTACTTAAGCAATTAATATGTGGCATAGTTGGTGCTGGTGGAAGCAACCTACATGGGACTAGAGTAGCTATCAGAGCTGAAAAAAACATTGAGAAGAAGGTGGAGAAATCCTTGCACCGGTCACCCATAGGAGGGCAGGTATTTATACTCTGGATCACTGAAAGATCTTCCTCATCTCTTGCCAGCTGAGACTCATTTAACTCAATTCCAGATTACCACAATCCAGTCTATCTGCTGTCCTTTGTCCCCCACTGACTTAGGGTAACTCAATTGTCTAAAATGGCAATGAAATTCCAGGAGCTGGTGCCCCTGGCAAAGATGAAAATTGTCAGTCCCACAACATGCTAACTCCTCTCCATTTGACCTTCTTATATTTTTTAAATCAAATAAATTACTCACCCATGGGGCCTTTTCCATCCCACTTTCCTTGGAACTCTCACAATATGTCTTTTTGAAAAATATTTCTTTTGTCTATGTCCGACTGTATTTCGTATTTATTTTTATTGGTCCAAAAATCATTCTTTCTGCAGCTGGTATTTCTATTGAACTCCTGCTGTTCTTGCTCTCTTCCCTGCCCCTCTCTCCTGGTACCACCAGGACATTTCCATAAATAGGTTTGTATATGAGGCAGTATCCTGAGACCTGATTCTAGACCATTCTGCCCTCTATAACATTTTTGCTTCTTATTCTCTTCCATCTGAAACCCAGCTTCTAATGAGTTTCTGATGGAAAATTCTCCACATGTACAGATTTTAAGACATTGTGAATATCTTTAGCCTGGGTTCTGGGTTGTAGCATGTTGAGGCAACAGTAGTATCTCTACTGAGAAAGGTACCAAACCCTTTTGAGGGTAAATATCAAACACTGGTATCCACCCAATTCACCCAACTTTCACATGTGACTCCAAAAAGCTGTAACATGACCAATGGCCACATCTAGGTAAGCCATTTTGAAAGACATACTAAATCAAGTTGAGGGTAACTGAGGGGTCTCAAACTCATCCAAGAGTTAGAAGAGTATCTACCTCACATGTGTGAAGACTTCCCGCAGATGGGTAGAAGATAACAATTTGTTCCAATGCCCATGAAGGGGCCTGAATCAGGTTCTGTGGAACACTTAGAGTTTGGTTAGACATGAAAAATCCCAGTCATCTTGAATTATTATTATTATTATTATTAGTAGTAGTAGTAGTAGCAGCAGAAGCAGCAGCAGCAGCAGCAGCAGCAGCAGCAGCAGTAGTAGTAGTAGTAGTAGGATTAGTAATAGTATTATTTTGCTGCTAGGCTCCAATGGAACAGAGAATAAAGTAGAAGATTTTGAGCAACTCTGCCTCACTTAAATTCAATTTAGGCTAAAGTCAAAAGACATAATCCTTGCCATTTTAACATTTTTATCTACCTCAAAATGCTGTGGTGACAGAAAAGTGAGGAAGCAGCAGGTGTGGATAAACTGGGAGCTGTCCTCACACAGGTGACCAAGACCACAAGGTTATTTTCTGATTGAACTAAGGCAGCAGTGAGATTACACTGGGCATCTGAGCAGCTTTATTCTTTAAGGATTGCTTTGCTCATCTCCTGGCATGAGGAGGGGCTTAGAAAAAAGGTGCCCTAAAATTGTCTCCTTCATCCAATTCTGACATACTTGCCTCAGCAGGTAGTGATTCTACTTTGTGGTCCAAATACACACAAAATACATACAAAAACTCATAAAGATTTTTCTACTCACCATTGGTACATGGAGTCTTTACACCCTCATGGAAAACAAGAAATCCAGTAGCCCTGACAGCAGATCTGAAAGAGCTGAAAGCTCTTCTTGTGAGAGAACTCATCAGGTGTCCCATCCAAATAAAAGCCCTGAGTGAAACAGGGCTGGTAAATGTATGCTAGCCCATAGAAGGAAGAGCTGGATACACATGTTTTGTTGTTGGAGTGGCTACAGTGATAAGGAGTGTCATGAAGTTTTGGCATAAGTTTTGTAATCAAATCTAATCTAGTTAATAAGCTTTATATCACTTAAAGGAGTGAATGATAAGCTCATGAAGATGCATTTGTCGGGGCAGCTAGGTGGCGCAGTGAATAGAGCGCCGGCCTCGGAGTTGGGATGACCCGAGATCAAATCTGGCCTCAGAAAATGAGCACCCACGCATAAATAATGACTAGCCGTGTAACCTTGAGCAAGTTACTTAACCCCAATTGCTTTAAAAAAAAAAAAAGAAAAGAAAATGCATTTGTCACTTGTAGGAAAGCATGATCATCAGTATATATGCTCCCACCATGACAAATCCTGATAAGGTTAAAAAAAATACGAAGACCTGGAGAACCTCATCATCAAGGTGTCAAAAGAGGAAAAGCTTAAAATTTTGGGTGACTTTCACACTAGAATTGGCACAGACTATCATATATGGTAGGGAGTCTTTGAGAGAAATGGAATTGGAAAAGGCAGTAGCAATGGTCACTTACTATTGAAGACTGGTGAGTCTTATGAACCTCTCATTGTGAACACTTCTTTTCCATTCAAACACATTTTCATTCCAACAAAATAAAATTCCATGGATGTACTCCCTCAGCAAACACTAGCATTTAATAGATTATATTGTTGTAAGGAGAAGAGACAGACAGAATATCAGAGTGACAAAGGTGATATGTGGTGCTGAGTTGTGGAACAATCATAGACTTATCCTTCCCGTGCTAAACATTTGCATTTCACAAAAGTGGGGACCCCAAGGCAAGAAAACTATTTTTAAAAAAAAACCATTAATGTCAACAAATTAAAATGATTCTCTGATCATGAATAGCTTGTTCATTTGAAGGAAGAGCTGAGCTAATACATGGTTGGCAGTAATAGAATGGAAAAAGAGGGAGTAGCTTTTAGAGTTTTGGTGTACAACACTGTATTTTACTCATCTGGGTCATGATACTCACAAACATCATGATTGGTTTGATGAAAATGATGTGGAAATCCAGATGCTACTGAATGAAAAACCAGAACTCCACAAGGTTTATCAGAAGCATGGTCTGCCTGTCTGTCTCTAAGAAGTCAGCATTTAATTCCATTAAAAGTAAAACAATGGGTCTCTCGAATTCATGTTGTCCCACCCGCCTACCCGCCCTCCAGTCCTTTACCCACTACCCAGCCCCATGCCCTTGCCTCTCTCCCCTCTCCCTGTTCTCCTTCCAGCCTACCGACCCTGCGCAAACACGTCCGAGACTCCTGAATATGCGTCCTTCTTTGCCGTCATGGGCGCCTTGGCCGCCATGGTCTTCAGCGCTCTTGTTGAGACTTATGGCACAGCAAAAAGTGGCACTGGTATTGCAGCCATGTCAGTCATGCGACCTGAGATGATCATGAAGTCAATCATTCCTGTCGTCATGGCTGGTATCATCGCTATCTATGGTCTGCTGGTGGCTGTTCTCATTGCCAATTCTCTAACACCGGGAATCACCCTGTTCAAGAGCTTCCTTCAGCTGGGAGCAGGCCTCAGCGTGGGCCTGAGCGGGCTGGCAGCTGGCTTTGCCATTGGCATTGTAGGTGATGCTGGTGTTCAGGGGACGGCGCAGCAGCCCCGACTGTTCATGGGGATGATCCTGATTCTGATCTTCGCTGAGGTGCTTGGGCTGTACGGCCTGATTGTGGCCCTCATTCTCTCTACAAAGTAGGCTCTCTTTTCCCTTTCTTCCCAGTGCCCCACCTCCCCCTCCCTCCACTCACCCCTTCAGCCACAGAGTATGATGTAAAGACCCGTCTTGAACCACCCTATCCCTCCCAATTCGCTCCAGAACAAATGGCCTGACACCTGGTGCAGTTGTCCAGTCGGTAGTTGGTCTTGTAAATGCGCAATGTCTTAGTGACTCTTCTGTCTGTGTCACACTGCACCAGATTGGATGGTGCCTGAACTGGGCCCAGCTGGGGCTGAGGCCTCCTGGGATCAGCCAGGCAGCCGTGCAATCTCCCTGCCCATTTGCCGTTAGTACTCTGTGTATAAAGATGAATTAGATTGTCATTTTTCTCTTCACTGGATGTTTATTTATAAACATTTGACATGTTCATAATGTTTATGGGGAAGAATTTTCAATTTCCCATGCTATATATTGATCTTAAATATAGGTAGATTATCGCACTATGGGGTTAAATGTCAAGTGCTGAGAATTCCTTGGATGTGATAATTTGAAATTCAAGATTGCTGTAGTGTCCTGGTATTAGTAAGAATTGTATGATTTGGGAACATGTTGAACATGTGTTTCCAGTGGTGCTGTGTATCACTGGACCAGGGCTCACAGTGATGTTTCCAAATAAAATTCTGACTGGAAAAAAAAAAAAAGAAAAAAAGTAAAACAATGCAGAATTGTTGGCTTAGTTAAAGGCAGTGGAAAATCAGTTTTGTACTGATTGTAGCAATCCAAATTACTTTTATGGTGTCCTAAAAGCTATTTATGGGTCAAGGACATTTGATGCATCTCAAGTACTCAGTGTTGATGGAGCCACCATGATAAGGACTTAATCCTTTAGAGATGGACTGAACACTTCAATAGTGTTCTCAATGATCTGTTATCAACCAATGCTGAAGCCATTGACCCTGTAACTCAGGATGAAATAAATCCCTCTCTAGCTGAACTTTCAACTGAAGAATAAGTTTCAAATGCCATGAGTCTCCACTTGTGTGGCAAAACTCCTGGAGCTGATTCTATTCCAGTTGAGATTTACAAGGTGGGGGGGGGCACTGTTCATAAAAATCTAACTGAAGTTTTTCTGGGTTATATGACAAGATGTTATCCCCCAGGAATTCAAGGATGCTTTCATTATTTATTACTGTAAAGGAAAGGAAAATTAGTTTTTCTGTGATGATCACATAGAGGGTTCTCTCTCTTAGTCATTGCTAGGATTATTCTTGCCAGAGTCCTTCTTAACAGACTGATGAATTACAAAAGGCAATGAAGAAACAAAGCTATCACTCTTTGCAGATGACATGATGGTATACTTAGAGAATCCTAGAGAATCAACTAAAAAATAATTACCTTAAATAATAAAAAAGATCATTAGGAAAGTTTTAGGATATAAAATAATCCCACAGAAATCATCAGCGTTTCTATATGCTGCCAACAAAGCCCAACAGCAAGAGAGAGAAAGAGAAATCCCATTTAAGCTAACTGTAGACAATATAAAATATTTGGTAGTCTGCCTGGGAAGACAAACCCAGGAACTATATATAGATAATTACAAAAGACTTTTCACAAAAATAATATTAGATCTAAATAAACAGAGCAATATCAGTTGCTCATTTCCAGGCAGAGCCAATATAATACAAATTATAATTATGCTTAAATTAATTTACATATTTACTAATATACCAATCAAACTACCAAATTTATTTTATAATATTAGAAAAATAATAACAAAATTCATTTTGGAGATAAAAGGTACAGAATATCAAGGAAATCAATGAAAATAAATGCAAGGGAAAGTGGTGTAAGCATATCAGACCTAAAATCGTATTATAAAGCAACAATCATCAAAACTACTCAGTGCTGGTTAAGAAATAGAGTGGTGGATCAGGAGAAGAAGTTAGGTACACAAGGTATAGTAGTCAATGACTATATAAATTAACTTGCTTATAAACCCAAAGTCTTCAGTTTCTGGGATAAGAACTCACAATTTAACAAAAACTGCTGGGAAGATCTAAAAATATTATGGCAGAAACAATGCATAGACCAACATCTCACAAGATATATATTGGGACGAAGGCAAAATGGGTAAATGATTTAGACATAAAGGGTCATACTATAAACAATTTAGGAGAGGAAGGAATAATTTACCTCTCAGATCTATGGAGAACAGAAGAATTTATGATCAAAAACATGATTTAAAGCATTTTATATGACTATAGATAGTTTTAATTTCATCTTCAGAAAACTGTACATTCATATCCTGATAAATGGTCAAAGTATATGAATGGACAGTTTTCATAAGATGAAATGACTTAAATCACTAATGACTAGAGAAATACAAATTAAAATAACTCTGAGGTACCTCCTCGTACCTATCAGATTGGCTAACATGATAAAAAAAAAGGAAATTGATAAATTTTGAAGACGTAGAAAGATTGAAAAACTAATGCATTGTTGCTGGAATTGTGAACTGATCCAACCATTCTGGAGACCAGTTTGGAACTATGGCCAAAGGGGCTATAAAACTGCTTACCCTTTGACTCAACAATACCACTTGTGGGTCTATATCTCAAAGAGATCAAACAAATGGGAAAAGGATCCACATGGACAAAAATATATGTGTGCAGCAGCTCTTATTGTGGTGGCCAATAATTCGAAATGGAGAGGAAGTCCATCAATTGTGGAATGATTAGACAAGTTGTGGTATATGAATATTATGGAATTTTATTCTTCCATAAGAAATGATGAGTAGACAGATTTCAGAAAAATCTGGAAAGACATGCACGAACTGATGCTAAGTGAAATAAGCAGAACCAGGAAAACATTGTATACAATAACAGCAACATTATATTTATTAGTATACATTGTATACAATAACAGTAACATATATATTTATTGATGCCAGATTTGATACCTGAACATTCTAAAGAACTATACAAAGTACACAATAACAATGCTTGATAGATCTTCCTTTGTAGTGATGTGTCATCTAAAAATGTATATTAGCAGGGGAGTCTTGGGCTGGCAAAACATAGGGTACTTCCACAGAATAAGTGGTCATAAGATCATCCATTCATGTTTGATAGGAGATGGAGTGGCCCAGAGGTGCAAAAATAAGTTGGGGTCTTTCCATCTAATTGAGTCTTCTCAATCAAGCTGGGCTTGGTCACCATAACAAGCAAAAACAAGGCTAGAGGGCCTCTTGTTAACTTCCTATGATTAAACAAGTGAATGTATAATCTGCAATTTATGGTTCTGGGGCCTAATATACAGAACTTATAGTCACTAACCTCTAAAACCATATCACACTGATTAATATTGATTGAAATAGAATAGGGTCCAAATGATATTTTTTCTCATATTCATCTTTATTTATTGCTACTCCAACTTCCTCTAATTAAAGAACTTCAAAGCTTCTCTATTACCTACAGGATCAACTATAGTATTTTTTGGATATTTATAATTCTCCAAAACCAGGTTCATTCCAATTTCTCCAGTCCTTCTTACATCTCTTTCCCTTTCACACATACTATGATGGCCTATGTTCAGTTAATTAAACACTACTCTTCATCACTTGGTTTATCCCGGTGACATTTGTTGCCACCTCTTCCTGAAATTCTCGACACACCCCTTTCCCATGCTTTGCAGGAGACTGCCAATTCCCATATATATACCTGGTTCCATCACTGGATCTATGAAGCTCAAGTTATATTCCTCTCTGACCCCTTAGAAAAGTCTCCTTAAGAATTCATTGAATGTATAATTTAGTTTAGGTAAAATTGTTGCTTATATTATGTTAGGGGCAGCTAGGTTGTGCAGGCAATAGCTCACTGGTCCTGGACACAGAGGGACCTGAGTTCAAATCTAGCTATGTGACACTAGGGAAATAACTTAACCCTAAATTCCTCAAAAATAATATAACATTAGCCCTTCATACCAGTGAACAATTAATATTTCTAAAATTATTTAAATTTGATTTTATTTGTATATTTGTAATAATTTTGTTTATATAGTTCCTGTGTTTATCTTGTGTCAAATGTCTAGAGTTTTTTTTAATAATGTATATTTCATAATGTCTAGAGTTATTTTAAATGGGGTATCTCTTGCTATCTATTCTTGCAGTGTTTTGTTTATATTATGTAGGAATTCTGATTTGTGTGGATTTACGTAATATCTCTTTTGCTAAAATAAAATTAAATTAAAAATTAAAATTTTTTTTTCCAATTAAATGTTTTATTAACTTCTGGTTTACATCATTCATTTCCACCAATTTTGAGTTACAATTTTTCCCCATTTTTCCCCTACCCACCACCCCAGAATAGCAGACACACTAGATATCCCCTCATCCAATCTGCTCTCTCCCATATCTTCTCCCATACCCCCTTCGACTTTGCCATTAGGGCAAGGTGAATCTCTGAGCCCCAATGCCTGAACATGTTGGTTCCCAGCATGCTGTGCTGCCTGCTCTCAGAGTGCTGTGATGGCCACTTCCTGCAGGGCTGCTGAGCTGTCCTCAGCAGGAGGTTAGATTCTCTGTGTTGTTCTGTGGGTGCTGGGGCTCCAGAAGTTGTTCAGATTCCCCTTTTACATTGTTTGGAAGTGGTGTGGGGCAGAGCACCTTGGAAGTGCTGTTTCTACTCCACCATCTTGACTCCGCCCCCCCTAAAAGGTTTTTGAGAGACATAATGATAGATATATCCAACTGATGATCCAGTGACTGTTAATATTATGCAATGAATAAGAAAAGCAGATTGTGCCCACCAAACATCATTTTCTACTGTAATGGAGGAGAATGGTAGTCAAACCCAAAGTGAAACAGGAATCTGTAGAAATAATGAGTTTCATCAGATATATTTGTTTGAATGTGGCATTGTCATGATTGCATCAATTACTAAAATATTGCAGAATATAAAGAACTGGAGTTAGGAATTCATGCACTTAATGCCTCATACACTTAATAGCAATGTGACAAATATATCACTTAATTTCTGTCCACCTCAGTCTTCTCATCTGTAAAATGGGAAAGATAATAGTATCTAATCCCTAGGATTATTGTGCAGAAAAATGAGATAATTGTAAAACACTTTGTAAACCTTAAAGTTCCACATAAATGCTAGTTATTATTGTTGTGGCTATTTCATAATTATGAGTTTGACTTAACTCTCCATATAAAAAAGAAAAAAGTGGAAAAAGCAGGCCACTTATTAAACAGACTAGTAGTCTCCAAACCTCTTAATCTTACCTTCCAGTAAAAAACAATGTGTCTATGCCCTCTATTTTTTTTTCAAATCCCAAAAAAAATTATTAATATAATTTTTTTTTGCAGTACATAGACTTATTCTTTGTGGACTTTAAGCAAGTCTACTCATTAATTAGGATATTAGAAAACTACATAAGAGAACTGAGACATATTCCTAAAATTACAAAATGAACTGAGACATACTCCTAAGTCAAGGTTTTGTCTCCTCGACCATATAATATCTCATATTCATATAGCTTTTTTTCTGTGAGTTAGATTTGCTAAACATGTTTTTTTTTGTTTGTTTAACAAATGCTTTATTAACTTCTAATTTACATCATTCATTTCCACCAGATTTTGAGTGACAATTTTTCCCCATTTTTTCCCTAACCACTACCCCAGAATAGCAGTCCCACTAGATATCCCCTCATCAATCTGCTCTCTCCCATATCTTCTCCCATACTCCCTTCGGCTTTGCCATTAGGGCAAGGTGAATCTCTGAGCCCCAGTGTGTGAACATCTTATCTCCCAACTACATGCAGAATAGTATTAATAATACTATTTATGTCTATGCCCTTTAAACCAATATCTATACCATATGTATAAACAATATATGAAATGTGTGTTTATGTATATAGGCAATTTTGTATATGTACTACACTCATATGTTGTATATCTATAAAACTCACAAACAAAAATTAGAATGAAGTAATGAAAATAACTTATGAAAAGAAAAGTCCCCTTAAAGACCATTTACATTTGTTGCCTGCTGTCTTCTTAAATGGATTGGACGATGTCTGTACTTTCTCACCAATAGCTTTCTAAGAGTTCATGACTCTGTGGGTTGGTACTTCCTTAATACTGGTTACAGTAACAAAGGTGGAGACAGAAAGTATTCATTGCTATTCACTACAACTCAAGTGTGACTTCAATATAATTATTTTTTTTTTCCATCTGTATCCTAATTTGGAAGCTCTGTCAGCCTGATAGTATAAGCATCAGTCACAGATAACATATTTACTAGGGAAATAGAAGTTACTGTCTTCAACTTTATCTTTTATCATGCTCATTTTAGGTAGGTTTTCTTCATGAAAGTCAAAGAACATATTTTAGGGGATGAAGGAATAATTGACTCTGTCTAGAAAGGGGAAATATAGGTTATTTTGTATAACCTGGATAAGAAGAATTTAAGTTAAAGACAGGAATATGAAATTCAATCTATCTTCTGTCCAGCCTAGGGCTAAAGCTCAAAGTGTGGGTATAGGGATTCCTTTGAAGGAATCTAGGAATTACTGTACTTTTGATTAGAAAATAGAGCTTTACTTGCTTAGGGTGGATGTCTTTACAAGATAAGGATTATAACCAAGAGATGAGGAAACAGGAAAAATGGCAGATCTCCTGTAAGGGATGCATTATTTCAGGAGGAAGAGCAAATTATAAGTTCAGAGTTTATATATCCTTAAATTCTAATTCCCAATAAAATTTTGCAGATATTTTGGAGTAGCAATTTTACCACCAGCAACTCCCTCCCACTATTTTTTCCTGATTTTGTGGTTTGTGTTTTATTCCTGGTTGACTTCATGCTAATTCAAATGATTTTCCACTTTACTGGGAAATCTTGAAAAAGATATGCCCCTGATGACTTCATAATTGTACTGCTTTCGATCTGATAACTTTTTGAAAATTTTCCTTTGTCTTCATAATAATTATTTTTGCATTATGCTCAACCTCAGTGTTTTGATTTTCATTTCTTAGAATCTGTTTATCAGTACTATATAAAGTATGACTTTGATAAAGATGAGAAAAATGAATGGTATGATGTGTTTCATACTTCCTGTATAGGCTTTTTCGCTGTTAGGATTGACTGGACACCAGAGAGTTAGTGATTCAAGGAATGCATATAGTTCTTAGTCTTAAAGACTTGGAACAAGGATATAGGTAGTACAATACTAGATTTTTATTCGTTAGCTGATTGAAAAAATGCACTATTTTCAATTTTAGAGTCAACTTTAAGAGAAAGGGATTCAGTTTTATGTACTGAACATGATAGACTTTAGATTCTCAAGGAGTGTCCCATTATTATAAACTTAGGCTCATTGTTATGAATGGAGGAACATGGGATCTTGATCTGTCTCTCTCTCTATCTATCTATCTATCTATCTATCTATCATCTATTTATCAATCCAACTGCATGGTAATGGAATGACAGCAAGGGAGACCATTATTCATTTTAAGTGGAATTTATTGTGGAGCATAATGAACCTGGGGACTGTCACGGGTCATACACCCAAATCAGGCAACCCTAAGCATATATATCTTGGGGTTTATATAGACAAAAGCCACAACATAAATATTAATGTTGCTTAATGATTGTTGCCCAGGGAACAATTTGTTGCCCAACTGGAAAGTTCCCAAATCTATTTTGAGAACTGAGCAGAAGACACAGGGCGGTGGAGCCAAGATGGCAGAAAGGAAGCAGTAACTTTTCTAAGCTCCTACATGAATCCCATCACTAAAACTTAAAAAGTGAATCTGAATGGATTCTGGAGTGAAAAAATCCACTTGGAGATGGAGTGTGTCAGAATCCAGCCCAGGAAAGTGCCCAGCACTTCTGGACAGGACGAGCACAGAGCATGTGGGATCTGCACAGCTCAGACTTAAGAGTAGACAAACAGACTACACCAGAGTGAGAAGAAGCCCCAGTCTGCAGACTTAACAAGGACGAATAGCAGTCATCTCGCTATCATCTCATGAGGGGATAGGATCATTGGAGCCAGGTAGGAGAGTGCTCTTGCCCCCAGCAGAGACAGCAGCTTCTCCTGCAGCTACTGGGCCCCAGCCTGGAAGTTGAGAAATTGCCTGCCTGTATAATGCAGGGGCTAGAATAGCAAAGTGAATTCTAGTTGCTCTGATCCTCTGATCCCTCCTTCAGGAAGTAGAAAAGCCAAAGATAAGTCTCCCACCCAGATTGAAGTCCCAAGTTAGTGGAAATAACCTCAGGCTTGGGAGTCTTCAAGAAGGGGTGTAACTGAGACAGCCAGGAGTCTGAAGAGAAGAGAGGGAGGGGTCCCAACAAGCCCCACCTCACCTGACCAGCAAAAGCCTGCCTGAGCTATAGCCCAGGGGTACAGAGGCAGAAATCTGAAGTGGCCAAACCACCCCTCCCCCATAGACTACTCTGTGCATATCAACATACCACTCTGAGATTCCTGCCTTAGCCACAAACTAGACAGCCAGATCCTACAGCATTCAAAGTCAACTACCAGGCCCTTAGCTCACAGCCTGAGAAATTAAGAAATAGGAAATCACAATGGGAAGGAAGGAAGCTGAGAAGGAGAAGGGGAAGGCAAGAAAATTGATCCAAGCTTAATATGTAGGTCAAGAACAACCAAATACAGAGGAAAACTTGGACTCTTTATTCTCACCTGAGACCACAGAAGGAAACATGAACTGATCTCAAGGCCAAATAGCATTCTTGTAGAAGCTTAAGAAAGATTTTAATGACCAAATCAGGGAGGCAGTGACCAACTTGGAAAAAAGTTTCAGTGAAGAAAACAAATCCTTAAAAAGTAAAATTAGTGAGAAGCCAGAGAGGCAGAGCCAAGATGGCAGAGTAGAAACAGCTCATCCAAGCCACTCTGCCCCCAGATTCCCCCCAAAATATGTAAAAGGGGACTCTGAATAACTTCTGGAGCCCCAGCACCCACAGAACGACACAGAGAAGATAACCTCCCACTGAGGACAGCCCAGAAGCCCTGCAGGAAGGACCAGCGCAGTGGTCTGGGAGCCGGAAGCGCGCAGAGCACGGGGAGCCAAGCTGAACGGAGCCCAGGTCCCTGTAAGCCGAGGTTTTAGCCCCAGCTCGGCAGGGCCAGAAGCCGGCTGGAGAGACCCCAGAACACCAGCAGCTGTGGGAACTCCAGAACTATCAACATAGACATGTCTAGGACAAAGTAAGAGGTTAGTGTCCTATGGACTTTGGGACCAGTATTTGGGGAATGCGTTGGCTCCCTCCCCTGGGGGCTAGAAGCCACTGAGGAGACATGCCATTTTGTAGTTTTCAGAGGCAGCTCCAGCTCCTGGCCTGCAAATTGTAGGGAGATCCAGTGATCAGTCTTGGGGGGTAATCGCTCTTGCTTTACCCTCCATGGATCTGGATTGTGTTCTAGGGTGGAAGTTGTGGGTGGGTTTACAGCTTGCCAGAAACGGAAGTTGCCCCCCACACGTTCAGGACAAAAATTCCTCTATCTGGACTTAAAGCCATACTGTGGCAACAAGCCCAAAAGTCAAGTAATTAAATGGCAACATGCCAAGGCAAAGGAAACAGAAAAATGCAACCCTAGACCCCTGTTTTGGGGGCATAGAGTGGGAAAAGGACTGTGAGGTCAGAATTCCTGCTCCAAAAGCCCCAGGGGAAAACATGAGAGGGTTGCAGGTCATAGAGGACCTTAAGAAAGACTTTAAAAATCAAGTAAGAGAAGAGGAGGAAAAACTGGAAAGAGAAATGAGAAGGATGCAGGAAAAGTATGAAATGAGGGTCAACAGCCTGACTGAGGAAAACAACACCTTAAAAAGTAGACTGACTCGGGGCGGCTAGGTGGCGCAGTGAATAGAGCACCGGCCCTGGAATCAGAAGGACCTGAGTTCAGAGCCGGCCTCAGACACTTAATCCGCACAAACAAAAACCTAGCCGTGTAACCTTGGGCAAGTTACTTAACCCCAATTGCCCTAAAGGGGCGGCTAGGTGGCGCAGTGAGTAAGAGCGTCGGCCTCGGAGTTTGGATGACCCGAGATCAGATCCGGCCTCAGAAAATGAGCACCCACGCATAAATCAAATGACTAGCCGTGTAACCTTGAGCAAGTTACTTAACCCCAATTGCTTAAAAAAAAATATATATATATATATATATATATATATATATAAATAAAAAGTAGACTGACTCAAATGGCAAAGGAGGCCCAAAAGGGCAATGAGGAGAAGAATGCCTTAAAAAGTCGAATTTGCCAGATGGAAAAAGAATCTCAAAAGTTCACTGAGGAAGTTCATTCCTTCAGAGTTAGACTGGAGCAAATGGAAGCTAGTGACTTTATGAGAAATCAAGATGCTGTTAAGCAGATCCAAACAAATGAAATATTAGAAGGCAATATGAAATATCTCATGGGAAAAACCACTGACCTGGAAAATAGATCCAGGAGAGACAATTTAAAAATTATTGGACTACCTGAAAGCCATGATCAAAGAAAGAACCTAGAAATCACCCTTCAAGAAAATCTCAAGGAAAATTGCCCTGATGTTTTAGATCCAGAGGGCAAAATAGAGGTTGAAAGAATCCACCGATTACCTCCTGAAAAAGATCCCAAAAAGAAAACTCCCAGGAATATTATAGGCAGGTTCCAGAATCCCCAGATCAAGGAGAAAATACTACAAGCAGCCAGGAAGAAACAATTTCAATATTGTGGAAACACAATCAGAATAGCCCAGGACCTGGCAGCTTCTACACTGAGGGATCGAAGGGCATGGAATATGATATTCCAGAGGGCAAAAGACCTGGGAATGAACCCCAGGGTTACCTACCCAGCAAAACTGAGTATTTTGTTTCAGGGGAAAATATGGTCATTCAGTGGAATAGAGGACTTTCAAGCATTCTTGAGGAAAATACCAGAATTGAATAGAAAATTTGACATCCAGACATAAGAAGGAAGAGATGCCTGAGAAGGCAATCAGGGAAAAGAAATCAAAAGGAACTTATCAAAGTTGAACTATTTACATTCCTATATAGAAAAGCAATAACTGTGACTGATGATATCTTTCTCACTATGAAAATAATGGAAGAAGGGTGTGTGGTCATATGAATACATATGTGAATGTGTGTGTATATGGTTACAGTTATATATGGATAGAGGGCTTAGGTTGAATTTGTTGGGAAGGGAGAATACTCAAGGGATGAAATTATGAGGTGAGAGAGGAAAGTGGCAGGAGGAGATGGGGAGAGACAGGGTGGGGTAAACTATCTCATGTGGAAGAAGCAAGGGGAAGTGGTTGCAAGGGAGGGAGAGACTAGGAAGTCTAAAAAGGCAAAACCACATTCACATTGAGTTTGGTTCGGGGAGAGAATGACATACATACTAAATGGGATATCTCAACCTGCAGCAGGATAGGGGGAAGGGGGATGAGAGGAGGGATGATGGATGGGAGGGCATCCTTGGGGTGAGGGGAGGTTGGAAGTACCCACTTTAGAAGAGGGACAGGATCATGTAGGGAATGGACCAGGTGGGGGGTGGGATGAGTGGGAGGGAAATATAAGCAGCATTGTACAATATATCTACTATGATAATGATTTGCATAGCTAGACATGTACAACATATACTGAATTATTTATCTTCCCAGAGGGAATGGGTGACAAGGGAGGAAGGAAATGGATCTGAAATTCGAGGTCTTAACATTAAATGTTTCAAATATATAAAAGAAAAGAAAAAAAAGTAAAATTAGTGAAGTAATTGGAGGAATACCTCCCTTAAAACGACCTTCAAAAACTAACCGCAGATTTTAATTCACTAAAAAATTAGAATCAATCATATTGAAACTCAGAACTCTATGATGCACCAAGAGTCAATCAAACAAAACAAGATGATTTAAAAATTGGAAGAAAATGTAAAGTATCTAACTGGAAAAATAACTGACCTAGAGAACAGATCCAGGAGAGATAACTTAAAAATTATTGGTCTAGAAAGCCATGATGAAAAAAGCAGCCTAGACAAAATCCTCCACGACACTGTCAAAGAAAACTGCCCTGAAGTCTTGGCATCAGAAGATAAAAGAGTTATCGAAATAATTCACCAACTCCTCCTGAAAGAGATCCCAAATTGAAAACTCCAAGAAATATAGTAGCCAAATTCCAGAATTAGAAGATTAAGGAAAAAATTTCTGCAAGTAGCCAAAAGGAAACAATTCAAATATTGAGGAACTACAGTTAGGATCACACAGGACCTAGCAGCTTCTACATTAAAAGATCAGAGGGCCTGGAATTTGAGAACCAAACAGAAGGCGGCGGGGCGGGGGCGGGTTAATGGGCTTCAGGTAACAGTCTTGGGCATGTTTACTTGGCAGGTTTGCAGCCTAGCTGGGCTTTGTTGGTTTTTGGCCAGGTTTCCTAGGCAGCTCTCCTATGATGGCGAGAGATGGGGGATGTTCACAAAACAGGGGATTGCTACATTTGTGTATGCATATGTATATGTATATATGTAGGTATATACAGATGTCCATATATGTATGTATATATGTGTGTGTGTGTATAATGTATGTGCGTTTGTGTATATGTGTGTGTATACATACATACACATAAAATTGTTTGGTGACACAGTCTCATAGATCAATTAAGAACATATGGATTAAAATGGAATAGGTCATACATGAATTTTCTAAGAAAAAGACTGAATACATTTACAAGTGTATACTATCAAACAATTGAAGATCAACTAGTTCCAGTATTAGGTAAGTAATTTGGAATAATTGGCAAAGTAGGGATCCTGCAAACTCCTTTTATGAAAAAAAAAGTGATACTAATACCTAAACTAGCAAGAGTAAATTTAAAAAAAAAAGAAAGAAAATTATCGGAAAATTCTGTTAATGATTATGGATGCAAAATTCTTAAGTAAAATACTAACTAAAGATTACAACAATTTTATTACAAATAGTATTTATTATGTCCAAGTGAGATTTATACCAGGAATGCAGGGATGGTTTAACATAAGGAAAACTATTAACATAATTCATTATATCAATATTAAAATTTAAAAGAAATGCTATCAATGGATGCAGAAAAATATTTTAATAATAATATAATAAAAATATAATAATTTAATAAAGTACAATACTCATTTCTATTAAAATACTTGAAATTATAAATATAGATGAATTTTCCTTAAGTTGATTTAAAAAGTATTTATTTAAAATCATAAGCAAGCATTATTTGTAATGGGGATGAGGTAGATGCCTTACCAATAAGATTGGTTATGAAACAAGGATGCCCACTGTCACCGATATTATTCAAGATGGCATTGCACCGTTTTTTCACTGACCTGGTGAGGCTGGGGGCGAGCCCCGAGGGGCTCTCACTTCTGGAGCCCGGCCGCAGGGCAAGCCGGTCTCGACCCGCTCCGGGGACAGTGTCAGGTGGGGAGTTTGACTGGGGTGGTACACCTGTCAAACCGTAACGCAGGTGTCCTAAGGCGAGCTCAGGGAGGACAGAAACCTCCTGTGGAGCAGAAGGGCAAAAGCTCGCTTGATCTTGATTTTCAGTATGAATACAGACCGTGAAAGCGGGGCCTCACAATCCTTCTGACCTTTGGGGTTTTAAACAGGAGGTGTCGGAAAAGTTACCACAGGGATAACTGGCTTGTGGCGGCCAAGCATTCATAGCGACGTCGTTTTTTCATCCTTTGATGTCGGCTCTTCCTATCATTGTGAAGCAGAATTCACCAAGAGTTGGATTGTTCACCCACTAATAGAGAGCGTGAGCTGGGTTTAGGCCGTCGTCGTGAGACAGGTTAGTTTTACCCTACTGATGAAGATGGTATTGGAAATCCTAGCTATAACAGTAAGAAAAGAAAACTAAAATAGAAGGAATCAGAAAAGGGAATGAGGTAATAAAACTATCTATTTTGCTGATGATATGATGATGTGCTTGGAAAATCTCAAAAACTCAACTTAATAATATAATTTAAACAATTAGTAATTTTAGCAAAGTAGTAGACTATAGAGTAAATCTTCAAGTAAATATAAAAATAGTAAATGCAAATCATCAACATCCCTATACATCACAGATAAAAGCCTGCAAGAAGAGAGAGTAAGAGATATATCATTTAAAATAAATCTGGAAAGCATACAATACCAGGGAGTATTTTAGGGTACTGGAAAGCAAAGGAGTATATTCTTGTTTCAGCTATTCAACTTTCTATAAGCCTCATCTTTGATTTTGTCAAGTCTTTGTTTTAACTTGGAAGTCTCTATTGGAAACAGTATACATTGCGTTGCCATTAATAGGCCTAATGCCATCCCATGGAGCCCACAGTGGAAGGAACTTGCCAAGAAAAAAAAAGTGGATAAAAGCTCAAGCACAAACTTGGCCAAGCAGAACTGGGAAGAAGTCTGCTTTTGGTGCCAGACACTCTATCTGTCTATTCTGTCTGTGTTGATGTTACTTTGTCAGAAAAAAGCATCCTATCTGCAGACAGAGGACATTGCTGTTGTTACAGAAGCCCTGGGATTTTACTGCTGCTTCAGAAGCCCTGAAGGAGGACTTTATGGCTGTCTGTTTACTGTAGTTCTGAAAGAGGGGCTTGCTACTGTTTTCAGAAGTCCTGGAATTTTACTGCTGATTTGTGTTTGGTTTCTCCGACAGAGGCCCTGTCTGTTGGTCTGTGCTGATTTCACAGACAGAAAGTGAATTGAGATGACAGTGCCAGCAATGAATATGAATATTGTTATAATTCTGCTAAGCTTAATGTATGTAAATATTGTTGTCGTTCTGTTAAGCTTTGTCTTCCCAGAAACAGAAACTGGAAGGGCTTGGAATGGAATAGTTACTGGAGATTTGATATGGTATATTGGTAAAGAGAGTGTCCTATTTCAATAATTTCCTACTCCAATAAAATGAAAATCAGTGTGTGTGTGTGTGTGTGTGTGTGTGTGTGTGTGTAAGTGTGTGTGTGTGTAAGTGTTGGATCACAGACACTTTGGATGACTTTCCTGGAAGACTAGAGAATCTGTGGGCTCTATAGACTGCTAATGTACATTCAGTTTGTTAAGAAGAATTGAGTTTGTTTTGGTGTGCCAGTGGCCCATGGAAGACCTTCTGCCAAATGTTCAAGCACTACAGAGGGAGGTGGAGTGATGAGAGTGAGATGCAAATATATATGCATACCAGAGAGTGTCTTGGAGCTGCTAAGCCAGAAGTTATAACAGTTGGTGAGTGCAAAGTTCAGCTGGCAGCTCATCGTTCTCCCTTTTTCTTTCAGAACATAGAGGTGACTTTTGGCTGAGAGCAACATTGTGGCTTCTACACAAGGTTTAAACATATATTTGTATTTACTTTTAATGTCATACAATACAATACCTCAAATAGTGATTTCTATAAGCTTATAAATTTGTAGTTTAAGAATGAGAGAAGGTATGGCTAGGTGACACAGTGAGTAAGAGCAGTGGCCCTGGTGTGGGGATGACCTGGGATCGGTCCTGGCCTCAGAAAATGAGCACCCACACATAAATGATGATTGGCCATGTAACCTTGAGCAAGTTACTTAACAGCAGTTGCTTAAGAAAAAAGAATGAGAGAAGATAAACTACCTGGCAGCAGAAGACATTTTCCAAGTATATTCCAGAGTAGCAGTTGAACCTAAACATATGTGAAATTCTTACTACCCTCTTTCATACATAATGCTACTCTTCTCCATCACTTTTCAAAGAGAATGAAGCTGCACAGAACTAAAGGCCAGCTTATATTTCCCATTGTTTTTGTGAGTTAGTATAGACAAACACCTCATCAATAAATGCCCATCCTACTAGTGATGAATGTCCCTTTTCTTAGAAAGGTTAGTCCTCAGCAAGGTGATTATGACTTAATTTTAGGCAAAACCTGTAGTAGCCTTAAAAACCCAGGGCTGGAGAAGATTCTGGGAAGATGGAAGTGTAGGTCAGAAAAGTCCAAACTCTTAAGATTTTCCTCCCCAAAAGAGTTAAAATAGCACCTTAGGGCAAACAAAGTGTGAGTGGAGATAGATCAGAACAGGGGGATATGGGGTACTCCTGGGACAATCTGAGAAGATGGGAAGAAAAATCACAGGAAGAGGTTTGATCCCTGTGAAAATTAAACACCTTCAGGCTAGTTCTATTTTAACAGCAAGTAGCAATCCTTTTAGACAACAAGCAACAAGCCCTGGGGTTAGCTGAGGGGAGGATAGTAAGGGGACTTGGATGTTTGAGCCTGAGAAGATCTAAGAAACCTCTGCCGACCAGGAACACCAAACCCAGCCTTTCTGGGAAGAGCGGCAGGGGCAAGAAGGAACGGGAACACACCCGGTGAATACAGAAGCAGTGGGGTAGAAAGTCCTGACTGTGGGCACTTACAGGAGTTTGGAGGTTTGGTTTTGGTTTCAAGCTAGAGGAAAGAACTGAAAATCTGGGGCAAGAAGCACCAGTTACCATATCCAAGGCCTAGAGGTGAGTAGAAATAATTTAGAAATCACCACACACACACACACACACACACACACACACACACACACACACACTCACAATGCACAGACAAAGGAGGAAAAAATCCAACCATGGAAAACAATTATGGGAATAGAGATGACTGGGATTCATCTTTAGAGGTGGATATTGAAGTCAAGAAACCCTAAAAAAGTACCATCAAATGATCACATGCCCAAAAAGAATTTATAGAAAACCTTAAAAAAGATTTTAAAAATCAAATGACAAACATATAGAAAAATTGAAAAATAAAATAAGAATAATCCAAGAAAAACAAGAAAGGTATGAAAGGAAAGTCAACCAATTAGCAAAGGAGATTCAGAATCTTAAGGAAGAAAATGATATATTCAAAATTAGAACTGGGCAAAGTGAAACCAGTGAAATTATAAGAGATGAAGAAATGATTAAATAAAATATGAATAATGAAAAAATAGAAAAGAAAATGTAGCCTCATAATAAAAGCAACAGATTTAGAAAACATTTCAAAAGAGAATATATAAAAATAATTGGACCAACTGAAAATTATGATCAAAAAAAAATCTTGATACACGAATAAGGAAAGTAATTCATCCTGAAGCCTTAGAACAAGGTGGGGTGAGTAGAAATAGAAAAAAAATCCTTCAATCACCAGTCAAAAGAGATCTTATGAATTCCAAAATCCTCAGCTCAAGAAAAAAATATTAAAAGCAGCAAAAATAAAGCAATTTAAATATCATTGTGCCATGATAACGATTACACAAGACCTAGCAGCACAGACATTAAAGGACCACAGGTCTTAGAACACAACATACTTAAAAGCAAAAGAACTAAGGTTCTGGTCAAAAATGAGCATACCCTACAAAGTTAACAATCATCTAGAATGAAAAAATTGGATATATGATAAACTCTCAGACTTTCTAAATTATTTTAGAGAACATCATGAACTTAATAGATAAATCAATATACAAGAAACCATATGCATAACAAGGAATGATTAAAAATGAATCCATAAGGATAGACTCTTTAATACACACACACACACACACATACATACACATATAAATGTATGTATGCATGTATATGTATATTTATGTATATAATGCAAAATGTATTGCAAGATTATTTTATATGAATTTCTGCATTTTTAGTTTTCAACATTCATTTCCACAAGATTTTGAGTTACTATTTTTCTCATCATCATTTCCCTACGTACAACCCCAAAAGAGCAAGCCTACTAAATACCTCTTTCTCCAATCTGTTCTCTCTTATATCCTCCCCCATCACGCTACTAACCTTCTAGAAGGGCAAGATGGATTTCTATACCTCAGTATTACATATCTTATTTCCCAGTTGTACATAAATACCATTTTAACATTTCTTTTTAAAACTTTGAGTTCCATATCTTTTCCTTTCTTCCCTCCTCACTCACCCCCACTGGGAAGGTAATTCAATATATATGGCACATGTGTGGTTACTCAAAACATTTCGATGGTAGTTATATTGTGAAAGATTAACTATATTTCCCTCGATCCTATCCTGCCGCCCCACTTATATTATTGTCTCCTTTGACCCTATCCCTTTACAAAAATGTTTGCTTCTAACTATCCTCTCCCCCCAATCTGCCCTCCCTTCTATCATTTCCCCTCTTATTACCAACCCCCTTTTTTCTCTAGGGTAAGATACCCAATTGAATGTGTATGTTATTAGCTCCTTACACCAAATTCAGTGAGAACAAGGTTGTCAAATTTCCTTTCATGGTCCTGCTCTTCCCATCCATTGTAACAGTTTTCTCTTACCTCTCTTATTTGAGATAGTCTATGGTAATCTATCTTTCCCCTTCTCCTTCTCCCAATAAGTTCCTCTCTCAGCTCTTAATTTTATTTAATAGATATCATCCCTTCATATTCAACTCATCTTGTGTCCTCTGTCTATATATATATATATGATCATGCATATGCCCACACTCACATATATATTTATATACATATATACCCTCCTATACATACATATAGATGTCTGTATAGAGAGACATATATGTCTGTGTGTGTGCATATATATATGTATATATATATATATATATATATATATACATATTTATAATACATATATATATTCCCTTCAACTATCCTCATACTGAGAATAGTCTTATGAGTTACAATTATAATTTTTTCATGTAGCAAAGTAAGTAGTTCAACATTAAAAAATTCCTTATGATTTCTTTTTCCTGTTTACTTTCTCATGCTTCTCTTACTTCTTATATTTAGAAGTCGAATTTTCTTTTCAGCTCTGGTTTTTCCATAAAGAATCCTTGAAAATCCTCTATTTTATTGAATGACATATTTTTCCCTGTAGCATTATACTCAGTTTTGCTGGGTAGGTGATTCTTGGTTTTAGTCCTTGCTCCTTTGACCTCTGGAATATCATATACCACGCCTTTTGATCCCTTAATGTAGAAGCTGCTAGGTCTTGTGTTATCCTGATTGTGCTTCCACAATACTCAAATTGTTTCTTCCTGACTGCTTGCAGCATTTTCTCCTTGACCTGGGAACTCTGGAATTTGACTATAATATTCCTAGGAGTTTTCTTTTTGGAATCTTTTTCAAGAGTCAATCAGTGAATTCTTTCAATTTCTATTTTGCCCCCTGGTTCTAGAATATCAGGGCAACTTTTCTTGAGAATTTCTTAAAAGATGGTGTGTAGGCTCTTTTGTTGACCATTATTTTCAGGTAGCCCAGTAGTTTTTCAATTATCGCTTCTGCATCTCTTTTCTAGGTCAGTGGTTTTTCCAATGAGATATTTCACCCTGCTTCCTATTTTTTTTTCTTTTCTTTGGATTTGTTTAATAGAATCTTGATTTCTCCTAATGTCATTAGCTTCCTATCACTCCAATCTAATTTTGAAGGAGTTATTCTCTTTAGTGAGTTTTTGAAAATCCTTTTCATCTGGCAAATTCAACTTTTTAAGTCATTCTCCTCACTGGCTTTTTGGGCCTCTTGCCATTTGAGTTAATCTATTTTTGAGGTGTTATTTTCTTCACTGTATTTTTGGGTCCCCTTTAGCAGGCTGTTAACTTATTTTTCATGATTTTTTCACATTATTCTCATTGCTCTTCCCAATTGTTCCTCCACTGCTCTTACTTGATTTTCAAAATCCTTCTTGACCTCCTCCATGGCCTGTAACCAGTTAATATTCTTCTTAGAATTTTTGATTCAGGAGTTCTGACTTTTCTGTCTTCTTCCCACTCCATGCATTGATCCTTTTTTGTCCCTAATAAAGGATTCTATGGTCTGTTTGTGCTTCTTCTGCTTTCTCATGATATCAGCCAATTACTTGACTTTTGAGCTCTTTTCCAAGGTAGAACCCTGCTTCCAGAATGGAGACAGCTTTGTCCCAAATTACTGGTGTTTTCACAGCTGCCAGAGCTATTAGGGGGGTGCCCTCTCTACAGCCCCCCCCCAACCTCTGTCTCACTGGCCACACACCCCAGGACCACCACCCAGGATGGTAATCTAGATCCAAGCAGAATAAAGTAAGAGTGATTACCCTCTGAATGGTTGCTTGGTCGCCCTATGGTCTGCAGGCCAGGTGCTCCTAAGGCAGCCATGTCTGAAGCCATTGCACCTCTGCTGTTTCTTGGACCTCGAGCAGGGGCCAGACCTTGCTCTTCTTTTCACTCCCTCCCATTCTAACATAGCTCCACACTGACCTTTTACTTTGTCTTTGGTGTTTATGGGTTGAGAAGTTTGGAAACTGCCACAGCTGCTGGTGATCCATTTTTCTGAAGTCTGCTCTTTCCAGACAGGGCCTCCCTGGGACCAGAACCATGGCTCATGATATGGGACTTTGCTCAGCTCCCAGCTAGGTGCAATAGACCTTTCCTATTGGTCTGCTGGGCTGCATTCAGTGGTAGATTTGTTTATCTCTGTCACTTTGTGGGTTCTGTAGCTCTACAATTTGTTTAGAGTCATATTTTTACATGCATTGGAATTGTTTGAAGTGGGAGCTCACACCAAGTTTCTATTTCTACTCTGCCATCTTAGCTCTGCCCCCTAAAACTCTTATTAAAACTTGGGTAGTTCATGAGAAAGATGGGGGTAAACTTGAATATTATATGAATTTAAAAAATAAAACCAAAAAAATTACTTATCTCCCAAGAGGGAATGGGTGACAAGGGAGGATGGAAATGGATCTGAAATTTGAGGTCATAACATTAAATGTTTCAAATATATATATATATATATATATATATATATATATATATATATATATATATATATACTATTATTAATACTATTTTGCTTGTAATAGGGAGATAAGATGTGCAGGCATTGGGACACAAAGATTCACCTTCCTCTAATGGAAAAGTCGATGGGGTATGGGAGAAGGTATGGGAGAGAGCAGATTGGAGGAAGTGATATCTTGTGGGACTGCTATTCTGGGAGGTTGGGTAGGGGAATAATGGGGGGAAAATGATTGTAACTCAAAATCTGGCGGAAATGAATGATGTAAAACAGAAGTTAATAAAGCATTTGTTTAGAAAAAAAAATAAAACCATTTAGGAACAACTAAAAAGAGTAATAATTTCATACAAACAGGGTGCAAGAGGAAGAATCAATATATTGGAATTAGATGGAGGAGGAGGGCTGGGATAGTTCTGGTAACCTACTTTCATCAGGAATGGGTGTAAGAGGGATTTACACACACACACACACACACACACACACGTGTGTTTGTATTTTAGAATATAGAAGTCTTCTAAATTCAGAAGAAATAAAACATTAGGGATATAGGGAGGGGGGAGAAGACAAAGGAGGAATCTTTAGAGGGGAAAGTGAGGGAATATGTAAATAGGGGTATAGAAGGGTGTTTAGATTTTGGGGAAAGGGAGGATAGGGTATGGATCCTTGGAGGGGGGTAGGCAAGTCATAGGAGGGCACAGTAGTGGGGAAAAATTAAAGGAGGCAGGAGGGATAGGAAACAAGAGATATGCATATACACAAAACAAAGATCAGGAGTAGAATAAATTTGAGAAAGTATATGTCTATATATTTCTATATATACATATATGTAGAAAAATATCTAAAATTTATTATAGCCTTTTGTTGGGTGCATGGGAAAGGGTATGTATATATTTATAGCTATAGAGAAGCATATCTAAACTTTTCTGTGGCCTTTAGTGTGGGGTTGTTGGGAGGGAAAAAATGAACAAAGTGAAAAAGTGCACTGCGGAGAACAAAAGAAAACTCATAAGAAACAAAGAAAAGATGGACAGTTCTCAACACAATGAGTATTATTTATCATTTAGGCTTTCTTGAAATGAAATTTTATTCTTACGTATTTTGAATCATCTCATGTTCTGCTAAGCACAACGTGTGCTTTTTTTTTTCTTTATAACTTTGTATTTAAGTTTCAGTATGTTAAGTTTATGATATTTTTTCTTCTCTATTCTCTATTTGTGCTCTGGCATTTGAGTCTAAAATAAAATTTTTGGGGAAAAAAAAGGTCACTTCTATGCCAAATTAAGTATCATAGTAGGACTATGTAGGAAAATAACTATATAATTAAATTTCTGTCATCACATTAGGCTCTCTAATTCATCTTTATTGTTATTTAAAGTCTGTGCCCATAAAGTGCATTGGATAGATAACAAGGCCTAGAACTGGGAATACTTGAGTTCAAATATGACTTCAGACACTTACTAACTGCATGAAACTCTTTTAAGTTGTTTTACCTTTATTTGCCCAAGTTTCTTCAACTATAATACAGGGATAATAATAGTACCTACCTCCCAGGGTTGTTATGAAAATAAAAGGAGAAAATAAAACTTAGCACAATGCTGACTTGTGGTAATATTATATTATGTGTCAAGTTATCTGAGGTCATGTATTATAGAGTTTGCTCCTCTCTTTGGTTTAGTCTCCAATGTATTACTGAATCTCTCTGTTTCTATTCTTATTTTTATACATTTTACTTCCTTTATATAGCATCTATATCAGTATATATATATCAACAGGATATTTCCACCTCCATTTTGTGTTTTAAACCATTTTGAATATAATTCTGAGACTTAAGTCTTCTGGCTAAGATGGTAAACTAAAATTAAGTCCCAGTTTATTAACAATGAAAAGGAGTATTGTAAAACAACAGAAGAAAAATAAACTTGCTACAATTTCATAAAGACTTGTATGATCTCACACAAAGTGAAATTTTCAGAACCACATGATCATTGTACACAGTAATAGCAATATTGTAAGGATGATAAACTGTGAAGAAATAATGGCGAAATCAGCTCAATCTTTGCTACTCTGATAAATGCAATGACCCAAGGTAATTCCAAAGGGTTTGTGGTGAAAAATGTTATCGACTTCCAGAAAGAGAACTGATAAACTCTGAGTACATATTGAAGCATACTTCTTTTAAACTTTGTTTTTATTGGTGTGTGTGTGTGTGTGTGTGTGTGTGTGTGTGTGTGTTTTCTTTGGCAACATGGGCAAGATGGAACTATATTTTGCATGACTTCACATGTATAACCCAAATCAAAGGAACTCCTTTTTAAAGGAGATGGGTGTGGAGTAATAGGAATTGAAGGTATTTGGAACTCAGTTTAAAAAATTGTTAATTTTTACCTGTAATTGATTAATATGTAATAAAACCATTAAAATATTAAAAAAAACAAAGAAAGTGCTTAAAGCATTTAAAGAGACATTCCACTCAGTGCATGAGTGCATTAATTGATGATGCAAGTGACCCAGACTTCTCAAACATCAAATTGTCTATGTCACGATTATTACTCAGTCACATATAACAAAGAAGAAGTAGGATATAAACAAAGCAGAAGATGAGGCTAGAACTTTGATATCAGATATTAATAGATTACCTATGCCAACAAAATTCTAAGGCTGTCCTAGGAATACTTTTCCATTTCTGCCAGGGTAAGCAATGGTCTTATGCCCTCCATTCTCTCATAGGAAAAGTTTATTGATGAATGAGAGAATGAATAGATGGGTGGATAGAGAAAAAGAGGCTGAAGTCCTTAATTTTGAGATTTTTCTGATTGGGACAATAGTCTTGTTTTAAGGGCAATCCTTGCTGATATGGCTTTCATGTGATCATCACCACCTTTAGTTACTACATAATGTGATTACCAACTGACAAACCAGGGTTTTCTGTGTCATTGCAAAGCACCAAAATCTTTAAGTGGTTAGCCACATGTGTCTCCTGAAGTTGCCAGGGGTGATTAGTGAATTCATGGGATGAACCCTTCATGCTGACCTGCACAAATATTCCGTGGAATATATTCTAATAAAATCCCTGCAACACAAATTATTTTGAACCTAAAAGCTGACTTTGGAGATTTGCTAGCAGTGTGACTCTGGGCAAGTCATTTAACCTCTTTCTGCTTCAGGTTCCTCTTCTGTAGAATGAAGACAATAATACAAACTATTTTCCAAACTTGTAAGTTAAGATGAGGCAGCTTTTATAAAGCACTTCATATATCTTAAAGTTCTATATAAATTTTACTTGTTATCATTAATTTATGAAAGCAATGTCCTATCTGCATTTTTGTTGATAGTAGTTTGACCTTGCCCAGATGAAACCAGATTGAGCTGATTTCCCCATTATTTCTTCACACACTTTTAGTAGGGCCATTTCTATGTGTTTCTTTATTCTTTTTTGTTAGATTTTTAATTTACGGTTTTTAATAATTTATATTAAGGCATTCAGTGGACTACCCCCCTTAACATACTAGCACTAATGGAAAATGCAGGAGACCCAGAATTCTTAAACTCTAAAGTCAATCATAAACATGTCTATTTAAGGACTGTTACTCAGTCACTTATAATGAGGAAATTTAAAATGAAGAAAGGTGAAAATGTTGTAACTCTTAAAGAACACACTTCAATAAAACTCTTTAAAATATCGCCATTGCTGTTGATGCGAAGAAGTCAATGGTTTCAAGCATTACTAAAACCCAAAAAGAAATAAGGTTTTTCACACCAGAAGAAAAGTGTGATTGAGAACAATAAAAATTGCCAAAAAACAGTGCCACGAACTTACAAACTATTGAAAATTAACCAATTAATCCTAAAGGAAAACACAAAGGCATTCAGAGATGTATGGCAGATGGAAAAGTTATTAATTTCTCTACAATGTGGTTTAAAATCTTGAAATTAGATACTAGTACATCAACATCAACAAAAAATAATAGTAAATACAAACAAAAAGAGGTATCATATATGCAATGACACATAATGGCTAAGTAGGATTTGGACAGATCTTCTTTCACAATTTCTCATGCCACCTACTTCCAATTTCCTGCCAAAGTCAAAACAGTCCTTGACTCACTAACATGAGGAAGGAAAAGACACTGAAAGATGAGCTGATAGTTTCTTTTGTATGTTAACTCAGTTCCAACTCAATACCTCCTTAAACATCAGGGGTTTTTTCTTCTTTGTATTCAATTACAAGGTTTCTGTATTACAATATACATGCAAAGCTAGAACAAAATATTTTCAAAGTTCCATTTGTTGAACTGAAACCATGTGGCATCTCTCTGCATACACTCTATATAACCTGAAGGAAGGATAAATCTGAGCATGCTCTAAGGCAGGCCTGTACAACCTGTGGCCCACAGACCACTTAAGACTCCAAAGCATTCCAGGCTGATGTAACAGCAGCCATCCTAGATGTAATGGTAATGAAATTTAAAGATCCTTTCGTATTGCAAAGCTAAGAGGTACTTAAAACCTAGTTCAAATTAAGCCTCTATTAAAGAAACAGATGATATGAACTCCTGTTTCTTACATAACAGGGAAGGGCTGAGAAGGGAGGAGCAATACTGTATATAAGGAAAAGCCCCAGAGAGGGAGAGTCAAAATTCTTTGGGAAAAGCAGAATCAGCTGCTGCCAAGGAGGCTGAGGAGGAAAGGCCCATGCTGGAGAGAATGATTTTGATTTTGGAAACCTGGGTAAAGTGATTTTGATTCTGGGAACCAGCTGAAGCTTCTGCTAGGGAGCTATCAGCTTCTCCTGGGAGCTGCCAAAGACTGAGGGAGCAGGACTGGTACTTTGCATGATACTGGTACTTTGCATGAACCTATTTGTGGCTTTGTGAAGCCTTGACTTCCCAGGAACAGAGACTGTGAAGGATTGGAGGTGGACTGGACACTGTGAGCTTCAGTGTGGAACAGGAATAGCATGGAGAGCTGGACAAAGAACTGGGAGATGTCTGCCTTTGAACCCAGGTGACAGTTTGGTGAATCCAGGTAGGAGCTGGGGCCATGGAAGGGCATCCAGGGAATCTGAGAGACTACACCAAGTAGAGGTGCAAGAATACTTTATGTGGATACTGTGTACTGACTGAGAAGATTATAACTTATTTGTGATTGAAGGGTGGATGGCCTGTGTATTTTATACTACCTCTTAAGAGAGTGCTGAATGGTGACTGATATTATAACTTAGGGTGCCAGTTAACAAAGTGGAGAACTTTGACTATTGTATTTTGTGGGGTGACTGAATGATTGAGTTGATTTAATGATTGAGTTACTGAGTGATTGATTGACTAAATGATTATACTTTGTTCAAAATTGTGTGAACACTGTGGTGAAAATTATGTGGCCATTTTCTGTGATAATTTGTTCTGAATGCTGTATTTTGATTATCTGTGATATGTTGTAATATTGTGAATGCTGTACCTTGATTTACTGTGAATGTTTTGCTCTGATTTGTTATTGAATAACAAGTTCACTATACTATGTAATCAGAATCTTAAAATCTGCTCACAGTAGCATTCTTCTGGGAAGCTGCTTGTGCTTGGCTTTTCAACAGGATGGTTTCTAGCACAGATTCTTTAATCTGCTTTTCTAAAGGAAAGCAGCTCAAAAGGGGTTAACAATCCTACTTTAATCAAACGTGTCTTTTACCTAATTCAGTGGAAAAAGTCAGCATCCTGAATTTCAGAGAATATAAACAGACATTACAAAACAAAAACTACAGACAGAGAAAATAACACAATTTACTAGACCAACACACAGGTTTTCTAGCTGTCTGACCATTACATATATACCATTAGTGACCAGAAAGAGAAGCACCAACATCTGGGTTTTCAAAGCTGGGGGCTCAATGGCTGCTCAGATTCTCATTTGGCCAGCTTACACAACTCTTCCCATAAGTAAGCCCCAAAGTAAAACCTCATCTCAGAGGTATATATATATATATATATATATATATATATATATATATATATATATATATATTATAATTATTGTTTAATGGGTCATGAGTGTTGTGATGTTCTCAGAAGGATATAGATATAGATATAGATATAGATATAGATATAGATATAGATATAGATATAGATATATAATGCCATTAAACTGCCTGTGAAAAATGTCAAGGAGAATCTCTTTTGTATGTAGAGGAAATCCTGTAGTGTGCCACGCGTAGCCCATGGGCTGTGAGCAGGTCACAGGCTGCAGATTACACAGGTCTGCTCTAAGGTTTGTGTTCTTACTGGCTAATCCCTCCTTTATACCGTGATCCTGCGATACAGTTGTGACTGATTCCTCTATGTCTTTGCCCCTTGGTTGAATGTCCTGTTTATGCTTCCCAGATCTTCCTTATGGGACATTCTAACCTAAAATAATAGATTTTTTAATTTAAGAGGGAATTTAGAAGCCATTTAGACCAATTCCTTCTGTAATAGGACAAGCACCTCCTCACACAACTTCCTTTGGCTCCAAGTTTCCTAATGGACTTGATGGCTTTTCAGGAGGGCTTCTTCCCCCTCATGCAATCTGATTACTGTGGAAGAAGATGCTGTTTCTTTCATACCCTTGTTTTATATATGAGGGAATCTGAAACACAAAGAGGTTAAATGATGTATCTATAAGTAATTAGCAGGAAAATCATTATTCCTGCCCTTTTTTTGATTATTTGATGTACTCCAAGCAGAAACACCATAGCTCTTGTAATTCCAGGAGCTAGCTTATTATGAGAGAAAGAGGGAAGACTCAGTTTCACTTGGACACTTTAGTGAAAAGAGGCAGAGTAGTATAATTAAAATAATGCTAGTCATGGAGGAGAAGCTGAGTTCAGATGCTTGCTATAAACCATACCAGCTGTGTTACCATAAAACAATCATGTAACCTCTGCTAAATACAATTTGCTCATCTGTAAAATGGAGATAGTAATATTTTGCTCTATCTAACTCACTCGGTTACTAGAAGGAAAACATTTTACAGTATATAAAGGACTACATGATTATCGGACATTGATGTTATGTGATCTAGCACTTAGCATGGTGATCTAACATGTAGTAATCAAGCAATATTAATTCAGCACTTACTATGTTCCAGGTACTGTGTTAAGCCTTGGTATTACTACAATCCCTGCACTGAAAAGCTTACAACCTAAGGAGAGAGCTAAAATGCAAATATGTATGAAATAAAATGTGTAAAGATTAATAGTAAATAAGCAAGAGAGGGCAGGCAGTGGAGTTAAAAGGTTTTAAGGAAAACTTCCTGTAAGAGATGAGATTATAGTTGAGTTGTAAAGGAGGTCAGTAATGCAGATGAACAGTTGCAGTGGAGTAGGGAGAGAATTCCAAGCCTGAGGATCACAGAAAATGCCCAGAGCAATTGATATAATGTATTGTTTATGGAACATCCAGGAGGCCAGTGTCAATGGACTTGAAAGTTGAAGTGTATGTATTTAATAGTAAGGTATAAACATTCTGGAAAAGTTGGAAGGGACTAGGTTATAAAGGGCTGTGAATGCCACAGAGTATCTCATATTGCTCCTCAAGTCAATAGGAATAGCAGGCTATTGCAATAATCAGGGCATGTGGTGATGAGGCCCAGCATTACAGTGATGGCAGTGTCAGAGGATAAAAGGCAGTTTATTCAAAAGATTTTATAAAAGGGAAACTGGCAGGCTTTTTGAGGATGGAGGCATGAGAGATAGTGAGGAGTCCAAGATGATTCATAGGTTGTGAACTTGATGGACTTGAATTATGACATTACCTTCTACAGTAATAGCGAAGGTGGAAAGATAATGAGTTCTGTTTTGGAGAAATCAAGCTTCAGACGTCTCCTGGACATTTTCTTTGAGATGTCTAAAAGGTAGCTGGAGATTTAAGACTAGAGGTCAGCTGAGAGATTGATATAGGAAAAAGTAGATTTAAGAACCATCAGTATAGCAATGGTAATTAAATCCATGGGAGCTAATGAGGTCACTAAAGAAGTAGGATAGAAGTCAAAGAGAAGAGGGCCCAGGACAGAATCCTGAGGGATACTTATAGTTAAAAAGCATGATCTGGAACATGATTCATCAAGGAGACACAAGAGTGGTCACATAATTAGGAGGAAAACTAGGTGAGAGGGGTGTTCTAAATATCTCTGGAGAAGAGAGTATCAAGAAGGGAGAGAGAAAGAGAGAGAGAGATTTAGAAGCCATTTAGACCAATTCCTTCTGTAATAGGATCCCAGCTCAGCACCAGATAATATGTCAAATCCCTATGACCCACAGACATTCCAGGCAATTTCAACCCCACCTTCTCAGCATAGCACCAGTCTCAAGAGTACCCCAGGGCTCTCAGGGCAATATCAGCACAGAACTCAAGAGTCCTCCAGGGGACACAGAGCAGCATCAGTGTAGCACCAGGTAAACAACCAAGAAGCCTGAGACAATGACCCTTACACTAGGGAATCAAATTTAAAAGAAAGAGAAAAGAAAAAAAAAAGATGAGCAAAAATAACAACAATCTGACCATAAAATGGTATTATAGTGACGGGAAGACCAAGACACAAACTCAGAAGAGGACAACAGTATCAAAACACCTATCAGCAAAACCCCAAAGAAAAATGGAAAATGAGCTTAAGTCCAGAAAGAACTCATGGAAAAAGTCAAAAGGAAGCTTAAATAGTTATGAGAGGTACAAGTGAAATTGGGAAAAGAAATGAGAGTGATGCAAGAGAAGGATGAAAACCAACACCTTGGAAAACTGCTACAAAAATACAAAATTCCACTAAAGGAAACAAAAGAACAGTATAAAAGCTAACTGAGGAGAAGAACACTTTAAAATTTAGAATTAGATAAAATGGAGCCAAGATGTAAGACTACAGGCAGGGATTTACCTGAGCTCTTCCCCAAATCCCTACAAATACCTTTAAAATATGATTCTAAGTAAATACTAGCATAGCAGAACCCACAAAAAGATGGAGTGAAGTAAAGGTCCATTTAATGAAAACTTGGAAGATCAGAAGGAAAGATCTGTTGCACCAGGGTGACAGAGGAGTCCAGTATAGTAGAGGTCATGCCAGGGCCTACTGGGCCCCAGAAAACTAGGAGCAAGCTTCTGGGCAACTGAACCATTGGCAACAGTAATGGTTTCCACCTCTCAGTCCACAGATGCAAAAGACAACTTATAAGATCAGTAGGAAAGGTCATTTGCACCTGGGGAAGAATGCATCATAGTCCATCACAGGCTGTGCCTATGCAGCCCTGGTCCTAGCAATCTAGGAGCAAGCCTTGGGAGGGACAGAATAAGCAGCAGCAATATCAGCTTCAAGAGCTCTCAGACCACAGACAGTAAGGGGGTTGAGCAACTGGTCAGAAGGAGATTACAGAGATCTTTTTGGTAGCATTGTGGCAGTACTCTGTTGCATTGCACATACCTGAGTCTGGGTCACAGACCTGGTGGCAGTCCTAAAGCAAGGAGGAGCACTAACAGAGAACAGCTTGTGGCCATAGTGGAGAGGGATACTTCTCATGGTTTTGGGGCAGAAGAAAGTGCTTGTGGTCACTCACATACAAGGACACAATCCAGGAGAGGAGTGAACATCTCTCCTTAGATAATACCACCTTGGAAGAACTTAAAACTTACAAGTTCTTAGAAGTATCTCTGAAAACAGCTGCACAGAACCCCTGAAGCTTGGAAGACTTCACTCTCCACCATGGAAGCTAAGATCTATGCTAACAAAGAAGTAAAATCAAGTAATATGCTGGGGAAATGAACAAACAATGGGAAAAATAAACACGTCTGGTTATAGAAAATTATTATGGTGACAAGGAAGATCAAAACACAATTAGAAGAAGAAAAAAAGTTAAAACTCCTATATCAAATGTCTTCAGAAATGTATGTATTGATCTCAGGCCAAGGAAGAGGTCCAAAAGGATTTTGAAAATCTTGTAAGGGAAGTAGAGGCAAAATTGGGGGGGAAATGAGAGCGATACAAGAAAACCATGAAAAATGGGTCAGCAGCTTAGTGAATGTGAAACAAAAAATAATGAAGAAAGCAACACCTTATAAAACAGACCAGGCTAAATGGCAAAAGAGATGTGAAAGCCAATAAAGAGAAGAATGTCTTAAAAAGCAAAACATGTCAAATGAAAAAGGAGGTGCAAAAGTTCACTGAAGAAAGTAATCCCTTAAAAATTAGAATAGAGCAAATGGAAGTTGATGACATTACGAGAAATCAAGAAATGATAAAACAAAACCAAAAGAATGAAAAAATAGAAGAAAATATGAAAATATGACTGGAAAAAACAACTAACCTGGAAAGTGGATTCAGGAAAGATAATTTTAAAATTATTGGCCCACCTGAAATGTATGATAAATAAAAGGGCCTAGGAATCATCAAGAAATTATCAACAAAAACATCGTTGATATTCTAGAAACTGAGTGTAAAATAAACACTAAAAGAATGCACTGATCAACCTCCTGACAGAGATCCCAAAATGAAAACTGTCAGGAATATTATACTAAAATTTCAGAGTTTCCAGGTCAAGTAGGAACTATTGCAAACTACAAGAAAGAAAGTCAAATATCATGGATATCACACGATTTAGCAGCTTCTACATTAAAGGAATCAGTTGGTTCAGAATATGATATTCTGGGGGGCAAAGGAGCTAGGATTACAACCAAAAATCACCTACCCTGCAAAACTGAGTATTATCCTTCAGGGGATTAAAAATGGACTTTTAGAGTCAAGATGGCAGAGTAGAAACAGGACTTCCATGCAGCTCTCGTTTCCATATCCTCCAATTCATGTAAAAAATGTCTCTAGACAAACTTTGGATCTACAGAACCCACAAAATGACAGAGAGAAGCTAAGCTCCCACTGAAGACAGTCCAGCAGTCCGGCAGGAAGGGGCCAGCACAGTGCTCTGGGAGCTGAACACAGGCCCAGGCAAGCCCAAAGCTATACCTTCAGGGTGGCCACAACCAGCTACCAGCTGGAAGGAATTCAGATCACCAGCAGCTGTGGTGGTTTCCAGAATTATCAATACATAGATGCTAAGGACAAAGTGAGAGGTCAGTGCAGTGTGGACTTTTGGATCTGGTAGTTTGGGAGTACTATCTGGCCTTTGCCCCCTAGAGGGAGAAGCCACTGAGGCACTGTGGTTGTGCAGCCACCGCCATTTGGCAGCTTCAGCTCCTGGCTGACAGATTGTAGGGGGACCAAGTGACCAGTCTGAGAGGTAATTGCTTGTGGTTTAACCTGTTAGGATACAGATTGCTGTCTAGGGTAGAGGTCCTGGGGTGAGAAACCAGCTTGACAGAATGTGTTGCAGCTTCAGAGAAGGCACAAAACTAACAGGTCCAGCAGCTGAGAAACTCCAGAAAGTGAGACAAAGCTCCCCTGTCTGGGAGGAGTGTCTTACTGTGGCAAAAAGGTAAAAAGTCATGTAATCAAGTAGCAATATAAGCAAATGAGGGAAGCAAAGCAAGCAGAGCAGCCCAACTTTGCATTCCTATTTTGGGGACAAGAAAGAAAAGGACAGCAAAGTCATAACTCCTGCAACAAAAGCTTCCAAAACAAATATGAGCTGGTTACAGGCTATAGAAGAACTTAAGAAGGATTTTGAAAACCAAATAAGAGAAGTAGAGTAAAAATTGGAAAGAGAAATGAGAGTGATGCAAGAAAATTATGTAATGACAGTCATTTGTCAATGACAGTCAATGATAGACAACCTTACTGAAGAAAATAACACCTTAAAACATAGCAAATGTCAAAAGAAGCTCAAAAAGGCAATGAGGGGAAGAATGCCTTAAAAAGACAAATTTGGCATACAGAAAAATAATCTCAAAAGCTCACTGAAGAGAATCGTTCCTTCAGAATTATATTGGAGCAAGTGAAAGCTAGTGACTTTATGAGAAATCAAGATGTTGTTAAACAGATCCAAACAAATGAAAGAATAGAAATCAATGTGAAATATTTCATGGGGAAAAAAAAAACACTGACCTGGGAACTTGATCCAAGAGAGATTATTTAAAAGTTATTGGGCTGCCTGAAAGCCATGATCAAAAAAAAAAAAAAGAACTTAGAAATCATCCTTCAAGAAATTATCAATGGGGAGTAGAACAGCGCGTCCAAGACATTCTTCCCCCAGATCACCTCCAAACTATGTAAAGGGACTCTGAACAACTTCTGGAGCCCCAGCACCCACAGAACGATACAGAGAAGCTAACCTCCCACTGAGGACAGCCCAGCAGCCCTGCAGGACACAGAGCACAGAGGGCCAAGCACAGCCGAGCACCTGAGTCATGGTTTTAGTCCCAGGGCGGCAGGGCCAGTGGATGGCTGGAGGGACCCCAGAACACCAGCAGCTGTGACGACTCCAGAATTATCAGCATAGACATGCCTAGGACAAAGTGAGAGGTTAGTGCCCTATGGATTTTGGGACCAGTATTTGGGGAATGCGTCGGCTTCCTCCCCTGGGGGCTAGAAGCCACTGAGGAGACACGCCATTTTGTAGTTTTCAGAGGCAGCTCCAGCTCCTGGCCTGCGAACTGTAGGGAGATCCAGCGATCAGTCTTGGGGGGTAATCGCTCTTGCTTTAACCTCCCTGGATCTGGATTGTGATCTGGGGTGGAGGTTGTGGGTGGGTTACCAGCTTCCCAGAAATGGAAGTTGCCCCACACACACACATTTGGGGTGAAAGTTCCTGTCTGGCACCAGGCCATACTGTGGCAACAAGCCCAAAAGTCAAGTAATTAAGTAACAACATGCCAAGGCAAAGGAAACAAATTAAACAGAAAAATGCAACCTTAGACACCTACTTTGGGGGTAAAAACGAGGGAAGCATAGAGAGAGAGGAGGACTGTGAGGCCAGAAGTCCTACTTCAAAAGCCCCAGGGGAAAACATGAGCGGGTTGCAGGCCATAGAGGACCTTAAGAAGGACTTTAAAAATCAAATAAGAGAAGTGGAGGAAAAATTGGAAAGAGAAATGAGAAGGATGCAGGAAAAGTATGAAATGAGGGTCAACAGCCTGACTGAGGAAAACAACACCTTAAAAAATAGACTAACTCAAATGGCAAAGGAGGCCAAAAAGGGCAATGAGGAGAAGAATGCCTTAAAAAGTCGAATTTGCCAGATGGAAAAAGAATCTCAAAAGTTCACTGATGAGATTCATTCCTTCAGAGTTAGACTGGAGCAAATGGAAGCTAATGACTTTAAGAGAAATCAAGATACTGTTTAGCAGATCCAAACAAATGAAAGATTAGAAGGCAATGTGAAATATCTCATGGGAAAAACCACTGACCTGGAGAATAGATCCAGGAGAGACAATTTAAAAATTATTGGACTACCTGAAAGCCATGATCAAAGAAAGAATCTAAAAATCACTTTCAAGAAATTCTCAAGGAAAATTGCCCTGATGTTTTAGATCCAGAGGGCAAAATAGAGGTTGAAAGAATCCACAGATCACCTCCTGAAAAAGATCCCAAAAAGAAAACTCCTAAGAATATTATAGCCAGGTTCCAGAATCCCCAGATCAAGGAGAAAATACTACAAGCAGCCAGGAAGAAACAATTTCAATATTGTGGAAACACAATCAGAATAGCACAGGACCTGGCAGCTTCTACCTTGAGGGATAGAAGGGCATGGAATATGATATTCCAGAGGGCAAAAGAGCTGGGAATGAACCCAAGGGTCACCTACCCAGCAAAACTGAGTATTTTGTTTCAGGGGAAAATATGGTCATTTAGTGGAATAGAGGACTTTCAAGCATTCTTGAGGAAAAAACCAGAGTTGAATAGAAAATTTGACATCCAGACACAAGAAACAAGAGATGCCTGAGGAGGTAATCAGGGAAAAAGAAATCAAAAGGAACTCATCAAAGTTTAGCTATTTACATTCCTATATGGAAAACCAATAACTGTGACTGATGACATCTTTCTCAGTATGAAAATAATGGAAGAAGGGTGTATGGTCATGTGAATATATATGTCAATGTGTGTATATATGTTCACAGTTATACATGGATAGAGGGCACAGGTTGAATTTGTTGGGAAGGGATGATACTTAAGGGGTGAAATTATGAGGTGAGAGAGGAAAATGGCTAGAGGAGATGGGGAGAGACAGGGTAGGGTAAACTATCTCATGTAGAAGAAGCAAGGGGAAGTGGTTGTAAGGGGCGGGGGGAAGAATAGGAAGGCAAAAAAGCAAAACCACATTCTCATTGAATTTCGTTCTGGGAGAGAATGACATACATACTAAATGGGATATCTTAACCTACAGCAGAATAGGGGGAAGGGGGATGAGAGGAGGGATGATGGAGGGGAGGGCATCCTTTCGGGGAAGGGAGGTTGGAAGTACCCCTATAGAAGAGGGACAGGATCAAGTAGGGAATGGACCAGGTGGGGGGTGGGATGAGTGGGAGGGAATTATAAGCTGCCTTGTACAATATATCTACTATGGTAATGTTTAGCATAGCTAGACATGTACAACATATACTGAATTCCTTATTTTCCCAGAGCGAATGGGTGACAAAAGAGGAAGGAAATGCATCTGAAATTTGAGGTTTTAAGACTAAATCTTTCAAATATATATAAATACTATTATTAATACTCTTTTGCTTGTAATTGGGAGATAAGATGTGCAGGCATTGGGACACAGAGATTCACCTTCCTTCTAATGGAAAAATCGAAGGGGGTATGGAAGAAGATAGGGGAGAGTGCAGATTGGAGGGAGTGATATCTTGTGGGACTGCTATTCTGGGAGGGTGGGTAGGGGAAAAATGGAGGAAAAATAATTGTAACTCAAAATCTGGTGGAAATGAATGATGTAAAACAGAAGTTAATAAAGCATTTGTTTAATAAAAAAAAAAGAAATTCTCAAGGAAAATTGCCCTGATGTTTTAGAACCAGAGGGCAAAATAGAGGTTGAAAAGGTCCACCAATCAGCTCCTGAAAAAGATCCCCAAAAGAAAACTCCTGGGAATAGTATAGCCACTATATGGAATTCCCAGATCAAGGAGAAAATATTACAACCAGCCAGGAAGAAACAATTTGAAAATTGTAGAAACACAATCAGGATATCACTGGATCTGCCAGCTTCTACCCTGAGGGATCAAAGAGCTTGGAATATGATATTCCAGAGGTCAAAGTATTTGGGATTAAGACCAAGAATCATCTACCCAGAAAAACTTGAGTACCATGTTTCAGGGGAAAATATGGTTATTCAGTGGAATAGAGGACTTTCAAGCTTTCTTGATGAAAATTCCAGAGTTGAGCAGAAAATTTAACATGTATATACAAGAAGCAAGAGAAGCATGAGAAAGTAAACAGGGAAAAGAAATCATAAGGAAATTATCAAAGTTGAACTTTTACATTACTACATGGAAAAACGATAATTGTAACTTAGGAAACTTTTCTCAGTATAAGAATAGTTGAAGGGAGAAATGTGTGTATGCACATATGTATGTATGTATGTATGCATATATATATATATATATACACACACATACATATATATGTCTGCATACACATATGTCTATATAGGAGGGTATGTGGGTGTATGGATACATATGTGAGTGTGTGTATATATGTATACAGGTATACATAGATAGAGGGCACAGGACCAATTTAATAGGAAAGAATGACACCTAAAAGGTGAAATTAAGAGGTGAGAGAGGAATATAATGAGAGGAGATGGGGAGAGACAGAATGGGGTAAACTCTCTCATATAAAAGAGGCAAGGGCAAAGAGTTACAATGGAGGGGAAGACTATAAAGGCAAAAGGGAATGAGTCAATCTTATTCCCATTGAATTTAGCTTAGGGAGGGAATGACACACACACACTATATAGGGTATCTCACCCTCCAGGAGAGTAGGGGAGAAGGGGATGAAAGAGGCAGTGATGGAAGAGAAGGCTGGCTGGAGGGGAGGGAAGCTGGAAACACCCACTTTTGAAAAGGGATAGGATAAAAGTATGGAATAAAACAAGTGGGAGTGGGATAGGAGGGAGGGAAATATAGTCAGTCTTTCACAATATATACACTAAGGAAATGTTTTGCATAGCTATACATGTACAACCTATATTGAATTGCTTATCTTCCTAGTAAGGGTGGGTCACAAGGGAGGAAGGAAAAGAATCCAGAATCCAAAGCTTTAAATCAAATATTTATCTAGCTAGCTAGCTAGCTAGCTATCTACACTATTGTTAATATTTTTGACTTGTAGCTGGGAAATAATATATATAAGCCCTGGGGCATAGAGATCCACCATGCACTACTGGAAAATTGGTGTTGGGATGGGGGAAGATATGGGAGAGAGCAGATTGGAAGAGGGGAAGTCCAGTGGGATTGCTATTTTGGGGTGGTGGGTAGGGGAAAATTTGGGAGAAAATTTGTAATTCAAAATCTTGTGGAAATGAATGATGTAAACTAGAATTTAATAAAGCATTTGATAAATGAAAAAAATGGACATTCAATGAGGAATTTCCATCATTCTTGAGAAAAGACCAGAACTGAATAGGAAATTTGACTCTCAGATACAGGACTCAAGAGAAGTATGAAAAGGTAAACAGGAAAGAGAACTCCTATAGATAGGACTTATTAAAGTTAAACTCTCTACATTTCTACATGGAAATATGTTATTTGTAATTCATAAGACCTTTCTAATTACTATGATATTTGGAAGGAGTATACGGAAACAGAGGGTACAGATGTGAGTTGAACATGAAGGGATGATATCTAAAAAATGAAATTAGGTATGAGAGAGGAGTGTACTTGGAGAAAGGGAGAGGTATAATGGGGTAAAATATCTCACATAAGAGAGTCAAGAAAAAGAAAGTGAAGAGGAAGAGGGGTTGGTGAGTGGGAGTGAGTGAACCTTACTCTTATCATAACTGACCCAAAGATGGTATAACATACACTCTCAACTGGGTATAAAAATACATCTTACCATACAGGATATTAGTGGGAAAGGGGATAAGATAATGGGGTCTGGGCATGATAGAAGGAAGGACCAATTGGGGAAGTGTGTGGTCAGAAGGAAAACACTATTGAGGAGGAATAGATGAGAGCAGAGAGAAAATATAATAAACAAAGGGGCCATAAGAGGAAGGAAATACAGGTAGCCATAGGAGCTGTGAAAAAAAAAATTGAAGCAAGTTTTTCTAATAAATGCCTCATTTCTCAAATATATAGAGAACTAAATCAAATTTATGAAAGTAACTGCCATTCCCAATGGATAAATTATTAAAAGATATGGTCAGTTTTCAGATGAAATAATCAATGCTATCTGTAGAAATATAAAAATACTCTAAAAAATACTCTAACTCACTTATCAAGTAGAGCAATGGAAATTAAGACAGTTCTGAAGTATTATCTCATACCTATTAAATTGGTTAATAGGAGAGCAAAGGCAAATGACAAATATTGGAGGAGGGAAAAATGAGATATTTGTGCATTGTAGCTAGAGATGCTGATTAAACCATTTTATAGACTAATTTGAAACTATGCCCAAAGGGCTATAAACTATGCATAATCTTTGAGTTAGCAATACAACTATTAGTTCTGTACCCTAAAAGAAACTTAAAAAAAGAAAAAGGACCTGTATGTATAAAAATATTTATAACAGTTCTTTTCTGGAGGCAAAGATTTAGAAATTCAGGAGATGCCCAACAATTGGAAAATGACTGAACAAATCTTGATATGTGATTACAATGGAATAGTATTTCACTATAGTAAATTATGAGCATGATAATCTCAGAGAAAGCTGCAAAGATTTATATGAGCTGATGCAAAGTGAAATTTATTTTGTAAAACGTAATAGCAATAGTGTAGGATGATCAGCTGTGAATGGCTTGAATATTCTCAGCAATACTATGATCCAAGACAGCTCTGAAGGACTTTATACAACTTCTATCCACTCCCAGAAAAAAAAAAAAAAACTGATGGTGTCTGAATGCAGATTGAAGGATTTTTTTAAACTTCATTTTTCTTGAAGGTTTTTTTTTTTGTCTAGGTTTTCTTTCACAATATGACTAGTATGGAAGTATTTTGCATGACCACACATGTATAACCTATATGTAATTGCTTGCCTTCTCAATGAATGGGGAAGGTAAGGAGGAATGAAGGAAGAGAATTTGGAAGTCAAAATGTTAAAACTGAATGCTAAAAATTGTTTTTACATGTATAAAATACTAAACAAAGAAAAAAGTTAGAATTGGGCAAGTGGAAGATGATGACTCTATGTAACATCATGGACTAATTTGACAAATACAACAGAATGAAAACTGGGGGGAAAATGTAAAAATACCTCATGGGAAAAAAACAGCTGACTCGAAAAATAGATTGAGGAGACACAAGTCCAGAATCATTGGACTAATTGAAAGTCACAATCAAAAGGAGGATCTGGACAACATCTTTCAAGAAATTATTGGGGTGGCTAGGTGGAGAAGTGAATAGAGCACTGGCCCTGGAGTCAGGAGGATCTGAGTTCAAATCCAACCTCAGATAGTTAACACTTACTAGCCATGTGACCTTGAGCAAGTCACTTAACCCCAACTGCCCTGCCTTCCCTCCTCCAAAAAGAAAAAACAGGGGGCGGCTAGGTGGCGCAGTGAGTAGAGTGCTGGCCCTGGAGTCAGAAGGACCTGAGTTCGGATCCGGCCTCAGACACTTAACACACAAACAAAAAAAACTTAGCCGTGTGACCTTGGGCAAGTTACTTAACCCCTCCAAATTGCCCTCCAGAAAGCAAAAACAAAACAAAACAAAAAGAAAAAACAGAAAGAAAGAAAGAAATTATCAAAGAAACCTTCCCCGATGTCCTGAAACTAGAGAGAAAAGTTAGGTATTGAAAGAATACACTGATAACCTTAGGAAAGAGATCCCAAAATAAAAACCCCAGTATAGACAAATTTCAGAGCTATCAGGTCAAAGAAAAAAATACTCCAAGTGGCCAGTAAGAAGCATTTCACATATTGGTGAGTCGAAATCAGGATCACATAGGACTTGGCTTACTTTAACATTAAAGGATCAGAGGTCATAGAACATGATATTCCAGGGGACAAATGAGTTAGCATCACAATGATCCAAGATAAGTACAAAAGACTCAGAAAGGAAAATGCTATCCATATCTAGATAAAGAACTGATGGACAGTGAATGCAGATTGAAGCTTTTTTTTTATTTTCCATTTGATTTATTCTTTATTGTTTATTAATTTATTAATATTTTATTATTTATTATTTATTAATATTCTTTATTCTTTCTTTTCCTTTAGATCCACATTTTCTTCCACATCTGTGATGAATATAGAATTATGTTTTACATGATAGCATTTGTATAAATTATGCCAAACTGCTTATCATTTCAGAAGAGGGTAGGGGAAGAGGGAAGGGAAAAATTTGGAAGTCAGTGTCTTATAAAAATGAATGTTTAAATTTTTCTTGATGTGTAATTGGGGAAAATAAAATATTTTTAAAACAAAACAAAAAATGAGAGAGTATTCAACAGTGTCAAAAGTTGCATAGCAGTCAAAGAAACTGAAGATTGAGAAAATGCCATTGGATTTGGTCACTAAAATCATTAGTAACTTTGGACAGAGCCATTTCAGTAACAAAATAAGTCATAAGTCAAATTGTAAGTGGTTAAAAATAGAATGAGAGGAGAGATGGTGAAGGCACCTGTTTTAGATCTTTGGAAAGATCAGCTGATAGTTTTTTGTTTTGTTTTGTTTTGTTTTAGGATAGGGGAGATAAGAGGGTGTTTGAAGGAGTTAGGAAAGGAGCCATTAGGGAGCTGAGGGAATGAAAATAAGTGAAAGACTGGAATACAAACAAAGAAAACTATCTGTTGGAGGAGATAGCACAGAATGTGATCACTATCACAAAGATAGATGTGATGGGGTGTTTGGGGTGTCTATGTTTGTAACATCAGTTTGTAAAACCAGTTTGTAAATCACATTTCCCACCCTCCCAGCCTCAAAGCATTAACTCTCCCCCTTCCCCCTGCCAGCACTCTGCCTAGCAACAATTCATGAACTCCCTAGTATCTCCCCCTAGTATAATAGCCAGCCACACCTATGAATCTTTCAATGCACTCTCTGTAAGTTAACTTCTTAGTCAATAATACACTGAACCTCTGTTATCCTTGGTTCCTAATATCCATCTTGTCAAACATGACACTGATGGGTGTCAGACAATGCACTTCTCAGTCAGCCGTGACCCCTAGCAGGTTTCAAGCCTAAAACCACACCTTCAGGTAGCCCCTTGCTTGGGCTATTTCCCAGTGAATTATGGGCCATATGCCTGTGCAGTTAATATTAAAAGTGCATGTTCCTTTAAGCACTGACCACTCCTTAACTCCTCCCTAATACCACCCTTACTCACCTAGTTAGCATAATTTCCATCTGATTTACTATTGTAACTCTTTATAAACTATACCTATGCTTTCTTTAAGTTTGCCTCCTGCCCACTGTAAAGCATAACAATAAACTTTTACAATCCTGACTTAAAAGGTTGTTTGGGCCTTGTGAATTCCTTCCAGAATGCACAGCATGGACTCTGGTCATCAAAAAATAAGAAAACTTGCTGTGAAAGAGTGGTCATGGAGAAGAAAGGGTCAGAAGACACCTGAATGATATGAGAGGAGAAAGCAGGAAGAAGAGGGATTTCATAGTGGATAGCCTCAATTATTTCTGTAAAATACAAAGCAATGTTCTCAGCACAGAGAACTGTGGGATGGAGAGCCTTTGGAGGTTTGAAGAGAAATGAAAAACTTTGGAAAAAACAATGTGAAGAGAAAGATAGTGTATTTATGGGGCAAGTATAATAGAATTTCTTAGCAACAGGGAGTGTCCAGTTGTGGTTATGTATCATTAATTTGTAGTGAACCCAGTCAATGGGTTGTGTGATCTTCTTCACCATTGCTCAGCAGCAGTGTGTTAGGAGTGAAAGTGAGGAACTGGAGTGATCCAAGGGTGAGAATAGTTGGCAACATGTTAAGGGAGCTAGGTATTCAAGAGAGGAGTCAGAGGAAAGTCGAAGTAGTTCACCAACAGGTCAAGATGGGAAGAAAAGGAGAGGGTAGGTAGTGCACGAAGGTGACCTGGGAGAAAACAGTGGGATCATGGATGTCCCAGTGAGGATGAAGAGTAGGGTTATGTAAAGGAAGGCAGAGGGAGAGGTAAGAGTCAACAAAATATGGTCAGATAAGGGAATTATTGAACATAGATGTGGTATATATGCGGGTGATGGAAAGCTCAATGACCACATTTGTATATGATTGAACTGAGGAGGAAGAGTATTTCATAGAAGGTAAGTAGGTTAAAAACTGTGTGGTTAGGGTATTTGAGGGAGAATAAGTATGTATACTGACATCCCCTAGTATAAGGGTAGAAGTTAGAGAAGAGAGATAGAAAAATGTATACACACACACACACACACACACACACACACACACACACACACACACACATATATATAATATATATATATAGAGAGAGAGAGAGAGAGACATGTGTATGTGTATGTATATATAAATATATGTCTGTGCATGCATGTGTATATATGTGTGTGTATCCTCAGACCTCAAAGGAAGAGAGGATACTGAGCCACGGAGAAAGTAGGAGAACCTGGAAACAGCAATGGCAATATTGAGCAAGGAGTTTCCACTCCCCTGCCTCGGACAGTGTGCTGAGAAGAATGAATGATGGTATAGCCAATACTGGAAAAGGTGGTCATGATGGGATGTGTCATTGAATGGAAGCCAAGAGCCAAGCTGGAAGGAGTGGGAGAGGAAAAGTTTTAAGATAAAGAGAACTTTGCTATCTATGGAAAAGGTTTTTAGAGGATGCAATGGCAGGCTTAGGTGGATATAGGATGAGATTTGGGGGTGAGAATGTTAAGGAAGATGGGGAGGAGAATCAAGTGGTAAGCAGGGAGGAAAGAATATATACACACATACACAAATATATATACATAGATACATAGATACACATAATATATACATATGTGTGTGCTCAAAGTGATTGCTTTGGTGTAAAGGGAAGATGCCTGGCCTAGCCCTAAGAAGCCTTTCCTCAGGGGTACATTCCACCTATAAAGAGATGAAAGGATCAGGGAACAAGCTCCAATATGATCTGAGGTCTTCTCACCTTCGGAGGTTAATGAGGTGATGGCAAAAAGTGGTAGACTCTCGGCATAGATGAGAGACACTCAGCCTGACTTAGTAAATAATTATTTACTGTTTCATGTGTAAAATATTCAGTCTTGTTTATTAAAACATACCAAATGATAGATTTGATGATGCACACTTATAGCCTCTGCTACTGGGGAGGTATAGGCAAAGTATAATGACTCTTTTGAGCTCAGGACTTTTGAAATGCAGTAGGTAACCTGATTGGCATTTGCATTGAGATGCAGATACACATAGCTTAGTAATCATAACCAACTTTCATGAAATTGCAGTTCCTTAGGACTGGTTTTTGCCCTATTTTAAATACTACTGATCACTGAACTCATGTCAGTCTCTGAGTCTGCTGTTCCTTTAGTCTCCTGATCCGTAGTTACTTACTCCCTCTTTTTTTTTACTTCTCCCATATTTGTGTCCTATTCAAATATTTTCTCTCCCTGCACATTCCATACTGCATGAATATGAGGATAAATATGGGAAATTAGTAATATTATGAAATAATAAAAATAAGATTTTGGGTAAAAGGAAACACAATTAGAATATTTTATCTAAGCTAGACTAGATGGCACCTAAATCTGAAAGCTGAGCCCATCTTTACTTAACATTTCCACAAAGCTTGGCAAAGCTTCCCAAGTTGAACTCAAGGACAAAAACCTAAAGCTCAGGGAAATCAAAAGCCAGAAGATAAATAATCCTCAAATACCAGAGGCTCACTGAGAAATTGCCCCATCACTCTAGGTAGAGCTTAATTATTGGTTCATAAGTCCAAATTTGTTTTGGGCTAATTAGGAAGCCTCTAGATTGCTTTGGAGATTTTAGTGATCATTCCACGTTCACTAAGTAACCACTTCTTTTTCCCCCCCAAGGGAACATTTGGAGAGAGAATAAGAAGGTAAAACAATCACAAAATATATTATTGGAAAAACAAATCAAATCTATATGACCAAAATGTCCTTTAAAATTATGCTACAAAAGGAAACTGAATTAAAGGAATACAAATATGAGGTAATTAGAAGTGGGGCTCAGTGGCGAGGCTAGATGGTGCAGTGAATAGAGCATTGGCCCTGGAGTCAGGAGGACCTGAGTTCAAATTTGACCTCAGACACTTAACACAAAAATCTAGCTGTGTGACCTTGGGCAAGTCACTTAGCCCCAATTGCCCTATCTTCCATTGTCCAAAAAGCAAGAGAGACTGGGTGAGGAGAGAGACAGAGAGACAGAGAGAGAGAGAGAGAAAGAGAGACAGAGAGAGAGAGAGAGAAGTGGGGCTCAGTACTTCAGTATTTGACAATGCCTGGGATTCTGGTACTTGTGGTAGATACTGTATTTGAGAAATTAATTTCCTAAAACAGAGGTTGAGGAATAGATGGAGAATTAAGCTAATAGGATGGCAATGGAAGAATGATGAGAATTTGAGGAGGGTATGGATGAGTGCATTCAATTAGCCATTTCTCAATTAATTAATTAATTAATTAGTAACTATTAATTAATTAGTAATTATTAATTAATTGATTAATATTCCCTCACCCCTCACTTGGGCATGGGGTGCTAAACATCTACATTATGTTTTCAACTGGGTAACTTGGATTTCAGTATACTTGAGAAGGAAAACTGAGTTGAAAGACGCTTAGTGTGATCCAGTTGATTTTTATGGATTGGTTGTTTATTTGAAAATAAGCATTTCATGCAGATAAGCAATTACCTAAAATTGTTAAAAATGAATCTTACCTTTTTCTCATATAAATATTCAATAAATCTAGCTCTCTATGATGATGTGAAACTTATAAAAGAAGAAAAATCACAGAGCTTATGATTTGGTGTTTAGAATACTTAAAATATTCCCATTAAAATCAAAAATCTATCTCAGCTATAGCTTGACAACTCTGATTCTTAGATGTATTCTTCTAACTTTTTTTTACCTGTTTTGTTGAAGCTGTAGCATGTGCAACGGCCATACCTTGGCCAACTGCTTCAGCAGACAGATCAAGCCATGCAAAAAGCTTTCTCTGGAGGACTAGGTAGATGTGAACAGTTTGTTTCAAATGGCCATGAAGGTGGCAGAAAAAGGCCTTGTAAATAATTTAGAGCTTGATGAGACATTGAAGATACCAAAGTCATCCGGTGTATCCCAATTCAATAGTTGTCCATGCTTTTGTCTTGGTACTGGACTTCAATGACTCTGGAAGACAGATTGAGGTTGACAAGTTTACACAACACTGTCTCACTTGAATCCAATTTGCACATGAGTCAAAAGATATTGCCCATTACTATTTTACCATTTTTAACTACTGCAAAGTCCTTTGGTAATGGGAAAGTGACAAAGAAAAAGCTATAGATACAATGGGAGCTGCTGTCACAACCCTGCACAAAGGTGAACCAAGATCATCTTCTCAAAGGGTGTCTGAATACCTTTTTATTTTTTTTGGGGGGGGGGGCTGTGACAACTCTGTTTACCTCCTGTCATGAAGAACAGGCTAAAAATAATGCCCTAAAATTATCTCATCAAACCTAGCCCTGTTCTGCTTTACCTAGGAGGTGAAGATCCTACTTTGCAGGGGAAACACACACACACACAAGATAGATAATACTTTTGAAAAGATGGTTCCATTCACCATTGATACATGGAATGTGTCCAAGCTTATGAATAACCAAAAAAAAAAACCAACATAAGTAGCACTTGAAAAACAAACATTTCTTGGTGAGAGAGTACTCAGCATGCATCAAATCCAAATGAAGACCACCTTATTGTAGTAAGAGTTGGATACATGTTTTGTTTTTTGTTTTTGTTTTTGTTTTTGTTTTTGTTTTGTTTTGTTTTTTCCTAGAGTGGCCACAGAAACCTGCCATAAGTTTTGTGATCAAATATAATCTAGTCAGCAAATTTCTAGTCTCCCTAAAGGAATTACTTACAGGCTTATGAAAATGCAATAGCCACTTGCAGAAAAAATGCCATGCTACTATCATCAGGGCATATGCTACCACATGATGACAAACTCGGATGAGGTCATAGAAAAAATTAATGATGACCTGGAGATGTTTATTAGCAAAGTGTCGAGAGGACAAGCTTGTAATTCTAGGTGTAATTTAACACCAGAATAGGCACAGATTATAAGATAATGCAGGGAGTCCTTGGGAGAAATGGAGTCAGAAACACCAATAGCAATGGTCCTTTACTACTGAAGACTTGTGTATCATATGAGCTCCTTATCACAAACACTGTCTTCTATTTACTTAAATGAAATAAAACTTCATGGATACACCCTCATAGCAAACATTGGCATAGACTGTGTCATTATAAGTAAAAGAGACAGAAAGGATATGTGAGTGATGAGGGTGATGTGTGGTGCAGTGTTCTGGAAGGATAACAAACAGATCCTCTGCAAGCTAAACTTTGATATTCAACAAAAGGGGTGGCCTCAAGGCTAGACAACTACTAGAAGACTGAATGTCAACAAATTAAAGCACTTCCCGGGGTATGAACAGTTTGTTTCTAATTTAGAGGGAAAGTTTAGCCAATACATGTTTAGCAGCAGTAGAGTAGAAAAGGAGTGGGCAGCTTTCAGAGATTTGGTGTACAGAGCTGCATTTATTCATCTGGGGCATAACACTCACAGAAATCAAGACTAGTTTGATGAAAATGATGGGGAAATTCAGAAGAAATTTCAAATAAGAAGTGAAAACTCCACAGGGTTTACCAGCAGCAAAGTCTGCCTGTCTCTTAGAAGGTAGCATTTAATTCCATCAAAAATAGCTTACTTATAAGGTCAGTCCAGGGTGGCATCTATTGGGTTGTCTCTCCACCATGTTTAGGATGGGCTAGATATTATATAGTAACAGAAAAAAGAAGACTTAGTGCCAAGAGATGGCCCATAGTCACGTGATCGAGTACATGTAAATTTTCCTATGGCAGTTGCTTTTCTGTTTATGAGTATTGCGAGGCCATAGGTCATTTTCTCAGCTCTTGTTCTGGCTATACAGTTTCCCACCTGGCTACTCTCTTGGACCTCATGATCCTCAGAAATTCATTATTCTGCAAGCTGAAATAAACTCTGAAACCTCTTCAGTATGCCTTTCCCCCTAGGATTACTATCTCCCTCTGATTAGAGAGGATGGACATCAAAGAGCTCAAGGAGGTATTTCAGGAATTTATCAGGTCTCTGTGCTGAGTAAACCCACACCTCTTCATTGTAGCTCATTTTTTTAACGTGTTATTTTTCCCCATGAGATTATGAGCTCCATGATAGTAGGGCCTGTTTTATGCCTTTTCTCTATAGTTTCATTTTGAGAAGGGAAGCCAATCTTAATTTTTGACATCCTAAAGTCATGTTATTCTTGTCACAACACCAGCTTCTTTGAGATGCAGGAGGTGGTATAGTCTGCCAACTTAGATATGGCCAATACAAACTAAGATCCCATCAAAGACAAACTTCAGACCTGTGATGCTTGTGGTTTAGTCTTTTGTACTTTCATGCTGGTCATACATCATTTTGATTTCTTTTTCTATTCATTTTGTTCTGCTTTTCTCAATCTCCTGGCTATTTAGACTCATATTGGCTTCTACTTCTCTCCGCTAACTTAGATTTGACATTTCAAGTTCCTTCCCCAGGACTCAATTTACTCCACTTGCTCTGCCAAAAATATTCTTCCCAAAGTTATTCTTTAAGTTCTGAGTTAAGCTGCTGACTATAGACTTTTCACTTTGACTCCTTTTCCATGGGTCTCTGACAATGTTTAAAAATATATTTGCTGGAACTTCTTATTCTACCCCAAACCCTCCTGCAGCTTTCTTGTCAACCCTTTCTCCTTCTGATACTTTACTTGAATTTTCATGCCTTTCAGAGAAGCACTATATTTGCCAGCCAATAGCCACGTGCATACTCAGTTCCACAGTTATTACCAAAGTCTATCCCATTTGAATACTATCAAACTCTGTCATATGTTCATGTTACAAAGGGATTCATTTCTTTCCACTATTTCCTCCTTAACTAACTGGCATCTAGACTTTGCTTAGGAACATAGGTTTTGTTCACAATCTGCTGATCTTTACTTATTATCTTCTATCACCACTTTGGCCAGACCTGAAGTAAGTTTCATGGATTCCCATAGCCCTTGTTTTGGAGCAATTCAATATCTGTGACTAAAAGGAAATGTTTTCTATTTCAACTATTATAATTTTGAAGTGAGACTTTGTCAAAAGGTCTAAGTAAAGCATTTTCTGGTGCCAAAGTCATCTTGAAAACATTCTCTCTTTTTAGTCCACGGAAACTATTTGTAATTTAACCATGTCATTTTCCTAAGGGTCCTTTCACCTGCCATTTGGACAGAAATATATATTTTATAATTTCTATGCATATTCTTTCTTTCCCAAACTTCTACTTATTAAAAACATATTTTTCAAAAGATCCATGTAAGTTATGTACCAGTTATTGAAAATAAGCAATAATTTAATATCTGCATTCAAATTATAGAGGGGATCAATTTTGGGTCTAACATTTAGCCATACCTTTCCTGCGACATATTTTCAAAGTCCCACCATTTTCTTGAACTCCTGACACTCACTCTCTATTCTGCTATTTTAGTTGGAATGATTTATTTATCCCTTTGATGCCTTTACTATTTTATTCTGTGTTATTTCCTCTTACATCAATTCATTTGATGTTATCTTATGCTGAAATCCACTTTCTCAGGAGTCAACAATTACTATATCATTCTAGCAGTAAATCTGCATTTTTCCAGTTGCAAGTTATTTTAAATCTTGTCTTAAAGTCTGTGAAGATATTATATGTTGCTAAGTATATTGCACCAATGGAATTGTTTGAATGCTTTAAAATCTTAATTTAGAAGTTCCCTATTTATTTAAATTTTTATTTTTGTTACAATGCCATCATGATAATTAAAGCTTCCTTAGTCATTTTATCTATTTTTATAAAGCTGGGGTCATTTCATAATGACATAAGCATTGCCCCAATACCATAAGCATACTCTACTGATAACTACATTTTCTAAACACTTTGAATCTGAAAACATTCATTTTTTAAAAGTAAGAACTATTTGGATGAATTATAAATTACAGATTATAGGAGAACTTTTATAAGTTGTTTTCAAAATCTCAACTCCTTTTAATATAATTAAAATATTCGATGTTCTGAGAGGCCTTTATTTAGTATCTTTGAATTACGGAATCAAATAATAAATGGAAAGTGTAAAATGTGTATGAATAATTCTTTGGAACTTATCCTAAATCAACCAATAAACCAAATGCATAAGCCAAATGTTAATATCCTAGTTAATAAAATTGAGAAGTAGTTAAATACTTGAGCCATTAAAGCATATCAGATGATGAAATACATTAGGGTTGGTTGAAAAAATTAGATCCACTTCTGGGCTTCTTCGGAGCAGAAAAAAAGTTTCCAGAAGAAAAATTCCATGCTGATGTTTTGAGAAGAAACATTTGATATAGCCAGATTTCTGAGTCTGCAATCAAAAACAGTAGGCAGTGAACACTGGGGGAGGAAAAACTCTTCCCTGATTATGTCATCAATAAGACTGTACTAGTAGCAAATAATACATCCATCAAAGAAGTAAGACATAAATGAGACACACTGACAAAAGTCAGGTCTGAAGACTTGTTCCTTTTGAGTGTGGAGAGATGTGTAGCTTGAGGAATATTCAAAAGTCCTGACCCTCAGGACTCCCATATACAAAGTTTGCTATTGTGCTCTAAAAGTAAGCTTTGAAGTTAAAGCTCATGGGTTGCATAGCAACCTTTCTCTAGTCTAACTTGGGTCCTAACAGCAGCATTCATCTCACATCAAATGTTCAGTTTGTTTCTAGTATTTCCCAGGACCCCACAGCTATGCTATACAAAGTAAATTTTTTAGTAGCTCATCAGGTTTTAGAACTTAGTGAATCTAATTTGGTATCTTGGGAGCAATTATGGCATTACTTTTGAGGTCTTTTGCAACTTAAGGTTTTCTGTTTATTCATTATTTCCTAACTCACATACATAAAAGTACAAAAGTAATATTTAAATTTTAGCCTTTTTGTTAGAAATGTGTAGACTAAATGGGTTAGATTTTTAAATTGTAGGCAATAAAAGTCAAGAATCAAAACCAGGTTATATTTAAGCCAAGTCATTTGCACTGATCAAAACATCTCAGCTTTTTTACAACTATATATGTGTATACTCACATATTCATATATTACACATATGTATATATAGACACAGATATATATAGACACATATGTATATGTATCTATATACATATGCCTATACATACATAATTATATATGGAAAACAGAGAAATTTTAAGAATTTTTTTTTATTTTGCTTTTGTCTGCATAGTAAAAATGTAGAAAAAACATATATGTGTGTGTATGTATATACAACTTTCTGTTTGTTTCTTTGTTTTGTTTTGTTTTGTTTTGTTTATAATAGAACACAGGTGTTATTCCTTTTTGGTTTAGCATTTCTGTAAGGAACTGCATTAGAGGATTACTAGAAAATGAAATTATAGTTTCAAGGTTATAAAACAAAGAAGAAATCCATTAATGGAAAGAATGTACACCAGAAACCAGAAACTAATAAATGGAAGTTAGCTTTGCTACTACTGAAAAAAACAAAGCACAAAGAGTAATTCAGGAGAAAAAAGGAATAGGTTCAGCAGGATCACACAACATAGTCATTGGCAATGTCTGAGAACTTGCTACAACTTAATAATTAGCCAGACATAATGTGCAAATGGTCCAATTTGACCTTTATAATTTGTAGTTACAGTGACAGATAACATGTTCACAGAGAATACTCCCGTGTGTAAAAATAAATAAATAAATAAAGGTGAAATGTGGCCCTGAGTTTAACAAAATTCCATATTCTTTTTTTTTTTTTTTAAAGCAATTGGGGTTAAGTAACTTGCTCAAGGTTACACGGCTAGTCATTTTTGATTTATGCGTGGGTGCTCGTTTTCTGAGGCCGGATCTGATCTCGGGTCATCTAAACTCTGAGGCCAGAGCTCTTACTCACTGCGCCACCTAGCCGCCCCTTTAGGGCAATTGGGGTTAAGTAACTTGCCCAAGGTTACACGGCTAGGTTTTTGTTTGTATGGATTAAGTGTCTGAGGCCGGCTCCGAACTCAGGTCCTTCTGATTCCAGGGCCGGCGCTCTATTCACGGCGCCACCTAGCCGCCCCAAAATCCCATATTCTTGACTGCCAATAACTCGAATTGTGATATTCTTGATTACTTAACAGCCCTGTAAACCATTTTGAGCTAATGACACATTAGAACTAATGTGGTAAGTTCAGACATTGAAATATTTAAACATTTCATAGCAAGAAGGGAAAATTGAAAATACCTATATTGTTGAAATTTCATAAAGCAAAAGATACAGTAAATGTGAGGAACTAATTAAAGAATGAGATTTGGAGGCATTTTATAGAAAATATCTTCAACACTTCAAAAAAATAAGTCTTATATATTGTAAAAACTTTTTCAAGAAAAAAAGCTGTTAAAATTTTGGTGTGTGTAGAGGAAATGTAATAACATATAACGATAGACTGAAAAACAAAACTGTATTTTTCTTTTTCTTTCTTTCTTTATTGGTTTTGGGTAGGGGTGGTGAAAGAAAATCTTTAATTTTATGAGAGACCTCCCAGCTTATAAATTCCCTACATTGATATAAATAAATAAGATATATGGAGATTGGTAGGAGAGGGTTACTGTGAACACTTTATGGCTTAGAGTTCTCTAGTGTTAATTCATAAATATTTTATTTTTATTTGTTTTAATGTTTATGGTATTTTTAATAATATTATTTATATATATTTGCAACATTTAATCTTAAGACCTTGGATTTCAGATTCATTTCCTTCCTCCCTTGTCACCTATTCCCTCTGGGGAGATAAGTAATTCAGTATATGTTGTACATGTCTAGCTATGCAAAACATTACCATAGTAGATATATTGTACAAGGCTGCTTATAATTCCCTCCCCCTCACCCCACCCCCCAACCTGGTCCATTCCCCACTTGATCCTGTTCCTCTTCCATAGTGGGTACCTCCAACCTCCCCTCCCCCCAAGGATGCCCTCCCATCCATCATCCCTCCTCACCTCCCCTTTCCCCCCATTCTACTATAGGTTGAGATGTCCCACATAGTATATATGTCATTCTCTCCCTGAACCAAATTCAATGAAAATGTGATTTCTCCTTTTTCCCTTCCTATTCTTCCCCCCCCGCCCCGCTTGCAACCACTTCTCCTTGCTTCTTCTACATGAGATAGTTTACCCTACCCTGTCTCTCCCCATCTCCTCTTGACACTTTCCTCTCTCACTTCACACCTTCACCCCTTGAGTATTCTCCCTTCCCAACAAATTCAACCTATGCCCTCTATCCATATATAACTGTAACCATATACACACACATTCACTTATGTATTCACATGACCATACACCCTTCTTCCATTATTTTCATAGTGAGAAAGATTTCCTCAGTCACAGTTATTGTTTTTCCATATAGGAATGTAAATAGATCAACTTTGATAAGTTCCTTTGGATTTCTTTTCCCTGATTACCTTCTCAGGCATCTCCTGCTTCTTGAGTCTGGATGTCAAATTTTCTATTCAATTCTGGTTTTGTCCTCAAGAGTGCTTGAAAGTCCTCTATTCCACTGAATGACCATATTTTCCCCAGAAACAAAATACTCAGTTTTGCTGGGTAGGTGACCCTTGGGTTCATTCCCAGTTCTTTTGCCCTCTGGAATATCATATTCCATGCCCTTCGATCCCTCAATGTAGAAGCTGCCAGGTCCTGGGCTATTCTGATTGTGTTTCCACAATATTGAAATTGTTTCTTCTTGGCTACTTGTGGTATTTTCTCCCTGATCTGGGGATGCTGGAACCTGACTATAATATTCCTGGGAGTTTTCTTTTTTGGATCTTTTCCAGGAGGTGATCTGTGGATTCTTTCAACCTCTATTTTGCCCTCTGGATCTAAAACATCAGGACAATTTTCCTTGAGAATTTCTTGAAGGGTGATTTCTAGGTTCTTTCTTTGATCATGGCTTCTGGGTAGTCCAATAATTTTTAAATTGTCTCTCCTGGATCTATTTTCCAGGTCAGTGGTTTTTTCCATGAGATATTTCACATTGCCTTCTAATCTTTCATTTGTTTGGATCTGCTTAACAGCATCTTGATTTCTCATAAAGTCATTAGCTTCCATTTGCTCCAGTCTAACTCTGAAGGAATGAATCTCCTCAGTGAACTTTTGAGATTCTTTTTCCATCTGGCAAATTCGACTTTTTAAGGCATTCTTCTCCTCATTGTCCTTTTGGGCCTCCTTTGCCATTTGAGTTAGTTTATTTTTTAGGGTGTTGTTTTCCTCAGTCAGGCTGTTGACCCTCATTTCATACTTTTCCTGCATCCTTCTCATTTCTCTTTCCAATTTTTCCTCCACTTCTCTTATTTGATTTTTAAAGTCCTTCTTAAGGTCCTCTATGGCTTGCAACCCGCTCATGTTTTCCCCTGGGGCTTTTGGAGCAGGACTTCTGACCTCACAGTCCTCTTCCAGCTCCATGCTTCGACCCTCCTTGCCCCCAAAGTAGGAGTCTAGCGTTGCATTTTTCTGTTTAATTTGTTTCCTTTGCCTTGGCATGTTGCCACTTAATTACTTGACTTTTGGGCTTGTTGCCACAGTATGTCTTTGCTGCCAGATAGGGAAATTTTCGTCCCAAATGTGTGGGAGGGCAATTTCCGTTTCTCGAAAGCTGTAAACCTACCCACAACTTCCACCCCAGATCACAATCCAGATCCAGGGAGGTTAAAGCAAGAGTGGCTTGGAAGCGCTGTTTCTACTCCGCCATCTTAAAATTAAATGTTTCAAATGTATATAAATACTATTATTCATACTATTTTTATGTAATTTGGAGATAAGATGTGCAGGCATTTGGGGCACAAAGATTCACCTTGCCCTAATGGTAAAGTCTAAGGGGGTATGGGAGAAGATATGGGAGAGAGCAGATTGGATGAGGGGATATCTTGTGGGACTGCTATTCTGGGGTGGTGGGTAGGGGGAAAATGGGGAAAAATCATAACTCAAAATCTGGCTGAAATGAATGATGTAAACCAGAAGTTAATAAAGCATTTTAAAAAAAGTTCTCAGTATATTTTTTGATGGTTTGAAGATAGAAGGGCTCTGGACATTTCAGACACATTAATGATGGATTGCATTATCATTAGTAAGAATAGCAAAAAGATTTTGATAGCAATCAAAATATTACCACTGGCACTGGGTTCCATACCATAAGGAAACAGTGGAAAAAGACTTTAGTGCTAGAAAGTATCTTATGCTACTGTTATATTAAATACATGAAGTCAGTGATTTAAATACTATTTTTTTTCTTTTTGGACAGGGGAAGGTAGGGGAATTCTAGTTGTGACTTGCCCAAGGCACGTGGCTATTTTTATGTTAAGTATCAGAGGCCAGATTTGAACTCAAGTCCTTCTGACTCCATGGCTGTTGCTCTATTCCCTGCACCACCTATCCACCCCATTGGTGATTTAATTAGAATGATTTGTCCTTGCTTTTTTCTTTTTCCTATTCTTTATAGGTCACCAATAGGTTTCCTCAAGGAACAGTAGTAAATGAAATATTTTAGAGGTCAGGGAACTATTGTTAAACTAAAAAAGATTGACCCATTGTAGCCATAGGGGCTGGAAGTCCCTTCCTCCTTCAAGGAAAATTTGGGAGTAAGCCTTGAAAAACAAACGAGACAAAACAAAACAAAACAAAAACATGAAAAGGTGCCTGAAGTTTTCCCAGTTCCCCACTTATGAGAGAACTGAAAATATCTGGCTTACACTTCCAGATAGGGCATCTGTCCTTGTCTTCCATTCTTTAGAAGCTGTGCCCAGGTCCATATCCTCCAACATAACCAAACTTCCAGTCCTGGCTTGATAAGAACTTAAGATTAGCAGTGTTTCCTGGTATGAGGGAACCATAAAATGGAGAGTTCAGTGAGGTATAGGGTTAGGGGTTCTCAAGACCCCAAAATACCAACACACTGGGTCTTGCCAAATGAATTCAGCCTCAAGTCTTCTCTCAGCGAAAGAAAAGCAAAATGTGTTAAAGATTCACCATAATGGGTAGAATCTTAAGGTGTCTTGGTATCTGTGATACTTGAAGCAATACACTATAATGCAATGCAGTATGATATCTTAAGATACAATACAATGGAATACAATATAATACAATGCAGTGCAATGCAATACAAATACAATACAATCAACATTTATTAAGTATTTACTATGTGCCAGTGACAGAGATAAGAAAAGAAAAAACATTCCCCACCCTCAAGGAGTTTATAATCTAAAAGGAGAAGTTAACAAACAAAATCCTGAAACATAGGGTGTTGTTTGGTGGGTTGGGAGGTGCATAGAGGGAGACTATGCTTTGTGGAGTTCAACCCAAGAAGAACTAGAGAATCCAGATCCTAACCCTGTATAAAAGAATGTTTTGAAGGAAATTTGGAGTTCTACCCTCCATTATTCCAAAAAAACGAAGATAGGAGACTGAGAGCATTGGGAAGGGATTTAGTATCCAAAGCAATATGATGCTGGTTTCTTGTGCCAATTCCACAGTGACAGAAGAAACTACTGCAGTCTGTGCAAAAGTGCCCACTCCTGGAGAATACTTCAAGTGATCCTGACTCTAATGTTTCCCAGGAGTCCTAACTACAAACAAACCATGTAGTTGTGTGCATATAGTTATGTGCATGTAGTTATAGTGTTATATAAACTTAGTTTGAAACAGTAAAAAAAAATAAATGAATCACAAATTATTTTTGTCATTTTGCAGTTAAGAATGTAAATGATGATAGTGAGATTCACAGAAATGTTAGTGTTCAGAGGCATAACCCCTGTCCCAAAGCCCACTCGTATAAGCCTCTCTTCAAATTGGTGAAGATGAAGTCCAGCTCTTCATGAGCAGAAGGGCAGAACTGGTTAGAGGCAAAGGCTTCACTTCTTACCCAATTCCTGTTTGTTTACTCCTTAAGCAAAGTTCCACACTTTGATGACTCTTCAAGCTTCAAGTCTTTTTGAAGGGATTTGAGCACTCCCATTATTCACCTTAAGAGTGATGGTGGAAGAGGCCAACCCCACTGCAGGTTGCTGCAGGAAAAGGCTCTGGAAAAATATCAGAGGAGTTATCAGTTTCCATCATGTCTCTACCCCTACACTGCTACACTAGAGACTTTGAAGTGTTTCCTCTTGGGCGAGATAAAGGACTCTTTCTTGGTTTACTTGAGTTACACAGCTCCCAACAGGAGAGCTCTTTCACTTTGTATTGTCTGGTTTATATCCTCTTTGGTATAGGTTCTTTGATTTCTGTCTTGTTATGACTTGGTATATGGGCTTCTTTTTTTATTTCTTATGTGTATTCACTATCAAATTAGTATTAGGTGAAAAGGAGTCAAACCTTGGAGACAGTGCTTTAATTCCCCTTTTCCATAATAGTGATAGTGACTAGAAGTTATATGGAACCTAATCATATCTAATGACCTAATAATAATAACCCAATAACCTAATAATATTTAAGGGAGCAGATAAACATCTAGTCCAGTATCGTCTCTCTCTCTGAGGAGAGGAGTGTGGCAGCATCTGACCCTAATTTCCTACTTCTGCTCTTGGCAGGAAATAAAATCACACTTGGAAAACAAAGGGGATAGAATAAGCTAAAGATGTCTCTTTTTTTCCCTTTCAGCCACAGACCATTGCCACAGATGGGCTCCTCCACAAACAGGGCTCACTCATTCTCTTTTCTTATTGGGAATAGTAGGAACATTTTCTAATCAGCATAGATCTTTAGGACATTCATGCAAATGAATGTGGCATATTCAAAATTCAATCAACTTCTGGTTAAATCAATAAGTTTTACTAATGAAGTGGATCTTTTATGTACCTAATTAATTTCATGTTTTCTCACTCACGAGTTTACCTTTCTTTGTAGCACCTATGCTTAGCACAGTGCTAGCACATTATAAATGCTCAATAATTATTTATACAAACAGATGATATGAACTTACAATCTGTACTTAGAATTTAGATGTTATTAATGATAGCCCTCTAAGATTTCAAAGGGCTACACACACATACATATATACACATATATGTGTGTATACATACACATTTATATGTACATGTGTATATATATACACACATATATGTATATCTATAATCTCATTGGATTCTCAAAACAACTTTATGAGGAAGGTGCTATTATCATCCTGATTTTACTGACACCACAAAAAATTAAGTGACTAGTGTAGCCTCATAGAACTCATAAGTGTGTGAGACAAGATATGAACATAAACAGGTCTGACTCCAGGTCCTGCATCCTGTCTACTAAATGACCTAGTAGCCTCTGCTAGAATTATACATTAAAATGCAGCCCACATACACAGAGCAATCTATTCCTAAATCTGACCTCTCCTTGCAATCACTTCCAAATCACATTTCTGTGTACAGTAGAAAGATTGACTGGTTAGAGCAAAGATCAAAATCAATACAAGATGAAGGGGGTAAAAGAAGGCAAAGGTAGGAAGAAACCTTTATTTGCAACCGATTGTTACTGATGCTGAAAAATGATAAAATTACAGTAGCTAGCAAAAAGGCAAAACCATTGACTCGAATTATGTGCCCTGCAAGGCGTTGGTCTACGCCTTTTTTCTTCTCCTTTTTAAGTATTTCACATGGTGATCTCATCATTTCCCATGAATTCCAATATTATCTCCATGCATGATTCTCAGATCTATTTATTCAACTCTAACACCTAGCTTCCAATTAGTTGATAAACATTTAAGTATCTACCATGTGTCAGGCACTGTGCTAAGTGTTGGACATGCAAAGAAGGGTAAAAGACAATCTTTATCCCTGAGGAGCTCATCGTGTAATGGAGGAGACAAAGTGGTAACTAGTGTGTTCAAACAAGGTACAGACCGAATAAAATGGAGATAATTAACAGAGTAAAGTCACTGTCATTAAGGAAGATCATGGAAGACTTCCCACAGATGAAGGGAACCATGGGAAAAGAGATGAGAAGGGAGAACATTTCAGACATGGGGTTCATTCTATGAAAATCCCCAGAGCTGGGGATGGGATGTCTTGTGTAAAGCATAGCAAGGAGCCCAGTGTCTCTGGATTACAGAATATGGAGAAATTAGCAATGTGTAAGAACACCAGAAATGTAGGAGGGATGAAGGGCTTTAAACAGGAGAGATCTTTATAATGATTCCGGAGGTGTCAGGGAGTCACTGAAGTAACTATATAACACAGTGAGCTGGAGAGGAAAATGGAAAACCTCTCCAGTATTTACACCAGGAAAACCCAAATGGGAACATGAAAAATCAGATGAGGCTGTAAAATAACCGGACACACCAAGGTGATGAGGGCCTATATCATAGAGATTTCAATGATGAGAGAATAAAGAGAGAATGATATTAGACATGTCAAACTGGATGTCTTAGAGACATGTTAAGCTCAATGTGTCTAAAAGTTGAACTTGCTAGCTTCTCACCCCCTAAATCCTCTCCTCTTCCTACCTTTCCTATTATTGTAGAGAGTATGGTATCACCAGCTGACTAGTCACTCAGGTTTACAGCAGTATGTTTCATTCTCAAAATCTCATTCTCACCCCCACAACCAAAATATGGTCAAGTCCTGCTCTGTTTGTTGTTTCGGTTTTTGGTTTTTTTGGGTTTTTTTTGTGAAAGAGAATATTTCAGGGTGTTAGAGGCTTAGGGGTTATACCTACATTTTATTGCTCTTGGTCAAGAAATGTACTTTTCTGATACCGTGTAAAAATGTAAAAGTGTTCCCCGAGATTTTATTTCATTACCGCACAGAACCAAACATACCTTCAAGTTCTTATATAAACTTAATTATAACTATGTTTATATAAAAGTTGAGGGGAAAGGGAAGGACAAGGGAGTATGGGTTTAAGCATACAGGGTGAGTTGTTTGGGCATCATATTACTTAGAAAAGGCCTTGGGCCCAGGAGCCACAAAGAAGACTTTGATTAAAGATTCCCCAGAGAATGCTTTGTGGCCTAGGGAGGCAATCTATGAAACTAGGGTAAAAGGACTATGTATCCAACTGCAGCAAATATGCTGAAAATCCTATGTAAACCAGATAGAAACAGTGTTACAGGTAGAGGGATTTGAATTCTCAGTGCTATGGTTATTAAAAGGCTCTGAACATCTGTTTTAGAGGCTTAATTGATATTGAAAACAGGAAAAATTACTTAATAGCCTTATCCTACAAATACTAATTGCATCAGAAGAGAAACAAAAATTCTTTGAACTAAACTGAAGAGTATCATTTTTCTTAACAAAATTTTCTGACACATGCTTATCTTTGAAAATGAAAATGACTCCAATAAAAGAAAATTATCATCATATTGGTTTGGAAGAGTAGTCCTCAATATTAGTCCTCAATATTCTATAACCCCAGAATAATGAGGATTATCTGTATATGTCTACATTATTTTATTTTTTAAAAATTATCGATAATTTCTGCTGTTATATCATTTCATTTCTCAATATATTTCTTCTTTTCCTCACTCTTTAAGGCATACATAGAAAGGAAGGAAGGAAGAAAGAAAGAAAGAAAAAAAGAAAGAAAGAAAGGAAGGAAGGAAGGAAGGAAGGAAGGAAGGAAGGAAGGAAGGAAGGAAGGAAGAGAAAGGTAAAATGTAAAAGAGAAATCAGACAAGGGAATTTTCTGATCTCCTAAACTACAGCACCTCCCATGGAGCTGGGTATGAGTTCTGATTTCTTACAATGGGACATACTTTGGTTCCTTGCTAGAAGATATACAGAAATAATGAAGTACCACTAAATTAATAAGCATTAATGGGGATATCATCAAAGATCATTGTCCAGCAAACCAAAAAGCATCACATATTTGTTGATCTATGAGAAGAATTGAGGAGAAACTATGACCCTCTCTTTGGGAACACTTTCAGTGCTTTCTCTCCTTTATATTTCTAGTGGGAGAGATTTGCAGAATGACTACTCTCACAACACTTTGCTCTCCAGCAGAATGTCTCACAGACTGTTTTCCCTCAACAATAATTGAAGCAACAAACTATGACACAAGATGTGCTTGTCTAAATAAGTCTTACTTATAGTATAGGGTGGTAGATTTAGAGTTAAAAGGGACCTTAGAGGATATCTAATTACCATTTAATTTTATAGGTAACTAAACTGAGGACCAGAGAGGTTCAGTTCCGCGTCTGAGGTCACACAAGTAGAAAGAGGAAGAGCTGAATTATGAACCTCGGTCTTCTGACTCAAAATTCAGTGTTCTTTCATCCATGATGCCAAGTCAAATTTTGCTTTCATTTTCTTCCCTGAGTATAGACTGGTGATTGATGATCCTGAGAAATGGAAATTTCCATTTTTAAAGGTAACCCCTTGGATCTGAAGTGCCCAGAAATTCAAAGTTTGGTGCCATCTACCCAGTGAGAAATAAATTCCATGGCGATATCAATTCTTGGAGGAAAATAACTGCCATTTCCAGGAGGATAGTATAGGTGAAAAGACAAAGAAAGCCTATCTGTGTTTTAGCTGGCCAAGACATATAAACCTTAGTATATCCTCAGAGTGTACACATTGGAGATGAAAGAAAAGTATCTGTATTATCAGTTTCATAAGGTTGCCTTAACTTTTTGGAGGAGTAGAATGTGCATTAGTAGTTAGATGTTTGTATATTATTGATAATGTGTGTTTTATTAGTATTATGTGTTCTTTTTTTCATTGGTGGAAATATAGAACTATCTTATACATAAATTCTATATCATGCACAGGGTACCATTTACAGAAGGGATATTCTTACTTTTATTCATTTTGGAGAGGAAACATGAATCATAATATAGCTTAGTTGAGATTGGAGAGATTTCCTCAGAAATTTCTTTGAAGTTTGGGCAAATAATACATTTGGGAAAAACTTGTTATATGTCTCTTTTTTGGAGTCAGATACTCTCAGGAAAAATCTAGTCTTGATATTTTAGAATAAGATTTCTCTATGGCATAATAGGTTCCCAGTCTCTTGCCAAAACAAACAAACAAACAAACAAACAAACAAACAAACAAAAAAACCTTGTTCAAGTTAATCCACATATTAAGCAAGTTAGACACTATATTCATGATTCTATATGTATGGTCTACAACTCTTCAAAGAGATGGAGGTATGTTCTCAAATTTCATCTTGAGAACCAAGCTTGGGCTTTTAATTACATGACTTCAGTTTTTATTTGTTGTCATTTTCAATGGAAGCAGTCGTATTTCCACATATAACATTGTAGTAATTATATATATTGTATATATATCACATATAATCCCTGGTACACACACACACACACACACACACACACACACACACACACACACACGCACATTATTACAGTGCAAAAGGGGAGGGAGTGGCTCAGAGGAAGAGGAACAATATCAGATGGCTATAGCAGTTAACAAAATTCTTAGAGATAGTAATGAGGGTAGGAGGAGAACAATGGAAATGGGCCACAATATTTTTTTCCAAATGCTTTATTAACTTCTGGTTTACATCATTCATTTCCACCAGGTTTGGAGTTATGATTTTTTCCCCATTTTTTCCCCTACCCACAAGCAAAGAACAGTTGTACCACAGGATATCCCCTCATCCAATCTGCTCTCTCCAATATCTTCTCCCATATCCCATTCAAATTTTCTAGTAGGGCAAATTGAACCTCTGTGCCCCAATGACTATATATCTTATTTCCCAAATATATGTAAAATAGTTTTAATAACAGTATTTATATATTTTTAAAACATTTTATTTTAAAACTTTGAAGTCCAGATCCATTTGCTTCCTCCCTTGTCACCCACTCTTGCTGAGATGATAAGCAATTCAGTATATGTTGTACATGTACAGCTATACAAAACATTACCATAGTAGATATGTTGTAAAAGACTGACTATATATATATATCCCCCTCCTATCCCACCTCCAACTCTGTCTATCCCTACTTTGATTTTGTGCCTTTTCAAAAGTGGGTGCTTCCAACTTCTCTCCCCCAACAACCTGCCTTCCATTCCATCATCTGCCCTCTCATCCCCTTGCACCCTATTCTCCTGTAGGGCGAGACATCCTATTTAGTATGTATGTCATTCTCTCACTGATTCGAGTTTAATGAGAATAAGGTTTTGCCTTTTTGCCTTCCTGTTCTTCCCTTCCCTTGTAACCATTTTCCCATCCCTCTTCTCTATGAGATAGTTTACCCAATTTGGTCTTTCCCCATCTCCTCTTGTTATATTCCTATCTCCCCTCTTAAATTCACATTTAAAGAACCATCCTTTCCTATTACATACGACCTGTGCCTTCTATCTATGTATACTTGTAAACATATATACACACATTCACATATGTATTCATATGCCCATATACACTTCATCAACTATTTTCATACTGAGAAAGGTTTCATCAGTTGAAGTTATCATTTTTTCCATGTAGGAATGTAAGTAGTTCAACTTTGATAAGTTCCTTATGATTTCTTTTCCCTGTTTACCTTCTTAAGCATTTCTTGCTTCTTGTATCTACATGTCAAATTTTCTATTCAACTCTGATTTTTTCCTCAAGAATGCTTGAAAGTCCTATATTCCACTTAATGACCATATTTTCCCCTGAAACAAGATACTCAGTTTTGCTGAGCAGGTGATTCTTGGTTTTAATCCAAGCTCCTGTACCCTCTGGAATATCATATTCCAAGCCCTTTGATCCCTCAGTGTAGAAGCTGCCAGAACCTGCGCTATCCGGATTGTGTTTTCACAATGTTGAAATTGTTTCTTCTGGGCTGCTTGCAATATTTTATCTTTGATTTGGGATTTCTGGAACCTGGCAATAATATTCCAAAATTTTTCTTTTTGGGATCTTTTTCAGGAGGTAATCAGTGGACTTTTTCAACTTCTATTTTGCCCTCTGGTTCTAAAACATCAGGGCAATTTTCCTTGAGAATTTCTTAAAGGATGATTTCTAGATTCATTCTTTGATCATGGTTTTCAGGTAGTCCAATAATTTTTAAATATCACTCCTGGATCTATTTTCCAGGTCAGTGGTTTTTCCCATGAGCTATTTCACATTGCCTTCTATTTTTTTTTCTTTTGTTTGGATCTGCTTACCAGTACCTTGATTTCTCATAAAGTCACTAGTTTCCATTTGCTTGAGTCTATTTCTGAAGGAATGATTCTCCTCAGTGAGCTTTAGAGATTCTTTTTTGTATGGCAAATTTGGCAATTTAAGGCATTTTTCTCCTCATTGCCTTTTTGAGCCTCTTTTGCCATTTGAGTTAGTCTATTTTTCAAGGTGTTATTTTCCTCAGTTAGGCTGTTGACTCTCATTTCATGTTTTTCCTGCATCCTTCTCATTGCTCTTCCCAATTTTACCCCCACCTCTCCCATCTGCTTCTAAATGTCCTCTATGGCCTGTAACTACCTTGTATTTTTCTTTGAAGCTTTTGGTGCAGGAGTTTTGAGTTCACTGTCTGCCTCCTATTCCATGCTTCAACCCTCTTTGCCCCAAAATAGGAGTTTGATGTTGATTTTTTCTCTTTATTTTGTTTCCTTTGCCTAGGCATGTTGCCACTCAATTACTTGACTTTTGGTCTTATTGCCACAGTAGGAGTCTGCCACCAGACAGGGGAGCTTCCATCCCAAACGCTGGGGTTTTCTCAGGTGCTGGAGATATTAGTTGGGTGCCCTTGCTGAAGCCTCCACATGCTCTGGCAAGCTGGTCATACACCCCAAGACCTCTACTCCAGACTGCAATACAGATCCAAGAAGGTTAAAGCAAGAGCGATTACCGCATGCCCCCCTCACTCCCCAGACTGCTTGCTATTCCCCTACAATTGGCAGTCTAGGAGCTGAACCTGCAACGTGGTGCTCCCTGTGCCGCAGCTACTCAGAGTGTTCTAGCCCCCAGGGAAAGAGGCCTCCATGCTCTCCCCACTAGTCCAAAAGTCCACAGTGCACTGAACTCTCATTTTGTCCTTGGCATCTATGTGTTGCTAGTTCTGCAAACGCCATAGCTTCTGGTGTTCTGTAGTCCCTCCAGCTGGTTGCTGGTCCAGCCACCCTGGGGCTAAAACCTCCAACTCACTCTGGCCTGGGCTTGGCTCCCAGAGCTCTGTGCTGGTCACTCCCTGCCAGGCTGCTGGGCTGCTGGGCTTCTGGGCTGTCCTCAGTGGGAGGTTGGGTTCTCTGTGTCATTTTGTAGATTCTGTAGCTCCAGAGTTTGTTCAGAGTCCCCTTTTATATATATTGGAAGTGGTGGGAGCAGGAGCTGCATGGAAATGCTATTTCTCCCCCTACCATCTTGACTTAGCCCCTCAATGAGCCACAATTTTGCCAGACAATCTTCATTGCCTTAATTCCTCAGAGAGAGTACAGTGAATTGACTGCAGATATGTATTGATATTCTCACTCCTGTAGAATTTCATGGTTCAAACTAATAGAAAGTTTTAGACTGACTCTACTTGGAAGTAATAGAAAGTTGCCCCATCACCCATAGAACAAGGTAATGAGATAATTTAGAAGAGTAAAATGAGCTTATTTTCTGAAATGCCTAATAAGAAAGGAAGGGTAGAAAACCAGGAAATTTAACTATAACTGCTCTACAAAGACAAATGTTTAGGGGTGAGGTAGTACTTCTTTTCCCAGCCTATTATACATTAGCATAATGCATACTTGGGAACTGGGGCCATAGAAACAAACAAAAAAAAAATGTTTTCACCAGACAATTGTTTGCCTGATTCTGCTTATTTCACTTTGCATGAATTTCATGAGTATCCCTACTACTCCTCATATTCCTTATATACATAATTTTATAATATACTAAGGTTTATGTACAATGACATTCATTTTTACCATAATTGGTTTAGCAATTCCACATCCAATGGGCATTTACCATGTTTCTAGTTCTTTATTATAATATTTTTATAATTTATAATTAATATAATTTATAATAATTCTTCATAATAATAAATATAACATAATATATAATTATATTATAATCATATTATAATAAATAAATATTTATTTATTATATAAAAAGTGTTGCTGTAAATATTTTGGTACATTTTGAACTGTTATTTCTATTTTCGACTTCGTGTTGTCACATGCCTATTATTGTAATTTCTGGGTACAATGATTATGCCTATTTCAGTCATTTTATTAACATAATTTTAAATTGCTTTTAAAAATGGTAAGATCAATTCACAATTCTACCAAGAGTATATCAGTTTGTCATTCCACTTTTCACAGTTCTTCTATGATTACCTATTTCTATCCTTGATGCTTAGTGACTTGTGTTATTCCCTATATAGCTTGGATATAAGAATTATTCAGTTAATTTATGTGACAAAAACTTCCCCAATGAATTCCTTCCCTTCATATTATGAGCATGATTAATTTGTTCTAAAGATTTTCAATTTCATATAATCAAAATACTTTTTTTCTCTTTTTGAATGACATTTTATTCCTGACTTGTTTGAGAATTTCCTTTTTAATCACTTTTTAATTTTCACTTCTCTTTAATTTTGAGCTCATTGTGGTACAAAGTCAAAGCTGCTGCTTTAAACCTAATTTTGTTCAAACTTTTCACTGTTTTCCCTGTAATTTTTGTTGTATCCGATGTTTGAGATCTTCACAAATAAACGTATGTCTTTTGCTTTATCAAATCTTCAGCTACAAGGGGTGGCTAGGTGGCACATTGACTAGAACACCAGCCCTGGAATAAGGAGGACCTGAGTTAAAATCTGGCCTCAGACACTTAACACACTTAACCCTCCAAAAAGCAAAAAGCAAAAATCTTCAGCTAATTAGCTCCGTTGCTTCTGCTTCTCCATTTCGTCCTACAAATCTACCTAAAAATAATTCACAAAGGAACAATTAGCTTTGATGAAGAAGTAAAATTAATATCTGGAAGGGCTATTCCCACTTAATTGCTACTTGTTTTCATTATTTTCACATAGATTCCATAGATTTTGATTCTCTAACTAAATTTTGTATTACTTTCTGAGCTTTATAAAGTATTCCTTTGGTAGTGTGATTAGTGTAGCCTTGAATCTGTAAAATCAGTTTAGGTTATATTGTCATTTTTATTATATTGGCATAACACAGCTGTGAGCACTAAATAGTACCTCAATGATTTAAGTCATTCTTCATTTCTTTGAGAAGCTTTTTGCAATTTTATCTATCTAGGTTTTGACTGTGGTTTGACAACATGGCTTCATTTTTTTTGCATTTTTAATGGAATATCCCTTTCTTTCATTACCTTGGTGGTCCTCTTATTGATATCTAGAAATCCTATTGACTTTAGTAGGTAGATTTTTACTCAGAAATTTATAGAGAATTGAGCCAAATCTATATAAATACAAGTCATTCCCCAATTGATAAGTGGTCAAAGGATATGAACAGGAAATTTTCAGAGAAAGAAATTAAAGATATCTATGAGCATATGAAGAAATGCTCTAAATCACTATTAATTAGAGAAATGCAAATCAAAACAACTCTGAGATACCACATCCCTCCAGTCAGATTGGCTAAGATGACAAAACAAGAAAGTGACAAATGCTGGAGAGGATGTGGACAAATTGGAACACTAATACATTGCTGGTGGAGTTGTGAACTTATCCAACCATTCTGGAGAGCAATCTGGAATTATGCCCAAAGGATTATAAATAATTTCATACCCTTTGACCCAGCCATACCACTTCTAGGGTTATATACCAAAGAGATCATAGAAGTGGGAGGAAGACCCATATGTACAAAAATATTTTTAGCAGCCCTTTTTGTGGTTGCAAAGAATTGGAAACTGAAGGGGTGCCCACCAATTGGGGAATGGCTAAACAAGTTGTGGTATATGAATGTAATGGAATATTATTGTGCTATAAGAAATGAAGAGGTGACGGATTTCATAATTACCTGGAGAGACTTATACAAACTGATGCTGAGCGAGAAGAGTAGAATCAGAAGAAATCTGTATACAATCACAGACATACCATATCTGTGATGACCAACTATGACAGACTGGACTCTTTTCAGCAATGCAGTGATAAAAGTTAATCCCGAAAGACTCAAGAAAGCGAGAGATGCGCCATCCAGAGATATAACTAGGAAGAACTGAGCCTGAATCCTGATGGAAGCAAATTAAATGATCTTGTTCTTTTCATTGTTTGGTTTTATTTCTTCCTTACCATCTTTCATCCCACCTAGTACAATACGCCTTTGTAATTGTAATAATGTCTAATATGAATGCATTTGCAGATCATATACTGGATTATATGCTATAGTGTGGGGAGGGGGGAGGGAAGTAAAGGAAATTTGAAAATCAAGGAACTGTGGAATTGAATCTTGTTAACTGAAACTAAACTAATAAATTAATTTAAAAAAAAGAAAAGAAAAGAAAACTGCAAAGTAGGAGCCAAGGGAAAAGACAGAAGAATGAAGGTATATGGTGAAAGGAACAAAGGGTGGGGGAAGATTTTGAAGTCTAGAAAGTCAGTAATGGGAAAACTAGGGAAATGAAGGTAAGTCTGCTTATACACTTAATAAAATGAATAATTAGAAGGAACTTACCAATTGGAGAAGGGATGCAGATTATATGAAGGGATGTTTGAGGATAACTAGACCTCAGAGATAGTAGGATATTCTTGGGCAAGTAGTCCCCAGGTATTGAGGCAATTTGCAGAATAAAACAGTAAGTAAAGGCATGGTTTTAAAGTCTGGAAAGTCATGAACAGGGCAAAGAGGGGAAAACCAAGTACATAAAACTTAAAAACTATAAATACTTTTTTCTTATTAGCTTTAATTTCATTCAAGTTCTTAGACTTTTTTTGGCAGCTTCAACTGTTTTGTGTGTGTGTGTGTGGGTGGGTGGGTGTTTTTTTTCCTCTGGTTGCTTTTGAAGTCTTTGACCTGCAAAATGCATTTGGTTTTTCATTTGCCCTGCCTCTTCCTAAAGGACCACATTCTATAAAGCCATATTGCTTTTTTTTTTTGAAGCACATCAAATCTGATCACCATTTTTATTACAATGAAAGGATAACGATAGTTTTCTTCAGAAATCATAGGGCAAATGACATTTGAAAGGGTAACAATCAATACTATTTACACTAACAATCAGTTACTGAAGGCTAAAAACCAATTCATATTCCAGGTTGTTGAGTGGGTGGTCTTCATGATAACCAGTTTCAGTAGAGCATGAGATTCTTAGTGACATTACTGGAAAATTATCAACAGATGACTGCATTATGTAAATTAATCTCTAGATGCAATTTGGGTGGCCTGAATGTGAAAGAACTAAGAATACAAATTAATTTTTCTGGTAAGGGAATATGTACTAATGGAGAAATATTTAACCCTTACTGGATCTGTTTATTTTTAAAGGTACCTCTAATAAGTGAAACATCCATTAACAATAAAAAGTCATTGTACATAGTGTTATCTAAGTGCACATCAGGGTACACTATCATCAGGATAATGAAGGAAAAGGCTAAAGGAGGGGGAAAAATTTCTACAAGATATATATGCCATATTGGGATGTAGCACTGCTTTATTAAATCAGCCAACCTTGCAAAACAACCTAAAATTGGAAGGGAAGAGAAAGGAAAAAGGAAAAGAAAAAAGAAGGGAAAGTAAAGGAAGAGACCTACTTTAAGAGGCAGGTGGAAAGAAGGTTATAAAGTACTGTACAGGATACTTTTCTTCTGAAGTATAGCATCAATAATTTATTTCTAGATATTATAAAAAGCTATTTCACTTATATTTTGCCTCTAAATTTAATTAATGAGAATTTTCTTAAATGAAATTTTAAAACAATGTAGTTTAAGATTCTGTTCTTTCAGAGTTGATGAAAATATTCTGCTATTTCCTTGGGGGGGAAGCATTATAAAATACAAATAGTATAATTTAAAGGGCTTTTATTTCTTAGAAATCCTAAGTGCATGCATTGAATCTATATAATGCTTTACCTCTAAAGTACTGAAGCCATGATCATAAGAAAGGAAAGGAAGAAAAAAAATGAATGAAAATGATAAAGATAAAAGTAAAGGACAAAAAAATAAAGGACAAAAATTTCAGCTAATGCTATAATATTTTTTTCAAATTTAAAAATAATATTTTATATTCCCCCAATTAGTGTAAAAAACAATTTTAACATTATTTTAAAGTTTTGAATTACCTATTCTATCCCTGCCTCACTCTGCTACCCATTCCTGAGATGATAGTCAATCTGACATAGGTTATGTATATTCAATCATGTAAAATATTTCCATGTTAGTAATCTTGTAGAAGAATGAAAGAAAAAGAGTGAGAAACAAAGAAACAAAGAAAGGAAAGAAGGAAGGAGGGAAGGAAGGAAAGAAGGAGGGAAGGAGAATAAGAGAGAAGAAATAAAGGACAGAAAGAAAGGAAGAAAAGAAAGAAAGAAAGAAAGAAAGAAAGAAAGAAAGAAAGAAAGAAAGAAAGAAAGAAAGAAAAAGAAAGAAAAAATAAGGAAGACAAGAAACAAAGTAATGAATGAAAGAAAGAAGATAACACACTGGCACTAGAATATCATGACAGTTTTCCTTTATAATCTCTTGAAAGATGATTTCTAGGCTCATTTTTTGATCATGGCTCTTACCTAGTCCAGTGCTTTTGAAATTATCTCTCCTGGATCTATTTTCCATATCAGCGGCTTTCCAATGAGATATTTCATGTTGTCCTCTATTTTTTATTATTTTGGATCTGTTTCATATTTTTTTCTCATAAGGACATTAACTTCCATTTGCTCCATTCTAATTGAAAAAGTATATATATTTCTGATCAGTTGAGCCAAGACGGCAGAGTAGAAGAAGGAAAATTCCCTATGCTCTGCCATAATGACCTCAAATACTTATAAAAATGAATCTAAATAAACGTTAGAGCTACAGAACCCATAAATTGACAGGGAGAAACAAACCTCCCATTGAAGCCAGACCAGCAGACCAACAGAAAGGGTTCATGACAGCCTGTTGGGAGCAGAGCCCAGCCCTGCCTGTGATTTTAGCTTTAGTGCAACTCAACGAGCTTGAGCTAGAGAGTCTTCAGATGAGTGGATCACCAGCAGCTGTCGTGTTTCCCAGAATTATTAACCCATTGATGCCAAAGACAAATTGAGAGTTCAGGGAAGACTTGAGAACAGGGAGTCCAGGAGTGTGGTCCAGCCTCTGCCCCTTGAGGAAGAAATGGCTGAGGTGTGGCCCCCACTGCCACATGGCTGCTTCAGAGCTCCTGGTCTGCAGATTGTGGGGGCACCAAGCAACAACTTTAAAGGGTAATACATCTTACTTTAAATTGTTGGATCTAGATGGCTGTCAAGGGTAAAGGTCCTGGAATGGATGACCAGCAAGCCAGAGTATGTGAAGGCTTCAGAGAGGGCAGCCAACTAATAGCTCCAGCAGTGGTGAAAAACCCAGCAATTTGGGACAAAGCTCTCCTCTCTGGAAGCAGAGTTCTGCTGTGGCAAAAAGCTCAAAAGTCATGTAATTGAGGGGCAATATGAGCAAGCAAAGGAAGCAAAGAAAGCACAGAAATCCAACTTTGAATCCCTTTTCTGGGGACAAAGAGGATCAAACCATGGATCAGTAGGGAGACAACAAAGTCAGAAGTCTGGCACCAAAAGCTTCCAAGAAAAATATGAACTGGTTACAGGACATAGAGGAGCCTAAGAAGATTTTTTTTAAAATAAACGTTGAGGTTTGATTGGCTCAAGAGACTCAAAGTTCAGAGAATAAACATCACTTTGTGGTTGGTTGAGTGCAAAAAAAGCTATGGGAAGTTCCAACCCATTTTCTTTCTTTATTTTTTTTTCCCAAATGCTTTATTAACTTCTGGTTTACATCATTCATTTCAATCAGATATTGAGTTACAATTTTTCCCCATTTTTCCCCTACCCACCACCTCAAAATAACAGTCATACAGGATATCCCCGCAACCAATCTGCTATGATCTCTTTTCCCATAGCTCCTTGGAATTTTCCAGTACAATGAGGTGAATCCTCAGGTGAATGGATTTTTCAACTTCTATTTTCCCTCTGATTCTAAAACATCAGGGCAATTTTCCTTGAGAATTTCTTGAAGGATGATTTCTAGGTTCTTTCTTTGATCATGGCTTTCAGGTAGTCCAATAATTTTTAAATTATCTCTCCTGGATCTATTTTCCAGGTCAGAAATTTTTCCCATGACATATTTCATATTGGCTTCTATTCTTTCAATTGCTTGGATCTGTTTAACAGCATCTTGATTTCTCATAAAGTCACTAGCTTCCATTTGCTCCAGTCTAATTCTGAAGGATGAATCTTCTCAGTGAGCATTTGAGATTCTTTTTCCATCTGCAAATTCGGCTTTTTAAGCCATTCTTCTCCTCATTGCATTTTTAGCCTCTTTCGCTACTTGAGTTAATCTATTTTTTAAGATGTTATTTTCCTTAGTCAGGCTGTTGACTCTCATTTCATACTTTTCTTGCATCCTTCTCATTTCTCTTCCCAAATTTTCCTCCACTTCTCTTATTTGTTTTTTTAAAATTCTTCTTAAAGTCCTCTATGGCCTGTAACCTGCCCGTATTTTCATATGGGGCTTTTGGTGCAGGAGTTCTGACCTCACAGTCCTCCTCCTGTTCCACGCTTTGCTCCTCATTGCCCCCCAAATAGGAGTCTAATGTTGAATTTTTCTGTTTATTTTGTTTCCTTTGCCTAGGTATGTTGCCATTCAATTACTTGACTTTTGGGCTTGTTGCAAAAGTAGGACTCTGCCACCAGACAGAAGAGCTTCCATCCCAAACGTTGGGGTCTTCTCAACTGCCTAAAGTATTAGTTGGGTGCCCTCCCTGAAGCCCCCACACACTCTGGCAAACTGTACACACACCCTAAGACCTCCACCTCAGACCACAATCCAGATCCAGGGAGTTTAAAGCAAGAGAAATTACCCCCAAAACTTATAACTGGATCCCCCTGCAGTTCACAGGCCAGGAGCTGAAGCTGCAACTGAAGCTGCAAAATGGCGGCTGTGCTGCATCTTCTCAGCCACTTTTAGCCCCCGGGGAAGAAGCTGACAAGCTCCCAAATACTGGTCCCAAAGTCCATAGGGCACTACCCTCTCACTTTGTGTTGGAAATTCTGGGAAAGCCGCAGCTGCTGGTGTTCTGGTGTCCCTCCAGCCAGCTGCTGGAGCAGCCACCCCAGGGCTAAAACCTTGACTCACAGGGTCCTGGGCTTGGCTCCCAGAGTGCTGTGCTGTCTGCTCCCAAAGTGCTGTGCTGCCCAGGCTGTACTCAGCAGGAGGTTAGCTTCTCTGTGTCATTCTGTGGGTGCTGGAGCTCCAGAGGTTGTTCAAAGTCCCCCTTTTACATAATTTTGAAGTGGTGTGGGCTAGAGCAATGTGGAACTGCTGTTTCTACTCTGCCATCTTGGCTTCGCTCTGCTCTTTCTTTTATATATTTGACTCAGTTCTCTATTTTTTTTGAGAAATGAGGCCTTTATCATAGGAGATTGCTTCAAATATTTTTCTCCACAGTTACTAGCTGTATTTCCCTTTATAATATCCCCCTGTTTATTCTATTTTCTCTCTTTTAATCCTGCCCCTCCTTAAAATTGTTTTGCCCTGGATGAGCCAAGATGTCAGAGTAGAATCAGCAATTCCCTGATGCTCCTCCCCATACCACTTCTAAAACAAAGAAAAGGGGACTCTCCTGGATCTATTTTCTGTTTAGTTGTTTTCCATTGAGGTATTTCACATTGCCTTCTATTGTTTAATTCTTTTGGTTTTGATTTATCATTTGTTGATTTCTCATTAAATCATTAGCTTACATTTTCTCAATTCTAATTTATGAGGAATTATTTTTTTCAGTGACCTTTTAAACTCCCTTTCCCATTTCCCCAATTTACTTTTAAGGAACTTGTTTTTTCTTCAGTGATTTTTTTTTTTTGCCACTTTTACCATTTAGCCCAGCATGCTTTTTTTTTCTTTTTGTTGTTGGGCATTTTTTGTTTGTTTGTTTGTTTGGGTTCTTTAGTGAGTTTTTTTCCCCTAGGAATAAAAAATCTAATTAATTAATTTTTGTTTTCAACATTCATTTTCACAAGACTTTGAGTTCCAATTTTTCCCCATCTCTCCTTTATCATCCACCATGAGATGGGGTGAATTCTGATTAGTCCTTTCCCTGTCTATACTCCCTTCTTTTAGCCCCACCCCCTGAAATTTCCACTTTGCTTTCTTGAAAGGCAGGATAAATTTCTACACCTCATTGCCTCAATATTGTATTTCCCAGTTGCATGTTAAAATCCATTATTTTTAACATTTGTTTTTTAGAACTTTTAGTTCCATATTCTCTCTTTTCTTCCCTCTCCATCCACCCTCATTCACAAGGCAAGCAATTCAATACATGCTACACATGAGAAGTTTTGCAAGGGAAGTTGGTTACAAGGGAAGGGAAGAAAAGGAAGGCAAAAAGACAAAATCTTATTATTCTCATTGAATTTGGGTCAGAAGAGTAGGGAGTAAGGGGATGAGAGGGGGGATGATGGAATGGAGGGCAGGCTTGGGGGAGGGAAGTTGGAAGCACCCACTTTTGAAAAACTACAGGATCAAAGAAGGGAATAGACCAAGTGGGAGGTGGGCTAGGAAGGAGGGAAATATAGTCAGTCTTTGACAATATATGTACTATGGTAATGTTTTGCATAGCTACACATATACAACATATACTGAATTGCTTATCTTCTGAGTAAGGGTGGTTGACAAGGAAGGAAGGGAATGAATTTGGAATTCAAAGTTTTCAAATCAAATGTTTAAAAATATATAAATACTATCATTAACACTATTTTATATATTATTGGAAAATAAGATATAGAGGGCACAGAGATTCATCTTTCCCTACTGGAAATGTCAAAGGGGTTAAGGGAGAAAATATGGGAGAGAGTAGATTGGATGAGGGGATATCCTGTGGGACCGCTATTTTTGGGTGCTGTGTAGGGGATAAATGGGGGAAAAAATTGTAACTCAAAATCTGGCAGACACTAATGATGCAAACTAGAAGTTGATAAAGCATTTGGAAAAAAAAAAAGAAATTAAAGTTCTACCCATCAGTTGGGGAATGGTGGAACAAGTTGTGGTATGTGATTATAATGAAATACTATTGTACTATAAAAAAGAAATAATTAAACAAAATATGAATAATGAAAGAAATAGAAGAGAATGTGAAAGAAAGTAAAACATCTTAAAAGGAAAAGAGCAAATTTGGAGACTAAATCCTGAAGAGAAAACATAAAAATAATTGGACTAACTGAAAGTTATGACCAAAAGAAGAAGATTGATATAATAATGCAAGAGATAAGTAAAGAAAATTGTCCTGAAATATTAAAGCAAGGTGGGAAAGTAGAAATAAGAAAAAATCATCTATCAACACTTCAAAGAGATCCTATGAGGAAAACTCATAGGAATATTATCAAATTTTGAAAACCCCAGCTCAAGGATTAGATATTAAAAGATACAAAAGTAAAACAATCTAAATATTGTGGTGCCACAATTAGAAGTACACAAGACCTAGCAGCAGAGACCTTGAAGGACAGCAAATCTTGGAATAATATATGTCAAAGAGCAAAGGAATTAGGACTCTGGTAAAAAAAATTATCATACCAAGCAAAATTAACCTTAATACTGAATGGGAAAAAAGTGTACATTTGATCAACTCTCAGCCTTCCAAGACTTTGTTTTTAAAAAATAAATTAATAGAAGGTTTGACATACAAGATCTAAGACAAATATAAGATATATACCAAAGACGGATTATAAGGGATTCAATAAAAATAGACCATTTATTATATGTGTATATATATATATATATATATATATATATATATATATATATATATATATATATATAGTACAAAATGTGTGTCTAAGATTCTTATTAAATAATAGTATAGCTCATAAGGAAGATTAAAGTAAACCTGAATGTAATATGTGCTTAAAAAGTAAAACAATTTAGAAATACCTAAAAAGAATAATTATTTAATACAAATGAGGTACAAGAGGAGGAATTGCTATAGGGGAATTATATGGGGAAGTGAGGGCTGGCAGTTCTGATATCTTAATTTCATAGGGAATGGGTTTAAGTGGGAATAATACATACATGTTTAGAAGAGTATAAAAGTCTTCTAAATTCAGAAGAAATAAAATGGTGCAAGGATAGGGAGAGGGGAGAGGAAAAGGGAGGTATCTTTAGAGGGGAGGGTAAGGGAAGAGAGAAAAGGTGGGTATAGAAGGGGTTTTAGATTTATGGAAATGGAAGGATAGGGGAGGGATCCTTGGAAGGGACTAGGCAAGTAATAGGAGTGCAAGGTAGAAGTTAAGTAGAGGAGGCAGGAGGGATAAGAGATATGCATAAACATATAAACAAAGATCAGGAGTAGAATTCATTTGGAAAAGTAATATGTCTATATATGTAGGTGTGCATATATATGTTTATGCATGTGTGTGTGTATATATATATATAGATATATAGATATAGATATAGATATATACATATATAGATATAGATATATTGCTTTAGAGAAACATCAAAACTTAATTGCAACGTTCTGGGTGGGGTGAGGGAGATGAAAGTAAAAAAGTTCTCAGGATAGAACAAAAGAAAACTTACAAGGAAGCAAAGAAAATATGCACAGTTCTCAACATAATGTGTATTATTTATCATACAGATTTTTTTTTTTTTGCTTTTCGGAGGGGGGAGGGTAGGGCAGTTGGAGTTAAGTGACTTGCCCAAGGTCACACTGTGTGTGTGTGTGTGTGTGTGTGTGTGTGTGTGTGTGTGTGTGTGTGTTTTAAATGTCTGAGGCCGGATTTGAACACAGGTCTGCCTGATTCCAGGGCTAGCACTCTATTCACTGTGCCACATCGATGCCCCCATACAGATTGTCTTGATATGAAAACTTATTGCTACATATTTTGAATCCTTGCTGATGTTCTGCTATGCACAACACCTTTCTTTGTTTTTTTTTTCTTTCTTAGTATTTAAATTCCAGTATTTAAGTTTATTATATGCTTTTGTTTCTTTTCAGTATTCTGGATTTGTGTTCTGGTGCTTGAGTCAAAAAGAAAATGAAAAAAGAAAAACAATACACTTTTCACACAAATAAAGTCAGATCCAAACAACTGGAAAAACATCACTTGCTCACTGGTATTCTGAGATAAGAGAATAAAAATGACAATTCCATCTGAATTAATTTACTTATTAATTACCATGCCATTAAAGTACCAAAATATTTTATAGAGCAAGAAAAAATAAAAAGAAAATTCATCTGAAATTTAAAAAGTCTAGAATAACAAGGAAATTAATGAAAATAAATACTAAGGAAGGTGGCCATGGCATACCATATCTAAAATTGTATCCTAAAGCAGCAATCATCAAAACTACTTGGTATTGGGTAAGATATAGAATGGTACATAAGTGGAAAAGATTAGGTAGAGAAGACATAGTAAGTAGTCTATGACAATAGTAATCTACTGTTTGATAAACCCAAAAACTCCAGCTTCTGGGATAAGAGTTCAATATTTGACAAAACCTGCTGGGAAAACTGGAAAATAGTATGACAGAAACTGGGCATAGACAAATATCTTATCCCGTATAACAAAATAAATTCCAAAGGCATACATGATTTAGAAATAAAGACTGATAGTACAAGCAAACTGGGAGAATAAGGAATAGTTTACCTGTCAAATTTAAGGAGAATGGAAGAATTCATGAGCAAACAAGATATAGAAAACATTATGCAATGCAGGATGGATAATTTTATTACATTAAATTGAAAAGTTTTTGTACAAATAAAGCCCATTCAACCAAGACTAGGAGGGAAGCAGAAAACTGGGAAATAATTTTTACAACCAGTGTCTCTGAAAAAGGCCTCATTTCTAAAATATACAGAAAACTGAATCAAATTTCAAAATCAAATAGTCATATGAAAACATGCTCTAAATCAGTATTGATTAGAGAAATGAAAATCAAAACACCTCTTAGGTAACAAATCACACCTGTCAGATTAACATAACCAAACAATAAGACTATATTACTGGAGAAGATGAGGAAAAATTGGAACACTAATTCATTGTTGTTGGAATTGTGAATGTATCCAACCATTTTGGGGAACAATTTGGAACTATGTCCAAAGGGCAATAAAAATGTGCATACATTTTGACTCAACAATAACTCTTCTAGACTGTATCCTGAAGATATCATACAAATGCAAAAAGGACCCACATATGTAAAAAAATCTATCTATCTATCTATCTATCTATCTATCTATCTATCTATATATATATATATATATAGCAGCTTTTTTTGTGGTGGCAAAGAATTGGAAATTAAGGGGATGTCCATCAGTTGGGCCATGGCTGAACAAATTGTGGAGTATAAATGTAATGTCATATTTCTTGTTAAATGGAAATAGTGGCAAGAGGGAGAAAAGTGTTTTTTTGTTCGTTTTGTTTTGTTTTGTTTTAAATGGACTTTAAAAATAGAAGTGAGGGATGTAGAATTTTGCATGCATATTCAGAGAAGATCACTGTTTTGTCCTTTTTTTTAAATTACTTTATTACTAGCAAACTCTTACGGAGTGTGGTTAACGTGGTTGTAAAATATTCCAATAAAAGTTATTTTTTAAAAGAAAAGTTTCTGGCTGCCTGAAATTACAATTTTCATATCCTCAAACCTATACTCCCAGTTTCACACTCTACCCTCAAAAGAAGGTCAATGCCGAGAGGACTTTTCTCCTCCTACTTCCATGGGCAAGCCGCTTCCTTTGAAGACCTGAGCAAAAAGTCAGGGATGCCTTTCACAACTGTCTTAACTGTTTCATGTTTTTACTATTGAAAAAATAAAACTGCACAGATTGTATTTTAGTTTTTGTTCAATTAGGTTAAAGTTACCCTAGAATTATGACAACTAGCCTATTTGAAATACAAATTCAAGAGTCAAATTTGCTTTTATTAGCAATGTCGATGGTTAACACATCCTTTTAGAAATCCATATTTTCTAAGGCACTTGTGCAAATAATATGATTTGTTTAAATGATTTTTTGAAAACATAATCTTTTGAAAATGTCTTTTTCATTCATATTTTTTTCAAATGCTTTATTAACTTATCTTTTACTTCATTCATTTCTGCCAGGTTTCGTGTTACAAATTTTCTCCCCATTTATCCCCTACCCACCCCCCAAAATAGCAGGATATCCCCTCCTCTTATTTCCCAATAACATGTAAAATAGTATTAATATGTATACACACACACACACACACACACACACACACACACACACACACACACTCCCAACTACTAGTCCCAAATTCCACACCGCACTGACCTCTCACTTTGTCCTTGGCCTCTATGTGTTGATAATTCTGGAAATGGTCACAGATGCTGGTGCTCTGAAGTCCCTCCAGCCGACTGCTGGTCAGGCTGCCCTGGGCCTAAAACTTTTGGCTTGCATGGGCCTGGGGTCGGCTCCCAGAGTAGTTGCATTGGCAGCTCCCTGTCAGGCTGCTGGGCTGTCCTCAGCAGGAGGTTAGCTTCTCTGTGTCATTTTGTGGCTTCTGTAGCTCCAAAGTTTGTTCAGATGCCCCTTTTTCATTCGTAATTGCTAAAAAGTCCCCAACATTCTAAGCAAATTCTAAAACTAGAATTTGACACAATAAACGTAGTGTTGACTTTGTTTTTCTTAGCCAGCTTCAGTGAATTTGCATTCAGTGAAATAATAATTTTAGAAGCAATGTAGTAACAGGAGTAAGGAAGGAGGGGGAACTTTGTTTATTTAAATGATGCCTTGTGAGCTATGGGACATCTTCCAGAATTTCTGATATTTTCAGTTGGGAAATGAAGAGTCAAATGAGAAAGAAATCATTCATTGTTATTTTATGTTCTCTAATTTTTTTTTTCCTTCTGAGAAGTACTATTCCATAGGTTGTTTGGCTTGGAGGTCAGAAAAATTTAGATTCAAATCCACTTGAAAATCTTGAAGAGTAGAACACTTCCTCCCTCTCCTGAGAGACCATCCTGCTTTGGGATGGTGATTATTAGGAAGTTTATGCAAACATTAATCTTAAATCTGTCTCTCTACATCTTCTGCTAAAGATAATAGATTTAATATTAATAATTCAACTAAATAACAACTTGAGTGCCTATTACATTCAAGGAACTATTCCAGGCACTAGAGATAAGAAACACAGAAAATGAAACACTTTGCTAAGAGAAGCTTACATTCATATGAGGAGGCATAAACTGCATACAGATGAATAAGAACTTAGTAATTCAAAATAATTTAAAGAGGAAAAGACTGCATTAACAACTGGAGAGATTGCAAAAGATCATTACAGCACCTGAATTGTATTTTGAAAGAAACTAGAGGTTACAAGGTCTTATAAAACGTGTTATATAACTTCTATGAAAACAAGGTCTCTCACCATTTCAATTATTTTCATACTTGAGGTGTTTCTGTTGCATCTTTAACTTGAAACCAGAAAATTGACCATGAAAATTTATTGTGAGTTGAATCAGATTTGGGATCCAGAAAAAGAATGAATACTTTCCTTTACTCAGATCACCAAAAGATCCAAGAACATTATCTATTAATCAGTTATGTTCAGACAGGAGAAAGCAGAGTAGGTATCCTTGCTTCTTTCCCTTGTAGAAGCTCATTGGGCTCCCAAAAGATTTATCCTTTAATTGCTATTTGCTGCACCAACCCACTGAAGCAGCTGGTGGCTCAGTGATTAGGAAAGTAGGCCTGGAATTGTGAAGAACTGAATTAAATCTAGCCTCAGACATTTTTTTAGCTTTGGCCCTGGGCAAGACATTTATGCTCTGATTGTCTGACCAAATGGATGTACTATATCCACTGCAGAAGGAAATGGCAAATTATTTTTGCCAAGAAAATCCCAAGTTGGGTTACAGAGGGTCAGACATGACTGAAAAAACTAAAAACGTCCCAAGGAGTTACTAGAACAGTTGTCTAAACTTTTAGAGGTCTCAGTGACTTGAAGCTTTGTGATTCTGAACTTTCGACCTTTTTTTCTGTATCCCCACCTGAACTTATACATTCAGCCTTTTTTTTCTGTTTCTATTTAGTTAAATTGTAACTATATTCGTTATCCTTAGGGTAGTTCCTCATTCTAATTCTAGAAAGAAAAATTATAACTTAGTTGGGGCTTTAACAGCTTGGTAAAAGCCAGGGTAGCCTAAATACCTAATATACCTAAACACCAGGTAGCCGAGGATTTCATAACCTAAAAGTAACACACTGTCTTTGAAAGAAAACATTCAAGATCTTGCAGGCAACTTAGCTTTGGAGTCGCTCCTCTCCCTCCTCCTGACACAAATGGAAATAAAATAAAAACCTGTTATTTTCCAAAGTTTTTAGAACCTTTATCAATGACTATCAGGAAAAAAATGAGTTGAGGGTGATAATTACCTGAACATTCTGAGAACAGAAACAAATTTTATCTGAAATAATGGGAATTATTTATTATGTAGCATCTCCATTGGAACCTTGGATTCCATCTCTTCCTCCCAAACTCAGGTATAGCTTTTTGTTTTAACTTTCTGGGGTTCAGACCTCCTATTCAACTTTCCGCAGTCATACTCCAATATGTGGACCTTCTCTGCCTTTTTTTTTTTTTTTTTTTGCTTTTTGGAGGGCCATTGGGTTTAAGTAACTTGCCCAAGGTCACACGGCTAGGTTTTTGTTTGTGTGTGCGTTAAGTGTCTGAGGTCAGATCCGAACTCCGGTCCTTCTGACTCCAGGGCCGACACTCTACTCACTGTGCCACCTAGTCTCCCCAACCTTCTCTGCTTTTGATCACCCATTTATCTATTGCTTTCCTCCATTAGATTCAATGATCCTCAATATCTGGGATTATCTTTCTTGTTTCTATTTTGTGTTCCCTGGATGTAGCAAATGATTTGAAAAGTACTAAATCCTTAATCTGCTATCTTTTGTCTGTTTCACTGTTTCTTGGTCTTTGTCTTGCTCAATCTCTCTGCCTCTTGCCATCTCTGCCTCTGTAGATGTATGTATCTATGCATCTATCTATTATTAAATGACTGTTATGGGTATTTTACTTGATTAAACTACAAAGAAAATCAATATATGCTTTGAGGTGACTGAAATAATCCAGTTAGAATAGAATGAATCAGTTTTTTCTTGGTGCATTCATATTTATTGCCTAAATTTTTCCATAGGTTTATATATCATTAACTATAGTCTCAGTTCAAATATATTTTTCCATATGTAATTATTTCATTTATGGCAGACTCTAATACCTGATACCTTTTAACAGACAATAATTTTTCTCATGTTTTTTTTCCAATTAGATATAGGAAAAACTGACATTAATTTTCTAAGATCTGCACATTTATACAAGTATACTATTTCTTTTTATCTTCACAAAATACTATGAGGCAAGTGCTATAATGGTCTCTTCTGATAGCTAAGGATATTAAGGTTCAGTGAAAGCATAGGATCACATACTGAGAAGTGAAAGGGACCTTACAGTCCATTTAAACAAATATTTCACTGTTGCCTGCCTTCTCAGCACCAACCAAAACATGAAAGCATGAACATGAATAATGAGTTTGTGTTCCAAGCAGAGATAGGAAGCAATACATTTATTGCATGCTAAGCAAGTCTTAACTAAGACTCTTAGAGTTAGGGTTTATATACTGTAGCTAAAGCACTTACATCATACTTTCTCATGGGAAACTTCCAAATAGTTTGCAACATGAGGCACCTAACTTGCAAATTTGCAGGAGGCTATTCCCATGGGAAGCTTCCCTGCTTTCTTATCTCATCCTTCACTACTTTATCTATATTGCTCAAGGGGCCAGGGTTTCAGGGACTGACTGAATGTTGCAAGCTTCCCTTGCTTGGGGGATGAGTAACAGCAGGGAGGAGAGTCAACCTGACATAGCGGGCCCAGACTCCATTCATGCCCATGGTATACAGACCCCTCAGAGCCCTCTACATTTACCCCTATATTACACTTTACAGATAAGGAAAATAAGATTCTGATCAATGAATTAGTTTGCCCAAGGTTACAGAGGAAGTAGATAAGAAAGACAGGATTTAGGGGGGGCTAGGTGGCGCAGTGAATAGAGCGCTGGCCCTGGAGTCAGAAGGACCTGAGTTCAGAGCCAGCCTCTGACACTTAACACACACAAACAAAAAAACCTAGCCGTGTAACCTTGGGCAAGTTACTTAACCCCAATTGCTTTAAAAAAAAAAAAAAAAGACAGGATTTGAACTCCCAGTTCAAAGACAGTGCTTATTCACTCCCAAATGAAGTACTTACTTTTCCAAGCTTAAATGACTTCACTTGAGTCATCTGAGTTATAAGAATCTAACAAAGGATAAAGAAAGAAGCATTTTTCAATTCAAGTAATTTTTCTATCCACTGACTATGCGATGTTTTTTTCGATTTGAAATGGTATGGAAAATACTAGTTTAATTATATCATGATCAAGCATACTAGGTACTGACATTTCATTAAAAGAGAGTGATATTAAATATATTTTATGCCTTCTGAAAATTGAATTTCAATTTTCTTCCTTCTTTCTCTCACCTTTAACTGAGATGGTAAACAATTTGATATAGATTATAGAGGTGCAATCATGTAAAACATATTTCCATATTAGTCATTCTTTGGAATATAATTGGAATCCCTCCAAAAATAGTAAAGTGAACAATAGTATGCTTTTGTTTACATTCAGTCGCCATCAATTCTTTCTCTAAAGGTCGTTACTATTTTTCATCTTTAATCTTTTGTAATTGTCTTAGATTATTGTATTGCTGAAAAGAGATATATGATTCAAAATTGTACATCATACAATATTGTGGTTACTGTGTGCAATGTTCTGCTTCTGATCACTTCACTCTACATTAGTTCATATAAATCTTTCCATGTTTTTTTTTTACCTAAAATAATCCCATGCATCATTTCTTATAGCAAAGTAGTAATCCATTACATTCGTATGCTACAACTTATTCAGCCATTTTTCAATTGATGGGCATCCCCTCAACTTACAATTCTTTTATACCACCAAAAGGGTTGCTATAAATAATCTTGTGCAAATAAGCCCTTCCCTCTCCATTATGTACCCCCTCTTAATCTCTTTGGTATACAGACCTAGTAGTGGTATTGCTGGATCAAACAGTATACACGGTTTTATAATTCAAAATTTCTAAACAGAATGGTTTATTCAGTTCACATTTGAGCCAACAGTGCATCAATGTCCTAATTTTCCCACATACTCTACAACATTTATTATTTTCGTTCCTGTCATAGTAACCAGTCTGGTAAGCATGAGGTAGTAACTCAGAATTTTTTTTCCCAAATGCTTTATTAACTTCTGATTTACATTATTCATTTCCACCAGATTTTGAGTTACAATTTTTTCCCCATTTTTCCCCTACCCACCACCCCAGAATAGCAGTCCCACAGGATATCCCATCATCCAATCTGCTCTCTCCCACATATTCTCCCATATCCCCTTTGACTTTTCCATTAGGGCAAGGTGAATCTCTGTGCCCCAATGCCTGCACATCTTATCTCTCAATTACATAGAAAGTAGTATTAATAATAGTTTTTATATATATTTGAAACATTTAATTTTAAAACTTTGAATTCCAGATCCATTCCCTTCCTCCCTTGTCACCCACTCCCACTGGGAAGATAAGCAATACTGTATATGTTGTACACATATAGCTATGCAAAACATTACCATATTGTATATTGTATTGTTTTATATATATATATACATATGTATGTATGTATATATATATGTGTATATATATATGTATATATATATATATATACATATATATATATATACATATATATATATATATATATATATATATATATAGTAAAAGACTGGTTATATTTCACTCCCACCCATCAGAATTGTTTTAATCTATATTCTAAATCAATACTGATTCAAGACATTTTTATATGACTACAAATGGCTTTACTTTCTTCATTTGAAATGTGCTTGTTCATATTATTTGGCCATTTATCAGTTGGGGAAAGACATGTAATCTTATAAATATTACTCAATTCTCTATGTATTCAAGAAATGGGATCTCTATAACAGAAACTTGTAATTTTCCTCTAGTTTTTTTTACTTTTTTTTCTTATCTTATTTGAATTGGTTTTGTTTGTGCAAAAACTTTTAAAAATGTAATTTAATAAAAATCACCATTTTACATTTCATAATTACTTCGTTATCCATAGATCTGAAAAGTAAACTATTCCATTCTCCCCTACTTTTTTTTTTTTATATCACCCTTTAGCGCCAAACTGTATCTATTTTAACCTTATCCTGGTATATGGTATAAGATGTTAATCTATCCCTTATTTTTGGCATACTGTTTTCCAGATTTCAAAGAAGATTATGTCACATATTGAGTTCTTGTTCCAAAAGCTTGGATCTTTGGATTTATTGAGCACTAAATTACTAATGGTCATTTAGTACACTGTAGCTTTTATCTAATCTATTCCCCTAAGCCCCACTCTTATTTCTTAGTGAGTACTAACTTGTTTTGATAATTCCCACTTTATAATACAGTTTGATATATGGTAAGGCTAGACAACCTTCTTTCAATTCTTTTTTATTTGTTTCCCTGGTATTCTTGATCTTTTCTTCTCCCAGATGAATTTTATTATTATATTTTCTAACTATATTAAATAACTTTTTGTTAGATTGCTTGGTATGGAATTGAATAAGAGGATCGATTTAGGTAGAGTTGCCATTTTTATTATATTGGTTCAATCTATCCATGAACAATTAATTCATTTACTAGTTGTTTAATCTGATAGTATTTGTGTGACAAAATGTGTTTCTAATTGGATTCATATAGTTCTTGGGTTTTCTTTGTAGGTAGATTCCAAAGTATTTTATATTGCCAAAAGTTATTTTAAATCAAATTTTTATTTCTATGTCTTGTTGTTGGACTGTGTTGATAATATATGGAAATGCTGATGATTTATGTGTATTTGTTTCATAGCCTGAAAAATTAATATAGTTATTGATTATTTCAACTAGTGTTTTAGTTAATTGTGATTCTCTGGGATTCTCATATCATCTTTTTGTTTTTTATTTATTTTTATTTTTTATTTTTGCTTTTTGGAGGGCAATTGGGGTTAAGTAACTTGCCCAAGGTCACATGGCTAGGTTTTTTTTTGTTTGTGTGTGTTAAGTGTCTCAGGCCGGATCCGAACTCAGGTCCTTCTGTCTCCAGGGCCAGCACTCTACTCACTGTGCCATCTAGCTGCCCTTATTTTTTTATTTTTAAGCAATTGGGGTTAAGTAACTTGCTCAAGTTTACACGGCCAGTCATTTTTTATGTGTCGGTGCTCATTTTCTGAAGCCGGAACCAATCCTGGGTCCTCCCAACTCCAGGGCTGGCGCTCTTACTCACTGTGACAACTAGCAGCCCCAAACATTTAGCTATTGTCTTTTTTTTTTCTTATTTATTTATTTATTTATTTATTTATTTTGCTTTTTGGAGGGCAATTTGGGTTAAGTGACTTGCCCAAGGTCACATGGCTAGTTTTTGTGTTAAGTGTCTGAGGTCAGATTTGAACTCTGGTCCTCCTGACTCCAGGGCTAGTGCTCTATTCACTGCACCAGCTAGCCACCCCTCTCATATCATCTTAAAAGAAGGATATTTTTATTTCCTCATTACCTATTCTACTTCCTTCAATTTATTTTTTATTATTTTATTGCTATAACTGGCATTCCTAGTACAATATTGCATATTGGTGGTGATAATGGCCAATCATGATTCACCCCTGACTTACTGGTGAGACTTCTAGCTTCTCCCTATTGCAGATAAAGTATCCTGATGGTTTTACATTTTACTTATCATTTTAATATTATTTTTTTAGTGAACTTTGGTACATTCTTTTCCATCTGGCCAATTGTACTTTTTAAGGAACTTTTTTTTTTTTAGTGAATTTTTGTATATCATCCCCCTCCCCAACTTGAGCTTTTTTTTACAAAATTGTTTTTAGAAATAATGTAATAGGGGCAGCTAGGTGGCACAGTGAGTAGAGTGCTGGCCCTGGAGACAGAAGGACCTGAGTTCAGATCCAGCCTCAGACAATTAACACAAACAAACAAAAACCTAGCTGTGTGCCCTTGGGCAACTTACTTAACCCCAATTGCCCTCCAAAAAGCAAAAGAAAAAAAAATTTAATCATGATTGTTATTTCATGATTCTCTTGCATAAATTACATTTCTTTTCACTGTTTCTCTTCTACCTTTATTATTTGATTTTTAACACTCTTTTTGATCTTTTCCAGGAATTCTTTTTAGACCTATGATATATTTGCTTTTTTGTTTGAGACTTTGGATAAATATATTTTAATAGTGTTGAACTCTTCTGAGTTTGCATTTTTATCTCCTTGTCGCCAAAGGCAACTTTCAGGTGTGTTTTTTAAAAATAATTTTCCAGCCCATTTAATGGCTGTTAGATTGTATTACAGTTGGGGCTTTGCTCATGGGGTTGAAGGAGCACTGCCCCAAGCTTCTCTGTACCAAGGGTGCAGAGTCTTAGGGGTGTGAGGGCTCCTTGCTGGCCTGATTGGTGCAGGACTTCAGGTCCTTGGTGCTGGTCTGCACCAGTGGTGTGGGCCTCCCCATTTGCCTGAACCAGGGATTCAGAGCCTCATTACTGGCCTGTTGGGCATGGGACCTTTCAACTGGTTTGCAGTAAGATGATCTGCTGCTAGTTAGCCTTTGCATTGCCTGTGCTGAACTGCTCTCCCTTTTTACTCCAGTGAATCAGGTCCTTCAAACCTCTTAAATTGTCTTAGGCAGGAAAATGGTTTCATCCTATCGTTTTGTTGGTTCTCTTGCTCTGGAATTCATTTTGAGACATCATTTATAGTTGTATAGAGAGTTCAGGTGAGTTCTTACCTTGTTCTATAATCATGACTGCACACTCTTTCTTAAGCAAAATATTCTCTAAACTAGGTTCTTGATCATTCCCTCCAAACCTGACCCACAGCGATTCTTCATATTTTTTCCCTAAAGACAAAGTCCATACTCTAAAAAACATAGTTATATTTGCATTCAATCATCATTAACTAAATGGAAAGTAAGGTTTTTTTTTCTGTATTTTTAACATTTATTCATTAGGCACATAATCAAGCATATGATTTTGAAATTATCTTGGAAATAAACCTATAGTTTCCTCTTAAAATTTACTAAAAAAAAAAACAAGAAAAATCTTAAATTTTGTACCACAATATTGTTGGATAAGATAAAGGAAAATATGTACCACATACGCATTTGTCTATATAGAAATTTAGAATAATATAATCTCCATTTTTCCCCAAGCTTTCTTTTGCATTACTCCCATGATTACAATTTTCTATAAAAGAGTGAACCTTAATTGTAAAATGCCAGTATAATCCATGCTAAATACATCCTTGCTAAATGTGTTTATGCATTGAATGGATTTACAGCTATAATATCATGAAACTCAATGATAGTTCATGGTGGAATATTAATGTGGTGAGTAAAGATGCAAAGCTCTTGTACATAATGAAATCAGGAATAAAATAAAATAGGCAGAATGAGCAAAGGAAAATGAATGTTCTTCAAAGACAATAAGTATTTTTCAAAAGCCATGAAAACCAATGTAATTAAAAGTTGAAGTTAGAAGCCATACAACATCCTTAACTCTCAAAATAAGGGGAAAGAAAAATAATAGCTACTAGGAGGAACCAGGAAAAAAGGAAATCCTATGTAGATTATGTAATAGTATTGCATTTAATTATTTGATTTAAAACACTGTTCACTTAATCAGAAACTTAGCATTAAAGGGGATTTTGTAAGTGATTTGTACAAAATCACACCTAGAATGGTCATTACTAGAAACTAGAGGTTCTGATTATCAATCTAATGCTTTCTCCACTACACCTTGTAAACTTGTTGCAAAATTAAATTATATATTAGATTTTTTTGGAGGGCTATTGGGGTTAAGTGACTTGTCCAAGTTTACATGGCTAGTTTTCATTTTAAGTGTCTGAGGCCAGATTTGGACTCAGGTCCTCCTTACTCCAGGGCAAGTGCTCTATTCACTGCACCAGCTGCTGCCCCAAAACTAAATCATATTACACTGTGTATAAATCATTAGGTTAGGTTCGACAATTTCTTTATCATTTACCTCATTTAAATAATCTTTTTTTTAATTTTCAGTCACATCTTTGATCTCTTAGACCAGAAAACTTGTTTTTTTCATTTGTGTAGACCAGAAACTTGTATATAATTTTCTGTTTGAAAGAGTTACATGGGGACACTTATGGTTACATAGAACGTGTCAGAAATAGAACATGATCAAATTATAAAATGAATCTGTCTGGTCCTTTCTCTACTCTATCTACTGCACCACACTAATTTTAGATATCTTTCTATCATTTTTATCTAGCCTTAATGTAAATTATAGATGATGTACAAATACTATTTGCCAAGAATTTATTCTACATGGAAGAAGAATTTGTAGTATAAAGGAAAGGGCACCAGTTGTCTTACATCTACAACTGATCCTGATGTTTCTTCTTCCCTAGATAATCCCTGCTTAATAATCTCTAATCTCTGGGTAACATGACTCTCTTCTGATTCTCTTCCTTATATGATTACTCTTTCTCAGTAGCCTTTGCTTTATCTTTTTTCACATTCCTCTATTTGATCATGAGTGTACTTCAAGTCCCTGTTAGCTGTGCCATTTTTTTCGTCTTTCTCCACTCTCTCCAAGTAGTGTCATCAACTACCATGAATCCAATTATTGTCTCTCATCACATGACTCCAAGATTTCAGACTTTATTTCTTTCCTGAGTCACAGTCCTGCATTATCCATTACCTGTAGAGCATTTTTCACTAGATGTTCCATAAGCACTTTGAACTTAATAATTTGAATATCCTAATGAAAACATAATCATCTCAAACTTATCACTTGCATATACAAAAGAGAATTTATTTCTCCCTTCCCAAGGGGGGAAAAATGTTTCAAAATATTTCCTTATTGTGTTGAAAGCATCACCATGCTTCAAGTAATAGATACTTGAAATCTTGGTGTTATCTATAACTGGTTACTCTCCCTAAGTCCCAATATTGATTCAGTTTTCAAATCTCAGTCATTATATTCCTACACTGTCTTTTACAGTCATCCCCAAGTCTCCAAGCTCATAGTAGCTGTCTTATGAGAACTCATCATCTCTTATGTAGATTATTGCAAAAAATTTTTTTTAATTGGCTTCCCTTTCTCAGATCTCTCCTCTATCTATTCCTGCTCCTACATAATACCATCTCGTCACATCCATTCACCTGCTAAAGTCATATTCCTTAAAGACAGATTTTACTATATCACTTCCTTGCTCAAAAATCTCCAGTAGCAATAGTTACAAGCTAATGTTTGCAGTATAAAATTTGACCTCATCTTTTCCTATAAAATGGTTTCAATTTAACCTTCTAGGTTTATTATCAATTGCATCTTTTCATAATCTTGATGTTTCAGCCAAAGTAATCAACCTGTTGTTCCTCATACACAGAATTTCATGTCATTTTTCTCTGTCTGAGCAATCCATTTCTTATGACTTTAATTTGTTTCCTCCTCATTTTTATTTCTCATAATCACTATTCCCTTTAATGCTTAGCTCATGATGTCTGTTTCTTCCTACAGGAGTTGAAATGAAACCCCTTAGTTACCCTTGTTTTATATATGATACATATATTTAGTAACCATATTGCTATAGATATAAGACTCAAGCATACATTATTCCTTAGTTCATCAGTAGTTGAACTTGGATTTCTGAGACTGTGTTTGCGGATATTTCTTGGATAGTGGAACAAGAAGAAGGAACATAACATCCTGCTAGGGAGCGTGTAGGAAAATGTTGACACTTGGTTCTATGGAAGGAAAGAAAGGAGGAAGGGAGGGAGGGAGTAAGAAAGAAAAGAAGGTAAGAAGGAAGAAATGAAAAATTACTAAAAATATATGTGTGATTCCCTGATATTGTTTAAACTCCGTTTGTGTCCTGGGATCCATTTTGTGACAAAGACTTGTGAAGCAATTTAAATTTCCTGTGGAAACTTCTTTTTTGACTTGCTGAACTTCCCTCTGTACTTTGGCTGTCCCTGGCTGAATATGCAGATGAGTAGCCATCTCCTTGTTTCTTGGCATAAGGATATCAATGTCAAGACAGCCAATAGTAGGCAGGCCCTCACTTACTTCTTAGTAAATGATAACTCCCCATGACTATGCAGATGGACAGAGAAACTTATTTGACAAAAACTAGAAATGCTGTGCATCCTATCCAATTTAACATGAGGTGACAGCTTTAGACCTGAAGGAGACATAGAGGTCCTCTTGTGAATGGTCAACCCATTTTACAATTTATCTAATAATACTATGGTAAGAAGGGGAAATTTTGAAATTTAATTTTTAAATTGAATGTTAAAATTATATTTATATGTAATTGGAAAAATAAAATGCTATTTAAACTAAAAAGAGCAGGGTACTGAATTTCATGCTTATTTGATAAGAAAACCCTCCTCTCCCACTCATGTACATAAACATGATTCAACTAGGACCCTTAGCAACCCCTCCTTCATCAAGAGAACATTTTCCCCCCTTAACTGGAGAGAACAAGGGTTAATGGCCTGGAACCTGTGCCTAAGTAGCAGGGGATTCTCATCTTATTGGGTCCTTTAGATCCATAAGCCACTGACTAGGTATAAAATAAGGGACATTGAGGTCTGCTATCTAAGTGCCAGAGGAAGTGAATTAGTTTTTAATCATAATCAGAGTGAAGCTTATATCCCCTATAAATATAGAAATCAAGAAACAAGCATTTTTTGAAAACTGCTATTTGCCAGACACTGTATTAAACAGTGGACAAATGTTATCTCATTTAATCCTCATAAAAAACCTGTGAGGTAAGGGCTATTATGATCATTATTTTACATTTGAAGAAACTGAGGCAACTGGTGATTAAATGCCTTGCCCAGAGTGATACAATTAGTAAGTGCATGGAGGCAGATTTACACTTGGGTGTTAATGACTCCAGGCTCAATGCTATAGCTGTTACTGCTGATGCCTGTTTCCTGCCTCTGTGTTGGATTTTGACAAACCATCCATTTGGGACATTATTATTGTTTCTCCTAGATATAAATAGAGGTGAGAACTGGAAGTGAGAGTTTGCAGGACAATTCAAGGTTCTTCTAACACAACTTCTCATTGCCCTGCCTCTGCCTATGGAATCTAGAAACTCCTTTTAACTTCCCATCTCCGATGCATTGTCTCTCTTTTCCCTTCCCCAAAGGGAGGAGAAATTAAATCTGATGATAAGTCTGTCTGTGCAGTCAGTGATGCAAGTCTTTCACTGATTCCTGTACAAATGAATGAGCCCTTTAAAGGTTGAATGGCCTTTCTTTGGATTATTTTACTCCTTAGGTTATTTATTAGTAGCAACCAGGCATAATCAGTAGATAACTGGTCTTAGAGCCAGGACATCCTGGGTTCGTATCCTGCATAATTGGCTTCTGATCCTCGTAGGTCTCTTCACTTTTCCAAGGTCTAGGCAGTTGTCTCATGCAATAAGATGCAGAGAATGCACCACTCTACTCTGATCAGGGAGCCTCCTCATCTAGAAGCATCAATGAAAGCATTGGCCTTATCACTTTCTACTTCTATGTCTTTATCTACAAATAGAAATTAAGAAAAATCTGGTGGCTACTACTCATTGTTGATTGATTAACACTAGAACAATTAGTGATTTGGAAGGAAGGTTTGGATATATCCAGGGGGGTGGAGCCAAGATGGCAGAGTATAAACAGGACTTCCCCATGCCTCTGGCTTCCACCTCCTCCAAAACAGGTCAAAAACGACTAAACACATTTTAGAACTACAGAACCCACAAAAGTGACAGAGAGAAACAAATCTCCTACTGAAGGCAGACAAGCAGGCTGACAGGAATGGTCTATCACACTGAGCTGGGAGTCAAGCACAGACCCAAGTGAGCCATGAGTTTTTGGCACTAGGGCAACCCTGGCCAGCAGCATCCAGAGCAGACTTCAGGAGAGTGAATCACCAGCAGCTATGGCAGTTTCCAGACTTCTCAACCAATAAACACCAAAGAAAAAATAAAAGTTCAGAAAGGAATTCTGCTGGAAGAGGGGGTCAGAAGAACTTTGTCAAAATTTCACTGATATACTAATAGAACCAGAGGGCAAAATATGTTTTGAGTAACTAAACATGTACAACCTATATTGAATTGCTTATCATCCCAGTGGTGGTGGGTGAGGTGGGAAGAAGGAAAAAATCTATAACTCAAAGTTTTAAAAACAAATGTGAATTAAAATTGTGTTTGTTTTTTGTTTTTTTGTTTTTTTTTTTTTTTTACATGCAACTGGGAAATAAGATATTCAGGCACTGAGTTATAGAAATCATTCTTGCCTTACAAGAAAGTTAGGGGGAGAGGTAAGGGGGGAAATATAAGAGAGTACAGATTGGGGAAAGATAATTCAGTAGGCCAGCTATTTTAGGGTGGGCAGTAGGGGAAAGATCAGGAGAAAAAGTTGTAACTCAAAATCTTGCGGAAATGAATGTTGAAAACTAAAATTAAATAAATAATTTGGAAAAAAAGAATGATATATTCATAGTCCATCCTGAAATGAAAGAGAAGTGCAAAAAATAATGATTCCATTCACAAATCACAAATTCTGAGAAGGCACTTGTAGATAGCACCCTTAATCTAGTCCAAATATATGTAAACAGGAGAGTAATCTGAGAGAAATTATGAATGTAAGTGTAATTTGATACTTACACCTAGTTTGGGACTAAATCTGTGTGATTGTATGGGTAGTTTAAATATAGAGATATGACTTTTGGGTAACTGGCATTTCTGTACTTTCTTCTACACCTTTCAAAGGTACACTATGATTTCTGTCTGAAGGGCAGTAGGAGAAGGGATATGGCCAAGTCTTCCCATTTCCTCTTTCAGGAAAGATAGCAAGTAGATTTCCTTTCAAAACCTCATATTCATGCACTAGACCTACACTATTTGAGTATTCAGAAGGAAAGTTGATCCCTTAATTTCTTTTATTAAGGGTGCTTACAATCATTTGCTGATTTCTAACAAATGGTAATTATTTAAAAAATTCAAAAATAAGCAAATAAATGATTTGTCTAACCAAAGAGAAAACACAGTCAGTTTACAGTTTAGCTTATAGCAAAGAATATGCAGTTGTGAATGTGCTAGATGAGAGCAAGATGAGATCTTTGTTCAAACCAATAGAGAAATGAGTGAAGGAAATTCTTTGGACAATTTTCTCTCTAAAGTTTCTATGGCAATATGCTGGAAATCAAGAGCATGTTAAGGAGTTTGATTATCACACATCTACAGCTCCTAAAATCTTTTTGTTTGTGACATATAATTTTAAGTTATTATTTATTATTATTGTTTGTTTTTCCCCCTGAATCAGCTCTTCCTTTTTATTTCACTATGTTGGGATATCACCTCATATATTGTTTCACTTAATTGAGACCTCATTCACCTCTAATCTCCACTCAGTTAAAGTCTTACCATGTTTACTGTAACACTCACCATCTCATAGAGCATCTCTTGGAATAGACACACTTGTACGTGTTTCTTGGCTTCTTTTGGGAAAACTCGGTATGATTGGAACATTTTCCATGGAATTTGATACTTCATTTTGACCTCTTTTTAGAACATACACCCATGTTTAAAATTGATTGATGTGTTCTGGAATGATGCAACAAACCCTAAATATTCTTTTGACTTTGCTTTCCACATATGTCTGTCACACGATTTGACTATAAAACTAGGAAGAACTGCTCCCTAAGGAAAGTTTAAGAAAAATGATTGTATTATTATTTGTTTTTGCTTTTTGGAGGGGGGAGGTCAGGGCAGTTGCAGCTAAATGACTTGCGCAAGGTCACATGGATAGTAACTAGTTAAGTGACTGAGGCCAGATTTGAACTCAGTCCTCCTGACTCCAGGGCCAGTGCTCTAATCACTCTGCCACCTAGCCACCCCAAAGTTATCACATTAAATGAAGCAAAGTGAGCAGAACGAAGACAATTTATAAATTGACTACAACAATATAAGTGGAAGGGAAAATTAACAAGGAAATAACCGAAATGAAATACTATAAAATTAGAAGCATCAGGTTTGGCACCAATCAGAAGATATATGAGAATAGACATTCACTATAGGTAGCGGACCATGTGGCAGCTAGGTGGCTCAAAAGATAGAGTATTTGGGCTGGAGTTAAGAAAACCTGAATTTAACTTAGCCGTGTGACTTTGGTTAAGTCACTTGACTTTCATTTGCTTTAATCCACTAAAGGAAACAGTAAGCCACTTCAGCAAATTTGCCCCACCCCCCCACCAAAAAAAATGACACGTTTGCCTCTCTATCATCCACAATGTCATGAAGAGTTATTCATGAAGAGTTAATCATGACTGAACAACAGCAACAACAAATAAGAGGACCATTGGTACACAACCCTACATGTAACATCCAATATTTTCATTATATTCATGTGTTTTGCTGAACATTTTCCCTCTTTTAAAAATAATTATTTTGTTTAGCTAAAATTTTAAAAAATGTATTTTCTAAATATTTTCATTCTGTAAAATTGTATCCAACCATTTCCTTTAATTTGTGTATATGTGTAGGTGTACATGTATTATTGAAATGCGTGTTTTTACATCCGATGGGTTTTTCCCTTTACCCTTCATTCTATTTCTCAGCCACATTTGTTAAGAAAAATAAATTTTAAAAAAAAAGTTAAACAAATTGAACAAAATTAATCAATATAAAAAATCTGACATATAAAATTTTCTATTCCTCCGCATCTCTACTCCAAAAAATTCAGGGAAAACACATTTTCATTTTTCTTCTTAAAGACCAATCCTATTCTCTATAATCTTGCAGTGTTGTTTTCTTTTTTAATTGTTCTATGGAGTCCTTTGTATTTATATTGTGGTTACTATGTGACATTAACAAATATTTATTAAGTGGTTACTATGTACCTGGCGTTATACATAGCATTAGAGATACAAAGAAAGGTAAACAAACAAACTAAAAACAACCCCTGTTCTCAAGAGGTTCATACAATAATAGAAACAACATGTAAAATAACTGTATACAATCAAATTATGAATAGGAAAAAGTAGTCCCAGAGGGAAGACACTGACTTTAAGGAGGAGAGGGAAAACCTTTTGAACATGACTTTATTTAGCATCCAAATTTCATTTAATCACTTAAAATTGTTTTTGTTGATGTTGTTGTTGTTGTTGTTGTTGTTGTTGTTTTTACAAATGTATGCTCAATTCAAAGATATGGCAAGAACAAATATACATTTTCCCCAGACCTCAAGCATATAATATTCCCTGTACCATCTCAGCTTCTGGAGAGATTAGGCTTAAAATTTAGTTCATTTCCTACACAGCATATGTCTCATCAGTTTCACATCCAGAGACTGAATCCTTGCCAGTTTCTGTTTGGGTGGAATCCCAAAGATCATTCCAAACGATTGCTCAGTACTACCTGGGATGTTAAAGTTGACCTGACAGAAATATCTGGACTATATTGCTGAAATCCCAGACTGTGTCTTTGAAACTTCAGGGTTTGAGAATTCACTTTCTGTAGTCACAATGAAAAATTTACAAAAGAAGCCCCATTATTACTATTATTTTTTGGCAGAGGAGAGTATGACCTCTGCAGCAAAAATATCATGATATTTCTCCTTGCATCATGGTTCTTTCACTGGTAATCTTCAGTGTAAGCATTACTTTACTCCCCTAGACATGAATGAGAGCTAGCTCACTACCTCAGACAAGATTGCTAGAATTGACTCAATTTCTTTTGAAGACACTAATAGTTCTAATACATACCAACAATGAGGGAAAAAAAGTCTACTCACAACCATATCACAGGTCAACCAGAACTAGTCACCTAATATCCACAATGTACTTACATAACAATTTTGGAAGTACTCTCTAGTCTTTCACATGGAGATGTAAATCAGCAAGCTTATGAGATGAGGCCCTCATTACATATATAGTCATAATTTTTGTCATATCTGATGTCACATACCCCTAACCACCAACATGTTTGAGGCCTGATGGTCGCACTCAACATGGCTTAGCCAGTCTGCCAAAAATAGTTTTACTGGGCTGTGGTTACTATGTGTGCTATAATCTTCTTGGAACCACAGGTGTGAGCTGGGTGAAAGTTAGATGAACAGCCCTGAAAAAGGCTTGACAGTGCTTACACTGGAGGTGGATTAGGTTTTCATATTTTGTATTGCATATGATTGCATATGTATATGTACATATGTATTAATAATAATCATTAAGATGATAATTTCAGTCTTTACATTGTTGTGTGCATGTTGTTGTTCTCCTTAGAATGTACGCTCCTTGAAGTGAGGTACTTCTTTACACCCATAGGTCTTAGTTCCTATTAGGAACTTCAAAAATGGTTATATATAATTCTTTCAATTTCTTTTTCTTCTCACATTGCTAAAGCTAACATTTCTAGTACCATATTGAATAACAGTGGTGATAATGGACATCATTGTTTCATCCCCCAATCTTATTGGAAATGCTGCTATTTACATATTATTATAATGCTTGTTGATAGTTTTAGGTAGAAGCTACTTATCATTTTAAGGAAGGCTCCATTTTTTCCCATTCTCTCTCCTCTTTTTAATAGGAATAGGTGCTATAATTTGTCAAACCATTTTTCTCCATCTATGAAAATAATCTTATGACTTCTGCTTGTTATGTTGTTGATATGATCAATTATACTGATAGTTTTCCTAATATTGAACCTGATTTAATGATATAAGTCCCAGATGGCCATAGTGTGTTATGTTTATGAAAAATCACTATAATCTCTTTACTAATATTTTATTTAAAATTGTTGATTCTATATTCATTAGGGAAATTGGTTTCTAATTTTCTTTCTCTGTTTTGAGTCTTGCTAGACAGGCATCAGCACCATATATTGTATTATAAAAGAATTTGGTAGGATTCTTACTTTACGTATTCTCCAAGATAGTTTATATAGCATTAAAATTAATTGTTTTGGCAGAGTCAAGATGGCAGAGTAAAAACAGCACTTCCAAGGCTCTCTCCCCACAGATTACCTCCAAAGAGAAAAATGAAACAATAGACTCCTATTTTGGGGGCAAAGAGGATCGAGGCATGGAACAGTCAGAGGACTGTGAGGTCAGAAATCCTGCTCCAAAAGCCCCAAAGGAAAATATGACCTGGTTACAGGCCAGAGAGGACCTTAAGAAGGACTTTAAAAATCAAATAAGAGAAGTGGAGGAAAAATTGGGAAGAGAAATGAGAAGAATGCAGGAAAAGTATGAAATGAGGGTCAACAGCCCGAATGAGGAAAACAACACCTTAAAAATAGACTAACTCAAATGGCAAAGGAGGCCCAAAAGGGCAATGAGGAGAAGAATGCCTTAAAAAGTCGAATTTGCCAGATGGAAAAAGAATCTCAAAAGCTCACTGAGGAGATTCATTCCTTCAGAGTTAGACTGGAGCAAATGGAAGCTAGTGACTTTATGAGAAATCAAGATGCTGTTAAGCAGATGCAAACAAATGAAAGAATAGAAGGCAATGTGAAATATCTCATGGGAAAAACCACTGACCTGGAAAATAGATCCAGGAGAGATAATTTAAAAATTATTGGACTACCTGAAAGCCATGATCAAAGAAAGAACCTGGAAATCACCCTTCAAGAAATTCTCAAGGAAAATTGCCCTGATGTTTTAGACCCAGAGGGCAAAATAGAGGTGGAAAGAATCCACAGATCACCTCCTGAAAAAGATCCCAAAAAGAAAACTCCCAGGAATATTCTAGCCAGGTTCCAGAATCCCCAGATCAAGGAGAAAATACTACAAGCGGCCAGGAAGAAACAATTTCAATATTGTGGAAACACAATCAGAATAGCCCAGGACCTGGCAGCTTCTACAATGAGGGATAGAAGGGCATGGAATATGATATTCCAGAGGGCAAAAGAACTGGGAATGAACCCAAGGGTCACCTACCCAGCAAAACTGAGTATATTGTTTCAGGGGAAAATATGGTCATTCAGTGGAATAGAGGACTTTCAAGCATTCTTGAGGAAAAAACCAGAATTGAATAGAAAATTTGACATCCAGACACAAGAAGCAAGAGATACCTGAGAAGGTAATCAGGGAAAAGAAATCAAAAGGAACTTATCAAAGTTAACCTATTTACATTCCTACATGGAAAAACAATAACTGTGACTGATGAAACTTTTCTCAGTATGAAAATAATGGAAGAAGGGTATATGGTCACATGAATACATATGTGAATGTGTGCATATATGTTTACAGTTATACATGGATAGAGGGCATAGGTTGAATTTGTTGGGAAGGGATGATACCTAAGGGGTGAAATTATGAGGTGAGAGAGGAAAGTGGCAAGAGGAGATGGGGAGAGACAGGGTAGGGTAAACTATCTCATGTAGAAGAAGCAAGGGGAAATGGCTGCAGAGGAGGGGAAGAATAGGAAGGCAAAAAGGCAAAACCACATTCTCATTGAATTTGGTTCAGGGAGAGAATGACATACATACTAAATGGGATATCTCAACCTGCAGCAGAATATGGGGAAGGGGGATGAGGGGAGGGATGATGGATGGGAGGGCATTCTTGGGGGGAGGGGAGGTTGGAATTACCCACTATAGAAGAGGGACAGGATCAAGTAGGGAATGGACCAGGTGGGGAGTGGGATGGGTGGGAGGGAATTATAAGCAGCCTTGTACAATATGTCTACTATGGTAATATTTTGCGTAGTTATACATGTACAACACATACTGAATTACTTATCTTCCCAGAGGGAATGGGTGACAAGGGAGGAAGGGAATGGATCTGAAATTCGAGGTCTTAAAATTAAAAGTTTCAAATATATATAAACACTATTATAGATACTCTTTTGCATGTAATTGGGAGATAAGATGTACAGGCATTGGGGCACAGAGATTCACCTTGCTTTAATGAAAAAGTCAAAGGTGGTAAGGGAGAAGATATGGGAGAGAGCAGATTGGATGGGGGGGATATCTTGTGGGACTGCTATTCTGGGAGAGTGGGTAGGGGAAAAACAGGGAAAAATTGTAACTCAAAATCTGGCGGAAATGAATGATGTAAAACAGAAGTTAATAAAGCATTTGTTTAAATAAAAAAATAATTGGTTTTTTTTTAATGCTTGATAGAATGATAGAATTCATTTATAAATCCAATTGGCCCTAGAGATATTTTCTTAGGGAGTTCATTGTTGGTTGCTCAATTCCTTTTTTGGAAATTGGGCTATTTACATATTTTATTTCCTCTCCTGCTAATCTGGGCAATGTCTATATTTGTAAACATTCATCTATTTCACTAAGATTGTCAAATTTATTGTCATAATTTGGGTCAAAATAGTTCCTAATTATCATTTTAATTTCCTCTTTGTTGTTGATGAATTCACCCTTTTCAATTTGGTTTACTTTTTTTTTAAATCAAATTAATCCAAGTTCTATCAGTTTTATTGGGTTCCTTCCCATAATGTCAGCTCTTAATTTTATTTATTATTTTAATAGTTTCCTTAATTTCAACTTTATTAATCTCTCCTTTGGTTTCCAGTATTTCTAATTTGGTTTTAATTAAGTTTTTTAAAATTTGTTCTTTTCCCAGCTTTTTTTAGTTGCATGATCTGTTTATTAATCTCCTCTTTCTCTATTTTATTGAAGTAAGCATTTAGAGATATAAAATTTCCCCTAAGAACTTCATTTGCTACATCCCATAAGATTTGGTATGTTGTATCATTATTATCATTATCTTGTATGGAATTATTGATTGTTTCTATGATATTTTTGTTTGACCCACTCATTCTTTAGGATTAGATTATTTAGTTTACAATTAATTTTTAGTCTATATTGCCATGGACCTTTATTGAATGTAACTTTTGTTGCATCATGACCTGAAAAGGATCAATTTAACATCTCTACTTTCTTCATTGAATTGTGTAGTCTTTATTCCCTAAAGTATGGTCAATTTTTGTTTATGTGTCATGTACCAGTGAAAAAAATATATTCCTTTCTGTCCCCATTCTGTTTTCCTGGAGGTTTGCCTTATCTAACATTGCTAAAGTTCCATTCATCTCCTTAACTTCTTTCTTATTTTGTGTTTAGATTCGTCTAGTTCTGGGGCGGCTAGGTGGTGCAGTGAATAGAGCACCAGCCCTGGAGTCAGGAGGACTTGAGTTCAAATCCAGCCTTAGAGACTTAACGCAAAAACTAACCAAGTGACCTTGGGCAAGTCACTTAACCCCAATTGCCCTCCAAAAATAAAAAAAAAAAGATATATCTTGTTCTGATAGGGAGAGGTTGAAGTCCTCCACTATTATAGTTTTGCTCTCTATTTCTTCCTGAAATTTCCTTAATTTCTCCCTTAAGAATTTTTTTTAAAGCAATTGGGGTTAAGTAACTTGCTCAAGGTTACACGGCTAGTCATTATTTGTGTGTGGGTGCTCATTTTCTGAGGCTGGATTTGATCTCGGGTCATCCCAACTCCGAGTCCGGCGCTCTTACTCACTGCGCCACCTGGCCGCCCCTTTAGGGCAATTGGGGTGGGGTTAAGTAACTTGCCCTAGGTTACAGGGCTAGGTTTTTGTTTGTGTGGGTTAAATGTCTGAGGCCAGCTGCAAACTCAGGTCCTTCTGACTCCAGGGCCAGCGCTCTATTCACTGTGCCACCTAGCCGCCCCTCCCTTAAGAATTTTTATGCTACCTCACTGGGTGCACATATATTTAACAATGATGTAACTTCATTGTCTACAATTCTTTTTTTTTTCTCTTTGAATTAGAACTATTTTTGCTTTTGCTGTGTCTGAGATCAGGATTGCTACCCAGGCTTTATTTTATTTTATTTTTTCTTATTTCAGCTGAAGCATAAGATATTCTGCTCCATTCTTTTACCCTTTCTATGTGTGTATCCTTCTACTTCAAATGTGTTTCTTGGAAGCAACTGTAATGGTAATGTAATTTGAATTTGAAGATTCCTTTGTGTGGGCAAAAGTAGAAAGTACTTAGTACTTAGTAACTAATGAAGCCTCTGTTGGGGAAACAGAAAGTATAAACTCCTATCTCCTATTGCTGATGTAACAGGAAGGGGTTGGCTGAAACAGGAAGCTAATTTTGTGTGTATATATGAAAAAGTCCCAGAGAGGCACAGTCAGAATTTCTTGGGACCAGCATCTGGTGGTGAAACACCTACAGAAGAGAGAATGGAGAACTGAGCCAGAATTTCCTGAGAACTTGTGGTAGTGGAGCTTCTTCTGAACAGGAGCCCAGGAGCCCAAGTGATAGAGGAGCCCAGGAGCCCAGGAGCCCAGGAACAAGGAACAAGGAGGCCAGGAGAAGACTCAGGAAACAGAAAACTGAGGAAGCATGACCAGGATACTGAAACTTTGTGCCTTGGTTGAGCCTTAAATTCCTGGGAGCAGAAATTATGAAGGAATTGAGGTGGACTGGACCCTGTGAAATTCAGTGCAGAGCAGGACCTACCCAGAGAGCTGGACAAGGAACTAGGAGCTGTCTGCCATTGAACCCAGGTGACAGTCTGGCAAATCCAGGTAGAATCTGGTACCATGGAAGGGGATCCAGGAAATCTGAGAACTGTCCCCAAGTCAAGATGAAAAGACCCCTCTGCATAATGAGTAATGATGAAATTGTAGTTTACTACTGACCTAAGGGTGGAGGGTCTGTATTTTCTATTGAACTCAGTGATTAATGATACTTAATAATTGATTGCTGAATAAGTGACTGATTGAGTTAACTTAAGTGTTCCCCATGAATGGAAGACTGCCCCATGACTAGAAGACTTTGACTATGGTACTGTGAGATGATTATTCTAAATATTGTGACCACTTTGGTGAAAACTATGTGGCCATTTTAATGATAAGCTGTTGTGAATACTATATTGTGATTTTCTTTTTTTTTTTAAACAAATGCTTTATTAACTTCTGTTTTACATCATTCATTTCCGCCAGATTTTGAGTTACAATCATCTTCCCCCTGTTATTCCCCTACCCAGCCTCCCAGAATAGTAGTCCCACAAGATATCGCTTCCTCCAATCTGCTCTCTCCCATACCCCCATCGACTTTTCCATTAGAGGAAGGTGAATCTTTGTGTCCCGATGCCTGCACATCTTATCTCCCTATTACAAGCAAAAGAGTATTAATAATAGTATTTATATATATTTGAAACATCTAATGTTACGACCTCGAATTTCAGATCCATTTCCTTCCTCCCTTGTCACCCATTCCTTCTTGGGAGATAAGTAATTCAGTATATGTTGTACATGTCTAGCTATGCAAAACATTATCATAGTAGATATATTGTACAAGGCTGCTTATAATTCCCTCCCACTCATCCCACCCCCCACCTGGTCCATTCCCTACATGATCCTGTCCCTCTTCTATAGTGGGTACTTCCAACCTCCCCTCACCCCAAGGATGCCCTCCCATCCATCATCCCTCCTCTCATCCCCCTTCCCCCTATCCTGCTGCAGGTTGAGATATCCCATTTAGTATGTATGTCATTTTCTCCCTGAACCAAATTCAATGTGAATGTGGTTTTGCCTTTTTAGCCTTCCTTATTCTCCCCCTCCTTTGCAACCACTTCCCCTTGCTTCTTCTACATGGGATAGTTTACCCTACCCTGTCTCTCCCCATCTCCTCTTGCCACTTTCCTCTCTCACCTCATAATTTCATCCCTTGAGTATTCTCCCTTCCCAACAAATTCAACCTATGCCCTCTATCCATATATAACTGTAACCATATACACACACATTCACATATGTATTCATATGACCACACCCCCTTCTTCCATTATTTTCATAGTGAGAAAGATATCATCAGTCACAGATATTGCTTTTCCATATAGGAATGTAAATAGTTCAACTTTGATAAGTTCCTTTTGATTTCTTTTCCCTGATTACCTTCTCAGGCATCTCTTACTTCTTGCGTCTGGATGACAAATTTTCTATTCAACTCTGGTTTTTTCCTCAAGAATGCTTGAAAGTCCTCTATTCCACTGAATGACCATATTTTCCCCTGAAACAAAATACTCAATTTTGCTGGGTAGGTGACCCTTGGGTTCATTCCCAGTTCTTTTGCCCTCTGGAATATCATATTCCATGCCCTTCAATCCCTCAGTGTAGAAGCTGCCAGGTCCTGGGCTATTCTGATTGTGTTTCCACAATATTGAAATTGTTTCTTCCTGGCTGCTTGTAGTATTTTCTCCTTGATCTGGGGATTCTGGAACCTGGCTATAATATTCCTGGGAGTTTTCTTTTTGGGATCTTTTTCAGGAGGTGATCTGTGGATTCTTTCAACCTCTATTTTGCCCTCTGGATCTAAAACATCAGGGCAGTTTTCCTTGAGAATTTCTTGAAGGGTGATTTCTAGGTTCTTTCCTTGATCATGGCTTTCAGGTAGTCCAATAATTTTTATATTGTCTCTCCTGGATCTATTCTCCAGGTCAGTGGTTTTTCCCATGAGATATTTCACATTGCCTTCTAATCTTTCGTTTGTTTGGATCTGCTTAACAGCATCTTGATTTCTCATAAAGTCATTAGCTTCCATTTGCTCCAGTCTAACTCTGAAGGAATGAATCTCCTCAGTGAACTTTTGAGATTCTTTTTCCATCTGGCAAATTCGACTTTTTAAGGCATTCTTCTCCTCATTGCCCTTTTGGGCCTCCTTTGCCATTTGAGTTAGTCTATTTTTTAAGGTGTTGTTTTCCTCAGTCAGGCTGTTGACCCTCATTTCATACTTTTCCTGCATCCTTCTCATTTCTCTTTCCAATTTTTCCTCCACTTCTCTTATTTGATTTTTAAAGTCCTTCTTAAGGTCCTCTATGGCCTGCAACCCGCTCATGTTTTCCCCTGGGGCTTTTGGAGCAGGACTTCTGACCTCACAGTCCTTTTCCTGCTCTATGCCCCCAAAATAGGAGTCTAGGGTTGCATTTTTCTGTTTCCTTTGCCTTGGCATGTTGCCACTTAATTGCTTGACTTTTGGGCTTGTTGCCACACTATGGCTTTAAGGCCAGCTAGAGGAATTTTCGTCCGAACGTGTGGGGGGCAACTTCCGTTTCTGGCAAGCTGTAAACCCACCCACAACTTCCACCCTAGATCACAATCCAGATCCAGGGAGGTTAAAGCAAGAGCGATTACCCCCCAAGACTGATCGCTGGATCTCCCCACGATTTGTAGGCTGGGAGCCCGAGCTGCCTCTGAAAACTACAAAATGGCGTGTCTCCTCAGCAGCTTCTAGCCCCAGGGGAGGGAGCTGACGCATTCCCCAAATACAGGTCCCAAAGTCCATAGGACACTAACCTCTTACTTTGTCCTAGGCATGTCTATGTTGATAATTCTGGAGTGGCCACAGCTCCTGGTGTTCTGGGGTTCCTCCAGCTGGCTGCTGGCCCTGCCGCTCTGGGGCTAAAACCTCGTCTCACGCGGACCTGGGCTCGGCTCGGCTCCTGCGCTCTGAGCTCTGCGCGCTGCCGGCTCCCAGACTGCTGCGCTGGTCCTTCCTGCAGGGCTGCTGGGCTGTCCTCAGCGAGAGGTTAGCTTCTCTGTGTCGTTCTGTGGGTGCTGGGGCTCCAGAAGTTGTTCAGAGTCCTTTTTTACATAGTTTGTGGGGAATCTGGGGGCAGAGAGGCTTGGACAAGCTGTTTCTACTCTGCCATCTTGGCTCCGCCCCCTATATTGTGATTTTCTGTGATAAGTTATAATATTATAATGCTGTACCTTGATTTTCTGTGAATGGTTTGCTTTAATTTATTATGGAATAAATAGAGTGTTCACTATACTGTGTAATCAGAACCTTAAAAGCTGTTCATAGTAACATTCTTCTGGAAAGTTTCTGTGCATGGCATTATAGCAACATGTTATAGGACTATGTTTTTTAATCCACTATTCTATTTACTTCTGTTTTATGGGAGACTTCGACCCATTAACATTCAGAGTTATGATTATTATCTATATCTTTTTCTCCATCCAACCCCTCCACTTTTATACTTTTCTTTATCCTTGCTCCTTTCCCCCCTCTAGTTTTGCTTTTGACCACTGCCTCCCTCAATATGTCCACTTTTCTATCAGTATTATTCTTTCTCTATTCACATACTCTTCACCTAAACTATTTCTCTATTCACCCACCCTTTTTCTTTCACTATTCATTTGTTAGTTCTTTCTTCCCTTCTGGCCACCCCCTTCTTTATCTTTCCCCTTTCCTCTCATACTTCCTATAGGGTAAGTTGCTTTTCAATATCTGAGTGTATTGTTGTCTCTTTGAGCCAAATCTGATTAGAGTAAGGCTCAAACAATGCTCATCTCCCTCCCTTATTTAATGTAACTGGTCTTTTTGCCTCCTCATGTGATATTATTTACCATTTTCTGCCTCCTCCTTTCCTCTTCTCCCATTAAAATCCCTTTTCAACACTTAATTAGGTATTTTATTATCACATCAAAGTCAATTTGTACCCACACTGTCTTTATTTGTATATCCCTTCTAAATATCATAATAAAGATAAAATTCTCAAGAGTTAAAAGTATCATCTTCCCATGTAGTTTGCCTCTATTGAATAACATTTTTTTTCTTTTCTGTTTATCTTTTTATACCTCTTTCAAGTATTTTATTTGAGGGTCAAACTTTCTGTTGAGCTCTGGTCTTTTCATAAGAAAGCTTTGAAAGTCCCTTATTTCATTGAATATCCACTCCTCCCCTGAAATATATTCAGTTTTGCTGGATACTTGATACTTAGTTGTAATTCAAGCTTATATAATATCAAATTTTATACCTTACAGTATTTTAATAGAGAAGCTTCAAGGTACTTTGCAGTCATGATGTTGATTCCATGATGTTTGATTTTTTTTTCCTCCTGGCTCTTTGCGGTATTTTCTCTTTGACTTGGTGATTTTGGAATTTGACCACATTATTCCTTTGTGTCCTTAATTCTGGATCACTTTCACAAGGTGATCGGTGAATTCTTTTGATGAGTATTTTATTCTCTGGTTATAGGATCTCAGGGAAGTTTTCTTGATGACTTCCTGAAAGATGATGTCCATATTCTTTTTCATCATGTCTTTCAGGTAGAGCAATAATTTTTAAATTGTCTCTCCTGGATCTATTTTCCTGGTCAGCTGTTTTTCCAATGAGGTATTTTATATTTTCTTCTATTTTTTTAGTTTTTAAATGTTTTCTTCTGTTTTTTAATTTTTTTTAATTTTTAATTGATTGATTCTTAATGTTTCATAGAATCATTAGCTTCCACTTGCTCAATTCTAATTTTTAAGGAATTGTTTTCTTCAGTTAGTTTTTAGATCACTTCTGTCTTTTGGCCAAGTCTTCTTTTAAAGGAGTTTTCTGTTTAGTGAGTTTTTCTGCCTCCTTTTTCACTTATTCTGTTTTGTTTTGTAAAGGCTCTTTTTCTTCACTGTATTTTTCCCATTTGCCAAATTGTGTTTTTTAAGGAATTATTTTCTAAAATTATTGTTCTTCCTTTTCCAAGATTGACTCTCTCTTGCAAACCTTTTATATCTTTTCCCAATTTTTACTCTACTTTAATTATTTGACTTTGAAAATTACTCTTGAATTCAAGATGGCAGAGTAGAAACAGGAATTCCACATGGCTCCTGCTTCTAACTCCTCCAAATCATGTAAAAAATAACTCTAGACAATCTTTGGAGCCACAGAGCCCACAAAATGACAGAGAGACCCTAACCTCCCACTGAAGACATCCCAGCACACTGGCAGGAAGGGGACAACTTGGGCTTGGAAGCCAAGCCCAGCCCTGCAGAAGCCAGAGATTTTAGGCTCAAGGTGGCCTGTCCAACCCTGGCTGGAGGTACCACAGATCACCAGCAGCTGAGGTGGTTTCCAGAATTATCAACCCAAATACGCCAAGGACAAAGTGAGAGGTCAGAGTAGATTTTGCAGGAACAAGGAATTTGGTAGTGCAGTCTGGCCTTTGCTCCTGGGGTGAGAAGTAGTTGAGGATCCATGGGTGTGCAGCCACTTGTCATGTGGCTGCTTCAGAGCCCCAGGCCTGCAGATTGTAGGGGGGCATGCTACCAGACCAAGGGGTATTTACTCTTGCTTTAACCTGCTTGGATTTGGATCACTGTCCTGGTTGGAGGTCCTGGGGTGCATGAACATTTTGCTGGAGAGTGTTTGGAGGCTTCATAGAGGGTACCCAACTCCACCATCTGCAAAAACCCCTGGGATAGGGGAAAAAAAAACTCTCCTTCCCGGTAGCAGAGTTCTACTGTGGCAAAAGGCTCAAAAGTCAAGTAATTGAGTGGCAACATGAGTTAGAAGAGGAAGGAAAGCAAACAGAGCAATCCAACATTAAACTCCTATTTCAGGGACAAAAAGGACCAAAGCATGGAACAGGAGGAATACAATGAAGTCAGAGATCCTGCACCAAAAGCTTCCAAGAAAAATATGAGTTGGTTACAGGCTATAGAGGAGGTTAAAAAGGATTTTGAAAAACAAATAAGAGAAGTGGAGGAAAAATTGGGAAGAGAAATGAGAACAATGCAAGAAAATTGTGAAATGAGACACAACAACCTGACTAAAGAACAAAATACCTTAAAAATAGAATAACATAGATGGCAAAAGATGTTCAAACAGGCAATTAGGGAAAGAATGCCTTGAAAAGCCAAATTTGCCACATAGAAAGAGAATTTCAAAAGCTCACTGAAGAGAATAATTCATTATGAATGGAAAGCTAGTAACTTTATGAGAAATCAAAATACTATTAAGCAGTTTCCAACAAATTTAAAAAAATAGAAGGCAATATGAAATATCTCATTGGAAAAACCACTGGTCTGGAAAATAGATCCAGGAGAGATAATTAAAAAATTATGCAATTACCTGACAGACGTGATCAAAAAAATGATCCTAGAAATCACCATTCCAGAAATTCTCAAGGAAAATTGCCCTGATATTTTAGAACCAGAGGGCAAAATAGAAGTTGAAAGTATACACCAATCACCTCCTGAAAAAAATGCTAAAAAGAAAACTTAGAAATATTATAGCCAGTTTCTGGAGTTCCCAGATCAAGGAGAATGTATTACAAGCAGCCAGGAAGAAAAAAGTTCAATATTGTGGAAAAACAATCAGGATAACACATGATCTGGCAGCTACTTCACTGGGGGATTGAAGGCCTTCGAATATGATATTCTGGATGTCAAAGGAGCTGGAAATAAAACCAAGAATCACCTACTATGCAAAACTGAGTATCATGTTTCAGGAGAAAATAGGGTCATTCAGTGGAATAGAGGACTTTCAAGCATTCTTGATGAAAAAAACTGAGTTGAATAGGAAATTTGACATTCAGATAAAAGAAGGAAGAGGAGCATGAAAAGGTAAACAGGGAAAATAAATCATAAGGAACTTATCAAATTTGAACTATTAACATTCCTAAATGGAAATAAAGATAATTGTAACTTATGAAACTTTTCTCAGTATGAGAATAGTTGAAGGTAATAGAAATGTGTGGATAGATACACATACATACACATATGTCGATATAAGAGGGTATATGGATGTATGAATGCATATGTGAGTGTGTGTATATACATGCACAGGTATATATAGACAGAAGGCATAGGACTAATTTAATAAGAAGGGATGATACTTAAAAGGTGAAATTATGAGGTGAGAGGGGAATAAAATGAGAGGAGATGGGGAGAGATAGAATGGGGTAAATTATCTCATATAGAAGAGGCAAGGGAGAACTTTTACAATGGTGGGGAAGAAGAGGAAGGCAAAAGGGAATGAGTCAAAGTTATTCCCATTGAATTTGACTTACAGAGGGAATGGCATACACACTGAATAGGGTATTTCACCCCACAGGACAGTAGGGGGGGAAGGGGAAGAGAGGGGGGATGATGGAATAGAGGGAGGGTGGGGCAAGGAATTTGGAAGCACCAACTTTTGGAAAGGCACAGGATCAAAGTAGCGAACAGAATGAAAGGGGTGGGATAGGATGGAGGGAAATATAGTCAGCTTTTCACAATATATCCACTATTGATATGTTTAGCATAGCTACACAGGTACAACCTATACTTAATTGCTTATCTTGCCAGTGAGTGTGAGTAATGAGGAAGGAAGGGAAAGAATCTGGAATTCAAAGTTTTAAAGTAAAATGTTCCTACATATACATACATACATATATTTAACATGTAACTGGGAAATACAGACACTGGGGCATAGAGTTCCACCATGCCCTACTGGAAAAATCAGAGAAAGGATGGGGGAAGATATCGGAGAGAGCAGATTGGTTGTTTTGGGATGCCTGGTAGTAAAAATGGGGAGAAAATTTATAACTCAAAATCTTGTGGACATGAATGATGTAAACTAAAAAATAAAAAGAAAGAGAAAAAACTGCTCTTGACCTCTTCAAAGAAGGCTTTTTGGGCTTGGGATGACTTTATATTTCACTTTGAGGTTTTTGATTTGGTTATTTTGGTGTCTGTGCATGTGGTGTGTATGTATGTGTGTACCATACTCCCAACTAATGGATCCCAAAGTCCACATTGCACTGACCTCTCACTTTGTCTTTAGCATCTATGTGTTGATAATTCTGGAGGACCATAGCTGCTGGTGATCTGGAGTCCCTCCAGATGGTGTTTGCTCAGGCTTCCCTGTGGCTAAAACCTCTGGATCACTCGGGGCTGGGGTCAGCTTCCCAAGTGCTGCACTGGCCGATTCCTGCCAACATGCCAGGCTGTCCTCAGCGGGAGATTAGCTTCTCTGTCCTTCTGTGGGTTTTGTAGCTCCAAAGTTTGTTCAGAGTCACCTTTCACATGAATTGGAGGAGGTGAGAGCTGGAGCCCTACAGAAGTCCTGTTTCTACTCTGCCATCTTGACTCTGCCCCTTAGATACTTTTCTTTAAGTAATGCTTGTCTTCAGTGGTTTTTTAATATAGCTTTTATGTTTAGTCACTTCTTTTTCATAAGTTCTCTTCATAGGATTTTTGTGCTCCTTTTACCTTTTGGCTTATTCTGTTTTTAAAATTGTTATTTTCATCATTATTTTTCTGTCTTCTTTACCAGAACTTTGACCCTTTTTTGTAATTTTCTTGAATCAGTCTTATTTTTTCCTGAATTTTTCTTTTACTTCCTTTATTTTACTTTACAACTTTTTTTTGATGACTTCCAAAAATTATTTAGGCCCTAGAATAATTCACATTTTTTTTCTTGAGTTTTTGTATTTATTTCTTGTGATTTTCTTGGCTTCTGAGTTTGTTTTGATCTTCCATATCACCATAGTAACGTTCTATGGTGAGGTTCTTGTTTGTTTGCTCATTCTCTGGTCTATTTTTTATCTTTTAACCTTATATTATTTTTTGGGCTTTGATACAGGAGTCGAGGGGCCACTGCCCCAAACTTCAGGTTTCTCATGTTGCTTGTTGTCAAAGCCAGTTCTGTGGTTCCCTAAGCTTTCAGTTCTTCCAAGTAGTATGATTTTAGGAGATCTTAGTCACTGCTCTCTTGGTCTGTGCTCTACTTTGTGAATGACCATAAACACTATTTTCTACCTTAAACTGACTACAATCCTTACTACCTTTTGGTCCCAGCCTTTCTTATTCCAATCCTTTTCCTTTGACTATGACCCGGAAACTGACAATGTAATCTTCTGACCAGTCGTCTGACCTCTCTACCATCTACCTGCTGAGATTTCTGGAAGCTGCTGCTGAAAATCCATTTGCTTACAAGTTCTGTTGCTGGTTTACTGGGCCATGACCTACATGTGAATGTACTCCATTCTCAACCCTTTGAGATAAATTTTTCTTATTGAACTTCTAAGTTGTCTTACACTGGAAGATTCTTTCACCCTATCTTTTTGTTTGTTCTGCTGCTTCTGAATTTATTTTGAGGTGGTATCCTATATTTTTTTGGATGGGAATTTGTGAAATTTCAAAGGAGGACCTTGGCCATCTTGATTCCACCCCTAAATCTGAGTTTTAGAATTTCAATGGACTTTCAAGATCATTTAGGTTAGCCTCTGTTTTTGTTTTTGTTTTTTTTTGTTTTTTTTGTTTTTTTTTATGATGAGGAAATCTGTAGCCAAAAGAAGTGTCTTCCTAGAATCAACCCAGATAATAGTAAGCAGTGCCAGGTTTCTCTCCAGAATCAAAGACAGCTATTATAATTATTTCTTTGCTTAAAATGCCCTTTGTCTATTGAATTCTTACCTGTCCTTTAAATCTCAATACAGATTTTTATCTCTTTATAATCATATATTTAAAAATATATAGAAACATAGAGGCCATTAGGCCCAAATGTTTCACTTTGTAGCTGAGATATGTGATGTGTGGAGAAGTTACATGACTTGCCTAGGGTCATAATACTAGCAACTGTCTGAAAAAGTATTCCAACCCATTTGTTGTGGAATTTAAACACATCACTATTGATTACTCATACTTCCTCTACCATTCAATGAAGCCTTAGTTAATCATATGTCCTCCATCTCTGTAAGTAATGACTTCTAATTTAATTGTTAATTTAACTGAACTGTATTTTTTAGATATAAAAGCTACTTTGTAATGACTCAGAGAGGACATAGTATCTAAATATTATATGTAGTAACGTAAATATTTAGTAACATAATATTAGGACCAACCATCTTGCTTAGTATTTAGTAACATAATACTGGAGACCAACCAACTTGAATTTTCCTTTTAATTGAAAAGAGACTTTTTATTTCATTGGTTGTAATGTTGCTACATACATACATATATACATATATATATAATATACATATTATATATATGCACAAATGTACTTTTGTGATTTTGAAATTCATTGAAGTGTTATATTAGAATTTTTAAGCAGCAGATTTTCTCTTTAATCTACATACTATTCACTTTAGAAATTATATTATCTAAGTAATATGATTTGGTACGGAGAAGCAACATTTCTGAGTCTCAGCTGTAGCTAAAACCTGGCCTTGAATTTCAGAATATTCCCAAGAGTTAGAGTACAGGCTTTTACTCTTTTCAAATAGTGATACAAGTGGTTGAATAATTTCCTGAGAAAAATGCCTGAACCAGTCTATAGGGAATTTAATATAATTTAATATAAAGTCTGCTCTGTGGGAAGACAGACTGGGAATACAATAATCCCTCACTCTTTTCACTGACAATCTTGAGTTAGTACATGAACCCTACTCTTTAGAGCTCTATCTCATGCACACAAAAATTATCCTGATACTTTGACTTTATATTTGTATTTATATTTGGCAAGGCATGTACATTAGTGTAACAACTCATTTGTTTTTATTTATTCATTTTCTACCCACAAGCAAAGACAATACATTTATTGGGATCTTTTTCAGGATGTGAGTAGTGGATTCTTTCAACCTCTATTTTGCCCTCTGATTCTAAAACATTGTAATGGAAATGCAAATTTAAAGATCTTCCCTGCCCCTAGGCCCTTTGACTGGCTTAAGAGACTCTAAGAACCTTCCTTGATTTGAAAATATACTCTGCCTCCTAAAAGGCTGAATGTGGTCACAGGAAGCCTGTGGCAGGAGGCTTAGTTTTCAGGAATTCCTACACCTTGATGCTGTGTGATTGGGCAGTGGGTCAAGAGGGTGGTTACATTCTCTGACCCAGGAGAAAGCTATATAATCCCTGATATGAGGCTTTGCTTTGGGACTCACTTTGAGAAGTGTTGTGTGATTTGACCAGATGATACTCTGGGCAGCTGTTGAGAGCCCCCCAGCTTTGAAAACCCAGATGTTGATGCTCCTCTCCCTGGTAACTGTGATTTAGTATTGATGTAATAGTTGGGCACTTCAGAAGCCTGTCTGCTTGATATGTTTGTTTCTCTGTTTGGTAAGTTCTGTCTGTATACTCTGAAGTTCAGGGTACTGACATTTTCCCCCTGAAACAGGTAAATGATATATTTGATGGGTTAAAGTAAGCTTGTTAACACATTTTGAATTGCTTTCCTTTAGAAAAGCAGATCTAAGAACCTGTGTTGGCAGCTACCCTGGGGATGTTGGGGTGCTTGCTGCTACAAATATCAGGGCAGTTTTCCTTGAGAATTTCTTGGAGGATGATTTCTACGTTCTTTCTTTGATCATGGCTTTCAGGTAGTCCAATAATTTTTGGGTCAGTAGCTTTTTTTCCAATGAGATATTTCACATTGCATTCTATTCTTTCATTTATTTGGATCTGTTTAACAGTATCTTGATTTCTCATAAAGTCACTAGCTTCCATTTGCTCCAATCTTATTCTGAAAGAATTATTATCCTCAGTGAGCTTTTGATATTCTTTTTCCATGTGACAAATTTGGATTTTTAAGGTATTTTTCTCCTGATTGCCTTTTTGAGACTCTTTTGCCATTTGAGTTAGTCTATTTTTTGAGGTCTTATTTTCCTCAGGCTGCTGATGCTTATTTTATAATTTTCTTGCGTTGTTCTCATTTCCCTTCCCAATTTTTGCTCCACTTCTCTTATCTGTTTCTTAAGGTTCTCCATGGCCTCTAATCAGCTCATATTTTCCTTTGAATCTATTGGTGCAGGAGTTCTGAATTCACTGGCTTCCTCCTGTTCCATGCTTTGATCCTTTTTGTCCCAAAAATAGGAGTCTAATGTTGGATACTTCTCTTTGTTTTGCTTCCTTTGCCTGGTCATGCTGCAACTCATTTACTTGATTTTTGGGCTTTTTGCTACAGTAGAACTGTGCCACCAAGCATAACTGTAATTTTAACAAAGTTTCTCCATCTATTCTTCACTCCCTTCTCCCTTCTTTTCCTCTTCTTTTTTCCTCTTTCTTCTCCTCTTCCTCCTTCTCTTCCATTTCCTCCTCCTCCTCCTTCTTTCTTTTCCTTCTCCTCCTTTTAGTCCTCCTCCTCCTTCCTCTTCTCTTCTTCTTCCTCTTCTCTTTCATCTTCTCCTCCATCTTCTTTCCTTCCTGCATTTTTCCTTCCTTCCTTCCTTCCCTCCTTCCTTCTTTCCTTCCTCTTTATTTCCTTTCAACTTTTACCTATTGCTCCTGGATCAGCCTCGGAGATCATGCCATCTGGTTGGTTGTTTTTCTTCATTCTCAGAGAGGATCAAACTAACATCACTATGTTGGAATAACTGTACAGTATGTTATTATGATATCAAAAGGGTCTACCATAGTTCAAGTACAAATAGTCCCTGTGAACATTTTATGTGAAAATGTCTCTAAATTTTGCTTCTCGTTTTCCTTTTGGGTTACTGAAATTCTGCTTTATTCATAGAGCACAATGCTTTCTTTGATGTGGCCATGCCATGCTGGGCAGTCCTTTAAAAGTGTCTCACATGTCACACAATCAGTTCCTAAGGTCCTCAGAGAAACAAAATGCCAAACAAGTTTAATAAGGACAGCTCTTCTGTTCCCTTGATTCTTTCCCTTTTGAAGCTAAGCATCCATAGTTCTTTCATCTAATCCTGATGTAGCATTAAAATGAGGTCATTAACCTTTTTATGTTCATGAGAGAAAACGAAACTTACTTTCAGTGCTTATAAAATATAATTAACCACTTCTATTTCTAGGGGTGATGCTTTTTTTAAATTTATTTTTGTCTTTATTAATTTGTTTGTTTACTTTTAGTTTACAAGATTCAATTCCACAATTCCTTGAGTTTCAAATTTTCTTTCCCTCCTTCCCCTCCTCTCCCCATGATGGCATACAATCAAGTATAGGATCCGCAAATACTTTCACATTAGACATTAGTCAGGTTACAAAGGTGGATTGTACCAGAGGGAATGAAAAATGGCAAAGAGGAAATAAAACCAAACAAGAAAAAGAAAAAGATCAAATAGTTTGCTTCAATCAGGATTCACACTCAGTTTTTTTCTAGTTCTTTCTCTGGATGTAGATTTCTCTCTCCATCATGAGTCTTTTGGGACTGATTTATATCACTGCATTGCTGAGAAGAGTCCAGTCTATCATAGTTTGTCTTCACACATATGTTGTGTCTGTGATTGTAAACAAATTTCTCCTGGTTCTGCTCTTCTCACTCAGCATCAGTTTATATAAGCCTCTCCAGGTAAATATGAAGTCCATCTGCTCCTTGTTTCTTATGGCACAAAAGTATTCCATTACATGCATATACCACAACTTGTTTAGCCATTCCCCAATTGATGGGCACCCCCTTAATTTCTGATAATGCTTCTTAATATCTCAGATCTGCATGTGTTAGTAAAGAAATGACAATTCAAGTCAACAACATTTGTGGAAGGCCTACTCTGCAAGACACTGAGCTAGGCAATGAAATTGATAATGTACTAAGAAGTATAGACCATGGTCTGTGTCTGTGCCTTTAAGAAGCTTCAAATCAGATTTGAAGACACAAAGTTAGTGATAGGAACTAATATTAGTCAATGTTCATATTGCCACTGTGACAAATAGAGGCAAAACCAAGATGTCATGGTGTTAAGATGCAGTTCTATAAGCTCGTTTCTCCAAAACTCATCTAAATAGATATAGAAAATGTACCAGACTGAATCATGATGAAAAAACTGAGGCAAAAAAAAGCACATTGAATCTGATGTACTGCTCAGCATAGTATAGAAATACAAGTAGGAAAATCTGAGGAGTATGGGGACTGTTCTGGGTTAGGAGCTTGAAGTCTGCACTCCAACATTCAGGGAGGAGAGGATTCAGACTTGAGGCACCACCCGGTCCCACAGTGTGGCACTGAGACTGGGAAATATGCTAACTGGCATCTTGTCATCTTCTATCTATTTCTGTTTCACAGATCCAGGATGGATTGAGAAAAGAAACTGTTCAGGAGGTGGCTATCCTAGGAAGGGAGATTATAGGTGACATACTAAGTTAGGAGGAAATTCAAAGCTACCACCATCAGCAGCAGCAGTAGTGGTGTGGCTTAGATAATGGGCAAAAAGCAGGGTCTCATATCTAACATCCACTCCAATCTGCAGAGATGTAATGAGGACAAGAATTGAAGACCTAAGTGAAGCCAGCATTTCTATTACTCTGAACCAACAGAGCTTTCCAGCTGACTGAGAGTGGTGGGGTTCAATAGCAATCTACTCTTGCTCTGACCCAAACTCGAGTCAGGATCTTGCAGAGCCAAGAACAGGAGGATAACAATTAGACTTTGCCATTGAACAGACTATATTGACTGACCTGAAAGTTTCTTATAGGTCCCCAGATTGTCACCAGTATCTTGTAATAACATATTATTCAATTCTCTAAGGAAGTTGCAAAAGGATGAACCTTCCCTCCAGAAGTGCTACAGAGGTCTATATCATCATCCAGAGCAGGCTGGAAAAAGAAGCAAATTAAAAAAAAAAAAACATGTGTATATATATATATATATATATCCCCACCACAAAAAGTTATAAAAATGGAAAGACAGGTCAAGAAACAAATTCAAATGAATCAAATGACTTCAAAATATTCATATGAAAATCCTTAGAGAAAAACATTTTGAGTACAATTTTGAGTACAACTCAGTGAGAACTCCTGGAACAGATGAAGTAAAAGTATAAAAGAATTAATCATTTTTAATAAATGCAATGAAGACAATTAAATGAGAAATGGAAGATATATGAGACTTATGGGGAAAAAAGCTTGAAAGGGAACTAACAGCTTGGCAGAAGAGATACAAAACCTTGATTAAAAAGCAGACTGAAAATTTGAAAGGACCAAATAGAAGCAAATGACTCCATAAGGCAATAAGAAATATTACAGCAAAACCAAACCTGAAAAGAAATAGAAGAAAACCTAAAGTATCTCATAGGAAAGTAAAATAGAGTTGAAAAGATATCAAAGTGAAAAATATAAGAAACACTGGATTCTTTGAATGCTATTACCGAAACCTCTTCTGCCAATATCATACAGCAATAAATAAATAAATAATTAAAACTTCCCAGATCACTTTATATACAGGGGTGAAGAAAAACATTGAAAAGTCAAACAAGGGGGAAAAAATCAATGATAATGAACTAAACAAGGACAAACTTCTTGCATTCAAATAAATTTAGGAAGATCATACTAGTGTATCCTCTGCATCCAATTATAATAATGTATCATAGAAGGAATTCAATTAGACAAGACTTAGACATTACTCTGTCATGTCTAACTTAGTGATCTTAAGAATCACTAAAAGGGGAAGTGGAATACACTGAGGAAGAAAAGAAAGAGGGTCTATCAACAATGCAATATTCACAATGCTTATGGTAACTATAAATATGCTGATATGGTTTTCGATCACAACATATGCCAGGCTCTCTACATGGGGGATAAAGCTAGAACATTTATTCAAATACCAGAAAACTAAGTTCCAAAACCAGAAAGTCAAAGCCATCACAGTAGTTATGAAGTTGGCATATGTACTTAATATAGTAAACACCCACATTCTCAAGCTTTCCAAACAGAACAGGCTACCTCAGGCAAAGGTCCCCCTCTCCTCACTCATGACAACTGTTCAGCATCCAAGAATCATGTTCCCACAAGCTCCAGCCCCATGTAGTCCCTGTCCCTGGCAGTCCTTAGCAGAAATTTGCCTCACTCAAAAACAGAGGTCATGCCTCCTCCATTGCTGCCACTGCTGCTGCTGCCCCAGCAGGCACTCTAGCTTGGTTTCTGCTTCCTCTTGCCCCACCCCTTCCTGTTACCTCAATGAATTCAAGGGGCATGGAAGATCTTTAAATCCCATAACCGTTACAGAGGGGTAAAGAAAAATTATCTCATATAATCAAAGTATACAAGGAGACATTTATAAAAAGAGGGAGGAAGAGTTCAGGAAGCAGCTGATACTTGGTCCTCACTCTCTTATTAACTGCTCAAAAGATGGAAGAATACACACACAGGTGAGTCCAAAACTACATTTTACTCAAAGAGAAAATAGGAGGGAAAGGGAAAAAGGAGGTGGGGAGTTAGAGAGAAGTTAGATTAAGAAAGGGATTAGTGGGGTGGCTAGGTGGCTCAGTGAATAGAGCCCCAGCTCTGGAGTCAGAAGGACCTGAGTTTGGAGCCGGCCTCTGACACTTAATCCACACAAACAACAACAACAAAAAAACCTAGCCGTGTAACCTTGGGCAAGTTACTTAACCCCAATTGCCCTAAAGGGGTGGCTAGGTGGCGCAGTGAGTAAGAGCGCCAGCCTCGGAGTTAGGATGACCCGAGATCAGATCCGGCCTCAGAAAATGAGCACCCACGCATAAATAATGACTAGCCGTGTAACCTTGAGCAAGTTACTTAACCCCAATTGCTTTAAAAAAAAAAAAAAGAAAGGGATTAGTTCTAAACACCAAAAAATTCTAATAATGTACACATAGCTCTTTTGATAGTTCTTTTTACAATGGCAAATAATGGTAATCTAGGTAGGTGCCATTAAAACAGGGAATTGATGAAAAAATTGTGCTCTATAAATGTGATGAAGAATATGATTTTACTGAACTTAGTGCAATGACCACCACAATTCTAAGGGACTTGATGATATAACTTATTATATACATACTGACAAGAGATAAAAGATTAGAAATGAAGAATGAGTCATTTTTTTTTTCAAAATGACCAATGTAGAAAGTTGCTCAGTTTCATTATACATGTTTCTGAAACAAGATACTCAGTTTTGTTGGGTAGGTGATTCTTGGTTTTAATCCCAGCTCCCTTGTCCTCTGGAATATCATATTCCATGCCCTTCAATCCCTCAGTGTAAAAGCTGCCAGGTACTGCAGTATTCTGATTGTGTTTCCACAATATTGAAATTGTTTCTTCCTGGCTGCTTGTAGTATTTTCTCCTTGATCTGGGAATTCTGGAACCTGGCTATAATATTCCTAGGAGTTTTCTTTTTGGGATAGTTTTCAGGAGGTGATCTCTGGATTCTTTCAACCTCTATTTCACCGTCTGGGTCTAAAACGTCAAGGCAATTTTCCTTGAGAATTTCTTGAAGGATGAATTCTAGTTTCTTTCTTTAATCATGGCTTTCAGGTAGTCCAATAATTTTTAAATTATCTCTCCAGGATCTATTTTCCAGTTCAGTGGCTTTTCCCATGAGATATTTCACATTGCCTTCTATCCTTTAATTTGTTTGGATCTATTTAATAGCATCTTAGTTTCTCATAAAGTCACTAGCTTCCATTTGCTCCAGTCTAACTCTGAGGGAATGAATCTCCTCAGTGAGCTTTTGAGATTCTTTTTCCATCTGGCAAATTCGACTTTCTAAGGCATTCTTCTCCTCATTGCCTTTCTGAGCCTCTTTTGACATTTGAGTTAGTATATTTTTTAAAGTGTTATTTTCCTCAGTCAGGCTGTTTACTGTTATTTCATACTTTTCTTGCATCTTTATCATTTCTCTTCCCAAATTTTCCCCCACTTCTCTTATCTGCTTCTTAAGGTCCTCTATGGCCTGTAGTTTTTCTTGTATTTTCATTTGGGGCTTTTAGTGCAGGAGTTCTGACCTCACAGTCCTCCTCCATGCTTTGATCGTCTTTGCCCCTAAAATAGGAGTCCAATGTTGAATTTTTCTGTTTATTTAGTTTATTTTGCCTAGGCTTGTTGCCACTTAATTACTTGATTTTGGGGCTTGTTGCCACAGTAGGACTCTGCCACAAGACAGGAGAGCTTCTTTCTTCACAACTTCCACCTGTTGGGTGACCACTGTAAGCCTCCACCCACTCTGGCAAATTGGATACCCACCCCAAACTCCCCTCCCCTCCAAACCACAATCCAGATCCAGGAAGTTTGAAGCAAGAGCCATTAATCTCCAGACTGATTGCTGGATCTCCCTACATTTCACAGACCAGGAGCTAGAGCCTCCACTGACTCTGCAAAGTGGATTCTGTGCCCTGTTTCTTCAGCAGCTTTTCGCCCCCAGGGGAGGAAGCCACGTGTTCCCCAAATACTGGTCCCAAAATCCATAGGGCACTAACCTCTCACTTTGTCCTAGGCATATCTGTGCTGATAATTCTGGAATTGCCACAGCTTCTGGTGTTCTGGGGTCCCTCCAGCCAGCTGCTGGCCCAACTGCCCCAGGGCTAAAACTGCAGCTCACTGGGCCTGGCTGCTGGGTTCTCCTCAGCAGGAGGTTAGTTTCACTGTGTAGTTCTATGGGTGCTTGGGCTCCAGAAGTTCTTCAGAGTCTCCTTATACATAGTTTGGAAGTTTTGTGGGGCAGAGAACCTTGGAAGTGCTGTTTCTACTCCACCATCTTGGCTCTGCCCCCCTTAGACTTTTAAAATCAATTGTTTTATTTATATATATATACACATACATACACACATACATATGCATATATGTATGTATATATGTATATACATATATGTTTATATACATATATTTGTGTATATATGTGTATATACATATATGTGTGTACATATGTGGGTGTGCATGTGTGTGTGTGTGTGTGTGTGTGTATTACATGCAACTGGGAAATAAAAGTTACAGGCACTGGGGTATAGAGATCCATCTTGTCCTACTGGAAAGTCCGAGGGGGAATGGGATATGATATAGGGAGAGCAGATTGGGGGAGAGGGTATACCGTGAGATTATAGTTTTGGGGTACTGGTTGGGGGAAAGATGGGGAGAAAATTTATAACTCAAATTCTTGTGGAAATGAATGTTGTAAACTAAAATTAAACATAAAATTTAATTTTAAAAAATTATACAGGAATTAGTCAAGAATGAATTTTGAAGATGACAAAGATCCCAATGGGGATAATAAAAAGGTGAGTTGCCTAAATTTAAGGAACTGATTAACAAACTTCGATGTGAAAAAGGCATGTATAAATTATGGGATTGGGGGTAAGTAATGGAATATGAATAGTATGAATATTGTCAAAGTTGATCAAGTTTAGAATGACTTGAGATTTTTGAAGAAATTTAAGGATTTTTTTTAAACATGTCATTATTTTTTAAGCTATATTAGGGAAAATAGTAGTACCAAATAAAAAATAAGACCACTCTGCTGGGGTAAAAGGAAAATCAAATTGAAATACTTTCTAAATAATTATATGTACATGGAAGCCACAATTCATTAAGAAAAGCCACCAAATTCATTTATATACACCAATTTACATATGCAATATTTATCTACCCATTTTGCTACAAATCCAAAAGGGTAAGAATTGATACCAACAATTACACGATGTTCAATAGCATAAATTTTACTAAAATTCAGCAAATTAAATGACATCTATCTATACTGAATTTATTCTCTTATTACAAGTTTCAAAATTAGATTATTTTGCATTTAGTTCCATTACTCAGTTATAAGATGTGGCTAAGGCCACCAAAGTGAATTTATAGTTCCTAGAAGCAAGACACAGTTTGAAAAATGCAAAATACTGATTAAAGCAAATAGGTATCTATGCCAATTGATTATTCATATTTGAAAAAGATCACTTTTAAAATAATTTCATCTCTATTTTCTTCCTTGTAGGAGACCACATATTTTTTTGTGTATACACACGCCTGCATCCATATACTTATGTGGGTGTACATATACAGATGTGTATGTATGTAGGTATGTATGTATATGTATACAGAAACATATGTTAACACAATTAATTTAATATCACTTCTTTGTGTATGCTTAGTATTTATTTTCTCCCTTCAAATTTCTATGGATTTTGCTAAGAGTCAACCCTAGGATTATAGAAGAGAAATGTTTTAAATGTTTTAAAGCCAGTCTTCTCATTATATCATCTTAGGAATTTGTTGGTGTGTGCTTAGGAGTACCTTTTAGGAATATAGACCCACAGAGTGGCCTATGACGAGAAATAGTAGTTGTTCTCCTCGACAGCTAAACTATTAGCTTTTGAATCACAAATTGGGGAGGTAGTCCAGAGATGGTTTTACTTATTTTAATAGGTTAATCTTTTTATTACTCATGTAAAGTATTTTTTTTATTTTAATCTAAAAAGTTCTTTGAATTGTCTGGGGGAAATCTATAAAATATTTTCAATCTGATTTATTCAGTTTAGCATTTAAATAATTAAAATAAAATTCATTAAAATAAAACCCAGTGTAAAGTTAAAATCCTAAATTTAGGACTTATACTTCTATAGTTACCCATGGGTTTATTCTTCTCATGTAGGACAGACAAAACCAGATTAACCTTATGACACCTGCAGAAGGTTGGCCAGGAAGGCTTAATAAATTTGAGAGAATTTCAATGAGAAGACCCTTTTATCGGGGAATATTTATATGCCCTATTTAGGTTACATAAATTTCTTTAAGTACTTCTTCAAGAGGACTGGACCTTTGTATTTTCTTGACTATTTCCTCCCCGGTGTTAGTCTTTCACATTCCATCAATAAAAATCATGGGAATTCTTCATAAAGATTTATCATCACTAAAATCTCTCATTTCCTAAGTTCCTAATAGCTTTGTCAGTCCATAGCAAAAGCCTATATAGCACTTTACAGGCTCATATAAAATCAAGAAGGCTTAAAGATATAGGAAAAAATCCCAGAAAAAAAAAAAGCAAATTAAAATAAAACAGAAACTATACAATTCTGTCCTGAACTGACAGTCTTTTTTTTTCTTCCCCAGTGTTATCAATGTTACTGATAGCGATACATTATGACAATTTCTAACAGCATGCTAGGTCAGAGGTTCTGATTCTCCCTAAATATATAATGTCTTTCTTTAGCCAACCTCAGAATGGGAAGATAATTAGAGTTTGCTAGGATGATCATTAGCAACTGTTGCCTTCTTTCCTACCTTTACATCCTGGAGATCAAGCCTGTCCATTTGCATAAATCTCTATTCATTAGGAAAAGAAGGATCACTTGATGATTCTCCATGTCTGTGGTTTTGGGGGAAGTGAGACTTCTATCTATAGATTTTTTTTTTTTTACTTCCAGAGAGGACATTTGCTGTTCTGAGATCTCTTTAACTTGAGAAGGGAGAAAAAGACTTTGGTATGAAGGCAACATATAGAAGAGAAGAAGTCTTAACCCTAATTTTGTCTCTAGCTTGTCTCATTAGAGACGTTGTGAGATTTTTCATTGTATGAGGCAGGGGACTCTATTCTCTTGACTGAAATAAAGTGTCTTGCTCCTAGTCAGAAAAATCATTCACTAAATGTATTATCTGGTATATTCTAACATGCATAAGTTCTCGGATTCTTATTTGCTATCTGTTTGGATACATGAGATTATTCAATCTTTTGATTTGTGATGGTCTTTGTATAAGTAGCATTTAGCAGGAAGAGGAGTTAAGCCCTTGGATATATCTTTGGGCATTCCATCCTTGAGAAGGAAGAGTGACTAAGAAAATCAACCAGAGCATAAAGAAATATGTCCCTTAGACTAACAATATTTAGAGGAGGTGGATATAATCCAAGTCAAGTATGCCTCTCTAAAGAGAGTCAAGTAGGCAATGTTTGTGGCACAATCATCTGTCCCCCTTGTATACACAAATGCACACACACATATATACACATACATGTACATACACATTTATATGTATATATGCATACAAGTGTGTACATACATATGTAGGTATATGTATGTATATGTGTGCAATGTGTTTTTGTGTATTTGCATAGATATGTGTGTATGTCTGCACATACACATGCAATTATATTGCGTAAGTATATATGTGTGTATGTATATATGTATATGTATGTAGGTATAGATATATGTGTGTATATGTATGCATACATTTATCTATATGTGCATTAATACACATACAATACAATATGTATATGGGTTATGTGTATTTATCCATATATATGTATACATATTTAGTTTTATATATGTGTATATATCTGTGTGCATGTGTATACACACATACTTATTCAATACCTATTTTAGACACATTTATATACAATCATAAAGACATTCAAATAACTTCCATGTGCAACAGACACATACACAGTACACATGACTCACACTAAATTGTGGAAATTCCTTTTGTGGTGCTCACCATACATTGAGTTACTTAGAATCATTTTCTTTTCCATGGTACATATTCCATGAATCATTAATATTTTCTGAAGGCAATTTAAATGAAACTCCTCAAAAAGGAGTAATCTTGGTCACTATTTTTTTTTTTTTGCTTTTCTCTAGGGAGCAATGAAAAGCCCTCTAAACTCAGCTACAGAAAATGATGTGGTTATTGCTTTTAATATATTTTATTTGGTTTAATCAGCCAAATCTACCTTTTTACCCTATTCTTGTTACAACTGAGAATATGAGAAAATAAACCCATTAGAAATATGTATAATGGAAGGGCAGAGCCAATATGGCAGAGTAGAAACAGCACTTCCATAGTGCTCCAACCCACACCACTTGAAAATTATTTAAAAGGGGACTCGGAACAACCTCTAGAGCTCTGAACCCGCAAAACGACACGGAGAAGATAACCTCCTGCTGGGGAGAGCCCAGCAGCCCAGCAGGGATTGGTCAGCACAGCACTCGAGGAGCCGAGCCAAGGACCAGGTGAGTCAGAGGTTTTAGCCTCAGGGTGGCCAAACCAGCAGCCAGAAGGAGGGATGCCAGAATACCAGCTGCTGTGGCATTTCCACAAGTAACAACACATAGATGCCTAGGACAAAGTGAGATGTTAGTACCCTATGGACTTTGGGAACAGTATTTGGGAGCTCAGCAGCTTCTTTCTCTGGGGACGAGAAGCCACTGAAGAGCAGAGGCACAGCTGCCTTTCTGCAGCTTCAGCTGCAGCTTCAGCTCCTGGCCTACAGACTGTAGGGGGTTCCAGGGATCAGACTGGGGGTAATCTCTCTTGCTTTAACCTCCTTGGATCTGGATTTCGGTCTGGGGTGGAGGTCTTGGGTTTTGTGACCCCCTTGCCAGAGTGTGTGGGGGCTTCAGGGAGGGCACCCAACTAATAACTCTGGCAATTGAGAAAACCCCAATGTTTAGGACAGAAGCTCCCCTGTCTGCTTGCAGAGTTCTACTGTGGCAAAAAACCCAAAAGTCAAGTAAATAAGTGGCAACATGCCTAGACAAAGGAAACAAAATAAACAGAAAAATTCAACATTAGACTCCTATTTTGGGGTCAAAGAGGAATCTCAGCATGGAACGGGAGGATAACTGCACCAGAACTCCTGCACCAAAAGCCCCAAATGAAAATACTAACTGGTTACAGGCCAGAGAGGACCTTAAGAAGGATTGTAAAAACCAAATAAGAGAAGTGGAGGAAAAATTGTGAAGAGAAATGGGAAAGATGCAAGAAAAGTATGAAATGAGAGTCAACAGCCTGACTGAAGAAAATAACACCCTAAAAAATAGACTAACTCAAATGGCAAAAGAGGCTCAAAAAGGCAATAAGGAGAAGAATATCTTAAAAAGCCGATTTGCCAGATGGAAAAAGAATCTCAAAAGCTCACTGAAGACATTCATTCCTTCAGAATTAGACTGGAGCAAATGGAAGCTAGGGATTTTATGAGAAATCAAGATGCTGTTAAACAGACCAGAGCAATGGAAAGAATAGAAGGCAATGTGAAATATCTCATGGGAAAAACCATTGAGCTGGAAAATAGATCCAGGAGAGATAATTTAAAAATTATTGGACTACCTGAAAGCCATGATCAAAGAAAGAAACTAGAATTCATCCTTCAAGAAATTCTCAAGGAAAACTACCCTGAGGTTTTAGACGCGGAGGGGGAAATAGAGGTTGAAAGAATTCACCGATCTCCTCCTGAAAAAGATCCCAAAAAGAATACTCCTAGGAATATTATAGCCAGCTTCCAGAACTCCCAGATAAAGGAGAAAATACTACAAGCAGCCAGGAAGAAACAATTTCAATATTGTGGAAACACAATCAGAATAGCACAGGACCTGGCAGCTCCTACACTGAGGGATCGAAGGGCATGGAATATGATATTCCAGAGGGCAAAAGAACTGGGAATGAACCCAAGGGTCACCTACCCAGCAAAATTGAGTATTTTGTTTCAGGGGAAAATATGGTCATTCGGTGGAATAGAGGACTTTCAAGCATTCTTGAGGGAAAAAAAAAAACAGAGTTGAATAGAAAAATTGACATTCAGACACAAGAAGCAAGTGATGCTTGAGAAGGTAATCAAGGAAAAGAAATCAAAAGGAACTTATCAAAGTTGAACTATTTACATTCCTATATGGACAAACAATAACTGTGTCTGATGAAATATTTCTCATTATGAAAATAATTGAAGAAGGGTATATGGGCTTATGTTTACAGGTATACATGGATAGGGGGCACAGGTTGAATTTGATGGGAAGGGATGATTCTTTTTTTGTTGTTGTTTTTTTTATTTGTTTTGTTTTTTTGTGTTTTTTTTAATTAAACAAATGCTTTATTAACTTCTGGTTTATATCATTCATTTCCAACAGATTATGAGTTACATTTTCCCCCATTTTTTCCCTACCCAGCACCCCAGAATAGCAGTCCCATTAGATATCCCCTCATCCAATCTGCTCTCTCCCATACCTTCTCCCATACCCCCTTCGACTTTGCCATTAGGGCAAGGTGAATCTCTGAGCCCCACTGCCTGCACATCTTATGAAACATTTCATTTTAAAACTTCAGTTTTCAGATCCATTCCCTTTCTCCCTTGTCACCCACTCCCTCTGAGAAGATAAGCAATTCAGTATGCGTTGTACATGTATAGCTATGCAAAACATTACCATAGTAGATATATTGTAAAAGACTGCTTATATTTCCCTCCCACCTGTCTCACCTCCCACCTGGTCCATTCCCTACTTTGATCCTGTCCCTCTTTGATAGTGGGTACTTCTAACCTCCCCTCTCCCCAGAATGCCCTCCCCTCCATCATCCCCTCTCATCCCCCTTTCCCCTACTCAGGAGAGTGAGTGAGGGTAAGATATTCCATTTAGTATGTATGTGATTCTCTCCTTGAGCCAACTTCAATGAGAATATGCTTTTGCCTTTTTGCCTTCCTGTTCTTCCCCTCCTCTGCAACTACTTCCCCTTGCCTCTTCTACATGAGATAGTTTACCCTACCCTGTCTCTCTCCATCTCCTCTTGCCACTTTCTTCTCTCACCTCTTGACTTCACCCCTTAAGAATCATCCCTTCCTTGGGGTGGCTAGGTGGCCCAGTGAGCAGAGAGCCAGCCCTGGAGCCAGAAGGACCCGAGCTCAGATCCGGCCCCAGACACCCAGCACACAAACAAAAACCCAGCCATGTGAACCTGGGCAAGTCACCCAACCCCAATTGCCCTCCAAAAAAAAAAATAATAATCATCCCTTCCCATCAAATTCAACCTGTGTCCTCTATCCATGTATACCTGTGAACATATGCCATGTACCCTTCTTCAATTATTTTCATAAAGAGAAAGGTTTCATCAAACACAGTTATTGTTTTTCGATGTAGGACTATAAATAGTCCAACTTTGATAAGTTCCTTTTGATTTCTTTTCCTTGATTACCTTCTCAAGCATCTCTTGCTTCTTGTGTCTGAATGTCAAATTTTCTATTCAACTCTGGTTTTTTCATCAAGAATACTTGAAAGTCCTCTATTCCACTGAATGACCATATTTTCCTCTGAAACAAGATATTCAGTTTTGCTGGGTAGGTGACCCTTGGGTTCATTCCCAGCTCTTTTGCCCTCTGGAATATCATATTCCATGCCCTTCTATCCCTCAGTGTAGAAGCTGCCAGGTCCTGGGCTATTCTGATTGTGTTTCCACAATATTGAAATTGTTTCTTCCTGGCTGCTTGTATTATTTTCTCCTTGATCTGGAGATTCTGGAACCTGGCTATAATATTCCTGGGAGTTTTCTTTTGGGGATCTTTTTCAGGAGGTGATCTGTGGATTCTTTCAACCTCTATTTTGCCCTCTGGGTCTAAAACATCAGGGCAATTTTCCTTGAGAATTTCTTGAAGGGTGTTTTCTAGGTTCTTTCTTTGATCATGTCTTTCAGGTAGTCCAATAATTTTTAAATTATCTCTCCTGGATCTATTTTCCAGGTCAGTGGTTTTTCCCATGAGATATTTCACATTGCTTTCTATTCTTTCATTTGTTTGGATCTGTTTAATAGTATCTTGATTTCTCATAAAGTCACTAGCTTCCATTTGCTCCAGTCTAACTCTGAAGGAATGAATCTCCTCAGTGAGCTTTTGAGATTCTTTTTCCATCTGGCAAATTCGACTTTTAAGGCATTCTTCTCCTCATTGCCTTTCTGAGCCTCTTTTGCCATTTGAGTTAGTCTATTTTTTAAGGTGTTATTTTCCTCAGTCAGGCTGTTGACTGTCATTTCATACTTTTCTTGCATCTTTTTCATTTCTCTTCCCAAATTTTCCCCCACTTCTCTTATCTGCTTCTTAAGGTCCTCTATGGCCTGTAGCCAGCTTGTATTTTCATTTGGGGCTTTTTGTGCAGGAGTTCTGACCTCACAGTCCTCCTCCATGCTTTGAGCCTCTTTGCCCCTAAAATAGGAGTCCAATGTTGAACTTCTCTGTTTATTTTGTTTCATTTGCCTAGGCATATTGCCACTTAATTGCTTGATTTTGGGGCTTGTTGCCACAGTAGAACTCTGCCACCAGACAGGGGATCTTCCGCCCAAACGTGGGTTCTTCACAACTTCCGCCAGTTGGGTGGCCTCTGTAAAGCCTCTACCCACTCTGGCAAGTTAGATACCCACCCCAAACTTCACCCCAGACCACAATCCACATCCAGGCAGTTTAAAGCAAAAGCGATAAACCCCCAGACTGATTGCTGGATCTTCCTACAGTTCGCAGACCAGGAGCTAGAGCCACTACTGAAGCTGCAAAATGGCTTCTGTGTAGCTGTTTCTTCAGCAGCTTTTCGCCCCCAGGGGAGGAAGCCACGTGTTCCCCAAATACTGGTCCCAAAGTCCATAGGGCACTAACCTCTCACTTTGTCCTAGGCATATCTGTGCTAATAATTCTGGAATCGCCACAATTGCTGGTGTTCTGGGGCTCCACTGGCCAGCTGAAGCCCCGGCTGCCTGGGGCTAAAACCGCGGACCTGGGCTCAGCTCTGCGGGCTGCGCCGTCAGTTCCCAGCGCGCTGTGCTGCCTGCTCTGAGAGCGCTTTGCTGGCCGCTCCCTGCAGGGCTGCTGGGCTATCCTCAGCAGGAGGTTAGCTTCTCTGTGCCGTTCTGTGGGTGCTGTGGCTCCAGAAGTTGTTCAGAGCTCCTTTTCACATTGTTTGAAATGTGTGTGGGGCAGAGCACATTGGAAATGCTGTTTCTACTCCACCATCTTGGCTCCACCCCCAGGAAGGGATGAATCTTAAGGGGTGAAGTCAAGAGGTGAGAGAGAAAAGTGGCAAGAGGAGATGTGGAGAGACAGGGTACGGTAAACTATCTCATGTAGAAGAGGCAGGGGAAAGTAGTTGCAGGGGAGAGGAAGAACATGAAGGCAAAAAGGCAAAACCATATTCTCACTGAAGTTGGTTCAAGGAGAGAATCACATACATACTAAATGGGATATCTCACCCTGCAGGAGAGTAGGGAAAAGGGGGATGAGAGGGGAGAGGATGGAGGGGAGGGCATTCTGGGGGGAGGTGAGGTTGGAGATACCCACTTTCAAAGAGGGACAGGATCAAAGTAGGGAATTGATCAGGTGGGGGGTGCGATGGCTGGGTGGGAAATATAAGCAGTCTTTTACAATATATCTACTATGGTAATATTTTGCATAGCTATACATGTACAACACATACTGAATTGCTTATCTTCTCAGAGGGCGTGGGTGACAAGGGAGGAAGGGAATGGATCTGAAAATCGAAGTTTTAAAATTAAATGTTTCATAAGATGTGCAGGCATTGGGGCTCAGAGATTCACCTTGCCCTAATGGCAAAGTCGAAGGGGGTGTGGGAGAAGATATGGGAGAGAGCAGATTGGATTAGTGGTTATCTAGTAGGACTGCTATTCTGGGGTGGTGGGTAGGGAAAAATGGGGGAAAATTGTAAGTCAAAATTTGGTGGAAATGATTTATGTAAACGAGAAGTTAATAAAGCATTTTTTAATGAAAAAAAAGTCTAAATTCCAGATTCTTTCCCTTCTTCCCTTGTCACTCACCCTTACTTGGAAAATGAGCAATTCAGTATAGGTTGTACATGTGTAGCTATGCAAAATGTTTCCATAGTGGATATACTGTGAAAGACTGACTATATTTCTCTCCTTTCTATTCCAACCCTCACTTGTTCTATTCTCAACTTTGACCCTTTCCCTTTTCAGAAATGTGTGCTTTCAACTTCCCTCCCCCATAATATGCCCTCCCTTCCATCATGCCTCCTCTCCTCACCTTCTTCCCTACTCTCCTGTAGTGTGAGATACCCTATTTAATTTGTATGTCGTTCCTCCCCCTAAGCCAAATTTGATGAGAGTAAGGTTGACCCATTCCCTTTTCCCTTCCTCTTCTTCCCGGCCATTGTAACAGTTTCCCTTGCCTCCTTTATATGAGATAGTTTACCCCATTCTGTCTCTCCCCATCTCTTCTCAATATATCCCCTCTCAACTCTCAATTTCACCTTTTAAGTATCATCCCTTCCTATTGAACTGATCCTGTGCCCTCTGTCTATGTACACCTGTACGCATATATACAAACACATATATATTCATATGCCATATGCTCTCCTATATAGACATATATGTGTATGTATATATACACACACATACACATATTTATATTTCCTTCAATTTTTCTCACGCTGAGAAAAGTTTCATAAGTTACAATTATCACACTGGTCACACACCCCAGGACCTCCACCCTAGACAGCAATCCACATCCAAGCAGGTTAAAGCAAGAGTGATTATCCCTCAGACTGTTTGGTTGGTTCCCCTACAATCTGCAGATGACAGGCACTGAATCAGCCAAGTGGTGGAAGCCACTGCACCTCAGCCACTTCTCCTTCTGGAGGAAAAGGGTGGACCACACTCCTGCACCCCATGTTCCCACAAAGTCCACACTGAACTCTCACTTTGTCTTTGGCACTTATGGGTTGATAATTCTGGAAACCTCCACAGCTGCTGGTGATCCACTTTCCTGAAGTTTCTCCAGCAAGGGCTTGTCATGTTCACCCTGAGGCTAAAACTGCTGACTCACATGGGCCTTACCTCTGCTCCTAGTGTGCTGCTATGTACCTTTACTGTCCACCTTCCAGGCTGTCTTCAATGGGAAGTTTGTTTCTCACTGTCACCTTGTGGGTTCTGTAGCCCTAAAATTTTTTAGAGTAATTTTTTATAGGTATTTGAGGTATTATGGAGGACACATATGGAGTTTTCCCACTTCTACACCACCTTCTTATCTCCACCCCTCTCAATCTGATTTTTGAAAAGCTGCTTCTTAATTTGTATAGAGAAGTCCTTCATGAGTCAAGGAATTGCTTTCCTTTGTAGAATTCCCAGAAGAAGATATTTAAGTATTTATTGTGCCTTTGTGTCTCCTTTGGAAACAAATACTTGTTTTCTCTACTAAGCCTGGTGGGGTGCTTCAGGCAAACATGGTTAAGTCGGACTAGAAACTAATAAAGATGATTGATGCTAGGTATTTCACCCCCTCAAAAACTAATTTGGGGGTACAGTAGGTTAGAATAACTGCTTGGAGTAGGTATAGAGAACTAGAAGTCTCACAGTCAAAAATATGTTTTTCACTCTTTAGAGATTGGATAAGAGATGAATAAACTACGTTTTGAAGAAGAACAACACATCAAGAGGGGAAGAAGAGTAAATCTTTAATCACTTATAATCTTAAATGACGTTGTTTAGTGTTTAAAGAGATTAGGGAATTTGTAAAAAAGAAGAGAAAGATTAGTAAGGGGGAAATAGCAAGAGGTCATGTGAAAGTACTAGTTTAAATTCTAAGTGCTTTCCTTGGTTTCCTCTAGTAGGATGATAATAATCAGACCTGTAGAATATATTAGAAGTCTGATAGTTCATATTGTCTACCCCATTTCACATGTCCTTAGAGAATTAAAGTGACTTTCTCAAGATCACATAGCAGGAAGAAATACATCTCTTTCCTCTCCTTTATTATGAGTGTACTCAGAATTCTTGACTGTGCTGTGTTACAAAGATTTAAAATAATCTTTCTATTCCTGCAACAATGCCTGGGTGCTAAGGTTCTGTTATATAATTTAAATAACATGTGAAAATTAAGAGGGCAAACGACTGATCTCACCATTCCTTCCCTGATTCTGCTTTATTTATTTTCTCAAAGAAAAAAAATAAAACACAAATATCTTTTTCTTTGGAATGTTTTTTTTATGTTTTTCATTCATGATTTGTAATTTCCATATTGTTGCTTTTGTTGTTGTTTTTACTTTTCCCTTTTTATTTATTTATTCATTTTTTTGCATGTGCCTTATCTATTCTCTTAGCAACTCACTTCTGAATGCACAACATAATGTCAAAGACTCAATGTTTTCACAACAGGGATTCTTCTTGTTACTTTAACTCCAGGGATGAGAAGTAGACAGCACAGTGAGGGGCAGGGAATTCTTGACAGAAGCAACAGCTTGAAAAAAAATGGAAATCATCAATTATGTATTAGTGAAGGGTGTTTGGTTAATTGTTGCAGCAGATGTAGCTTTCTTTACACAGCAAATAAATCTCCCCATACTTTGTTCTAACCCTTGAAAGCCAAAGCTTATTTATTCAGAAGCAGTTTTCAATAATTATACTTTAAAGTAGAAACATACGTTAGAAAATTACTTCTTTTTCCCATCTGGTTTGACTCAGTTTACCAATATGACATAAAAAGTGGAATTTAGGAATTGGATACACCTTGGGAGTGTAGCTATCATTCTCCTAGTTTCTCAGAAAGAATCTCCTTCATCAGCATAGGACTACTCATGGTTTGCCAAGGGATTTCATCCCACTGCAAACTTTGGAATACATCATTTGGGGATACCTACCCCCAAATTGAAATATCGATCCCAGGGAAATCTACCCTAGGTTCAAGGAATTGTATCACCTAAAACTATCACAGAAAACACAAAAATGATAGGAAAAAACAAAGTAAATAACAGGAAGAAAGAAATGCAATTCTCCTGGAAGGAAAAAAAAAAAAACTGAAGACTAATTCTTCATTTCATCAATCTATTGATCCTACTTTGATTTCACTGTCATCTCTCAAATAACTTTCATGCTGGCTTGGGGTAATGTTATCATCCTCTTATCTGTTGTAATTTTAGTAATTGAGTTTTGGAGTTATCATCTCCCAAAGAGAAATTTTAAAATGTTAAGTATTTTTAGAGCCTCCCTATCAGTTATATCCAATATAATTATTTTCTTTTTTCTTTTTCTTTTTCTTTTCTTTTGCTTTTTGGAGGGCAATTGGGATTAAGTGAATTGCCGAAGGTCACATGGCTAGTTTTTGTGTTAAGTATCTGAAGCCGTATTTGAAATCAAGTCCTCCTGACTCCAGGACTGGTGCTCTATTCACTGCACCAACTAGCCACCTCCAATATAATTATTTTCTGATCCATACATCTAGGGACAGCCTAGACAATGTAGAAAGTCAGATGCAGAGAGGATAGCAGGACTGATAAAAGGTAAAATACATCTAACTGCAATGGTCACACAAAATATCCCTGCAGCAGTATCTTTATAGTTGCTCCCGACATCTGAGTGAAAGAGGCCTCTTTCAGTCTCTGAACACTGAGACAATAAAATGTATATAAAAACTTGTGGAGGGACAAAATAGCACTAGGTTTTCAGAAGTGAAAGAAGCAAGGCCATCATAGCAAATACAATAATGTATATATGCAGACAAAAGAAACAACTTTTTTTCTATCTGATGGACATGAAATAGGACTTCACTGTTGCTTTAATTTTCATTTCCCTAATTATCAATAATTTGGAACACCCCTCTGCTTGGATAAATACCTATCAGGAACATTCCAAAAATTTACACAGATGATATGAACTGGGAGGCATAGATAATAGTATTGGAGTCAGAATTCAAAATATATTTTAGCCAACTAGAATGGCTAAAGGTTAAAATAATATTTAATGGGGATAAATGCAAAGTTTTACACTTAGGTTATAAAAATCAAATTACCAATCATAGAATAGGATAACCATAGTGATTAGACAGCAAATCACTTAATTTTAATTCCCTCAAATCTCAATAGGAATGAATAGTTTCCTCTAATAGAAAAACTGATGTGATTTAGAACAATGGTGTCAAACTCAAACAGAAATGTGGATACCTAATTTGTATTTAGTATCGCTGTGGATGGCATATTGACTGTTTTAAAATTTTATGTAATCTATGTTTTATTATATTTAATGTATTTTGGTAAATTATCCCCAATTACATTTTTTTCTGATTCCCCTCACTGCTGGCCACATGCTGTCTATAGGTATGCATCTGATACCTCTGATCTAGGGCATTAAAAGGCATAGTTTCCAGGAAAAAGAAAATGGTAACTCTTTTATATTCTTCCCCAGTCAGACCACATATACCATGTTCACTTTTGGGTACCATATGACAGAAAAAAGAGCATGATCTTTAAGTCCTTGTTATGAGAAGATTAATTAATAAAATTGATATTTGCCCACCCCCTTTCAAAAAAATAAGCAAGGGTGACATGATTTAAATTTACAAATACTTGGAGGATTATAATATAGATGAGGGATTATACTATCTATCTCCCCTTAAATCCAGAGTTAGATATAGGTAAGTTACCAAGAGGAAAATTGTGCCTAAATTTAAGGGAAAAAAACCCCAAAACTGAAACCTATTTTCTTAATGGTTATAATATCCAAAAGTAGAAAACAAACAACAATTAACAAAACTTTCTAATAATTAGAACTATCTCAAAGTAAGATAGTTTGCATTGGAAGCTAGTGGGTTTCTCATATTTAGATTTCTAAAAAAATGGGTCTGTATAACCACTTATCAGATACATTTAAATGACTCATCTTTTGGTTTTGGAGTAGACGACCATTGAGGTTTTATTTTTTTAAACTATGGAATATTTAGTGATTATATTTTTTGTCTATTATTATATCCCCACTTAGAATGTTGAGATTCTGCTTAGGAATAGACTATTAATACATGTATTATGAATTTGAACTGAACATACATACATATATACTAATATATGATAATCTGTCTAAAAATTTCAATACAAAAATGCTATAAATCATTAATACATAACAGAATGTGTTTTTAGAACTTAATTTGATATTTATCAGAATTTTATTAAGAAATTATAATTTATTTTTGTACCATTCTTCCTATTTAGAACATATGAGAATCGACGCAGTATAATGAACAATATTTGCTTGGTTGCAAGAGAGTTTAAATTTGAATTACATATAATTTCTTATCTATATGACCACAGGATATATGGTGTGTTGGCTCCCAGATTTATTCACTTCTGGACTGTATCAAGCATGTGACTTCTCATGACTGGTTCCTTTCTAATCATGGCTATCGGACCTCCTGTGTGTCTTCAGATCTCTTGAAGCTTAAAAGGTCACAGATTGCTTTGCTCCTTTTCTTGTACTTATTCATCAACTGGTGAAAAGAATATACACAAAAGATACAGAAGAAATAGTTTTATAATATAGTAGTTCAAGTCTTCATGGCACCATAGAGTATATTAGAATTATTCATCTTCTCTAATTTTTAATTTATTAAAATATTTATTTTTATTTAAAATATATTTAATTTTACCAGAGGCTTATTATAGTTATTATCTCCTTCAACTATGGGAAAAGCTTGAGTTCAATAATCTCTGTGGAATTTTTTATATGCATCCTCACTTCTGATGAAGCCAATAAAGTCTAACTTTTCTCAGAGAGTCAATGGTCATAGGATGCTGGGTCATTGTCTAAAGAGGGAACAAGGTCCCTCTATTACATGTTATGATGAATTTCTATAAGTAGGCTGACTAAGTACTACCATGTGGGTTGTTGGTAGGTAAAACTCACTGCACACAAGTACAAGAAGATTATTTTTTGATCAATGTGCTAGTATATAGATAATTAAATATAATAATTTCAAATAACAATCTCTCACCTCTTTTTGAATCCCTTTGAAAAAAATAACAAAAATGAAATGATTTAGGCAATGTTGATCTGTCTCATGAGAGAGGGAAGTGATCTCATCACCAAGTCTTTATCTCTTAATCTTATCTAAACTTTGTATTCCCTCTAGTACCTAGCAAGGTACACTGTATAGTGGGTACTTGATGAATTTTTCTATTTGCCTTTTTTTGTTAATGTTACTAAAATAAAATAGAGCCTTAAATAGAAAAAGTCATAATTTTTAAAGAAAATAATTTATCCCTTGGCTTCTTTGAGAGTCACTGAAAACTTGTTTGCAGATTAGTGTAGTAACACAAATGTTTCATTCCAGATTAAAAAAAAAAAACTTCCTTGACAATAAAAATGAACACTTTTTTGTAATCTTGCTCAACATTTTTCAATCTCAAATGGAAATCCACAGAAAGAGAGTTGAAATGGAATCTAATTCTATGTAAAGTTGTGCTCAGTCCATAAGCAAGACCTGGAGGGCCTGACCTAATTCATAACAGATGCACATGTGTCAAGGAGTTTGGATCACTCTTGTATTAAAATTGACTACTTTACTAGGTGAGAGGTGACTTTAGAGATCAGACTCCACAAAAATAAATAATCATAACATGTATCACATTATGGACCCTTGAGGATTTATCATTCATACAAATAAATTATTGTCTAATATTCAATGTTAAATAAGAACACAGCTTTGATAATATACATATACACCAAAAAGGTATACATGTACACATACACACACGATTTTCATGTGTTCTTTCTTGGTCTTCAGTGACCTAGTATACAAAGTTGAGTTTATCCAAAACTAATAATGGACTGGTAAGTTTGAGAAGGTCTGAATATTGTGAAAGGCTTGTAAGATAGTAACAGTAGCTTCCACAGAAGTGGCAGTATGTGAAAGGGGGAAAAATCACATAAAGCATGGAAAAATATACCAGGTACAGATATAGGTATGAAAAATTAGGAGGAAGAAGCTTTTAGGAGTGTGACCCATTGTATCATAGAAGGATCTTAGCTATAGACTCACAAAATGACTATCAAGAGTAATAAATTAGTTTTCTGATATGTTTTTCCTTACATGTGTGCCTCAGTACCATCATATTTTAAGTTTAAACCCAATGCTCCCATTTTTCTATGTATATATACAATATAACATGTCCTAGGTTTAGGGGGGAAAATGTTGAGTGGCAGCTGTTCTTGTTTTATGCCTTCTTAATAATTGTGTCCACTACATGTATATATAAATCAAGAACACTTTTTTGTGCCCAGAGGCTAGAGTATTATAAATATAGTCCTGCAGGATTACTCTTAAAAGAACCCTGAAAGCAGAAAACAGTCCTCTGTGAGACCCACCTCAACCACAATAGGTATGAGGGTAAGTATAAGCAGAGGAAAGTTCAATATGGGGCAATAAGAGGAATATTTGTATAACATATGGAATTGCCTTTGGAGTCAAAAAGATCTTGGTTCAATCTTGCCTCTAACACATATAAACTGTATGATCCCTCAGTAAGTTACGGGATTAAGTGATTTAAGCAGGGTCATAAAACTAGTAAGTGTCTGAAGCCAGATTTGAACTCATGAATATGAGTCTTTCTGAAGTTAGTATGTATAAATCATAGTCAATGATAGATTGAGAATTCAGATGTTCCTTAGAGGTAATTTAATCCAACCTGATACATTTTCTTCTTGCCTTCAAACTCAACATATTAGTAATGGACTTCGTAATGTTCATGTCCTTCAAAGAATTGTCTTTAGACCAATAAATCCCAACCATGCATTACTGAATCCCTAAAATTTATCAGTTATTTCAAGGATAGTCATACCAAATTCTCAAAACCACATTTATTTGAGTTTCCCTTAATATTTTTAGATATATAGACGGTAGTTTGGTAGAGGAATGAGATGTCACAGTCAGCCATTAATAATTTATTAAGTGGGGCAGCTAGGTGGTACAGTGAGTAGAGTGTCAGCCCTGGAGTCAGAAGGACCTGAGTTCAGATCCAGCCTCAGACACTTAACACACACAAACAAAAACCTAGCCCTGTGACCTTGGGCAAGTTACTTAACCCCATTTGCCCTCCAAAAAGCAAAAAAATAAAAAATAAATTATTAAGCACCTAGAACATGCCAAATGCTTGTGATATATAGACAAAATGACAAAAACAAAAACAAAAACAAAAAACCTCATTGCTTCTCTTAAAAGATTTCAGAAAATGAGTTGGACAACATATAAACAAAATTGCATTAACAAGATTTATACAAGATTGTATATCTTATCTCTTGCTTGCATGTGAAAATAGTTATTTTTAACATTTGTTTTTAAAACATTGAGTTCCAAATTGTCTCCCTTCTTCCTTCCTCACCTACCCCACTGAGAAGACAAGTAATTCAATATAGGTTATAAATGGGTTGTTATGCAAAACATTTCCATAATAGTAATATTCCAAAAGACTAACTATATTTGCCTCCATTCTATCCTGTCCTCCCCATTTGTTCTATTTTCTCCTTTGAGTCTGGTCCTTTTCAAAAGTCTTTGCTTAAGACTACTGCCTCTCCCAATCTGCCCTCCTTCCTATCACCTACCACTCTCAACCCCTCCCCCACCTACTTGCCTGTAGGGTAAGATACCCAATTGATAAGTATGTTATTCTCTCCTTAAATTAAGTGCAATGAGATTAAGGTTGACTCACTCCCTTTCACCTCCCAGATGTCCCCTTTCCTTTGTAACAGTTTTCTCTTGACTCTTTTATGTGAGATAATTTACCCTATTCTATCTCTCCCTTTCTCCTTCTCCCAAGGAGATTAAGTTAAGAACAAAGGTCATTAAGTATTTGCTTGCCAATAAAAATGAGCACATTTTTGTAACCTTGCTCAACATTTTTCAATCTCATCTCTTACTTCTTAATTTTATTTTTTAAATAACAATACTTTATATTCAGTTCACTCTGTGTCCTCTGTCTATGTATGTCATATATGTATACATTATTATATACATATATACAAACATGTATATATATATATACATATATATATATATATATGCATGCTCATATATATGTATATATATTCCCACATTCTCTTCAACTATCCTATTAGTGAGAAAAGTCTCATGAGTTACAAATATCACCTTTCCATGTAGGAATAAACAGTTCATCTTTAATAAGTTCCTCATGAGTTCTCTTTCCTGTTTACCTTTTCATGTTTCTCTTGCTTCCTGTATTTGAAAGTCAAATTTTCTTCTCAGCTCTGGTTTTTTCCATCAAAAAATACTTGAAAGTCCTCTTTTTTATTTAGTGTTCATATTGTCACCTGAATTATTATATTCCCCTAGGTAGGCGATTCTTGGTTTTAATCTTGGCTCCTTTGACTTCCAGAATAACATGTTCTAAGCCCTTCAATCCCTTAGTATAGAAGCTGCTAGATCTTCTGGTATCCTTATTGTGTTTCCACCATACTCAAATTGTTTCTTACTGACTATTTGTAATATTTCCTTCTTCAACTGGGAACCCTGAAATTTGGCTATAATATTCCTAGGAATTTTCTTTTTGGAATAATTTTGAAAAGAAAATTGGTGGGGATAGCTAGGTGGTGGAGTGAGTAGAGCACCAGGGCTGGAGTCAGGAGGACCTGAGTTCAAATCCGGCCTCAGACACTTAAAACACACACACACACACACACACACACACACACACACACACACACACACAATCTAGCCGTGTGACCTTGGGCAAATGATTTAACCCCAATTGCCCTGCAAAAAAAGCAAAAAAAAGAGAGAATTGGTGAATCCCCTCAATTTCTCTTTTGTTGCCTTCTGACTTTAGAAAATTATAATTTATTGAAAGATGATGTCTAAGCTCTCTCTCTTTTTTTTTTTTTTTTTTTTGCTTTTTGGAGGGCAATTGGCATTAAGTAACTTGCCCCAAGGTCACAAGGCTTCATTTTTGTTTGTGTGTTTTAAGTGTCTGAGGCCAGATCCGAACTCAGGTCCTTCTGATTCCAGGGCCAGTGTTCTTCTCACTGAGCCACCTAGCGGGCCCTAAGCTCTTTGTTTTAATCATACCTTTCAGGTTGTCCTATAATTTTTAAATTATCTCTCCTGGATCTATTTTCCAAGTCAGAGTTTTTCCAATGAAATATTTCACATTGCCTTCTATTTTTTTAAAGTCTTTTGGACCTGTTTTTATAATATTTTGATATCCCATAAAGTCATTTGCTTCCATTTACTCAAATCTAATTTTCAAGGATTTTTTTGTTCAGTGAGCTTTTGAAATACTTTTTCGATCTCCTCAATTCTGCTTTTTAGTGTATTCTTCTCATTACTTTTTGGACCTCCTTTGCCATTTGATTTAGCCTAATTTTAAGGTGTTATTTCCTTTAGTATTTTTTGGGGTCTTCTTTAAGCAGGCTGTTGACTCATTTTTTTTTTTTGCCTTTCATTTCTCTTCATATTTTCCCTCTACTTCTCTTACTTGATTTTCAAAATCCTTTTTCTGCTCCTCTATTGCCTGCAACCAGTTTGTACTTTTCTTGGAGGCTTTTGATGCATGAGTTTTTACTTAATTGTCTTCTTCTGGTTCCATGTTTGATCCTCTTTGTCATGAAAGAAGGATTCTATAGTCTGCCTTCTCTTCTTCTCTTTGCTCATGTTGGCAGTCAATTACTTGACTTCTGAGCTCTTTGCCATGGTAGAACTCTGCTTCCATAGTAGAGAGTACTGTGTCCCAAATTTCTGGGCTTTTACATAACTGCTGCCAGAGCTTCTTCTAGGCACCTGCCTCAGAACTGTGAGGAGGACTACCTCTCCACAGCCTCAACAATCTCTGCCATGCCAGTGTTGCTTCTTACCCCAGGACTGCCACCCAAGTGTTCGACTTGGAGCCAGCAAAGAAATTTCTGCAATTGCCCTCTGGTCAACTCCTTGCTCCCCGCTACTATCTGTGGGCATAGAGCCCTGTAAGCAGCCATTGTCACCAGGGCAGCAGAGGCAGCAGCAGCACAACCCACACAGAACTATGCTCTGCTCCCAGTCAGTGTGATAGACCCTTCCTGTTGGCCTGCCAGATTGCCTTAAGAGGGAGATGTCTTTCACAATATCACTTTGTGGATTCTATAGCTCTAAAATTTGTTTAGAGTAATTTTTTACAGGTATTAGAGGTGATTGAGGTGGAAGGTCAAACAAGTTCTGCATTTTATTCCACCAGCTTTTCTCTGCCCATGTTCACTGCAATAATTTTTAATGTCCTTAGTTCCGACACATATTTTCCTTCTGTCTTTCCCTTCAAATTCCTATATCCTTGGATCCTCTTTTCTTGCATATTTACATTTCTCCAATCAACTCAAACCAATCCAATAAGCATCCTTATGTCCTCTGACTTCCTGACCTTCTTCCTCTGACATGTTGCTTGTTATTACTTTAATCAGTTTATCATCTTGATTCGAACTCAAGCTTTTGTTCACATAAGCATTATCCAGTTGTGTCACAATCTCTTGCTATCAGATCTCTAAAATCTTCATTGATTATCACATTCTAGACTCTCTCAGGACTAGATAATAATCTAGCTGTCATCTATACTGTGGTTTTGACCTTATCCCATCCCTTTTACTTTCAACTTTTTACTATGAAATCAGCAATCTATCACTACATGCCATTTCAACACTGATAACTAAAGCATATATTTTTCTTTTTAACAATGTTATGTCTACATCTTAGAAAAAATATATAAAATTATTCACCCAGCAGTATAAAGTGTATTTTCATTAATGTGGTTAATTCTCAAGTCACTAGTTCACTAATATGATAGGCAGAAAAGAAATTTGGCTATATATTGAAAAGAAGAAATGGTAGATACATAGACAGAATGTTCCATGGTACCCTTGAGATCTCTAAAGAAATTGAAGTAGATTCCCAATGTGATGGTGATCTCTCTGTGTTGAATTTATGGGAGGACTAGGATATAAGAGGGGAAAATGTGAAAGGTTGAGATATCCTCTATCAATAGAGGGAATATCTACATTAATGTTTGTAGATTTATTTAAGTCATTATGAATGCAAAGAAGGAAAAAGAAAGGCAGGAAGGCAGAAAGGAAGGAAGGAAGAAAAGAAGGAAGGAAGGAAAGAAGGAAGGAATGAAGGGAGTGAGTGAGTGAGGGAGGGAGGAAGGAAGGAAGGAAAATATTTGCACAATAATTTACCCTTGAAAAAAAAGTTGATCAGTCTAATTTCTGGGTCTGGATTAAATACAGTTTTGAAGTTAAAGTAATGAAAGTGATGATTAGTTAAGATATTATTAATTTTGTTTTTATTCATTTTTCATCTTTGATGAGGACTGATGGGATGATGTCTTTAGTTGTGTGTAAACTGGATTTAAATGGAGCAGAAGTGAACAAAACCATTGGTTTCACTTTCTCTTCCAGTCATCAAAGTGAAGTGGTGACAAAAGTAAAAATGACTGGCAATGTTCCAGGATGGCATCTTTGATGTCTGATGAAGCTCTGAGCCTTCCATAATGTCTTTTTTAGCTACCATTATGGCCATTGGAACAAATTTTTCTTATTTGCCCATTCTGTCAGGTGAATTCATTATACTTAACTTAACTTGGAGTAGACACCCCCCTAACTCACCAACCAGTTTTGAGACTTGTTGGTTACCCTTAACTTGATTTACTATGTTTGCTGACATGGTTTTACTGGGGTGTGGCTGCTGTGCATGATATAGTTTCTTGAAGCCACAGATGACAACTGGGTCCCAGGTGGACCCCAAAGGTGAATGAGTAGCCTTACAAAGGGTTTTGATACCCTCATTCTGTTGCAAGGTAGATCATTTTTGTGTATGAGGTGTACAGGAAAGACCAGCACCTGTGATGTGTCAAGAGTCTAGCTTTTTATGGAAGGAAACTATGATAATAAAGGTTAAAGTAGGCACTCTACCATTTCAGCACCTCCAGATTGGGTGTATTGAATTGCCAATGTCTATGGGCCATGGATATATTTTGGGGTGCAGAATTTTTCATTGTCTAAAGTATCTGTAGATTTTCTTTTGTGTGTCCTCATGGGGATTGTGTGCTGTTATGTACACAGTAACTCCTTTAGTGCAAATAACTGGTTCACAAGCCAACTCCCATATTTACAGGCAACAGATTTTGGAATGTGATATTTGAAGATAGAGGACAAATATATATATATATATATATATATATATATATGTGTGTGTGTGTGTGTGTGTGTGTGTATACATATATGTATGTGTGTATGTATATATATGTGTGTGTGTGTGTGTGTGTGTGTATGTATGTATGCATGTGGTGCTTCATTACGTTTATGGTTAGCACTACAGGGTAAAATTATTTAAATTTGTGATGTCAGTGACCCTATTATTTCCAGGAAAGCAATCATCAGTTGGAAGAGGATCAGTCCATGACTTATATTTGATGCCATCCTCTTTGTCTTTCTCACTACCTGACAGTCAACACTTGGTTGCCAATCCCTCTAATCTCTAATCTCATTTCCCTGTGGCAATCTGAGAGGAGTTGAGATGAAGAGACTCACACCCATTTTCAAACATGTGGCTACCAAAATTATCTTGCTCTAATTAATAAAAGATGTTATTAAAAAGAGTCGTGTTTGAATCCCCCATCTGGTGCCTCATGCCCATCGTGTCGATTAATTTCTACCTTGATTTTTAAAAAATCCTTTTAATTGAAAAAATAAAATAAAAGCAGGCAAATGGAGAATTTTTGCATTGAGTTTCTGATAAAGGCAAAGGAGAACAGGTATTTTCTCAGGGAAGTCCAAGCTTTTAATAGCATTATGAAAAATTCCTCCAAATCACTAATAAGTAGAGAAATGCTAATTAAGGTAACTAATAAGGAAGTGGTATGGGGCAACTAGGAAAACAGGTAGCTATTATTTTGGAGAATTTACTGTTTCTCCTTATATTTTAAGTATTTCTATTTCTGACTTCTCTTGAGACAAAATGTACTATAAGATAGCAGTGAAAAGGGACCACATTTCACTACAACATACTCTATTAGGAGCATTGTGAAGTCTGTGGGGAATAATATTCCCTGGAGGCTTTGTTGTACAGTGTTTAGCTTTGCTGTCTAGACAGTAGGAAATAAGAGGTCTGACAACACCAGCTGTGTAATACACTGCTTATGCATATTGAGTTATAGTGTAACCACAAATTGCTCTAAATCTATATGGAAAACTATGATAAAGTTAAATTGAATAAAAATTTGCCATAGTGAGTCACACAAATATATATATATCTGTAATGGAAATGCAGATTTAAAGATCTTCCCTGCCCCTAGGCCCTTTGATTGCCTTAAGAGACTTTGATTGGTTTTAAGAGACTCTGAAAACCTTCCTTGATTTGAAAGTATACTCTGCCCCCTAATAGGCTGAATGTGTTCACATGGAGCCTGTGGTAGGAGGCTTGGTTTTCAGGAATGACCACACCTTGATGCTGTGTGATTGGGCAGTGGGTCAAGAGGGTGGTTACATTCTCTGAGCCAGGAGAAGACTATATAATCCCTGATTTGAGGCTTTGCTTTGGGGCTCACTTTGAGAAGTGTTGTGTGATTTAACCAAATGAGACTCTGGGCAGCCGTTGAGAGCCCCCCGGGCTTTGAAAACCCAGATGTTGATGCTTCCCTCTCTGGTAACTGTGATTTGGTATTGATATAATAGTTGGACAGTTTGGAAGCCTGTCTGTTTGATCTGTCTGTATACTCTGAAGTTTGGGGTGCTGACCTTTTCCCCCAGAACTAAGTAATATATGTTTGTTTGATTAAAGTAAGCTTGTTAACCCATTTTGAGTTGCTTACCTTTTGAAAACCAGATATAAGAACCTGTGTTGGCAGTCACCCTGGGGATATTGGAGTGCTTGCTGCTACAATATCCCACATGTGTGCATGTGTATGTATATACATATGTGTATTTATATGTATACATATACATAGAGAGAGACACAGAGAGGAAAAGACCTTTCCTCAAAAGAATATTGCGGTATAGGAGTTATAAATGATAATATCTTCATTTTATAAAAAGGAAACTAAGATACTGAAAAATTAGAATACTTGTTTTTAATTTAACAAGTGATATTTGAGATGGGGTTTTATTCCTAGAAACTAAGTATAGTGTTTTATAAACTATTTCATGCCACTACTTCCTTTTAAAAATAGTATAAAATTTTCTGGATATATTCTTCGTTATTACTAGGGTAAAGGAAAAAATGATTTTTCCCACTGTATTGACTCATGCTAAAAGGAAAGAATCAGATATTCATAGTAATTAAACTCAATGAACATTCAAAACAAATTCCTCTAAGGTTCCAAAGAATTTCTTTGTTAAATTTTTCTTAGACAATGTGTCTCCCTGGACATGTAATTTTCTTTTGGTTGATACTTCTTGGGAATATTTTGTTTGCCTCTCTTTCGTCAACCCATTAAGTTGTAAAATAAACAGTTTTAATTTTAATCTAAATGATTTATTGGTTTACTTAATATGGAAAGACATACAAATCAGCATTGTTTTGACAGTAAATATTCAAACGTGTTTGTGTGTTTGTGTGTGGGTGGGTGTATGTGTTTGGTTCAGGGATGATAAACACTTCTGCTACAAAAACCTTTTCTCTTGTCACTGGACTTTTATAAATCTGGAAGAGAAAGTGAAGCTGATCGCTTTCGTGCAGCTCTGCCTTCTTTAAAGCCAGTTTACCTGAGAGGCAGAGCAACATGGCAGATTAAAAGCAGGAATTTGCTTGACCTCATCACCCATTTACCTCTAATACCTGTAAAAATGACTCTAAACCCATTTTAGAGGGACAGAGCCCATAGAAAGATAGAGTGAAAGAAATCTCCCCCTGAAGACAGCCTGGGAGGCTGACAGGAACAGTCTGTTGCACCTGGTTGGGAGTAGACCATAGCCCTGTGCAGGCAATGTTGGTACAGATCTGCAGCATAGACTGGGCCAGAGCATACCTCATGGGACTGAATCACTGGCAGATGTGGCAGTTTCCAGATTTCTCAACAGACAAATGTCAAAAAGAAAGTAAAAGGTCAGTGGGGAATCTCTGTTAAAACCGGATGAGAGAAGAGTGGCCAAGCACCTGCCACTGGGGAAGCAGAGGTTTGGTGGCAGCAGTGGCAGCAGCAGCAGTGGTGGCTGCTTCTGGACTTTAAGGCACACAGATGGTGGGAGGACCAAGCAGCTTATCAGAGGGCAATTATAGGAATCACCTTGCTAGCACTGAGGTAGGATTCTTTTGCTTTGCCCTGCTTGGATCTGGGTCACAGGCTTTGCAGCAGTCTTTGGGTGAGGAGTAGTGCTGATGTGGCAGAGCTTGTGGAGGCTATGGTAAGATAATCCTCCTCACAGCTCTGAAGCAGGAACCTAGAAGTATCTCTGACAACAGCTGTGCAAAACCATAGAAATTTTGTACTCAACACACTCCACTCTGGAAGCAGAGTTCTACTGTGATAAAGAGTTCAAAAGTCAAGTAACAGGATGGGAATATGAGCAAAAAGAGTAAAAAAAATCAGACTATACAATCATTCGTTGTTGACAAAAAAGATAAAAACATAGAACCAAAGAATACAACAAAGTCAAAACTCCTACATCAAAAGTGTCCAAGAAAAATATGAATTGGTAGTAGGCCATAGAGGAACTTAAAAAAGATTTTGAAAATGAAGTAACAGAAGTAGAGAAAAGAAATGAAGAAAAATGAGAATGATTCAAGAAAATCATGAAAAATGAGGCAGTAACTTGGTAAAGAAGACCCAAAAAAAGTACTAAAGAAAATAAAACCTTAAAAATTAGATTAGGGGCAGCTAGGTGGCACAGTGAGTAAAGAGCGTCAGCCCTGGAGTCAGAAGGACCTGAGTTTGGATCCGGCCTCAGACACTTAACCCACACAAACAAAAACCTAGCCGTGTGACCTTGGGCAAGTTACTTAAACCCAACTGCCCTAAAGGGGCTGCTAGGTGGCTCAGTGAGTAAGAGCACTGGCCTCTGAGTTGGGATGACCCGAGATCAAATCCGGCCTCAGAAAATGAGCACCCACACATAAATAATGACTAGCCGTGTAACCTTGAGCAAGTTACTTAACCCCAATTGCTTAAAAAAAAAAATTAGATTAACTCAGATAGCAAAAGAGGTCAAAAAGGCAATGAGATGAAAAATGCCATCAAAAATATAATTGGACAAATGGAAAAGGATTTTCCAATACTCTCAGAAGAAAATAATTCCTTCAAAATTAGAATGGAGCAAATGGAAGTTAATGACTTTTTGTGAAATCAAGATATTATAAAACTGATCCAATAGAATGAAAAAAATAGTAGACAATGCGAAATATCTCATTGGAATCAACACTGACCTGGAAACTAGAACCAGAAGAGATAATTTAAAAATTATTAGACTACCTGAAAGCCATGATGGATAAAAGTGACTAGACATCATCTTTCAAGAAATTATATAAAAAAAAAAAAACTCCCCTGATATTCTAGAACCAGAAAGCAAAATAGAAATTTAAAGAATCCACAGATCACCTCTTGAAAAAGAACCCTACAAAATACTCCTAGGGATACCATAGCTAAATTCCAAAGTTCCCAGGTCAATGAGAAAATATTACAAGTAGTCAGGAAGAAACAATTTGATTGTTGTGTAAAACACAATAAAGATAGCACAAGATCTATCAGTTTCTATGTTAAGGGATCAAAGGGCTATAGAAAGTGATATTACAGAGGTCAAAAGAGCTAGGATTAAAACCAAGAATCACTTAGATGGCAGAGTAGAAACAGCCCATCCAAGGCACTCCAGCCCACACCACTTTGGGAGCCGGCAGCACAGGGACCACTTCGAGGAGAGCTGAGCCCAGGTCCCGAGGTTTTAGCTCCCAGTATGTCCAAGACAACAGCCAGCTGGAGGGACCCCAGAACACCAGCAGCTGTGACGACTCCAGGATAGTCAACACAGACATACCTAGGAAAAAGTGAGAGATTAGTGCTCTATGGACTTTGGGACCAGTATTTGGGGAATGTGTCCTTGTCGGCTTCCTCCCCCGGGGGGCTAGAAGCCACTGAGGAGACACACCATTTTGCAGTTTTCAGTGGCCACTCCAGCTCCTGGCCTGCGAAGTGTAGGTAGATCCAGCGATCAGTCTTGAGAGGTAATCACTCTTGCTTTACCCTCCCTGGATCTGGATTGTGATCTGGGGGGGAGGTCGTGGGTGGGTTTCCAGCTTGCCAGAAATGGAAGTTGCCCCCCACAAAAATAGAGATTGAAAGAATCCACCAATCACCTCCTGAAAAAGATCCCAAGAAGAAAACTCCCAGGAATATTCTAGCCAGGTTCCAGAATCCCCAGATCAAGGAGAAAATACTCCAAGCAGCCAGGAAGAAACAATTTCAATATTGTGGAAACACAATCAGAATAGCCCAGGACCTGGCAGCTTCTACACTGAGGGATCAAAGGGCATGGAATATGATATTCCAGAGGGCAAAAGAGCTGGGACTGAACAAAAGGGTCACCTACCCAGCAAACCTGAGTATTTTGTTTCAGGGGAAAATATGGTCATTCAGTGGAATAGAGGACTTTCAAGCATTCTTGAGGAAAAAAACAGAGTTGAATAGAAAATTTGACATCCAGACACAAGAAGCAAGAGATACCTGAGAAGGTAATCAGGAAAAAGAAATCAAAAGGAACTTATCAATGTTAACCTATTTATATTCCTACATGGAAAAACAATAACTGACTGATGAAACATTTCTCAGTATGAAAATAATGGAAGAAGGGTATATGGTCACATGAATACCTATGTGAATGTGTGTATATATGTTTACAGTTATACATGGATAGAGGGCATAGATTAAATTTGTTGGGAAGGGATGATACCTAAGGGGTCTAATTATGAGGTGAGAGAGGAAAGTGACAAGAGGAGATGGGGAGAGACAGGGTAGGGTAAACTATCTCATGTAGAAGAAGCAAGGGGAAGTGGCTGCAGAGGAGGGGAAGAATAAGAAGGCAAAAAGGCAAAACCACATTCTCATTGAATTTGGTTCAGGGAGAGAATGGCATACATACAAATGGGATATCTCAACCTGCAGTAGAATAGGGGGAAGGGGGATGAGAGGAGGGATGATGGATGGGAGGGAATTCTTGGGGGGAGGGGAGGTTGGAAGTACCTATTATAGAAGAGGGACAGGATCAAGGAGGGAATGGACCAGGTGGGGGGTGGGATGGGTGGGAGGGAATTATAAGCAGCCTTGTACAATATATCTACTATGGTAATATTTTGCATAGTTATACATGTACAACACATACTGAATTACTGATCTTCCCAGAGGGAATGGGTAACAAGGGAGGAAGGTAATGGGTCTGAAATTCGAGGTCTTAAAATTAAATGTTTCAAATATATATAAACACTATTATCAATACTCTTTTGCATCTAATTGGGAGATAAGATGTACAGGCATCAGGGAACAGAGATTCACCTTGCTCTAATGGAAAAGTCGAAGGGGGTAAGGGAGAAGATATGGGAGAGAGCAGGATGGAGGAAGTGATATCTTGTGGGACTGCTATTCTGGGAGGGTGGGTAGGGGAAAAACGGGGGGAAAAATTGTAAGTCAAAATCTGGTGCAAATGAGTGATTTAAAACAGGAATTAATAAAGCATTTGTTTAAATATAAAAAATAGACAAACTCAAATGGCAAAGGAGGCTCAAAAGGGTAATGAGGAGAAGAATGGCTTAACAAGCCAAATTTGCCAGATGGAAAAAGAATCTCAAAAGCTCAGTGAGGAGATTCATTACTTCAGAGTTAGACTGGAGCAAATGGCAGCTAGTGACTTTATGAGAAATCAAGATGCTGTAAAACAGATCTAAACAAATGAAAGAATAGAAGGCAATGTGAAATATCTCATGGGAAAAACCACTGACCTGGAAAATAGATCCGGGAGAGGTAATTTAAAAATTATTGGACTACCTGAAAGCCATGATCAAAGAAAGAATCTAGAAATCATCCTTCAAAAAATTCTCAAGGAAAATTGTCCTGAGGTTTTAGACCCAGATGATGAAATAGAAGTTGAAAAATCCATTGAATGGAAGGGCATGGAATATGATATTCGACAAGGCAAAGGACCTGGGAGTAAAACCAAGAATCACATACCCAGCAAAACTGAGTATTTTGTTTCAGGGGAAAATATGGTCATTCAGTGGAATAGAGGATGTTGAAGCATTTTTGAGGAAAAAACAAGAGTTGAATAGAAAATTTGACATTCAGACACAAGAAACAAGAGATGCTTGAGAAGGTTATCAGGGAAAAGAAATTAAAAGGAACTTATCAAAGGTAAACTATTTACATTCCTATATGGAAAAAGAATGACTGTGACTGATGAAACCTTCCTAATTATAAAAATAATTGAAGAAGTGTATAGGGGCATATGAATACATATGTGAATGGGTATATGTATATATAGATAGATAGATAGATAGATAGATAGATAGATAGATAGATAGATAGATAGATATAGATATAGATAGATAGATATAGATATAGATAGATAGATAGATAGATAGATAGATAGATAGATAGATAGATTTAGATATAGATATAGATATACCAGGTATACATGGATAGAAGGCACATGTAGAATTTTTGTGGGAAGGAATTATGCTTAAGGGGTGAAGTTAAGAAGTGAGAGAGGAATATGGCAAGAGGAAACGGGGAGAGACAGGGTAGGGTAAACTATCCCATGTAGAAGAAGCAAGGGGAAGTGGTTGCATGGGAGGGGAAGAACAGGAAGGCAAAAAAGGCAAAACCTTATACTCATTGAATTTGGCTCAGGGAGAGAATGACATACATTCTAAATGGGATATATCACCCTGCAGGAGAGTATGAGGAAGGGGTATGAGAGGGGGGAGGATGGAGGGGAGGGCATTCTGGGGGAGGGGAGGTTGGAGATACCCACTTTCAAAGAGGGACGGGATCAAAGTAGGGAATTGACCAGGTGGGGGGTGGGATGGCTGGGAGGGAAATATAAGCAGTCTTTTACAATATATCTACTATGGTAATATTTTGCATAGCTATACTTGGAAAACACATACTGAATTTCTTATCATCCCAGAGGGAGTGGGTGACAAGGGAGGAAGGGAATGGATCTAAAATTCAAAGTTTTTAAAATTAAATGTTTTATATATATATATATATATAGAGAGAGAGAGAGAGAGAGAGAGAGAGAGAGAGAGAGAGAGAGAGAGAGAGACTATTATTAATACTATTTTGCATGTAATTGGGAGATAAGATGTGCAGGCATTGGGGCAAAGAGATTCACCTTGCTTTAACGGTAAAGCCGAAGGGTTATGGGAGAAAGCTGATTGGATGAAAAGGATATCTTGTGGGATTGCTATTCTGGGGTGGTAGATAGTGGAAAAATGGGGAAAAAATTGTAATTCAAAATCTGGCGGAAATGAAGGATGTAAACCAGAAGTTAATAAAGCATTTGTTTAAAAAATTTTTCATATTGAAAAAAGTCTCATGAATTAAAAGGATCATTTTTCCATGTAGGAATATAAAAAGTTCAACTTTAATAAATTCCTAATGATTTCTTTTTCCTTTTTACCTTCCCATGTTTCTCTTACTTCTTGTATTTGAAAGTCAAATGTTCTTCTCAGCTCTGTGTTTTTTTTTTATCAAGAATGCTTGAAAATCCCCTATTTCATTTAATGACCATATTTTCCCTTGAAGCATTACACCTAGTTTCGATGGGTAGGTGATTCTTGGTTTTAATCCTAACCCCTCTGACCTCCAGAATATCATATTCCAAGCCCTAAGATTCCTTAAATAGAAGCTACTAAGTCTTGTGTTATCTTGATTGTGTTTCTGCAATGCTTGAATTTTTTCTTCCTGTCTGCTTGCAGTATTTTCTCCTTGATCTGGGAACTCTAGAATATGGCTATAATATTCCTAGGAGTTTTCTTTTGGGGATCTTTTTCAAGAGGTGATCACTGAATTCATTCAATTTCTATTTTGCCCTCTGGTTCTGTAATATCAGGGCAATTTTTCCTGAGAATTTCTTGGTCCAATATGTTAAAATGATCTCTCATGGATCTATTTTTCCAGGTCAATCATTTTTCCAATGAGAGATTTCACAGAGCATTCTTTTTATTTTTCACTTGTTTGGTTCTGTTTTATAGTATCTTTTTTTTTTTAGGGCAATTGGGGTTAAGTAACTTGCCCAAGGTCACATGGCTAGGCTTTTGTTTGTGTGTGTTAAGTGTCTGAGGCCCAATATGAACTCAGGTCCTTCTGACTCCAGGGCCAGCGCTCTACTCACTGCATCACTTAGATGCCCCAGTTTTATAGTATCTTGATTTCTCATAAAGTTATTAGCTTCCAATTGCTCCAATATAATTATAAAGGAATTATTTTCTCATTGTTTAAACTCCTTTTCCATCTGGCAAATTCTGCTTTTTAAGGCATTTTTCTCCTGACTGTATTTTCAGGTCTCTTTTGCCATGTGAGTTAGTCAACCTTTTAAGGTGTTATTTTCTTCAGTATTTTTAGGTCTCCTTTAGCAGACTATTCACTTGCTTTTCATGATTTTCTTGCATCATTCTAAATTTTCTTCCCAGCTTTTCCCTCACATCTCTTATTTGATTTTAAAAATCCTTCTTGAGATCCTCCATGGCCTATAGCCAGTTTGTATTTTTCTTAGAAGCTTTTGATGAATGAGTTTTGACTGCATTTTGACTGTCCTCCTGCAATTCCTTCTTTTTATCCTTCTTATCCCCCCAAAAGGTACTGGATTGTCTGATCGTGGTTCCTCTGCTTGCTCATTTTGCCAGCCAATTACTTGACTTTTGAGCTTTTGCCACAGTGGAACTCTGCTTACAGAATGGAGAGAGCTTTGTCCCAAATTCCTGGGCTTTTCTCAGCTGCTAGAGCCATTAGTTGGGTGCCCTCCCTTTAGCCCCCACAAACTCTGACTCACTGGCCACATACCCAAGGACCATCACTCAATACCACAATCCATATCCAAGTTGGTTAAAGCAAGAGTGATTACCCTCTAATGGTCATATCGATCCCTGTACAATCTGCAGGCCAGGAGGTCCAGAAGCAGCCACAGTGCAATGTCTGCAGCTGCTGTTCCTCCACCACTTCTCATCCTGGGGGCAGTGCCTGGACCACACTCTTCCATCCCCCTATTTTTGACAGAGTTCCACAATAACCTTCTACTTTGTTTTTGGTGTTTCTGGGTTGAGAATTCTGGAAACTGCTACAGCTGCTATCAATTCACTCTCCTGAAGTCTACTCTGTGTGCCACTGGTTTGGGGTCACCCTGGGGCCAGAAACACAGCTCATGGGGTCTGAGGTCAGCTCCCTGTGCCCTGCAATAGACCTTTCCTATTGGCCTGCCAGGCTTCCTTGAGAAGGAGATTTGTTTCTTTCTCTTTATATATTCTGTAGCTTTAAAATCTGTTTAAAGTAATTTTTTACAGGTATTGGAAATGGCTGGAGCCAGAGCTGATGCCAGGTTTGTCCTTTTACTCTGACATCTTGGCTCCACCACCTCTATTGCACTCTTCTATCACCCAAATCTGACAGACCTTTCCTATTTACCTTCTAAGTTGTCATTGGGGTTTGTGGGTTGAGAAGTCTGTAAACGACCACAGCTCTCAGTAATGGAGTCTCCTGAGGCCTGCTCCAGGTTTTCCCAGACCCATTTCTGCTGGCAGCCCATGCAGAACTGTGCTTTTTTTCTTAAACTGTTACAACAGAGCTTTCCTGTTGACCTTCCAGTTTGTCCTGGGCTGGAATTTTGTTTCACTTTATCATTTTGTGGGTTGCTCTAGAAATTTCAGAGTAATTTTTTTAAGGTATTTGGAGGGAATTTTGGAAGATCTCAAGCAAGTCCTTGCTTTTACTCCACCATCTTTACCCATTTTTTCAAGAGCTTTTTAGACACTACTAAAATTAATTGTTCTTTAAATGTTTTATTCGTAAAATTCACATACAAATCCATCAGCCTCAGGTTTTTGGTTTTTTTACATTTGTAGTTATGATTACTAACTGCATATTTCCATACATTCTATCCTTCCTTTTTTTGTCCTGTCTCCTTTCATCCTTTCCTGAACAGGGTTTTGCTTCTGTATACCACCTACCTGAATCTGTCCTGTCTCTCCTAACCCCTTAATTAATCTCCTTAACTAGCATACTTGCTTATCAGGTAACACAGATTTTTATCTTCAAATGGTTGTTTATATTATTCCCTATTTGAGCCAATATAGGTGAGAGTAAAACTGAAGGGATGCCAATCACCTACTTACCTTCCATTCCATTATAATAAGTCCTTCCTGCCTCAGGATGCCTTTTTGCCTAGGGCTATGCTGAAGCACACAATGGTTCTTGGAGCTGGAGTTTGATGGCTCCCGTTGCTACAGTAAGGCACAAAGGGGGTCTTGGTGTCCACATTTGCTGTTCCACCATGCTAGGTCTCAATATCTAGATTGGTATGCTGATTTAGGGCTTGCTGCTTCCTTGTTGGATACTTTTTGTCCTAACTTTTTACCTGAGTAAGACATACCTTTCTTTTCAAAATTGCAAGCTTCTTGCCCTCAAAGATTGTTTCACTCCATCTTTTTTTGTTTCTTTGTTTCCTTCTGGTTCTGCTATTCCAGTATTAGTTGTAGGCCACTATTCTGTTGTTTTGAGATGAACATGGGAGAGTCACAGACAATTTCAACCCTGAATGCCTCATAAATTTTAATTTATTATTTTTTCAACTTTTTTTAGTTGCATGCCCAATTAATTGATCAGATTTTTCTTGCTTTTATTGATATAAATGTTCAGAAATATAAATTTTTCCCTAAGTAAAATTTCTGATGCTTAACATGAATTTTAGCTTTTTGTCTCATTGTTATAATTATCTTTAATGGAATTCTTTAATGTTTCAATGATTTGTCTTTGACCCACTCTTTCTTTTTTTTTTAATTTTTATTTTTTCCACATGCTTTATTAACTTATAGTTTACATCATTCATTTCTGCCAGATTTCAAGTTACAAATTTTCTCCCCTTTTTTACCCTACCCACCTCCCCAAAATAGAAGTCCCAAAGGATATCCCCTCCTCCAATCTGCTCTCTTCCCTACCTTCCTAATAACCCCTTAGACTTTTCCAGTAGAGCATGGTAGATCTCTATGCCCCAATGCCTGTATATCTTATTTCCCAATTACATGTAAAATAGTATTGATAATAGTATATATACATTTTTAAACATTTGGTTTTAAAACTTTGAATTCTAGAAACAATCCCTTCCTCCCTTATCACCCACCCTTACTAGGAAGATAAACAATTCAGTATATGTTGTACATGTGTAGCTAATGCAAAACATTACCATAGTAGATATATTGTAAAAGACTGATTATATTCCCCTCCCTCCTATCCCACCTCCCACTTGATTTATTCTCTACTTTGGTCCTGTCCCTTTTCAAAAGTGGGTACTTCCAACTTCCCTCCCCACCAGCTTGTCCTGCCTTCCATCATTCCCCCTCTCATCCACTTCCCCCCAACTCTTCTGTAGGGTGAGATACCCTATTTAGTGTGTATGTCATTCCCTCACTGAGGCAAGTTCAATGAGAATACAATTGACCTCTTCTCTTTTGCCTTCCTGTTCTTCCCCTCCATTGTAACCATTATTCTCTTGCCTCTTCTATATGAGGCAGTTTACCCCATTCTTTCTGTTCCAATCTTCTCTCATATCATTCTCTCACATCTTAATTTCACCTTATGAGTATCATCTCTTCCCATTAAACTGGTCCTGTGCCCTCAATCTATGTAAAAATTGTACACATATATATGTACATTTAGATATATATTTATAGGTACATATACACTCCTTTATTGACTTATATATGTATGTATGTGTTTGTGTATGTGTGTGTGTGTGTGTGTGTGTGTGTGTGTGTGTATAGACATACATTTGTTCCCTTCAATTATTCACATATGGTGGAAAGTTTCATAAGTTACAATTTTACAATTATTATTTTTAACATGTAAGAATGTAAATAGTTCAGCTTTGATAAGTTCCTTATTATGCCTTTTCCCTGTTTTACCTTCTCAAGCTTCTCTTACTTCTTGTGTCTGAATGTCAAATTTTCTATTCAACTCTGTTTTTTTTCATCAAGAATCTTTAAAAGTCCCCTATTCCACTGAATGACCATATTTTCCCCTGAAACATGATACTCAATTTTGATGGGTAGGTGATTCTTGGTTTTAATACCAGCTCCTTTGACCTCCAGAATATCATATTCTAGGCCCTTTGATCCCTCAGTGTTTAAGCTACCAGATCCTATTTTATCCTGATTGTGTTTCCACAATATTCAAACTGTTTTTTTTTTTTTTCTTGGCTGCTTGTAATATTCTCTCCTTGATCTAGGAATTTCAGAACCTCGCTATAATATTCCTAAGAGTTTTCTTTTTGGGATCTTTTTCAGGAGGTGATTGGTGGATTCTTTAACCTTTATTTTACCCTCTGGTTCTAAAACATCAGGGCAGATTTCCTTGAGAATTTCTTGGAGGATGATTTCTAGGTTCTTTCTTTGATCCTGGCTTTCAGATAGTCCGATGATTTTTAAATTATTTCTCCTAAATCTATTTTCCAGGTCTGTGATTTTTCCCATGAAATATTTTATATAGCCTTCTATTTTTTTCATTTGTTTTCAATCTGTTTAACAGCATCTCGATTTCTTCTAAAGTCACTAGCTTCCATATGCTCCAATCTATTTCTGAAAGAATGATTCTCCTCAGTAAGTTTTTGAGATTCTTTTTCCATCTGGCAAATTTGGCTTTTTAAGGCATTCTTCCCCTCATTGCCTTTTTGAGCCTCTTTTGCCATTTGAGTTAGTCTATTTTTTTTAACAAATGTTTTATTAACTTCTGGTTTACATCATTCATTTCCACCAGATTTTGAGTTAGTCTATTTTTAAGGTTGTATTTTCCTCAGTCAGGATGTTGACTCTCATTTCCTAATTTTCTTATATTGTTCTCATTTCTTCCCAATTTTCCTCCACTTCTCTTATCTGCTTCTTAATGTCCTCTATGGCTTGTAATCAGCTTGTATTTCCCTTGAAGCTTTTGGTGCAGGAGTTCTGACCTCACTGTCCTGTTCCATTCTTTGATACTCTTTGTCCCCAAAATAGGAGTCTAATGTGGGATTCTTCTGTTTGTTTTGCTTCCTTTGCCTGGGCATGCTGCCACTCAATTCCTTGACATCTGGGCCCTTTGCCATAGTAGAACCCTGCCACCAGACAAGAGTGCTTCCATCCCAAAACCTGTGGTTTTCTCACCTGCCTGAAGTATTAGTTAGGTGCCCTCTCTGAAGCCTCCACAAGCTCTGGCAAGCTGGTCATGCCCCCCAAGAACTCCACCCTATACCACAATCCACATCCAAGTAGGTTAAAGCAACAGTGATTACCCCTCAGACTCATTGCTTCGTCCCCCTACCATCTTCAGGGAGCAGCTGAAGCTACAATGTGGCAATGTCTGTGTGCTAGGGCTCCTCAACATCTTCCCACCCTGGGGGAGGAGGCTGATACACTCCCAACTACAGGGTCCCAAAGTGCATACTGAACTGACCACTCACTTTTTTCTTGGCACCTATTTGTTCGTAATTCTGGAAATGCCACAGCTGCTGGTGCTCCAGACTCCCTCGATCTGGCTGCTGGTCAGGCTGCCCTGGGTCTAAAACATTTGGCAGGAGTGTAGCTAGGCTTGGCTCCCAGTGAGCTGTGCTAACCACTCCCTGCTGGCCCTCCAGGCTGTCCTCAGTGGGAGATTAGCTTCTCTGTGTCATTTTGTGGGTTCTGTAGCTCCAAAGTTTGTTCAGACTCACCTTTTACATAAATTGGGTAAGGTGGAAGCTGGAGCTGTGAGGAAGTCCTCTTTCTACTCCACAATCTTGACTCTGCCCTGCCAGACCCCCTTTTACCTAGGATTATAGTATTTAGTTGACAATTAATTTGTAGTCTATACTTTCATTCCCTTTATTGCATGGCAGTATGAAAAGCATGCATTTAATATTTCTTCTTTAGTGCATTTGTGAGATTTTTATGTCCTAACATGTATTTAATTTTTGTGAAGGTGAAATGTTTAAATTAATTGTTCAAATGAAAAAAAGGCTATCCTTCTTTCTATTTCCATTCAGTTTTCTCAAGATGTTAATAATGTCTAATCTCTAAGAATTTCCATTCATTCCCTTAATTTCTTGCTTTTTGCTGATATAATTAGATTTTTCTTGCTTTGAGTGACATGAATTAAGGTTTCTCATTAGTAAGCTTTGCTGTTTGTTTCCTCCTGTAACTCATTTAATTTTTCTTTTCAGAATTTAAAGACACTATTATTTGGTGCATATACATATTCAATAAGTATCCAATCATTTTCTTCTCTTTAAGCAGTGAGAGATACAGGTACTGCTGCTGATGCTGTTGTTACCACCATAATTTAGTATTGATTTGTCCTCACATTTATATGACATTTTAACAAGATTTAGCTTCCTTTATTATCTCTTTTAATTAGGTCTAGTTTCTTTTTTGCTTTGTCTTGAGATCATGATTGCCCCTCCTCCCTTTTTTACTTCAGTTGAAGCATAATAGATTCTATTCCAGAAACTTATTTTAACTTTGTGTGTTTCTGTTTCAAATATGACTCTTGTAAAAAACATATTGATGGATTTTAGTTTCTAATCCATTGCATTTTTGCTTCAATTTTATGGGTGAGTTCACCCCTTTTATGTGTGAGTAATGGCAAACAAAGAAGTACTTAGTACCTTGTTTCAGTTATTTATTTAGCACCTTGCTTTAGTTCAAGTGTCTTTTAGTCTTGCCCTTATCATAGCAACTTTGTTAAGAAACAGAACCCGTGAATTCCATAGTGAGAGGAACTTGCCAAAGACAGGAACAGGAAGGACAAAAGAGGTGGGAAGAATGGGGAGAAGCTAAAGACAGATAAAAAGATGAGCACAGCTGGGACAGAGTAGAACTGAGAAGGGAACACTTGTGGTGGCTGGTTCTCTCTTTTTCTGTGTTGATTTGTATAGAAGCCCTGGGACCTTACTGGAAGCCCTGAATGGGGATTTTCTTGTTGTCTATTTACAGAAGTCTTCAAAGTGGGTTTAAGGAGTCCTGATACTATGGTGATGATTTGTGTTGACTTTTTGGTGTTTATTTGTGGGTCTGTGTTGATTTCTATGCTGATGATTTGTGTTGAGTTCTCAGAATTTGTATGTCTGCATTGATTTCACAGGCAGATGATGTGTTGATGATGGTGTCAGCAATGTGAATGAACATTATTGTGGCTTTGTTAAGCTTTGTCTTCCCAGAAACAGGAACTGTGAAGGCCTTGAGGATTGGACACTATAAACTTCAATATGGAATGGAAACTGGATGCAAAACTGGACAAGGAGGTGGATAAGGGACTTAGAGGGGGGAATTATGAAAAGATAGTTAACCAATTAGAAAAGGAGGTCCAGAATCTTGAGCCTAACAAAATATCAATACATTCTTGAACTGGCCTAGCCCACCATTGTCTCTAGTCTGCAGGTGGCCTCCCACTCTTAATCACTCATTGACCTCATTGACTCCTTCTGAAGGCCCTCTCCAGGTTCTTCCACTGGACCATCCCTAGATTCCTCCAGCAACCTTCTGTATATAAGACCCTGTCTTTTCTTCATGTTTGTGAGAGTACCATAGAATAGTGAGAGAGCCATAAAATAGTGAGAGAGCCATAGGACAGCTAGAATGACCTAGCACAGGCTTACTTTGTGCCCAATACAAGTGAACTTTTAATAAACTTTACCTTTCTTTAACTGTTATGTTATGATGTTTCATTTATTAAGGGGAGAGAAGGTCTCCAAGCTCCCTTAAGCCTATTAAGGGCAACACTTTTCCCAAAAAAGACTTGATATAATCACAGGCAGGGTTCAAAAGTACTTCAGTAGCTGTAACAAGGAGCTTAAGTACTACTTTGCTTGCCATTACAGTCTTGAAGGCTGAGTATGATTTCAAAAGTGGGAGGTAGAAGAAGGACTATCCAGATACAGATAAAAGGATAAACCATTAACTTATAGATAAGAATATGTGAGAATTTCTAAAGGGCAGTGTAGTTGATACTAAATGAACCAAGAGTAGAAGATTAGTGTTGGAGCATGTAGACAGTAGTGTGAGATAAAGCTAGAAATGTAGGCAAGCTGTGAAAATCCAATATGAAAGGGTGGAAGAAGTTTGGACTTTATTATCAAGAAGTGAATGATCGCATCTATGCCTGATAATAGCTAACATTTACATACCACTTTAAGGTTTAAAAAGTGATTTATAAAGACTTTCTCATTTTCATCCTCACACCAAGCCTGTGAGGTACTTGCTATTGTTATCCTTATATTTCAGTTGAGATAACAAACTAAATGATTAGCCCAGAGTCCCCCCATTGCCTAAGGCAGGATTTGAACTCATGTCTTCCAGACTTAAAATCTGTCTCTCTATTTCTGATCAACCTAGAAGCAATGTAAAGGATGGATTAAAGAAAGGAAAGACAATAGGTTATAGTAGTATAAAGTATACGTAATAGTATAAAGTACATATAGTATAGTATATACAAAGTATATATAATATAAAGTATATATAGTGTAAAGAAAGGCTATAGTAAACCATGTAGGTAACAATATCCTAGAATGGTGAAAGATCAGAAAGGACAGAGTAAATACGAGAAATATTGTAGACATATAATTGATAGGACTGAGTAACTGGGTATAGGAAATAAAGGAAAAGAGAGTAGAAAATATTGTAGCACCAAGGTTCCCAAACTAGATGACTTGGCAAATATTGGTGCCAATTAATTTTCTAGAAACTTAAGTATTAGCTTTGAACATGATAAGATTTCAGTGCTACTGAGAAATCCAAAATGGTGATGTAGATCCAGAATTCAAGAGAAGTCAGGACAAGTTCTATTTTTGTAAATAGCCATGGAGAAGTGATAGATGAAATTAGGGGTATGAGAAAGAGACTTGAATGCATAAGAAATTTCAGATTAAAGGGCTCTGAGCATAACATTGGGGATTATGCACTTTAAGGGATTAAGAAAAGGAAGAGGAGCCTTAATAAAAGACCAAATTATTCAAATAAATATGTAAGTAATAAACTATTAAGACAATGTAATCTCAGAGTAACCATGGTAGAAAAGAATACAAAGGAGATGAACTGGTTCAAAATTCTTAACTTCCCTGGTATAAATAATAATAACAAGTACCAAAAAAGACCATTGGATTTGATATCTCATGATTTTTCAATGGGAACATTTTTTTTTCTTTTTGTTGTTGTTTTTGAGCAAACTTTCTTTCATGTCCTGCACCAATGTGAAGGTATGCTTAGTGAGTATTTTGACAGTGTTATTTTACATTTTTTACTCCTCTCATAGCATATATTCTCATGTGATATGAAATGATGCAAGGTTCTAATGGTCTATGTTATTAAAGTATAAGTTTTGAATAGATTCTTTCAAAGTGGAAGATTTTAATTATGGGCCTATTCTGTCTGAGGAATAGCTAATTTAAGTGAAGAGAAAATCATCACCAAAAAAACTGGTACAAGTTTGTTTTTTCCTGTACTCTGAATACCAGGGTAATTATCCAGGTAATCTGTGTATATCTCCACTGGAAGTATATTTTTAAAAAAAGGTGTTGAGTAGATTTTCTTAAATATCTACATTGGCTCTCTGTACTGACCTAATTCAGGAGATAATTGCTCAACTTTCCATTTCATTACATTTGGATAGACACAGCTGCAGTTCATCTTGAAAATGAGACCCTTGAGAGGTGCCCTACCTTCTTGTATTTGCAGTTAAGCCTTTTACTGTATATCCTTGAATGCCTTGTTTTTCATTATGTGAATAAAACACCTTTGTGCTTGGTCCACTCTGTTGTGATGTTGTGATTCATCTTGTAACTAGTCATGCCAAAGATATTTTACCTAAATTTCACTTTCCTGGATGGGCAAAATTTTACATTTGTCTTGAAATAATATTTCTTGTTTCAACATGTTCTCTCTTGATTCCACTTTCTTTTCTGCATCATTCTAGCATGGTCATTATTGCGATTTCAATATTTTCTCAAATATTAACTGCAATGACATTAGCATCAATATAGTCCCTTACAATAGTTGGGTCAATGAAAGGTCAATAAAATTATGTGGAAAGACTAAGAAATGATAAATAAAACTGACAGTTAAATAAGGCAGGTTGGTGTCACAGTAAATAGAGTACCAGACATGGAGTCAGAAGGACTTTCAATGTTTCCCGAGTCATTTACCAGATTGTGACTTTGGGCAAGTAATTCCTTCAATGTCCCTTTCCTCAGTGTCCTCATCTGTAAAATTTGAAGTTTCTATTTGATGTTCTTCATGGTCCAAAGAGCCTATAATCTTATTTAGGTACTAAGAAGTGAATGGAACAAAACAATGGCAAGGACACAATAGATGCAGGGAACTGTGGTAGATCACCTAATTTGCATGTGATCATTTTTTAAAGTTTTGATGTTTTTAACTGAAAAAAAATATATAAATAAAATGGCCATCAATTTTAGGAAAAGTACATAATCATTGAATTCATACATAAGTGAATTTTTGTAGTTTACCTCATAAGATAAAGACAAGATGGCAGTTATTAATTACAAGAAAATTTCTAATTTGAAGCATTTGAAGTTATTAAAAAGCCAGAGGAAAAAAAGTCAGAAGTTACCAGAAGAGAAACACAACAGGAGCAAGTAAGTCAACAAAAGTTGGGAGCAATGATAGAGCAGGCTAACAGCTGAAAAAACTGAATATTTAGTTACCTTGTTGGGAACTTGCTGATCAGAAGAGACACATTGCTTTATTCGCTGATGAGACAAAGCCTGGAGAACTACTGAAAGTCTTCCCAGTGGAAGGGAATTGAATCTTACTGTTATGTGTAGATATTTCAGAGTTGATTGCTTTCCAATGCAATCTACAGACCAAGGGAGGGATAATCTCCGCAGAAAGTCTGTCTTGTTCTCTACTGTACCCTCTAGATTGAGAGGACCAAACAGATGGAGTTTGGAAAAAGAGGTTTTGCTATGGACTAATAGAAATTCTTCAGCTTAAGTGAACTGTTTGTCATTGATAGACATTTTTTTTCACTTTTCTCAACCCCTATCAGAGGGTGGCTGTGAAGAAAAAGAGTGTGTTAGTGCTTCATTGGCTTGGAAGAATTGTGACTTAATTTAGTACAAGAACTGTGAAGACCACATGGGAAGCCATAGAAAAGAAGTATTTTTTGTGGTATAGATTATTTCTGAATGGACCCAGGATATCAAGGCCTATGACTCCAGAGTGGAAAGTAACCCCAGGCACATAATTTTCTCCACTGATGTGTCTCAATATCACATTTCCATATGTGTATGTCTACTGTCCTCCTAGATACAAGGTGCCTTGTTGGAAGTGTGTGGCCAAGTATAAGTGAATTATGGTGGTTTGATTTTTTCTTTGTCTTTGAGTAAAGCTATTATTTCATTAACTTATTTTTTATTTAAATGACTAAATGTTATAAATAATGCAAGCTTTGCCTTTTAATAAGTGTCTAATGTTTAGTGGTTTATGATGCCAGATTGGGTTTGGGGTGCATGATTATATTTCAGGTACTTGGAAGTAAAAGCTGGTGGATCTAAAACTTAAGAGAGTAAGCTATATTTCAAGCTAAAATTACCTGGTATCCTAAGTTTGGTATAAATATGGTAACCCTGGACAGTAAGGGGTTAGAAGATTTCCTAAAAAAGAGTAAACCAGCACAGGTTGAAAAAGGAGCACATCAAAGTTCATATGCTTATCAGAGTGGGACTGGATCTGTGGTCAGACTGTTTGTCTAAACTAGAAAAGATAGGGAGATGAAAAATTTAAAAATCTAGAAAAAAAGTTAATTATATAATGTTAAAGTTGACAGGGACAATGATCAAAGGCAAAACTCTAGTGAGGAGGGAAAAAGAGAAGGGAAAATAAAGGCATAAGGAGGAGAGGATAGCATGGAGAGAAAGACACAGATAGTAATCATAACTGTGAATGTGAATGGGATAAACTCTCCCATAAAATTGAACACATAGAAGAATGGATAAAAAATATTATTCCTACAATATGTTGTTTAGAAGAAACACATTGGAAAAGGGGATAAACACAGGTAAAGGTAAAAAGACTGGAGTAGAATATATTATGATTCAGCTAAAGTAAAAAACAGGGGTAGCAATCCTAATCTTAGACAAATTAAAAGCAAAAATAGACTTAATCGAAAGAGATTAGGAAGTAAACTATATCCTGATAAAATACACCATAGACAATGAAGTAATATCATTACTAAACATGCATGCCCCAAGTGGTATAGCATCCAAAGTCTTGGAGGAGGCTAAGGGAGTTACAGGAATAAATAGCCAATAAACTCTACTGCTGGGAGACTTCAACCTCTTCTTCTCAGAGCTAGATAAATCTAACCTCAAAATAAAAAAGAAAGAAGTTAAGCAAGCAAATAGAATTTTAGAAAAGTTAGATATAGTAAACCTCTAGAGAAAACTGATTTGGAATAAAAAGGAATACTATTTTTCTCAGTGGTTTATGGCACCAACATAAAAACTGACAGTGTACTAGGACATATACAACACAAACCAATACAGAAAGGCAGAAATGTTAAATACATCCTTTTCAGAAAATGATGCAATAACAATTATATGTGATAAAGTTTCATTGAATGATAGAACAAAAAATAATTTGAAGCTAAATAATCTAAAGAATGCATGAGTCAAACAACAAATCATACAATCAATAACTTCATCTAAGAGAATGACAATAATGAGACAACATAGCAAAACTTATGGGATGCAGCAAAAGTGATTCTTAGGGGAAGTTCTATATCTTTGAACACTTAAATGAAAAACATAGAGAAAGAGAAGATCAATAAATTGGGCATGCAGCAAAAATAAAAAAAAAAAACAACTAGACAAAGAGCAAAATAAAAATCACTGATTTAATATGAAACTGGAAATATTGAAGCCTAAAGGAGAGATTAATAAAATTGAAATTAATAACTATTGAAACAGAACAAAATAAAGAGCTTCTTTTAAAATGTTTAAAATAAAATAAACTTTTGGTTAAATTGAATTTTAAAAAAAGGAAAGAATAAAATGAAATTTCCAATATCCAAAATGAAAAGGTTGAATTCTTCACCAATAAAGAGAAAATTAAAACAATATTTTGAAACCTATCCTGCCCAAGTGTATGCTAATAAATTTGAGTCAGTGAAAAAAGATGAATATTCACAAAAATATAAATTATTCATATTAACAGAAGAGGAAGTAAAATACTTAAATAACCCCATCTCAGTAAAAGAAATTGAACAAGGTACCAATGATCTCCCTAGGAAAAATCTACAGAACCAGATGGATTTACAAATTAATTCAATCAAATAATTAAAGATCAATTAATTTCAATACTAGATAGAATCTTTGGGAAATTAGGGGAAGGAGTCCTACTAAATTATTTTTATGATATAAATATGATGCTGATACTTAATCTGGAAAGAGTCAAAACAGAGAAAGAAAATTATGGACCAATTCTCCAAAATAATATAGATGCAAATATTTTAAATAAAATATTAAAAAGATTACAGCAATTTATCATGAGAATAATATACTATGACCAAATAGGATTTATTCCAGGAATGCAGGTCTGGCTCAATATTAGGAAAACTATCAGCATAAATTATCATATAAATGACAAAACTAACAGAAACCATATGATTATCTCAATAGATGCAGAAAAAAATCACATTCTTATAAAAACACTAGAGAGCATAGGAATAAATGGAGTCATCCTTAAAATGATAAGTAATATCTATCTTAAACCATCTGCAAGCATTATATGTAATGGGAATAATCTAGAAGCATTTCCAATAAGGTCAGGGATGAAACAAAGATTCCGTTGTCACCACTGTTATTCAATATGGTACTGGAAACATTAGCTTTAGCAATAAGAGAAGAAAAATAAATTGAAAGAATTAGAATAGGCAAAGAAAAAAGAAACTATCACTCTTTGCATATGATTGATGATTTACTTAGAGAATTAAAAAAAAAACTAATTGAAATAAAAAAAACAACTTTACCAAAGTTGCAGGATATAATATAAAACCACATACATCATTGTGATTTCAGTATGTTACTAACAATGCCCAACAGCAAGAGATAGAAAGAAAAAATCCATTTAAAATTACTGTTGACATTATAAAATATTTGGGGGTCTACCTGTAGAAAACAAACCCAGGAACTATATGACCATAGTTATAAAAAACTTTTCACACAAATAAAGCCAAATCTAAATCACTGGAGAAACATCAGTTGCTCATTCGGAGTCTGAGCTAATATAATGAAAGTGACAAATCTACCTAAATTATTTATTTACTTATTTAGTGCCATATCAATCAAACTCCAAAAAAAATTATTTTATAGAGTTAGAAAAAATAATAACAAAATTCATTTGGAAGAACAAAAGGCCAGAATATCATGAGAATTATTGAAAGGAAATGCTAGTGAATGTGGTCTAACCATACCCAATCTTAAATTGTATCATAAAGCAGCAATCATTCAAACTACTTCATAGTGGCTAAGAAACAGAGTGGTGGATCAATGGAGTAGATATGGTAGAGAATACGCAGTAGTCAATGACTGTAGTAATCTACGTGAGTCTATTTTAAAAACCCAAAGACTCCAGCTTCTTTGATAAAAACTCAGTATTTTACAAAAAATGCTGGGAAAACTGGAAAATGATACAACAAAAACTGGGCATAGATAGCCTAGCATTACATACAAAAATAAAGTCCAAATGGGTACACAATTTAAATATAAAGGCTGATAATATGAGCAAATAAGGTGGGGCAAGGGTTAGTTTACTAGTCAGAATAATGGAGAAGGGGAGAATTTATGACCAAACAAGAGATAAAGAACATTATGAGATGTAAAATGGATAATTTTGTTTACATTAAATTGAAAAGCTTTTGTACAAATAAAGCCAATGAAACCAAGATTAAGATGGAAGCAGAATACTGGAAAATATTTTTTTTCAACCAGGGTCTCTGATAAAGGCTTTATTTCTAAAATGTATAGAGAACTGAGTTAAATTTACAAGAATGCAAGTCATTCCCCAATTGAGAAATGTTCAAAGGATGTGAGCAGATAATTTTCAGAGGAAGAAATTAAAGCTATCCATAATCATATAAAATGTTGTAAATTATTATCAATTACAGAAATACAAATTAAAACAACTCTCAGCTACCACATCACACCTATCAGATTGTCTAATGACAAAACATGAAGATTTTAAATGCTGGAGAAAATGTGGGAAAATTAGAACACCAATTCAATGTTAGTGGTGTTGTGAATTGATCCAGACATTCTGAGAGCATTTTGTCACCGGTTTCAAAAGCAGGCAGCTCCCAGTTCCTTGTTCAGCTCCTTGTCCAGTTATTTGTCCAGTTCCCATTCCATACTGAAGCTCACAGTGTCCAGTCCACCTCAAATCCTTCACAGTTCCTGTTTCTGGGAAGACAAAGCTCGACAGAGACACAATAATATTCATACACATTGCTAGCACCATCATCAATTCACTATCTGCCTGTGAAATCAACACAGACCCACAAAGAAGGTCAAAGAGGGCAGCAGAAATCATAAGTAAAGTCCCAAGACATACAAAACCCTCCTTCAGGATTTCTGTAAACATATAAGCAGAAAATCCTCTTTCAGGGCTTTCAGTAAAGTCCCAGGGCTTCTGTACAAAATGTCACAAACAAACATCAACACAGACAGAGTAGACAAACCGAGTGCTGGGATATCACAAGTTTTCTCCTTTTTGAGTCTGCTATCACAAGAGTCCTCTTCTCAGTTCTGCCCAATTCTCAGTTCAGTCTTTAGTCCAACAGCAGCTGCCCTGCTTCAGTGATGCTTACCCCAGGAAATTTTATCTGTCTAGTTTGTGCTCTTCCTTATATACAGTATAGTTCCTCCCCAGAAGTTCACAAGTTCTGGGGTTCACATGTTCTGTTTCTTAACAGACTTGATACAAGCCTCAAAAGAAATTTGAACTTAAACAAGGTGTTAATTCAATAGTTGAAACAAGGTGTAAACTACTTCTGCCCTTGCCATTACAGTTGGGGTGGCTAGGCAATGCAGTGAATAGAGCACCAGCCCTAGAGTCAGGAGAACCCGAGTTCAAATCCAGCCTCAGATAGTTAACCAAAAAAAAAAAAAAAACCAACTAGCCACATGACATTGGGCAATTCACTCAACCCCAATTGCCCTACACCCGCCTCCAAAAAGAAAAAAAAAAAGAATGAGTGGGTCAAACAACAAATAATAGAAATAATAAATATGTTCATAAAGAAGAATGACTATAATAAGACAACATTCCAAAACTTATGGGATGCAGAGAAAGCAGTTCTTGGGGACAAACTTTATATCTCTAAATGTTTTCATGAATCAAACAGAGAAAGAAGAGATCAATGAATTGGGCATAGAAGTGGAAAAAAAAACAGTAAAGGAATAAATTTAAAGTCTCCAATTAAATATCAAAATAAAAATTCTGAACATCAAAGGATCAATTAATAAAATTGGAGGCAAAAACTATTGAACTAATAAGTAAAATGAAGAGCTCATTTTTTGAAAAAAATAAAATAGAAAAATCTTGGGTTAATTTGACTTAATGAAAGAAGAAAATGAAATTACTAGAATAAGAAATGACAAGGGTTAATTTAACACCAATGAAGAGGAAATTAAAATAATAATTAGCATTCACTTTCCAACAGTGTAACAATAAATATGAAAATATAATCAAAATGAACAAATATTTATAAAAATATAAACTTCCAAAATTAGCAGAAGAAAAGAAATACTTAAATATCCCAATTTTAGAAAAATAGATATTGAACAAGGCATCAATGAGTTCCCTAAGAAAAAACATCTCCTTGTTCATTCTGTCCATTACGATACTTATTTTCAATCTGACCAATGTCTAATGTGAAAGTATCTGCAGATCCTATACCTGATTGTATGCTGCCATGGGGGGTGGGGAGGGGAGGGGAGAGGAGGAGAAAATTTGAAACTCAAAGAACTGCGGAACTGAATCTTTTAAACTCAAAGTAAACCAACAAATTAATAAAGAAAAAACAAACAAAAACAAATATACCAGAAGAGATAAAAAAAATAAAAACAACAACAACAAAACATCTCCAAGGCTAGAAGAATTTACAAGTGAATTCTAACAAACATTTAAAGACCTATTACTTCCAATACTATATAAATTATTTCAGAGAAAATGTGTAGAAGATATTTAAATAAATTAATTTTATGATGTAAATATGTTGGGGATACTGAAACCAGGAAAGGCCAAAACAGTAAATTATATATATATATATATATATGTGTGTGTGTGTGTGTGTGTGTGTGTGTGTGTGTGTGTGTGTGTGTGTATACACCTATTTTCCTAATGAATATTGATGAAATTTTTTTAATATTGGCATAGAGATTATATAGCAATTCATTATGAGGATAACATATTTATGCCAGGAATGCATGACTAGTTCAATATTATGAAAACTATCAGCATAATTGACAATTTTAATAACAAAACTCACAAATCCATATGATTATGTTAAACGATGCAGAAAAAGTTTTTGACAAAATGCAACATCCATTCTTATTAAAAAAAAAACACTAGAGAGCCTAGGAATAAGTGGATTTTACCTTAAAATTATATACAGTATCTATCTAAAACCATCAGCAAACATTTTATATGAAAAGGACAAGGTACAAGCTTTCCCAATAAGGTTAGGGGTGAAAGAAAGAGGGCCATTATCACCTGTATCACTAATGTAGTAGAAATGTTATCTTTAGCATTAGGAGAAGAAAAATAAATTGAATGAATTAGAAGTCAATGAAGATGAAAAGTATCATTCTGTACAAATGATATGATAGTATAATTAGAGAAGCCTAGAAAATCATTTAAAATATACTTGAGAAAAAACTTTTTTTGTCTTTATTAATTCATTCGTTTACTTTTAGTTTACAAGATTCATTTCCACAATTCCTTGAGTTTCAAATTTTCTTTCCCTCCTTCCCTTCCATACCCTCCATGATGGCATACAATTAAGTATAGGATCTGCAAATACTTTCAAATTAGACATTAGGTTACAAAGGTGGATTGTACCAGATGGAATGAAAAATGGTAAAGAGGAAACAAAACCAAACAAGAAAAAGTAAAAGATCAAGTAGTTTGCTTCAATCAGGATTCAAACTCAGTTCTTTCTAGTTCTTGCTCTGGATGTAGCCATCTCTCTCCATCATGAGTCTTTTGGGACTGATTTATATCACTGCATTGCTGAGAAGAGTCCAGTTATTATTTCTGGGGTTTGGGGCACTTGTTGCCAGAGCTACTTCTAAGCAACCATAAATTTTCAGTTCTTCTAAGGTGATATGATCAAAGGAGAGGCATTTACTTCTCTTCTGGCTTGTGGTCTGGTCTTTGAAGGAGCACAAGCACTCTTTTCTTCTTCAGAACTATGAGGAGGATTCCCTTTCTGCATCTGCCATGAGCTCTGCCACTTTAGCACTCCTCCTCACCCTAGGATCACCACCCAAGAATGCGACCCAGATTCAGGCAGGAAAAAGCAAGAGTCTGCTTCAGCAATAGCAAAGAGATTCTTGTAATTGACCTATGATCAGTCACTAGATCCCAACACTATATGTTGGCCTGGGGTTTCTAAAGCAGCTGCTCCTGCTGTTGCTACAGCTGCTGCTGCAGCCACCACTGGCACCACCTCTGCCACCCTGAGGCTGTGGCAAGACCACATTGTTCTCTCACCCAGGTCCAACAGAGATTCCTCACTTTGTACTTTGTCTTTCATGGTTGTTGCTTGAGAAGCCTGGAAACACCACAGCTGCCAGTGATTCAATCCCCTATGGTCTACTCTGATGGAATCTGTGCCTGTGTGGCCCTTGTGGGAGTTCATTACACCCCCAGCCTGGTGCAATAGACCCTTCCTTTCTGCTTGTCAGACTGTCTTCTGCTGGAGATGTGTTTCACACTGTCATTTTCTGGGTTCTGGAGCTCTAAAATTTGATTAGAGTCATTTTTTGCAATTATTTGGAGGTGTTTGGGGGAAGAACTCAAACAAGTTCCTGCTTTTACTCCGTCACCTTGGTTCTAGCCCCTACTTTCTATCTTCATAGGTATTTTAGATGTAGACCTAGTAGTAGTACTGCTGGATAAAAGAGTATGCACAGTTTGATTGCCCTTTGGGAACAGTTTCAATTTGCACTTCAGAATTGTTGGATCACTTCACAACTTCACCAAGAGTGCATCAGTGTTATAGTTTTCCCACATACACTTCAACATCTTTCATTTTTCTTTTTTTTTCATATTAGCCAATATGAGTTGTGAAATGATAACCCAGAGTTATTTTAATTTGCATTTCTCTATTTTAAAGTGATTTAGAGCACTTCCTAATATGCCTGTAGATAACTAATTTCTTCATCTGAAAACTACCTATTCATATCCTTTCACTATTTACTAATTGTTGAATGACTTTTATTCTCATATATTTGACTCACTTTTCTATATATTTGGGAAATGATTCGTTTATCAGAGACAATGGCAGTAATGGCAATGGCAATGGCAATATCAGCTTTGTTGATTTCACTTTAATTTTGTTGATTTGGTTTTGTTTGTGCAAAAAATTTTCAATTTTGTATAATCAAATCTGCTGTTTTCCATTTTAATATCATATACATTTTCTTAGTTCTTAATTTCTTTCTTCCCCATAGAGAGTCAAACTATTCCTTGCTCTCCTAATTTGCTTATGGTATCACACATTATATCTAAATTGTATACCCATTTGAATTTTGTCTTGATATATAGTGCAAGATGTTGGTTGATAGCTGGTTTTCCTGATGCTATTTCCCACTTTTCCCAGCAGTTTGTGTCAAACAATGACTTTTTTTCCTAAATGCTTGGATCCTTGGATTTATCATACACAATATTGTGTATACTGCTTCCAAGTCTTGAGAGGTGGCTGGGGGTCCATGGCCTTTCACCCCATCCACCATAGTCCATCCTCCCCCTGGGTCCCAAACTGTGGAATGCATCAAGAAAACACTCCTGGGGGGTGGAGCCAAGATGGTGGAGTAGAAACAGCTCATCCAAGCCACTCTTCCCCCAGATTACCTCCAAACTATGTAAAAGGGGACTCTGAATAACTTCTGGAGCCCCAGCACCCACAGAACAACACAGAGAAGCTAACCTCCCACTGAGGACAGCCCATCAGCCCTGCAGGAAGGATCAGCGCAGCACAGAGCGCAAAGCACGGGGAGCAGAGCACAGTCAGCATGAGTCATGGTTTTAGCCCCAGGGCAGCAGGGACAGCAGCCGGCTGGAGGGACCCCAGAACACCAGCAGCTGTGGTGATTCCAGAATTATCAACATAGAAACGCCTAGGACAAAGTGAGAGGTTAGTGTCCTATGGACTTTGGGACCAGTATTTGGGGAACGCTTCAGCTTCCTCCCCTGGGGGCTAGAAGCCACTGAGGAGACATGCCATTTTGTAGTTTTCAGAGGTAGCTCCAGCTCCTGGCCTGCGAACTGCAGGGAGATCCAGCAATCAGTCTTGGGGCGGGGGGGGGCGGTAATCACTCTAGCTTTAACCTCCCTGGATCTGGATTGTGATCTGGGGTGGAGGTCATGCATGGGTTTCCAGCTTACCAGAAATGGAAGTTGCCCCCCCACACATTCGGGATGAAAATTCCCCTATCTGGCCTTAAAGCCATAGTGTGCAACAAGCCCAAAAGTCAAGTAATTAAGTGGCAACATGCCAAGGCAAAGGAAACAAATTAAAGATAAAAATGCAACCCTAGGCTCCTACATTGGGGGCAAAGAGGGTCGAAGAGGACTGTGAGGTCAGAAGTCCTGCTCCAAAAGCCCCAGGGGAAAACATGAGTGGGTTGCAGGCCATAGAGGACCTTAAGAAGGACGTTAAAAATCAAATAAGAGAAGTGGAGGAAAAATTGGAAAGAGAAATGAGAAGGATACAGGAAAAGTATTAAATGAGGGTCAACAGCCTGACTGAGGAAAACAACACCTTAAAAAATAGACTGACTCAAATGGCAAAGGAGGCCCAAAAGGCCAATGAGGAGAAGAATGCCTTAAAAAGTCGAATTTGCCAGATGGAAAAAGAAGCTCAAAAGTTCACTGAGGAGATTCATTCCTTCAGAGTTAGACTGGAGCAAATGGAAGCTAATGACCTTTATGAGAAATCAAGATGCTGTTAAGCAGATCCAAACAAATGAAAAATTAGAAGGCAATGTGAAATATCTCATGGGAAAAACCAGTGACCTGGAAAATTGATCCAGGAGAGACAATTTAAAAATTATTGGACTACCTGAAAGCCATGATCAAAGCAAGAACCTAGAAATCACCCTTCAAGAAATTCTCAAGGAAAATTGCCCTGATGTGTTAGACCCAGAGGGGGAAATAGAGGTTGAAAGAATCCACAGATCACCTCCTAAAAAAAGATCCCAAAAAGAAAAATCCCAGGAGAAAATACTACAAGCAGCCAGGAAGAAACAATTTCAATATTGTGGAAACACAATCAGAATAGCCCAGGACCTGGCAGCTTCTACACTGAGGGATAGAAGGGCATGGAATATGATATTCCAGAGGGCAAAAGAACTGGGAATGAACCCATGGGTCACCTACCCAGCAAAACTGAGTATTTTGTTTCAGGGGAAAATATGGTCATTCAGTGGAATAGAGGACTTCCAAGCATTCTTGAGGAAAAAACCAGAGTTGAATAGAAAATTTGACATCCAGACACAAGAAGCAAGAGATGCCTGAGAAGGTAATCAGGGAAAAGAAATTAAAAGGAACTTATCAAAGTTGACCTATTTACATTCCTATATGGAAAAACAATAACTGTAACTGATGATATTTTTCTCACTATGAAAATAATGGAAGAAAGGTGTGTGGTCATATGAGTACATATGTGAATGTGTGTGTATATGGTTACAGTTATATATGGATAGAGGGCATAGGTTGGATTTGTTGGGAAGGGAGAATACTCAAGGGATGAAATTATGAGGTGAGAGAGGAAAGTGGCAAGAGGAGATGGGGAGAGACAGGATAGGGTAAACTATCTCATGTAGAAGAAGCAAGGGGAAGTGGTTGCAAGGGAGGGGAAGAATAGGAAGGCAAAAAGGCAAAACCACATTCTCATTGAATTTGGTTCAGGGAGAGAACAACATACATACTAAATGGGATATCTCAACCTACAGCAGAATAGGGGGAAGGGGGATGAGAGGAGAGATGATGGATGGGAGGCATCCTTGGGGGGAGGGGAGGTTGGAAGTGCCCACTATAGAAAAGGGACAGGATCAATAGGGAATGGACCAGGTGGGGGGTGAGATGAGTGGGAGGGAATTATAAGAAGCCTTTTACCATATATCTACTATGATAATGTTTTGCATAGCTAGACATGTACAACATATACTGAAATACTTATCTCCCCAGAGGGAATGGGTGACAAGGGAGGAAGGAAATGGATCTGAAATTCGAGGTCTTAAGATTAAATGTTTCAAATATATATAAATACTATTATTAATACTCTTTTGCTTATAATTGGGAGATAAGATGTGCAGGCATTGGGGCACAGAGATTCACCTTCCTCTAATGGAAAAGTCAAAGGGGGTATGGGAGAAGATATATGAGAGAGCAGATCGGAGGAAGCGATATCTTGCGGGACTGCTATTCTCGGCATGTGGGTAGGGGAAAAACAGGGGGGGAAATGATTGTAACTCAAAATCTGGCAGAAATGAATGATGTAAAACAGAAGTTAATAAAGCATTTGTTTAAAAAAAAAGAAAACACTCCTGCCTTGCCTGACAGTCGTATGTTGTCCTGTGGCTGAATTCCTAACTCCTGGGTTCCTACTCTTCCCACAGGAGGCAGCTGCTCCTCACTTCTGCCCAGGTCCTGATGTAGGCAGCTCACCATTCCTACTCTCAGCTCAGCAAAGTCAGCATACAGGCCATTCTCTCCTGGTCCATGGCTCCACAGAGTCACAGCTACCACAACTGGTAAACAATTATCCCAGCCCTCATACTTTCCTTTTACTCCACAGATCCAGTTTGTCTTGCCATTTGTAGCAGCAAGCACCCCAGCATCCCCAGGGTAGCTGCCAACACAGGTTCTTAGATCTGCTTTTCTAAAAAGCAGCAACTCAAAATGGATTAACAAACTTGCTTTAATCAATCAAACATATCATTTACTAGTTCAGGGGAAAAAGTCAACCCCCGAATTTCAGAGTATATAGAGGTTACAAGCAAACAGAAACATTTCAGCAGACAGGCCTCCAATTATCCAACCATTACATCTATATCTCTACAGTTACCAGAGAGGGAAGCATCAACTTTTTTCAAAGGGGGTGGGGGGGGCCTGAGGAGGGGCTCTCAATGGCTGCCCAGAGTGTCATCTGGTCAGATCACACAACACTTCTCAAAGTGAGCCCCAAAACAAAGTATCACATCAAGGTTTATATAGCCTTCTCCTGGCTCAGAGAATGTGACAACCCACTTGACCCGCTGCCCAATAACAAAGTACCTCCTGAAAAAGCCTCCCACCACAGGCTCCAGGTGCACTTCTCAGCAATACAATGATGCCAGATATTTCCAAAAGTTTTATGATGGAAAATGTCATCCACATAAGAGAAAGAACTTTGGAGTCTGAATGCAGATTGAAGTATGCTATTTTTGCTTTTTCTGATTTTCTTTTCTTTCTTGTGATTTTGCTGTTTTGTTCTCAGGCTTCTTTCACAGCATTAATTAATGTGGAGATATACCTAATAGGATACATGCATGGTTTGTATATGTTTGTATGCTATCATAGGGAGCAGGGAAGGAAGAGAGGTAAAAAAATGAAGCTCAAAAGCTTATAAAAATGAATAATGAAAAATATCTTTACATGTAATTGGAAAAAATAAAAAAATAAGTGGAAAAATATAATTGCCACTTTATAATACAATTTGAGATCTAGTACAGTTAGACTATCTTCCTTCAAATTTTTTTTCATTGATTCCCTTGTAAATTTAACCTTGTGATCCTCCAGATGAATTTTGTTATTATTTTTCTAGCTCTGTATCCTTTCTGATAGTTTGATTGGTATGGCACTGAATAAATAGATTAATGCAGGCAGAATTGTCATTTTTATTATATTGATTTAGCATATACTTATGAAAATAATATTTTTTCAATAGTTTAGATCTGACTTTATTTGTGTGAATAGTGTTTTGTATTTGTGATCATATAGCTCCTGAGTTTGTCTTGATAGGTATACTCCTAAGTATTTTCTGTTGTATATATTTATTTTAAATGTAATTTCTCTTCCTCTTATTTGCTGCTTGACTTTGTAATATATAGAAATATTGATGATGGGGGGGCGGCTAGGTGGCTCAGTGAGTAGAGCGTCAGCCCTGGAGTCAGAAGGACCTGAGTTCGGATCTGACCTCAGACACTTAATGCACACACAAAGAAAAACCTAGCCGAGTGACCTTGGGCAAGTTACTTAACCCCAATTGCCCTCCAAAAAACAAAAAAAAAAAAAAAGAAATATTGATGATGTACATGGGTTTGTTTTGTATCCTGCAACATTGCTAAAGCTGTTAATTATTTCAAGTATTTTTTTTTATTTTATTCTCTAGGATTCTTAGAATATACCATTGTATCATCTGGGAGGCTTCTAGCTTAGCCAAAATACGATAATATTGACTGATGGTTTTAGATAAATATTACTTATCTCTTTAAGAAAAGTTCCTTCTATTCCTATGCTCTTTAGTGTTGTAAAAGGAATCAGTAATTCATTTTGTCAAAGACTTTTTCTACACCTATTGAGAAATTCATATGATTTCTGTTGGTTTCTTATTGATATGGTCAGTTCTGCTGATAAATTTCTTAATATTGAAAGAGACTGCATGGTATATAGCCTGGTCATGATATATAATACTTGTGATATATTGCTGTAATCTCCTTGTTGTACTGAAGAGCATGTTTCTGAAGTGGCAAAGGAGCTAGAGTCCAGATTGCCCACATGAATTGGATTATAGAGAAAGGGAGTTCCAGGAAAAAAAATCTACTTCTGCTTCACTGACTCCCCTAAACCTTTCTGTTGGATCACACTACAATGTGGCAACATTTCAAAGAAATGGAACTACCAGATCATCTTATTTGTCTTCTGAGGAAGCTGTATGTAGGCCTAGAATAAACAATGAAAACTAAACATGGGACAATTTATTGGTTTAAGAATGCATTTTATTTATTTAAATTATATGGCACATATGTAATGTAAAATGCCAGGCTGGATAAATCAAATGCCATAATTAAATTTGCTAGGAGAAACATAAAAAATCTCAGATATGCAGATGATACAATTCTGATCGGAGAAAGTGAAGTATTAAAAAAAACAACTTTTTAATTAGGGTGAAACAGGAAAGTGTAAATGCTGGCTTTAAGCTTAACATAAAAAAATAAGACCTTGGCAACTGGTTGCATCACTTCCTGGCAAATAGATGGAGAAGAAATAGAAGCAGTGTCAGTTTTTATATTCCTCTTCTTAAAGATCACTTCAGATGGAGGCTGAGCCATGAAATTAAAAGATGCTTACTCCTTGAAAGAAAAGCAATAGCAAATCTTGTTACCATCCTATAAAGCAGACTTGGCAACAAAGTCCCATATAGGGAATGCAATGGTTTTTTGTTTGTTTGTTTGTTTGTTTTACAGTAGTTTCATAATACTCTGATAGTTGGATTATAAAAAACAAAACAAAAAAAAAACTGAGTGCTGCAGAAACAAATTTTTGTTTGTTTGTTTTGTTTTTAATTGTGGTACTGGAGTATATTTTTGAGAGTCCTTTGAGAAGCAAGGAAGTCAGTCAGTCCATATCTAATTAAATTAATTCAAACTATTCACTGAAGCTTACATACTTTGGTCAGAGAAAAGAAGTATAGATGTGAAAGCAGACTGAAGAAAACTTCCTGCTCTCTCTTCTATTTTCTTGTTTTGTTTATTCCTTTGTTCATGTTGTTTACTCCATAGTTTGTAACTTTTCTGTAATACTTGACTACTGCTTAATGAGAAAGCATTTTTAGAACATATATTGGATTGCATGCTGCTGTGGTGGGGGGTGGGTGGGGTGCAGAGGGCAGGGGGGGTGGAATTTGGAATTCAAGGGATTGTGGAATTGAATCTTGTAAACTAGAAGTAAATAAATATTTTTTTAAAGAATGATTTTTTTGTTGTTGTTGGAGCATTTGCAATATGGTGGATGAAAAATTAACTGTATTTTTTGAGAACCCTTTGTTTTGATTTCTTGACCATTTATTTTAGGAACTGACTTTTGCTCTTTTAAAATTGTAAAAACTTACCATAAACTTGGAGTCCAACAAATTTCAGAGATATTATTTACATATATTTTATGTAATTATAATTGCATTGGTTTTGTGTGTCCAAGAACTTTTCAATTTTAGTCATTCAAAATTGTCCATTTTAATTCTTGTGAGACTTTTTTATCCTTTGATTAAGTACTTCTCTCTCATATAGCATTGTCAAATATATCTCCTGCTTTTCTAACTAGTTAATAAATGACCTTGTTTTGGGGGGTTCAGAAATCCAAGTAGTTGGGGAAAAGTTTGTCTTAGAGTATTTCTGCAGACATATTTTCAAGTTTCTTATTTGACACATACTATTTGACAATAAACACATTAATTAAACTCTTGGCACTCTAGGATACTTTATAAGACTAATTTACAAAGGTGATGTGAATCTGTCATTGTAAAGTAAGTTTCTTCATTCAAGAGCTCTCCATATCATTGAAATCACACTAAGTATTCTTATTCAGTTGTGTTTTGCTCTTTATGACCACATGACACATACCATGCCAGTTCCTTTTATCCTCTACTATCTCTCAAAGTCTGACCACATTCATATCCATTGTTTCCATGATAATATCTATCCATGTCATTCTCTGCCATACACTTTTCCTTTTGCCTTCAATCTTTCCCATCAGGTTCTTTTCCAATGAGTTCCATCTTTCATTATCCACCAACAATGCATTAGTGTTCATTCTTTAACGTCCTCTCCAGCACTTATAATTTTCATGTTTTGTCATCATAGCCAACCTGACCAAATTAGCCAGATGTGGTACCTCAGAGTTGTTTTGATTTTCATTTTGCTAATCAAGAGTGATTTAGAGTATTTTTTCATAGGCTTATAGATATCTTTAATTTCTTCCTTTGAAAAGTGCCTGTTCATATCCTTTGACCATTTTTCAATTAGAGAATGAATTGTATCCTTATAAATTTTACTCGGTTATCTATATATTTTAGAAATTAATCAGACACATTGGTTGTAAAAAAGTCTTTCCCAACTTCCCACTTCCCTCCTAATTTTGGTTACATTAGTTTAATTTGCACAAAAACTTTTCAGTTCAATGTAATCAGAATAATCCACTTTGCATTTTGTAATGTTCTCTATTTATTGTTTGAGAATAAATTTGTCACTACTCCATAAATCTGACTGGTAAACTATTCTTTGCTTTCCCAGATTGCTTACAGTATCAGCCTTTATATATAGATCATATACCTATTTAGACCTTATTTTGGTATATGGTGTAAAATATTGATCTGTGCCTAGTTTTTGCCATACTATTTTCCAGTTTTCCTGGCAGTTTTTGTCATAGTGAGCTCTTATCCCAGAAGCTTGAGTATTTGGACTTATCAAACAGTAGATTACTATAGTCATTGACTACTGCGTGTCTTGTATCTAATCTATTCCGCTGATCTACTACTCTGTTCCACTAATCCAGTACTTTGTTCCAATACCAAGTAGTTTTGATGACTGCTGCTATATAATAGAGTTTAAAATGTGGTATGGCTAGTCCACCTTCCCTAGCATTTCTTTTCATTAATTCCTTTGATATTCTGGACCTTTTGTTCTTCCAGATGAATTGTGTTACTACTTTTTCTGGTCCTGTAGAATGATTTTAGTGTATGGCATTAAATAGGCGATTTAATTTGGGTAAAATTTTCCTTTTTATTATATTAGCTTTACCTAACCATGAGTAACTGATGTTTTTCCAATTATTTACATCTTACTTTATTTTTCTGAAAAGTGTTTCATAAATGCTGAGGATTTATGTGGGAGAAGAGGAATTGTTTAACAGTATTATTTAAAATCCCAAGGGATCAGGGGCCCTGAGGAAAATTATAAATGCTATTCCTAGCTAAGGGCCAAAGAATAGACTAGAAAAGCAGTGACCATGTTTCTTCCCAGATCATACCATCTTGGAAGCACTGAAAATCTCCAAACATCCCAAACTGGTTCTGAAAACAAAATTGTAAAAAAGCCTGAAGCTTAGGACAGTGCCTCCCCACCACCACCAAACCCCCACCTTATGCCAGAAACAAGTCCAAATTTAGAATAAGGTTCAAAATCAAGAAATAGGATTAAATAAAGAACACATATCAAAAAATAATCACAACTAACAATCTACTATGGTGATAGGGAAGATTAAGGCATAGAATCAGAAGATGACAATAAAGTCAAAAGAGTAAAAAGTACAGACTCAAAAATTTTATGTTGACACAAACCAAATAAGCAGTCTGGAAGAGGTTTAATTTTCTTTCTCAAAATCAAAGTAGTAGATGGAAAAATAAGTTAAATAAGTGAGTGTGAAGGAAGAAAATTATAGAAAGACAATTAACAGTTTAGTAAAAGGGGTAAAAATGCTGAAGAAAATAACAACTTCATAAAGAGAATTGATCAATTGGGAAAAGAGGTACAAAAATTCACTGAGGAGAATCTCTCCATAAATGCAAAATATAACACACTGAAGAAAATAGGTACTAAAACATGAAAATTTGGGTACTAGAAACTAATGACTCCATGACACATCCAGAAATAATAAAATAAATTCAGTAGCATGATCAAAAGAATTAAATAAGTAATATATCATCAGAAAAACAAATGACCTGGAAAATAGATCCAGGAGAGATAATTTAATAATCATTAGACTAATAGGAAGGCATGACCAAATGAAGAGCTTAGATGTCATTTTTCAAGGAAAAGCACCCCAACATCCTAGAAACATGGAGGAAAATTGAAATTGAAAGGATCAAGTAATCACTACCTCAAAGAGATCCAAAAATGAAAACTCCCGGGAATCTTAGAGCTAGATTCTAAAGCTCCAAGAAACTACTTCAAGAAGTCATAAAGAAATAATTCACATACTATGGAGTCACAGTCAGGATCACAGAAAATTTAGCAACTACCACAATAAAGGACAGGAAGTCTTAGAACATAATATTCTAGAAGGCAAAAGAGATAAGATTGTATCCAAGAATGACCTATCTAGCAAAAATGAGTATAATACTTGAAAGAAAAAAATAATATTTAGAGAAATAAAGGACTTTCAAGCATTACTGATGAAAAGATCAGAGCTGAAGAGAATATTTGACTTTCAAAAACAATGACTCAGGAGGATAGGAGACCCAATAAAGTTGTTTTATTTTTTATATGGGAAGATGACACAGTTAAAAGTAGTGTACATAGATAGAGGGCATGACTGTGAGCTGACCATTATGGAAAAATGTAAAATAAATAAACAGGCAAGAAAGAGGGATGCCTTGGAGGAAGAGGTAAGGAAGAGTAAGAATGGGGAAAATTAGTCTAATCATTCTAATGAAGAATTGGGAACTACACCTAAGAGATTAGAAAACTGCATACATTTCCATGGAGAAACAACACTACTAGGTCTATGTCCATAAGAGACAAAGGAAAAGGGGAAAAGTACCTCTTTGCACAAAAAATAGTTATGGCAGATCTTTTGTGGGGCCAAAGGATTAGAAGCTGAGGGCATGACTTTAAGTTGCAGAATGACTAGACAAGTGGTATATAATTTTGATGGAATATCATTCTGCTCTAAGAATTAATGAGTAGAATTATTTCAGATAAAAAAGAGGAATACTGACATAAACTAATGTAAAGTGAAGTGAATAGAATAAAAAAACCATTGTACACAGTAGGAGAATCATTGTTCAGATAATTAACTTTGAATGACTTATTTACTCTGACCAAGGCAATGATCCAAGACCAATCCAAAGAATGTCCAGAGAGAGAAATGATGAACTCCAAGAGCAGACTGAAGCAAACAATTTTAGCTTTCTTTATTATTCCTTGTTGTGTGTGTATGTGTGTTTGCAACATTTCTAATATGAAAATATGTTGAACATAACTTCACATGTATAATCAATTCATATTGCTTGTCTTCTCAATGGTGTAGAGGAGGGTTATGAGGGAAAGAAAGCATTTAGAACTCAAGAATTTTTTTTAAAAATCACATTCACTTTATTCATGATGAAGAAATAATTTCTCTTACATTTTTCTTGCAAAATCTACTTTCTTTTATTCTTCTTTTTTGTTTGTTTTTAAATTAAATTTTATGTTTATTTAGTTTACATCATTCATTTCCACAAGATTTTGAGTTACAAATTTTCTCCCTGTCTTTCCCCTACGCACAACCCCAAAACAGTGATCCCTCTGTATAATCCCTCTCTCAATCTGCTCTCTCCTATATTCACCCCTATTCCCCCCTCCAACATTCCAGTAGGGCAAGATGGATGTCTATACCCCAGTGTCGATATATCATATTTCCCAGTTTCATATAAAAATAATATATTTTTAAATATTGTATTTTAAACCTTTGAATTCCAGATTCTTTCCCTTCCTCCCTCATTATCCACCCTTACTGTGAAGATAAGCAATTCAATTATAGGTTGGACATGTGTAGCTATGAAAAACCTTTCCATAGTGGATATGTTGTGAGACGCTGACTATATTTCCCTCTTTCATATCCTGAACCTCACTTGTTCTATTCTCTACTTTGACCCTGTACCTTTTCAAAAGTGTGTGCTTCCAACTTCCCTTCCCTCCCCCAACCTGCCCTCTCTTCCATCATTCCCCCTCTTATCTCATTCCCTGCTACTATCCTGTAGGGTGAGATACCCTATTTAATGCATGTCATTCCCTCCCCAAGACAAATTGAATGAGAGTAAGATTAACCCATTCACTTTTGTCTTCCTATTCTTCCTCTACATTGTAATGGTTTCCCCTTACCTCTTTTATATGAGATAATTTACTCCATTCTGTCTCTCCCCATCTCTTCTCATATTCCTTTCTCACCTCTCAATTCCAGCCTTTAAATATCATCCCTACCTATTCAATTGGTCCTCTGCCCTCTCTCTATGTATACCTGTACACACACACACACACACACACACACACACACACACACACACACATATATATATACACACATATATATACACACACTCACATATGTATTCCTATTTAAACATATATATGTGTGTGTATATATATATACATATATACAAACACACACACACACACACACACACACATACATATTCCCTTCAACTATTCTCATACTGAGAAAAGTTGCAGAAATTACAATTATCATTTTTCTCTTGCTTCTTGTATCTGAATGCCAAATTTTCTATTCAACTCTGGTTTTTTAATCAAGAATGCTTGAAAGTCCTCTATTTCATTGAATGACCATATTTTCCCCTGAAACATGATACTGAGTTTTCCTTGGTAGGTTATTCTTGGTTTTAATCCTAGCTCCTTTGACCTCCAGGATATCATACTCCAATCCCTTAGATCCCTCAATGTAGAATCTGCCAGATCCTCTGTTATTTTGATTGTGTTTACACAATATTCAAACTGTTTCTTACTGGGTGTTTGTAATATTTTCTCCTTGATCTGGGAATTCCAGAACCTGGTTATAACATTCCTAGGAATTTTCTTTTGGGGATCTTTTTCAGGAGGTGATTCTTTCAAATTCTATTTTGCCCTTGGGTTCTAAAACATCAGGGCAATTTTTCTTGAGAATTCCTTAAAGGTTCTTTTTTTTGATCATGGCTTTCAGGTAGTCCAATAATTTTAATTTATCTCTCCTGGATCTATTTTCCAGGTCAATTTGATATTTCACATTGCCTTCTATTTTTTTTCATTTGTTTGCATCTGTTTAACAGCATCTTGATTTCTCATAAAGTCACTAGCTTCCATATGCTCCAGTCTAATTCTGAAGGAATGATTCTCCTCAGTAAGGTTTTGAGATTCTTTTTCCATCTAACAAATTCAGCTTTTTAAGGCATTGTTCACCTAATTGGCTTTTTTAGCCTCTTTTGTCATTTTAGTCTATTTTTAAGGTTTTTTTTTTTTTCAGTCAGGTTGTTGACTTTTCATGATTTTCTTGCATCGTTATCATTTCCCATCCCAATTTTTCCTCTACTTCTCTTATTTGCTTTTCAAAATCCTTCTCAAGCTCTTCATGGCCTGCAACCAATTCATATTTTTCTTGGAAGCTTTTGGTGCAAGAGTTCTGACTCCATTGTCTTTCTCCTGTTCCATGCTTTGATCCTTCTTTTCCCCACAAAAGGAATCCAAAGTCTAATTGTTGTTCTTGCTTTGCTTACTTTGCTTTCTCATGTTGCCTCTCAGTTATTTGACTTTTGAGCTTTTTACCACAATAGAACTCTGCTTCCAGAGGATAGCTTTGTCCCAAATTGCTGGGGTTTTCTTGGCTGCTGGAGCTATTAGTTGGGCGCCCTCTCAGAAGCCTCCACTGGCTCTGGCACATGGTCACACACCCTCTGACCTCCCCCCTAGATTGTAATCCAGAGCCAAGCAGGTTAAAGCAAATTCGATTACCCCTCAGACTGGTTGCTTGTTCCCCCTACAATCTGTAGGCCAGGAGCTCTGAAGCAGCTGGATGGTGGTGGCTGCTGCACCTCAGGCACTTCTCCCTCTGGGGGCAGAGGCCAGACCACAATCCCACCCCCCACCCTGTTCCCACAAAGTCCACACTGAAGTCTCCCTTTGTCTTCGGCTTTTATGGGTTGATAATTCTGGAAATCACCAAAGCTTCTGGTGATCCATTCTCCTGAAGTTCCTCCAGCCAGGGCTGGCTGTGGCTGCCCTGAGGGTAAAACTGTGGGCTCATGTAAGGTTGGGCTTGGCCCCCAGCCTGCTGTGATGGACACTTCCTCTCTGCCTTCCAGGCTGTCTTCAGTAGGAGGTTTATTTCTCTCTGTTACTTTGTGGGTAACCCCAAAGTTTGTTTAGAGTCATTTTTTATAGATATTTGAGGTGGTTATGGAGGGGGCATATGGAGTTTTCTTCCTTCTATACTGCCATCTTGCCTCCACTCCCCCAGAACTCAAGAATTTTAAACAAATTAAAATAAAACTTTTACATGTAATTAAAATTATTTAATAAAAACTAATTTTTAAAACTTTAAATGTAAACAAACATTTTTTTCTACAGTTGGGCAAGTTTATATGCAACATGTGTGTTCTTCTTTAGGAGCTGAGAAATATAAAACTCCATATGGTGGATTTTTTTTTTCTCATAAGTTATTTTGGATTAAAGCTGCTTTTTATTCCCCTTAAGTTTTTTTTTTTTTAAGTCTTCTGGTATATTCTGAAATCTTTGGTTAACAAATGGTTCATGCCACTCATCAGGTGGAGAGAGATTTTGTCTCTCATGATGAGGGACACTACTTTTTTCAGTTTTTCTCCTCTTTAGTACCTTACTGAGAAAACTTCTTTTACTGCACAGTGAAGATTTCTCTGAGGGATAAAAATCTGAGTGGAAATGTATGTATTACTCTTGTAAAATAATTGTCCTCTCTGAAAACATCAGTTTTGGGATTTTTTTGGTAATATTTTTTATTTAAAACATATGGCTGAATATTAAACGTGTGCTATTTTTAAATAGTTTTTTCTAAGGCCTAATTCTTGTTTTATAGGTTAAAGGACAGAAAGAACCCTGCCAACTCAAGGCCAAAATAGAAAAATCTGAAAACTTCAAGAATGAGCTTATTTCTTATATCAACTTAAAAACATTGCTTGTGTGAGGCAGTGAGGTAGCACAACGGAACACAGTGTTTGCATTCAGAAAGACATGAGTTCTAATCTACTCACATACACTTACTCTTCATATACTCTTACTGTGTGACCCTTGGTAAGTCACTTATCCTGATTTGCCTCAATTTCTTCATGTGCAAAGTGACCTGAAGAAGGAAGTGGTAAACAACTCCAGTATCTTTGCAAAGAAAAAAAATAAATAAATGGAGTCACGAAAAGTTGGGCATGAGTGAAAGGATTAAAAAAAAAAAAATATGAGTCCCCTAAAACATTATATTAGATTCATCTCATTTTAAATTTTGTTCTTGATAATGTTTCTGATATACATTCTGCACCTAGCTTAATTTTTGCTGCACCTAGCAGCAGTTGAAGCATTGAAAGAATTACATAATTTCCTGAATGTGATCCATCTCCATCTCTGCTTCTTGTTCAATTATTGGCCCAATCCATTGTCCATGTATAGTGTTTACCCAAGATAGACATCAAATAAGATGCAATATTGAGTGGTGTGTGTGTGCATATGCAGGCGTGCATGCCTGTGTGTGTGTGTGTGTGTGTGTGTGTGTGTGTGTGTGTGTGTGTGTGTTTTCATTCAGAAGGTTCCCAGATCAGATACACATTTTAATCTGGGCAAGTTTTCATTTACTTTTTTTTTTTGGCCCCATGGAAAATCAGACCAATCCACAAGTACCTGCAATTTTCTGGGGTTAACATCAAGTAGCATGCTGTCTTTTGTGAATACACATATTTACACATTTGAAGACACTAACCATCAATAGCATAGCTTTTCTTTCTTTGGACTTATTTGAATACCATCTTTCTTGACACTGCTAAGTACAGTATCTTATATTTTAACTTTTTTCGGATTTCCCTTGTAATGGACAATTGAGGCAGATATAGGACGGCATAGCCAATTAATATTTTGGGGAATGTTTTTACTAGCTGGCAGCTGTCTCCCAAAAGGGAAGGTAGCCCTGAGCAGTCTGTCCAGAAAGCTTTTATACAGTAAAAAGTACTTCCTGTAACAAACAGTGGTCAGCAAGGCAAATGTTGCTACATAGGAATGTAAACTAAGGGGGCAGGGGCTGCAGGCTAACAGGGAAGTTCTTTGTTTTAGTCACATCTTGGTTACAAGGCAGGTGCAGGGCGAGGTTTCACAATGGTTATACTTTTATGCTAGGTTCTTGAGGCCCCCTGAGGGCCCTTGTGAGAGGCCTTGTGTAGGAGCTAGCACTGTGGGAACCTAGCTTCCACTTCACTCCCCCCGTTTCAAGGACATAACTAGAACTTGGACTCAACGGAAGCCAAGGGTCAAAAAGTTTGACCACCTGAATCCATTTTCTAACATATATGGATAAGCAATTAATCAAGCAGGGGGCTTTAGGGATTACTATTGATAGCAAGGGGTAAAAAGACAAACAGAAAAGACATCATGGCTGCCTCTTAACTTTCAACTTCAAGTCTCTGGTTGCTTCAGTTGTCACTGGTCTGGAATGGTGGTCCCCTTGATGTGGGCACGATGTCTCTTTTAGGAGATTCTGTGAAACAATTTGGTAGATGGCATGACAACTTAAGCAAGGCATCGTAAGAAATATCATAGTGATGGGGTCCTTGTGATATATATATGTCTGTAGTATCAATCTGTAACATCAGTTTGTAAATGGGGTGCTTTGCGATCTATGTCTGTAAAATCAATTTGTAAAAGCAGTCTGTAAGATCACATTTCCACCCCCCCAGCCTCAGAGCATTGACTCTGCCCCTTCCCCCTTCCAGCACTCTGCCCAGCAACAACTCATGACCTGTTTATCTCTGCTTGAAACAATAAGTTATGTAAATGTTATCTCCCTTAGTTAGAGTGGCCAGCCCCACCATGAATTCTTCAATACCTTATCTATAGGGTAACTCCTTAGTCAATTATAGACCCACAATGTCTCTGATGACCTTGGTGGGAGGCAGACTGGGCACTCTTTAGTGACATATCAGGCCTAGAACCACACCTCCAGCTAGACCCCCTCTTGAGCTATTTCCCAGTGAATCATGGGCAATACACCTGCGCAAAAGTGTATGGTCCTTTGAGCACTGACCACTCCTTAACTCCTCCCTGATCCCACCCTTACTCACCTAGTTAGCATAATTGACCCCTTAAAACTATGCCTGCGGCCTCTGCGAGTTTGCAGGTTCCATAAGAATCTAGCCCACTGTTCTCTACAGCGTAACAATAAACTTTACAATTTCGGCTTCAAAGTTTGCTTGAGCCTGGTGAATTCCTTCCAGACTGGATGCCAGGAGAGGTATCCCTGGCAGAACCACTTACCCTCCCCCCCTCCTTATCACCCTTCCCTCTTCAATAGGACTAAGAAACAGAATCAACTACTCAGAAACACAGTTTTACATATAAAGGTCCACTTCTTCTAGCCATGCAAGACTAGGTTCAAACAAATAATTCCGTTTTCTTAGCCACACAGGCTAGGCCCAGTTAATACAAAAAGAAAAAAATTACAGTAAATCAGGTACATGTCACCAAGATGACCAAGGGGACTTACATACAAACAATATACCTGTTTCATTTAAGCAACACTTTTAAATCCCAGATGTTTCATGTAGTTACAGAATTAAACAAAAAAAGTTTTGCCTCTCCATTTCAGATTTAGAGGTGACCAGATAATTTTAAATTAATCTAAAATCAAAACTCCATACCTCTGATCTTATTCCCAAACATATTCAAATCATGAAATCACATAATAGGAAATTTTTGAAGCCAGTTTTATCCATCTGTATTTAATCCTAGGTGTCAGCTAGTCTGATCCTGTTGCTCTCCCCAACTTCACTATCCTGGTCAATCAGGCATTTATTTCATTACTTTTTGTCTTATTATTAATAAGGATGCTATCTATATTCATTCATTTGGCCCTGAATATTACTTCTCAGTGTATTTGCTACAGAATAAATGGAGGGACAATGTCATAAACCTTGCCAGAAGGAAAACTTCCTTAGCCTTGTGTGATTCCAAGCATGAGTCATCTCTGTTGGTCATTAAGATAGTCACCAGGTACTGAAAGCAAGGCTTAGGCATAAATAGGTGGGAAGTTTCCTTTTCAGAAAGAAAGGGCACAATTGGGGAAAAAAAGTCAGAGAGATCCCACCTGGGCTATGTCCCAGGTTGTCCCCAGACTTTTTCCAAGCACAGACATCCATCTTGAACAGTTCATAGCCTGCAGCCTCTGCCATCCGATCATCAGCTTCAATGATGACTCCTGTAGTCAAGGCTTTAGAGAAATAGTAAAAATTGCAGTTCCCCAAATTATTAAATAGCAAATAAATAAATATGAACTAGTGTCCTTCAAATAGTGGCCATCTAAAATCTGACTAAGCTATTAATTATAAATCTTTCTAACTTCTAAAACTAATATCAATTATCTAAAAACAAGAAGGGCTGGATGAACCCCATTTGTCCCAAACCTTTTTATCTACTTTATTCAGCTTTTCATAAATAGACTTTAAAAACAGTTTGAATTAACCTGGTGTTAAAATGGTATCTTTCTTTTCTTTTGACTCACCTGCTGATTCCCCCTTTAAACGGTTGGGACTCAAAATCATTTGGGTAGATCTATCTCTGTTTCGTAGAGAGTTGGGTCTGAACAAACTTATTTCCATGGATATATCTGTCATAACATTATATTATTTTTCCATTAGCATGGAGAGTGTATTTTTTTTTTTTTGAGGAGGGAAGGCAAGGAAATCGGGAGTAGGTGACTTGTCCAAGGATACAGAGATAGCATTTTTTAAGCATCTTAGGTCAGTTTTAAACTCAGGTCCTCCTGACTCCATGGCTGGTGATCTATTCACTGTGCCACCTAACTGCCCCTAGACACATCTTCTTTTAGAAAAGTTTTAGAGCCTTATTTGGTTGTACTTAAGGGTTTTATTAAAATAAGAAAATATATAATAAATAGAGTAGGGAATTATATTTTCTATCTTCAGTAAAATATTGAAAATGCAGCTGGTTGTATAAAACCAACCCCAAAAGACTATTTCCTTGTCATGTTGTCTTCAAGAATATTATTGATACATGAATAAAGCATTTTCATAAAGATATTGGGGAGATGTGAAAGTAGGCATATGGGTTTTAGTTAGTACCTTATTATTTTGTTTTTCTTATGAAAACACCATCTGTCATTTTTTTATTCCTTTGGAATTTTTCCTTTTTTAAGATATATTGAAAATCAGTTCTCTTAGTGAAACATTTTCCCAGCCCAAGACAACTTAGAAGGTCAGTAAGGAAGGTTTCTTTTATGGGGGTAATAACAGAGCACAGTCCAGCACAATCTACACCAATGCAGACCTGGCTCCAGCAAACCAGGAGCAGGTCTTTGGGGACAACTGAATCAGTGGTTGCCATGGTGTTTTCCAGACCTCTGAGCCCACAGATAGTAAAGGGGTTGGGCAACTGGTTAGAAGGAGATTTCAGGGTTCTCTTCACTCAGTGGGAGCAGCACTTTATCACATTAGCTATACTTGAATCTTGGTTACATTCCTGGGTTTCAGTTCTAGAGACAGGGATACTAGTATACCTAAGTTTGTGACCACAGGGGATCTGTGACAGTAGTCACAGTTCCAGATGGAAGAGAATGCTTGTGTCTGCTCAAAAACCAATGCACAATAGAACAGAATAGAAAACACACTTCTCTCTATACCATACCCCCTTATAATAACAACAACAAAAAAAAAACCCTTATGGGTTCCCAGAATTAGCTTTGAAAACAAATATGCAAACAAACTTAAAGCTTGAGATGGTGCCCCCTCCAATCCAAAAGTGGAGCTTCACTTAACCTAGAGTTAAAAGTCAAGAAGTGGGGGGCGGGGAGAGCCATGATAATGTAGTAGAAACAGCACTTCCATGACACTCCAGCCCATACCACTCCCAAACCATGTAAAAGGTTAACTCTAAACAATCTCTCAAGCTCCAGCAACCACAGAACAACACAGAGAAGCTAATCTCCCTCTGAGGACAGCCTGGCAGCCCAACAGGGAATGGCCAATGCAACACTCTGGGAGCTGCCCGCACAGTGCTTTGGGAGCTGAGACCAGGCCAACATGAGCCACAGTTTAGCCCCAGGGTGGCTGCCCCAGCAGCCAGCTGGTGAGACCCCATAACACCAGCAGTGGTGGTGATTACAGAATTTTCAACACAGATATGCCTAGGACAAAGTGAGAGCTTAGTACCTTGTGGACTTTGGGACCAGTATTCGGGAACATGTCGGCTTCTTCCCCTGGGGGCAAAAAGCAGCTGAGGAGACGCCACACAGACGCCATTTTGCACCTTCAGTTGCAGCTTCAGCTCCTGGCCTGCAAACTGAAGGGGGATCCAGTGATCAGGCTTGGGGGGTAATCACTCTGGCTTTAACCTCCCTGGATCTGGATTGTGGTCTGGGGTTGAGGTCTTGGGGTGGGTATCCAGCTTGCCAGAGTGTGGAGGCTTCACAGAGGCCACCCAAATAATAACTCCAGAAGTTGAGAAAACTTCAACGTTTGGGAGAGAAGATCCTCTGTCTGGTGGCAGAGTCCTACTGTGGCAACTAGCCCAAAAGTCACGTAAGTGAGTGGCAACATGCCTAGGCAAAGGAAACAAAATAAACAGAAAAATTCAACATTAAACTTCTATTTTGGGGGCAAAGAGGATCGAAGCATGGAACAGGAGGAGGACTGTGAGGTCAAAAGTCCTGCACCAAAAGCCCCAAATGAATATATGAGCAGGTTACAGGCCATAGAGGACCTTAAGAAGAATTTTAAAAATCAAATAAGAAAAGTGGAGGGAAAACTTGGAAGAGAAATAAGAAAGATGAAGTAAAAGTATGAAATGAGGGTCAACAGCCTGACTGAGGAAAATAACACCTTAAAAAACAGACTAACTCAAATGGCAAAGGAGGCTCAAAAGGGCAATGAGGAGAAGAATGCCTTAAAAAGCCAAATTTGCCAGATGGAAAAAGAAGCTCAAAAGCTCAGTGAGGAGATTCATTCCTTCAGAGTTAGACTGGTGCAAATGGAAGCTAGTGACTTTATGAGGAATCAAGATGCTATTAAACAGATCCAAGCAAATGAAAGAATAGAAGGCAATGTGAAATATCTCATGGGAAAAACCACTGACCTAGAAAATAGATCCAGGAGAGATAATTTAAAAATTATTGGACTACCCGAAAACCATGATCAAAGAAAGAACCTAGAAATCATCCTTCAAGAAATTCTCAAGGAAAATTGCCCACAGGTTTTTGACCCAGAGGGGCAAACAGAGGTTGAAAGAATCCACCAAACCCCTCCTAAAAAGATCCCCAAAAGTAAATTCCTAGGAATATTATAGCCATGTTCCAGAATTCCCAGATCAAGGAGAAAATACTACAAGCAGCCAGGAAGAAACAATTGCAATATTGTAGAAATACAATCAGAATAGCACAGGCCCTTGGAGCTTCTACACTGAGGGATTGAAGGGCATGGAATATGATATTCCAGAGGGCAAAGGACCTGGGATTAAAACCAAGAATCACATACCCAGCAAAACTAAGTATTTTGTTTCAGGGGAAAATATGATCATTCAGTGGAATAGAGGACTTTCAAGCATTCTTGTGGAAAAAACCAGAGTTGAATAGAAAATTTGACATTCAAACACAAGAAGCAAGAGATGCTTGAGAAGGTAATCAGGGAAAAGAAATCAAAAGTAACTTATCAAAGTTGAACTACTTACATTCCTACATGGAAAAACTATAAATGTGACTGATGAAACTTTCTCAGTATGAAAATAATTGAAGAAGGGTATATAGGCATATGAATACATATGTGAATGTGTGTATATATGTCTATAGGTATACATGGTTAGAGGGCACAGTTCGAATTTGGTGGGAAGGGATGATACTTAAGGGGTGAATTTAAGAGGTGAGAGAGGAATGTGGCAAGAGGAGATGGGGAGAGACAGGGTGGGGTAAACTATCTCATGTAGAAGAGGCAAGGGGAAGTGGTTGCAGGGGAGGGGAAGAAGAGGAAGGCAAAAAGGCAAAACCATATTCTCATTGAATTTGGCTCAAGGAGAGAATCACATACATAATAAATGGGATATCTCACCCTGCAGGAGAGTAGGGGGAAGGGAAATGAGAGGGGGAATGATTGAGGGGAGGGCAGTGTGGGGGGCGGGGAGATTGGAAGTACCCACTTTCAAAGAGGGACAGGATCAAAGTAGGGAATGGACTAGGTGGGGTTGGGATGGGTGGGAGGGAAATATAAGCAGTCTTTTACAGGATATCTACTATTGTAATGTTTTGCATAGCTATACATGTACAACACATACTGAATTGCTTATCTTCCCAGAGGGTGTGGCTGACAAGGGAGGAAGGGAATGCATCTGAAATTCAAAGTTTTAAAATTAAATGTTTCAAATATATATAAATATTATTATTAATACTATTTTGCATGTAATTGGGAGATAAGATGTGCAGGGATTGGGGCACAGAGATTCACCTTGCCCTAATGGTAAAGTCGGAGGGGGTACGGGAGAAGATATGGGAGAGAGCAGATTGGATGAGGGAATATCCAGTGGGACTGCTATTCTGGGGTGGTGGGTAGGGGAAAATGGGGAAATAATTGTAACTCAAAATCTGGTGGAAATGAATGATGTAAACCAGAAGTTAATAAAGCATTTGTTAAATTACTTATAAAAAAATAAAAGTCAAGAAAGAAGCTGGAAAAGGAGCCAACAGCAGAAAAAAATGTTCCTGAGTATAAAAAGTTAGTATTGTAGTGGTGAAGTTTGAAACATAAACACAAAAGAAGATAACAAAGTAAAGACTCACATCCAAAATACCAAAGGTAAACATGAATTGACCCCAGAACATGGAAGTGTGCAGAAACGATTTTAAAAATTAAATGAGAGAGGTGGAGAAAGGGAATGGGAATAGAAATGACAGCAATGTAAAAACAATCATGAGAAAGGAATCAATTACTTGGTAAAAGAGACACAAAAAATAAGGAAAAAAACACCTTCAAAAAATAGTTCAAATGGTAAAATAAAAGCAAAAATATTATGTGAATCCCTTGAAAATCAAAGTAGAGGAAATGGAAGTAGACAGAAAATAATTCACTAAACAGAAGCACTCATTTAAAAAAAATTAGCCAGGGATGGGTAGGTGGTGCACTGAGTAGAGCGCCAGCCCTGGAGTCAGAAGGATCTGAGTTCAGATCTGGCCTCAGACACTTAACACACACAAACAAAAACCTAGCCATGTGACCTTGGGTAATTTACTTAACCCCAATTGCCCTCCAAAAAGCAAACAACAACAAAAAAATTAGCCAGATGGAAAATGGAGCTACAAAAACTCACTGAAAAAATTTACTTAAAAATTAGAACTGAGCAAATAGCAACTCATGATGTTATAAGCCATCATAAAGCAACAAAATAAAGTCAAAATGATGAAAAAATAGAAAAATGAGAAATGTTTTATTGGAAAAACAACTAACCTAGGACACACATCAAGCAGATATATCTTAAGAATTATTTGACAAGCATAAAGCAATGATCACAAAAAAACTTAGACATCATCTTTCAAGATGTTATAAAGGAAATTTTCCCTGATGTTACACAGTCATAGCATTAAATAGGAATGGAAAGAATCCACTAATCACCACCTGAAAGATATCTTAAAATGAAAACTCCTAGGAATAGTATAGCCAAATTCCAGAACTCTTAGTTCAAGGAAAAAATATTACAAGCAGCCAAGAAGAAACAATTCAAATATCATGTAGCTGTAGTAAGGATAACACAAGATGTAGCAGCTTCCACATTAAAGGATAAGAGAGATTGAAATATAATATTCTGGATAGCAAACGAGCTACAATTGCAAACAAGAATCACCTACCCTGGAAAAAACAAAGTATAACCCTGCAGGGGAAAAATGGACATTCAATGAAACAGAATTTTTAAACATTCCTGATGAAAAGATCAGAGCTGAATAGAAAATCTGACTTTCAAATATGACTTAAAAGAGACATCAAAACTTGTATGTGCAAAAATAATTATAGTAGGCCTTTCTGTGACGACAAAATATTGGAACTGGAGGAGATACCCATCAACTGAGAAGTGGCTGAACAAGCTCTGGTATATGAGTGTAATGCAATACTATGTTGAAACAAGAAATGAGGATTTCAGAAAAACCTGGAAAGCATTATATAAACTGATGCAAAGGAAAATGACCAGAATCAAGAAAACATTGTACACAGTATAAGCAATATTAGTGTGATCTGCAATTATGAATGTATTAGCTCTTCTCAGAACATAATCCAAGACAATTACAAAAGACTCATGACAGAAAAGGCTATCCACATCCAGATAAACAATGTATGGACTCCAAAAAAAAAAGGTAAACAGGAAAAAGAAGTGAAATTCAATAAGCTTAAAATATTTACATTACTACAGGGGAAAATTATACTTTCAAATTCTAAAATCTTTGTTATTATTAGGGCAGTTAGAAAAAGCATACAAAGACAGAGAACACAGGTATGTGTTTAATATAATGTTATGATTATCTTAAAAATAAAATTAAGTGGTGAGAAGGAAGAATGCACTGGGAAAGGGGGAAAGGGAGAGGTAAAATGGTACAATTTATCTGAAATAAAAGAGGTCTGAAAAAGATTCTATAATAGATAAGAAGATGGGGTAGTGGAGTATGTGAACCTTACTCTCATAGGAATTGGCTCAAAGAGGCTATAACATAAACATTCAGTTTGGTATCGCAATCTATCTTACCATGCAGAAAGTAGGAGGGAAGAAGGGTAAGTGAAGGGGTGGGGAGGCTGCCAAAATGAAGTGCAGTTAGGGGGAGGTAAAAGACAAAAGCAAAACTCATTTGAGAATGGAAAGGGTAAAAGGAGAGAGGCTGGGTAGGATAAGCAGGGAGAAAAAGGATAGAGGGAAATACATATTTGTCAGTCATTACTGTGGGAAAAAGAATACATCAAATTCCTCTGATGAAGATCTCATTTCTCAAAAATATACAAAACTGAGTGAAATTTATAGAAATAAAAGCCATTCTTCAATTGCTAAAGGCTCAAGGATATGAACAGATGTTTTTCGGACAAAGTAATCAAATCTACCTGTAATCATGGGGAAAATGTTTTAAATCATTATTGATTAGAGAAATTCAAATTAAACAACTCTGCGCTACCACCACACAACTATCAGATTGACAGACTATGACAAAAAAAGAGAAAATAACAGATGTTGCAAGGGATTTGGGAAATATTTTTCATAACTGAAACAAATACAGAATAAGAAAAAGAAGCATTATAAACTTAAATATTGACATTTAAATACAAAATAAAAAAGGAAAAAGCAAGTCATGTGTACAACTGAACCCAATTAAGAATTCAAAATATATAGCAATACATTTCTGTTACAAGAAAGCCTATATGATAAATACTATATGTTATGTTGAGAGCTGTCTATCTTTCCTTTTTTGTTAGTTTTCTTTTATCCTCTGTTGTGTACTTTTTACTTTGTTCTTTTTCCCCTTCCCTTCCCCCATCCCCAGAAGGCTACAATCAAGCATGGATATATTTGTATACAAATATAGATATATAGATACACATATACATATATAACAACATATATAGATATATAATTTCCCTAACAAATTCTGCTCCTGATCTTTGTCTTTATGTTTGTCATATCTCTTATTTCCTATTGTAATAGTAATGAAATTTGAAGATCCCTTTGTATTGCCAAGCTGACAGATACTTAGCACCTAGTTTCAAATTAAGCATCTTTAAGAAGCAGGCGTTATGAACCCCTGTTGGTGATATAACAGGTAGGGGCTAAACAGGTAACAGCTAATACCTATATAAAGAAGAGCACAAGCTGGACAGTCAGAACGTCTTGGGATAAGCATCATAGAGGCAGAGAAGCTTCTGCCAGAGAAACAAAGAGAATTTCTCTCAGCAAGCATCTGGAGGCTGGGCTGCTACTGCTGGACTGAAGAGTGAACTGAGAATTGAGAAGAACTGAGAAGAGAAATGAGAACTGAGAACTGACACAGAACTCAGACTTGTGGTGGTAAAACTCGAACTTGTGGTGTCAAGACTTCCAAGGGCCAGATGGAGCTGCCAAAGACTGAGAAAGCATGAATTTTGTGCCAGTACTTTGTACAAATGTTGCTGTGACTTTGTTAATTTGTATAAATATTATTGTGGCTTTGTTAAGTCTTGTCTTCCCAGGAACAGAAACTGTGAGATATCTGAAGCAGACCAGACACTGTGGGCTTCAATATGGAGCAGAAATTGCATGGAGAGCGGGACAAGGAACTGGGAGCTGTCTAACATAACAGTTTGGTGGATTCAGGTAAGAGCTACCTGCATCAAGTCAAGATGAAAAGACCTATCCAGTGGATACTGAGTAATGACTGATGAAATTGTCTGAGTAGTGACTGATGAAATAGGGTACTTAGTAATGACTGATGATATTGTAATTTACTTGTGACCAAGGGAAGGGTGGCTTTTTTATTTTCCACTACCCCTTAAGAGTGTCCTGATTAGTGACTGATGAAATTGTTATTTAATTGCACCCCATGGGGGGAGGGCTTTGGCTTTTGTACTTTATGCCCCTTAAGAAGGCAAGCCTCCTTAAGGATGATTGAATGATTGAGTTACTAAAATGATTGAGTTGTTAAATGATTGTACATTGTTTAAAACCACGTGACCACTTTGGTGAAAACTATGTGGCCATTTTAGTGATAAGTTGTTGAGTTGTGACATGCTTAATGCTGTATTTTGATTTTCTATGATAAGTTGTAACATTGTGAATGCTATACCTTGATTTTCTGTGAATGTTTTGCTCTGATTTGTTATTGAACAAATAGAGAATCCATTATATTGTGTAATCAAAATCTTAAAAGCTGTTCACAGAAGCAATCCTCTGGAAAGCTGCTCATCCTTGGCTTTACACCTATACCTCCTAAATCCTTTACTTTACTTCTACCTGCTACCTTGCTATACTATCACTTAACCTACTCTCTAGGAGAAGGATTGTGCCAGCATTATCCTAGGATCCTAGGATCCCTCCCTCATCTTCAAATTCCCTACATAAAAATAAATAATTGTCCTATACAAGATCTATATTGTGCATTAAATATTTCCTCTTGTTTTTTGGAAGGGAGGAAGGGGGAAACCTAAACATAAGACAAAATTGACCTTTTAAAAAACTAGCTTGTGGGATATGAAGTTCCAGAGATTACGAGTAAAAGACCCTGTCTCTTTAGAGGCCTGAGCCTCAGCCATGTTTAAGGCTAGCACCTGATGGGCTGGGGATCCTTAGTGTGAGTGAGTATTTGCTTCCATCCTGGAAACAGTCAGCTGTAATACAATAATAAAAAGTTTCTTCTAACCATGAGGTACAATATTACCTATTTGACTTTCTTCTTTCAAAATTGTCTCTTCTTCAATAGCTAAGTCTTCTCTGTGTTGTCAGGTAAGTCTTTCAATATAACATTTGTACTAACCTTATAAATGTAATATTTTATGGGTTAGTGTATTGATGTAAGGGATTTCCTAAAGGTCAGCTAAATCCCACTTGATTAATATTTGGAGTTTTTTCCCCATCTGTAAAATTGTAAAATACATCATTGCAAAACCAATATGTGAACATAGGAGACCTCAAAAAGTTATTGGAAGGGGCAGTAAAGGAAACTGAAGAGAATGAATGAGAAAATAACTACTGCTGGTGTCATTTTACTCTGAAAGAGTAATGTTGAGTATCAAGTTGGTAATACTAGCTTACTTTTATAAGAGACTGCTTGTTTAACCATCTTTGGTAATATAATAATTATCAACTGGCAATTAATTATTTTATATCTGCTTTAAAATGGTAGTGGATATACTAACTTACCTCATCTTCACTAAGCTTCAATTAGATATTATGTCTTGGGAAATGATTATTACCATTTTGTAGATAAAGAAATTGAGTCTCAGAAAAGTCAAGAGGCTTGTCTATGGCTAAACATCTAGAAAATGTCAAAGGTAAAATTTGAAACTCTATATTTTGAAGTTCGTTTTCAGAACTGTACTACACATTTGGAAAGATATGTTAATGAACTGATGTGATTCTATTGACAGGGTTGGATTTCTGATACAAAAAATTTCCTATATCACAATTAAAAATGCAGACCAATAGGGGCATTGCCCTTTGTACTCAGAGATGTTAAGACTCAAATGCAGAAGCAATGTTTTTGTAAAAAATGTTTGTAAGCTATTGATTTTTGCCTACTATGTAAAAAAAATCTTAGACATAACATTTATTAAATTGCTAGTGAAATTTTCACCATGATCTGATAAAAGTACTAGTCAAGTACCTTGGAAAAGACAGTTATCTCAGTTTCTTCATCTGCAAAATAAGGAAAATAATACTACCTCTCTTTCAAGGTTGTTTTAAGTATTAAATGAGATATTTGCAAAGTACTTCATAGACCTTCAAGTATTATATAAATGCTAATTCTTATCAAGAGTAATAATAACAATTATAGTGATACTATTACAACTAATGTTTAATGAGCCAAATTTTCTTTTCCTGCTCTGCAATTATAGTATATATGAGATTAATTACTGCTGAGTTATTCAGCATAAATATTTTTCAGAATAATAAATAGAGGAATACAATTTTAGGAAAATCTTAGATAATTTAGCCAGCAAAAAGCTTGGGACTAATAGAATTCATGTCCTTGTTACTGATACCTGACTGAATGAGCATGTTGGAATAAAAAAAATTTACCACCAAAGGTAGTAGATTAGTGATATGAGAATGAGTTGATTAGAATACTTCTGATATCAGTTAATTACTAGAATTAGAATCTCTCTAAAATTGTGACTAAAATTCTTACATGAGGGGAAAGAGGCCCAATTGTAGCTCACTCATCAAAATTTTTAGCCATTTCCATTCACAAAAGGATGATATATACATTATTAATGATGCCATTAAATGTGAAAAGATACAGTATATCTATTCCACTAAAAACAATTATCATTCCTGATTCCTAATAATATTTTTGGAATAAGTAATTATGACTAAACTGTTTTACCTTGAGTATCTCTTGTATATGGGACCTTGGAAGTTGATCCCAGTTTAAGGACATATTATGGGTCAGAATTTATTTAAAACAGTAGCTTCTGAGTTCTCCCCAATATGTTTCTTTTTGCCAGTCCACCCAGAACTCACAGAAAAAGTAATTAAATAGCAAAAGAAATAGAAAATTTAATTTAATAACAAAATACATGACAAGAAAATTTCCCCATCTGTAAAGGAGAGCAAATCTCTCAAAGATACCATCATGAGAGGAAAGACAAATCATGCAAAAATCCAGGGTCAAAAAGCAAAGACAGAGACATTCTGTAGCTAAGAATGGGGGGGCAGAGTGTGACACAGGTAATCTGCAAATTTTGGATAACATGGATGAACTAAGTAGTACTTTCTCCTACCAAACCAATCTCTGCACTATAGAAAAGGTAACTTTTGCCCTAACTTCCCCAAGAAACTATTTTATTTATACTCCTATACATGAAAAGCTACTTTCTTGGTCACTGATTTATGGCTAGTTTTCCCTCCTTTCATTTTTCTCCTAACATTGTTAAATGGCTATTGTATTTTTCTTGTCAACTTTTTTGAACAATAAAGATATTTCATCCTTAGTATCTAGTTCTCATTAATTAATTAGCTTTGTCACATCTTAGACCATCAAATATCTCCTCTTGTGACCTTCTGAGCTTTATACATACAGATTTGATTTATTTTGACAGCCTGGAATACTAGAGATCATGTAGGGCAGGCACATAGCATAACTTTCTAGTAGTGATATGTTACTGCTAGCTCTGAAGATTAAAAACACTTTCAGCATGATTTATTTACCATGTGAAATTTTTACTTCTATTTATTAAGAAAAAATTCAGATTAGATAAGCTGACAGCAAATTGTGTAAAGATGGCATTGCATATCAGAATGTGCAATTTAAGTCAGAGAAGCAGTTTTCTGTACATATATTTTATTCTAAAATAAAGGTGTTTATTTGTGACAATCAGCCCCTGGATTATCAAAGTGCAACATATAAAATTATTCCATCTTCACACTAAATAACATTTTTTTTTTGCTTTTTAGAGGGAAATTGGGGTTAAGTAACTTGCCCAAGGTCACATGTCTAGGTTTTTGTTTGTATGTGCATTAAGTGTCTGAGGTCGGATCCGAACTCAGGTCCTTCTGACTCCAGGGTCGACGCTTTACTCACTGCACCACCTAGCCACCCCCTAAATAACATTTTTAACTTATCCTGCTTTTAAAAAATTCTGAGGTTAAACTTCCACAAAATAGTACAACTTCATATATAAAGAACAAAGATGAATTAAGGGGTGAGAGAAGAATATGCTGGGAGAAGGAGAAAGGGAGAGGTGGAATGGAGTAAATTATTTTACATAAAAGACACAAGATAAGGCATTTACAGTGGAGATGAAGAGCGGGGAGGTGAGAGGGAATGAGTGGGCCTTTTTCCCATCAGATTTGGCTGAAGGAGAGAATAATAATATAATCAGTTGGGCATGGAAATCTATCTCACCCTACAGCAAAATATGGGGAAGGGATTAAAAGAAGTGGGGTGAGAGAAGGGAGGAAAAATTGGGAGAGGAGTAATCAGAAGCAAACACTTTCGAAATAGGACAGCATCAAAGGAGAGAATAGAATAAATGTAGGGAGGAACATGATGGAGGGAAACATAGTTACTCTTTCACAACATAACTATTAGGGAAGCATTTTCCATGACTACAAATGTATAAGCTACATCAAATTTCTTGCCTTATTAATGATAGTGGGTGGGGAAGGAGGTGGGAGAGAATGTGGAGCTCAATGTTTTTAAAATGAATGTCAAAAATTGTTTTTACATGCAACTGTGAAACAAGATATATAGACAATGGAGTATAGTAATCTATTTTGCCCTACATCAAAATAGAAGGAAAGGGGATAAGAGAGGGGATGTGTGTGATAGAAAGGAGGAAAGATTAGAGGAAGGGGTAATTAGAATGTCCTCTGTTTTGGAGTGGTGAAAAGGGAGAGATTAAGAGAAAATTTATAACTAAATATCTTGTGAAGGTGAATGTTGAGAACTAAATATAAGTTAAGGAATTAAAAAGAACAAAGATGAGATTATATTTGGAACTGTTCTTTATTATTTATGCTTTGATTGATTAAAATAGGTTATAAATTCAATATGTTACTTTCAAAATTTTCTTGCTTGTCTGTTTCTCTCTGACTTTCTGCTTCTGTACATTTTATTAATCTAGTTTTAGCTTTCAATATTCACCTCCACAAATTTTTGAATTCCAAATATTCACCCCACTTCTCCCCTCCCCTAACCCTGAGATGGCATGCATTCTGATTACCCCTTACCCCAATCTGCCCTACCTTCTATCATACCCCATTCTCTTATTCCCTTCCCTTCTATTTTCTTGTAAGGCAAGATAGATTCATATACCCCATTGCCTTTATATGTTATTTCCCAGTTGCATGTAAAAAACAATTTTAACATTAGTTTTTAATACTTTGATTTCCACATTCTCTCCCTTTCTCCATCCCCACCCACCTTCATTGAGAAGTCAAGCAATTTGATATAGGCTATACATGTGTAGTCATGCAAAATGCCTCCACAACAATCATGTTGGTAAAGACTAGCTATATTTCCTTCCATCATGTCCTGCCCTACATTTATTCTATTCTCTCATTTGATCTCATCCTGCTCAAACGTGTTTGCTTCTGATTACAGCTTCCCCCAATCTGCCATCCCTTCTATCATCACACATTCTCTTATGCCCTCCCCAACCCCTCCCTGCTTTCCTTTAGGTTAAGATAGATTTCCATACTCAATTGAGTGTGTATGTTATGCTCTCCTGGAGCCAAATCTGATGAGAGAGGTTTATTCATTCCTTCTGACTTCTCCCCTATTCTCCTCCATTGCAAAAGCTCTTTCTTGCCTCTTTTTTGTAACATGATTTACTACATTCTACCTCTCCCTTTTTCCTTTTCCCAGTACATTCCTCTCAACACCCAATTTTATTTTTTAGATATTTTTAGATATCATCCTGTCATATTGAACTCACCCTGTGATTTCTGTGTATGTGTATATGTATATGTATATGTATATGTATATGTATATGTATATGTATATGTGTATGTATATGTGTATGTGTATGTATAGGTAGAGGTATAGGTATAGGTATAGCTATATGTATAGTTATATGTATATGCATAGGTATGGGTATGGGTATTTGTGTGTGTTTGTGTATGTGTATTGTATATGTATATGCATACACACATATATATGTAAATGTGTGCATATATATGTATATATATATATGTGTGTGTGTATATATATATGTGTGTGTATGTGTATATATGTACGTGTGCATGTGTGTGTATATTTACCCTCTAACTGCCCTAATACTGAGAAAGACCTCATGAGTTTCAAATATCATCTTTCCATGTAGTAATCTAGCAGTTCAACTTTGATAATTCCCTTATGATTTCTCTTTCCTGTTTACCTTTACATGCTTCTTTGATTCTTGTATTTGAAAGTCAAATTTTCTATTCAGCTCTGGTCTTTTCATAAAGACTTTCAATAAGGAATGATTGAAAGTCCTCTATTTCATTGAGTGCCCATTTCCCCCCTGAAGGATTATGCTCAGTTTTCCTAGGTAGGTGATTCTTGCTTTTAATCATAACAACTTTGATCTCTGGAATATCAAATTCCAATCTCTCTGATGCCTTAATGTAGAAGCAGCTCAATCTTGTATTATCCTGATTGTGTTTCCACAGTACTTGAATTGTTTCTTTAAGACTGCTTGAAATATTTTTTCCTTGACCTCAGAACTCTAGAATTCCACTATAATATTCTTAGGAGTTTTCCTTTTGTAATCTCTTTCAGGAGCTGATCAGTGGATTATTTTAATTTCTATTTTACCCTCTGGCTCCAGAATATCAGGGGAGTTTACCTTGATAATTTCTTGAGAGATGATCTCCACATTCTTTTTTGAGCACTGCTTTCAGGTAATACTAAAATTTTTAAATTATTTCTCCTATATCTATTTCTCTGTCAATTGTTTTTGCAAAGACATATTTCACAGTCTTCTAGTTTTTCATTCTTTTGTTTTCTTTCTTTTTATAGTTTTTTTTTAATTTGTCATAAAGTCATTTACTTCCATTTGCTCCATTCTAATTTTGAAGGAATTTTTTTTCAAAGGGTTTTTGGACCTCCTTTTCCATTTGGTCAAGTTTTTTTTAAGGCATTTTTCTCCTCATTGATTTTTTGAGACTTTGTTTGCCATTTGGTTTAGTCTACTTTTAAAAGTGTAATTTTCTTGAGGATTTTTGGGTTTTCATCAGCAGGGTGAACATAGTCATTAGCCTAATTAAATTAAAAGCAGTAGTTGATTAATTTAGTTATTCCTATGGTATTTCACTTTGATAATGCACTTCTCTGTCAGTGTAACCCATCAAATTTGAGGTAATTATTTTAGTTTGGACTTCTTCACTTTTACTTTCAGACTTCCCAGGAAATTCTGTCTTTTCAAATGAACACAGTTAGAGTAAAACATAAATCCATCACTGGAAACTTACTCACTTCAGACTAGAAATGAAAGACTTCATTTGCACAATGAGTGTCATTTTTCCCCTTCTCAATGGATGAGGGAGATAATGGAAGAAGGAAGACAAATATAAAATGAAAAAAAATAAATGGATGATAAAAAGATTAGAAAACAGAAGAAAAATACAAAGTAGACAGATGTAGCAAAACTCTAGTAGCAATATGCAGGCTGGGTGGCAGAAAGGGCAATTGTTCCATCCCTCATCCTATTCAAGCTATGTAGCTTCATGTTTTCTATCCAGAAAGAAAGAGAAAAAGAGGACAGATTGGTCCATTTTATTTCTCTGCTAAGATAGGAAGCATATCTTAGCTAAATAAGACACTCTTTCCTATCTGCTTATTATAAGTATTCATGCACAAAGCAGAGACTCCACAGTAGTACTCAAGCATCAAAGTTATCACCTAGAATTAAGAATAGAGACTAAATAGGCTCTATATGGAATGTAGAAAGGACCCCTATTATGTCAAGAATTAAGCATTTACTACCTCGATTCTCAGTAACAGACTTGGAAGTATTTGGTAGTATGTATAAGTTTCTAAAGAGTATATCCAAATGTTTTCCTTTTATGTAAAAGCAATAGTATATTCAAATTATGCAAATCATGGCATATAAAATTCTTATTTGGGTCATATATTTGCTATTGAAATGTAAAGAAAACTTAAAAGCATGGGTTATATTTTAATACCAAAATATTTAATATTAATCCATATCAATATTGCTATGCTTTTTATTGATATTTCATGCAAAATGTTGAATTTTTAAGAGATATTGGAGATATTTAGGTTTCAGTTGTCAATGGAAGGAAATCTCATGTTGTATACCACAGATAAATTGAGAGAAGGCAGAAGTAGTGGCAACTGAAACTCCCACAAGAATTCATTCATTTTTTTTTCACTACTGGGTTTTCATTTGGCTTAGTTTTTGCTTTTATTTTTAAATAAGCATCATACTCCATACTTGCCATTTGTCAGGAGTAGGATATACACCAAATAACTTGGCCCAAATGTACATTATAGGATAAATGTAACATTTATTGCTTTATCAATTATGTTTTAAGAACTTACTTTGTACAGTTGCACGAATCAATAAATGCATGTCACATGGAGTTCTACTGAATTTAAAACATGAAACCTAAGTAAGGTCAAGACCTTTCTTAATGTCAATAACACTTTATTTCCATAAAGCTGGTGGTGTTTAATCTTCCAGTCTTTTTTTTCTCCACTTCCACAACACACATGACTGAAACTGAACATTGAATTTGCTTTCTACCCCTTGTCTAAACAAATTATTTTTATGGAGGTAGAAATCATAACAATAAAATTCATATGGATGAATAAAAAGTCAAGCATCTTAAGGGTAATAATTAAAAGTAGAAAGGAAGTGGTTAATCTATTAGTAGCAGATTTCAAGCTGTAATAAAAAGCTAAAATCACTAAAATACCTTTTACTAGCTAAAATAAGAGAGAAAGGGAGAGAGTCAATGTGAATTCCATTAGTTTCACAAAGTACAGGAGCACAAAAAACATAAAACACAATGGTATTCTTTTCAAAGAACCCCAAAACCTTAGACACTGAAGGAAGGATTCACCATTGGGAGGAGGGAGAGCAGAGGAAAACTGGATGTCAATTGGTAGAAGTTAAAGTAGAGAATAGATGAACTTTTCTAACCATGTCAACCAGATAAGCTCCCCGTTAATATCTAACTTAGATGTAAAAGTCTTATTATAAATAAATTAATAAGCAATGAAGAATCTACCATTCAGATCCATAGATAGGGAAAGATCTAATGACTGAACATGTAATAAAGAGGATTGCACAGATAAAATTTAAAATACAAACATCCTACAAAATTAAAAAAAATTATCCCCAAAATCTAACATATTAAAAAGTAAAAGGCACATACACATACACACACAGCATTTTACAACAAGTTTCCTTGATAAAGGTATCATTTCCAAAATATATGAGTAACTGATCCAAATTTCTTAAATTAAGAGTTTTTGTCCAAGAGATAAATGGTCAAATAATAGAATACGATGTTTTCAGAGGAATAAATTGAGCTATCAGCAATCATTTTAAAAAATGATCAAAATCATTATCAATTAGATAATGAAGCAGTTTTGAAATTGTTTCTCACACCTATCAGACTGGAGGAAAGTGATCAAACAAAAAAAAATGAAAGCTGCTAAAGGAATTATGGGAAAATATATGTATTCCATTCCATAAAACAATTACCAATTATCTCAAGAATATTAGACAACTTTGCGTAATACTAGGCCGTTATTTAGTGAGAAAGTATAAGCAATATATTAAGTTCCAATAATGAAGTCAAAGTTCTATGTGCACACATCTATTTACAGCATTTCTTTTCATTGTAGCCCAGAGCTGGAAGTAAGGGTTTGTCCTATTGGGATACAGATAAACAAATCATGGTATATGAGGGTAATGGGATATTATTGTTCCACAAAATAGGATGAAATGGACAATTTAAGAAGAAACTAGTAAGACCTTGGGGAACGGCTACAGAGCAAGATGAATAAAACTAGAACAGTTCATACAATGACAGCAAATTATAGAGGGGAAAAAAACAACTTCTAAAGATTTTAGAAGTCTGATTAATACAATGATAAACCACTATACCAAAACAAGAAAGATGAAAAATGTCACATTTACTAACTGAGAAAGGAAGAACTTAAAATTGAGAGACAAAATATTTCCAATATGCTTATATTGGGGGTTGTTTTCCAAACTATATAGACATATATAATGGCATTTTTCAGTTTTTTTTTAACTTGCTCAGTTTGGATTAGAGAAACTTTACTTGAAAAAAATAAAATATTATATATACAATTTAGCCTCCTTTTATGAAGTGTACCTTGCCACTGAATAGACAGATAGATAGCAATGAGTAACAGCAGGAAAAGGCAGGAGTTACAAACAGTTTTTTTACTTCTGCTGGCATGTAAAATTTTGAGGAGTAGTTTGTCTCCACTGAGTGCCTATATTGTTATATTCTTGGGCCCTGTGCTGATAAGTATGTTGTAAAAATTTATGAATTGCTTCTATTTTCCATGCAGCTCCCAGAATGACAGAACCATTTTCTGAAAATAATATCTAAAGTCTCTGTGTGTAAGAGATTAGCATGTGCCTTTGCCCTTGGCCAAGATTAAATATGCTAGTCCGTGAAAGAGATTTTGCATACATTTTTTCCCTAAGGCCAAGTCATGAGTTTTTTTATGTTGGCAAAAATTTACTTTGTGCATGATGAATATGACAAAAATATTCATGTTCGCTTCTCATTCAAAAATGTGTTAATTATACTGTTATGCTTTCACAGTACTTTCTATGGAAAAGAATTCAAATTGGACCCATTCTTTCAGTTTGTTATATTGCTTCTTTTCTACAAATTTTCATGAAATTAAACCAAATCAATATAAATAGAAAGTTTTGTGGTGTCTGTTTCAATTGACAAAATTGAAAATTAGTTTAGCCTGAACCAGATCATAATTCTTTAATTCATGCTTTACTTTCCTAAGACTAGAATGAAATTCTTTCCTGAAGCATTAGTAACTTGAATTGTTAGATAAAACTGGGAAGAAGTAAACACACTTCCATATAGTAAATAACTAATGCCTTTAAGGAAATCCTAATGCTCACAGATTAAATAGCATCTATTTGAGGGCTTTCCAGTGGAAGAGTGTGCATGAACAATATGTTTCCAGGCCTATACTCCCATCAAAAATAGCTAATCATTTCCAGGCAGAGGCACTGTGCTTAGCACAAAAGTAATTATGGAATCATAGAACTTTAGTGCTAAAAGAGACTGAAGAAAATGTTGAGATTAATTCCTTAAATTCATATAGAAGGAAAGTGAGGTAGAAGGGAAATTAAATGACTGGCAATTTATATCTTCCTCTCAAAGAGGCTGTAGAGGTATCTTGAGAGATATGGAGATTATTTCTTTTCTATTGCTATTACCTTTACCCTCTGATGTTTCATTTCGTTTTGTTTTGTTTTCCCAACCCCAACTCCTCTCCTCTCCCTTAAGTGTCAATGTGTATCACCCAAGCTCTATCAAACCACTTAATATCTACGAGCTTTTTGCAAAGAAACATTTACTTCAAAGATATAATAATAATGAAAATCCAAACCCCAACACCTTGTAAGCACATTCATTCTTGTCTTACCTTAACCTTAGGGGGAATGAGGTCCAATTTAACTCATTACATACATATAAGTGGTCTCACAAAGTTAATTTCTGTATGTGGCATTCCTGCTAGATGAACCTTAAATTGGCTACCACTTAAATTGGGACAGGTCCCAAAAGTTACCTTTCATATACACACAATTGATAGTGTGCCAACTACAGTACTCAAATATCAAGATCCTATAATGACATTGTACCTTCTTCCAAAATAAAAGGACAAAAGAACCATATTTGCATTTACAGAGCAATATTGCAAGAAGGATCAAATCATCTACTTTTATATAGTCATGTCTCTCACTATGTGCTGTGAACAAAAATGTCAAGGAGATTCATATACCAAGATTCAGGAGCTAAATCAAATGAATTAGGACTTTATCACTAGTACCTCTTTTCACAATCACAAACCTCCAGTCACGAAGTCATTTGAAAAAGCTTTTCTTATCTCTATAGTTTGGAGTTACAGAACCAGTTATAGAAAGTTTTTGCATGTTCCAAGGTCTCTCCAAGGAGCTTCTATTATATATTATTGAAACTTTGGTGGGAAAGAGGCTCCCTAGTCTCTTCACACAGACAGTTGAAGATGTTCTTCATATATACACCAGATTCCCAAACTTCCATTGCATTAGTACCACATGGATAGAGATAAGCAAAAGCAAAATTCTGCAAATACCTGACTCCAGTCTTCTTTCCTCCTCTTCCCTCCCTCTCTCCTTTCTTCCCTTCCTCTGTCTCCCTCCCTCTCTCCTTTCTTTCCTTCTTTCCTCTTTTTCTTCCCCTTTCTTTAAAGATCTATGTCATATCAATTTGGAGCTTATTGTGAAATATTACTTGAAATATTTGTTGATAACTAACTTGTGCCATATTCTTTCCAGATTTCTTTTTTTTTTAAAGCAATTGGGGTTAAGTAACTTGCTCAAGGTTACACAGCTAGTCATTATTTATGTGTGGGTGCTCATTTTCTGAGGCCGGATTTGATCTCGGGTCATCCCAACTCCGAGGCCGGCGCTCTTAATCACTGCGCCACCTAGCCACCCCTTTAGGGCAATTGGGGTTAAGTAACTTGCCCAAGGTTACATGGCTAGGTTTTTGTTTGTGTGGATTGTGTCTGAGGCCGGCTCCGAACTCAGGTCCTTCTGACTCCAGGGCCGGCGCTCTATTCACTGCGCCACCTAGCCGCCCCTCTTTCCAGATTTCTTAAATGTTTGTGTTGAATAGTTAGTATTTGCCCCTAGTAGTCAAAATCCTTGGCTTTACTGAAAATTATGCTACTATGTTATGATGCTTCTGGGCAGGAGTGCACTGGAGCCAGCTCTAACTAGCTTGTGAGAACATCATTGTTAAATTTTCAGTGTGATCATTTATAATAAATACAATAAATTGGCAATGGTACAAATTTGTGTTTAATGTATTGTTTTATTGATTAACTTAAGTGTTAATAATGAAGATTAAACTTAAAATGTGTGTATACAAGAGATCCAGTATGAATTATATACATCAGGGAAAGATGCTATGTGGATGGTGAGCTTCTGCAAATGTTTATGCTTGCAGAAAACCCTGTGGAAATTACTTCAAGGCCTGAGGGGTTACCGAGTACCATAAAGAAATCCATAGTCACCCCATGGACTTTTCTTTTTCCCTATCCATCAAAGCAAAGGCCAAGGAAATGAAGAATGCTTATTGTCCAGACTTCAATATTTATTTAGATTGACACCTTATAGAAATTTTCGTATGTGTACCTGAGACATATTTTATAGATGGTAAATGAACTAGGTTCTGAATGAATAAGAGAGTAGGTGGGGTTGCTTTGTGGAAACAGCAAACTGCTTTGCTGATCACAGGTTTATCATGAAAGCAAAGAGACATCTTTTCAAAACATATATTTCAGTAAAATTTTGATATGGTAGAAGATCTGTAACACTACTGTGTCCTAAGACACTGATACTCTAATCAACATGGCTCAACTATCTTCTAAGCCTGGAATTTTCTTCAGCCCATCTGGTCTTCTCACCCTAGAACTACCCTCTTGCTCCTGAAGTCTCTTTCTCTCATAGATGAAGAGAAAACTGGAACCTTCTGATACTTCCCCCAATGAAGGACACAGGCTAAATATCTTTCATTTTTCTAACTCTGCTTCTTACTCTTTAGACTTTGTCACCATGAACCTGAGGGGAGACCTCCTCTACTTCAAAACCAAGTCATCACTCTTTACTGATGATGTAATCATATACTTAGAGAATCTTAGAGAATCGAGTAAAAAAAAAAAAAACTACCTGAAATAATTAGCAACTTAAGCAAAGTTGAAGGATATAAAACAAACCCACTTTAATCACTGGCTTTTCTAATAAAACCCAGCAGCAAAGAATAGAAAAATTCCATTTAAAGTACGTATAGACAATATAAAATACTTTAGAGTCTTTCTGCCAAGAAAATTGCAAAAACTATATGAACAAAATTACAAAATACTTTTCACACAAATAAAGTCAGATCTAAATAATTAGAAAAAATATTAGTTGCTCATGGGTAGGCTAAGTTAATATAATAAAAATGACAATTCTACCTAAATTAATTTACTTATTCAGTGTCATTTCAAACTACCAAAATTTATTTTTAGAGCTGGATAACAAAACTCACATGGAAGAAAAAAAGGCCCAGAATATCAAGCGAATTAATGAAAAGAAATGCAAGGCAAAGTGGCCATGTCATACCAGATCTAAAACAGTATTATAAAGTAGCAATCAGAAAACTACTTGTTACTGTCTAAGAAATAATTTAGTGGATCAGTTGGTTAGGTTAAGTACCCAAGAAATAGTAGTAAATGACTTTAGTAACCTACATTTTGAAAACATGAAGGATCCAGTTTCTGGGATAAGAACTCACTACTTGACAAAAAAAAAAAACACAATCAAACCCCACAACTACAACAAAAACTTCAACATACTATGGTAGAAACTAGATATAGACCAAAATCTTGCACCATATGCCAAAAAGGTATATGCAATTTAGACATATGTTGTGATATTATATGCAAACTAGAAGAGCAAAGAATAGTTTACCTGTCAGATCTATGGAGAAGGGGAAAATTATGACCAACAAGAGATACAGAACATTATGAAATGAAAAAGAATCACTTTAAGTATATTAAATTGAAAAGTGTAAGCACAAAATAAAAGCCAATGCTACCAAGATTAAAACAGAAGCAGAAGGCTGGGAAACAAAATTTTTATAGGCAGTGTCTTTGATAAAAATTAAATTTCTAAAATATATAGAGATCAAAATAAAATTCATAAGAAAACAAGTTATTCTCCTATTGATTATCAGTCAAAGGATATGAGCAGGAAGTTTTTAGATAAAGGAATCATAGCTTTAGTAAAAAAAATAAAAATTAAAATGAGCATAAAATAACAATAAAAATAATCTGACCATAGAAAACTAATACAATGACAAGGAAGATTAAGACATGAATTCAAAAGAATACCTAAGGGAAAAATTCCGAAGTATAACAAAAAGTGGTCTGAAGACCAGAAAAAAAAAAATTTAGGAGCTCCAAGAGAAGCTTAAACATAATATGAGGCACAGAAGAGAAATAGAGGCCTGCAACAATTAAAAAATATGTAAAAGGGGCACTATGAACAACCTCTGGAGCTCCAGCACCCACAGAACAACACAGAGAAGCTAACTTCCTTCTGAGTACAGCTTGGTAGCCCAGCAGGGAAAAGCCAGAGCAGCACTTTGGGAGACAACAGTGCAGCAATCTGGGAGCGGAGCCCAAGACCTCCTGAGTGGGAAGTTTTAGCCCCATGGGAGCCGGATGAGCAGCCAGCTGGAGGCACCCCAGAACACCAGCATCTATGGCAATTCCAGAGTTATCAACACATATATGCCAAGGACAAAGTGAGAGGTTAGTGCCCTATGGACTTTGGGACCAGTATTTGGGAACATTAGCTTCTTCCCCTGGGGGTGAGAAGGAGCTGAGGAGCTGCAGAACAGCTGCCATTTTGCAGCTTCAGTTGCAGCTTCAGCTCCTGGCCTGCGACCATGTAGAAGGAACCCACAATCAGTCTGGGGGGTAATCGCTCTTGCTTTAACCTCCCTGGATCTGGATTGAGGTCTGGGGTAGAGGTCTTGGGGTGTGTGTCAGGCTTGCCAGAGTGTGTGGAGGTTTCAGAGAGGCCAGCCAACTAATACCTCCAGCAGTTGGGAAGACCCCCACGTTTGGGAAGGTAGCTCCTATGTCTGGTGGGAGAGTCCTACTGTGGCAACAAGCTGAAATGTCAAGTAATTAAGTGGCAACATGCCTAGGCAAAGGAAACAAAATAAGCAGGAAAATGCAACATTAGACTCCTATTTTGGGGGCAAAGAGGATCAAAGCATGGAACAGGAGGAGGACTGGGAGGTCAGAAATCCTGCACCAAAACCCCAAAATGAAAATACTAGTGGGTTACAGGCCATAGAGGACCTTAAGAAGGATTGTGAAAACCAAATAAGAGAAGTGGAGGAAAAATCGGAAGAGAAATAAGAAGGATGCAGGAAAAGTATGAAATGAGAGACAACAGCCTGACTGAGGAAAATAACAATGTAAAAAATAGATTAACTCAGCTTTTTTGCCCGTCCAGCCATTGTGGTGGAAGCTTGGCTGTCATACCATCATCATGTCCTCTCACAAAACATTTAGAATCAAGAGGTTCCTGGCCAAGAAACAGAAGCAGAATCGTCCTATCCCTCAATGGATTTGAATGAAAACTGGTAATAAGATCAGGTACAATTCAAAAAGAAGACACTGGAGAAGGACCAAGCTCGGATTAAAAAGAATAGCCAGCGCAATGAAAGACATTCAGAACCAAGACCGCCTCCCGCCCCCCCCCCCTTTACCATGGCATACTTCCATTCTTCAATCCATTCATCCATCAATCACTCAGTCACCTCATTGTCCCCAATAAGAAGAAAATGCCACTGTTGCCCTCCATTTGAGAAACCATCTGCCATGATGCAGACAAAAAAAAAAAGGCCCCAACAAGCCATTGAAAGTGTCTTGCCCTTAAATGTTTTCATGAACTTCATCCATGCTTTTGGGTGTGTTGTGATATAGTTTAAATTACTGTTAACTGCATCTCTGTAGCATTTGTAAGTTTGAGGTTATGCTTAAAAGGCAGAGATCATAATGAAACAAGTTACTCCTGACAAAAAGAACCAAGCTCTAGCCCTGCCTTGAACAAGCCGTCACAATAACCTCTCTGTGGCTTGTTTTGTGTTTTAAGGAGTTATAAGAGAGCACCTACCTCACAGGGTTGTTGTGAGGATCTTAAGATTTGCAAGCCTTCAGTGTAAGCCACCAGTGCTGCTAATCCGGAGCTGTCTCAGCCAGATTATGTGCAGCTGACTGTGTCCAATTATCAACCTCACAGTCAGAGGAGTAACCTGTTGACGCCCTGCTATTTCATACAATAAGCCGTCTTTGTTCCTTGTTGGGAGGTGGTAAATTTAAGTGTTGGCAACTTCTCAGTTGTTGGTTTTGTGTGTGTTTGGGAAAACCCAACCTTTTGTTAGGAACTAGACCTGGTCTGGGTGAATGGCTTCACAATTTTTCTGAAGATGCAATTCTGCTAATAAAGGGCTTCTACAAAAAAAAAAAAAAAAAGATTAACTCAAATGGCAAAGGAAGCTCAAAAGGCCAATGAGGAGAAGAATGCTTTAAGAAGCTGAATGTGCCAGATGGAAAAAGAGTCTCCGAAGCTCACTGAGGAGATTCCTTCCTTCAGAGGTAGACTAGAGCAAATGGAAGCTAATGACTTTATGAGAAATCAAGATGCTGTTAAACAGATCCAAGCAACTGAAGGAATAGAAGACAATGTGAAATATATCATGGGAAAAACCACTTACCTGGAAAAAAGATCTGGGACAGATAATTTAAAAAGTCTTGGACTACCTGAAAGCCATGATCAAAGAAAGAACCTAGAAATTATCCTTCAAGAAATTCTCAAGGAAAATTGCCCTGATGTTTTAGAAACAGAGTGCAAAATAGAGGTTGAAAGTATCCACAGATCACCTCCTGACAAAGATCCCCAAAAGCAAACTCCTAGGAATATTATAGCCAGGTTCCAGAATTCCCAGATCAAGGAGAAAATACTATAAGCATCCAGGAAGAAACAATTTAAATATTGTGGAAGCACCATCAGAATAGTGCAGGACCAGACAGCTTCTACACTGAGGGATCGAAGGGAATGGAATATGATATTCCATAGGTTAAAGGACCTGGGATTAGAACCAAGAATCACCTACCCAGAAAAACTGAGTATCTTGTTTCAGGGGAAATTATGGTCATTAAGTGGAATAGATGACTATCAAGCATTCTTGAGGGAAAAAACAGAGTTGAATAGAAAATTTGACATTCAGACACAAAAAGTAAGAAATGCTTGAGAAGGTAAACAGGAAAATAAATCAAAAGAACCTTATTAAAGTTGAACTATTTACATTCCTACATGGAAAAACAACAACTGTGACTGATGAAACCTATCACGGTATGAAAATAATTGAAGGAGGGTACATGGGCATATGAATACATATGTGAATGTGTGTGTGTGTGTGTGTGTGTGTGTGTATATATATACATATATATATATATATATATATATATATATATATATATATATATATATATATATATATATGTTTAAAAGTATACATGGATAGAGGGCTCAGATTGAATTTAGTGAGAAGGGGTGAAGTTAAGAGTTGAGAGAGTAATGTGGCAAGAGGAGATGGGGAGAGCCATGGTGGTATAAACTATCTCATGTAGAAGAGGCAAGGGGAATTGGTTGCAGGGGAGGGGAAGAACAGGAACGCAAAAAGGCAAAACCATATTCTCATTGAATTTGATGCAGGGAGAGAATGAAATACGTAATAAATGGGATATCTCACCCTGAAGGAAAGTAGGGTGGAGGGGAATAAGAGAAGGCATGATGGAGAGGAGGTCATGCTGGGCAGAGGGGATTTTTGAGGCACCCGCTTTTGAAGAGGGACAGGGTCAAAGTAGGGAATGGACCAGGTGGGGAGTGGGATGGGTGGGAGGGAAATACAGCCAATCTTTTACAACATATCTACTGTAGTAATGTTTTGCGTAGCTATACATGTACAACATATACTGACTTGCTTATCTTCCCAGCAGGAGTGGGTGACAAGGGAGGAAGGGAATGGATCTGGAATTCGAAGTTTCAAAATTAAATGTTTCAAATATATCTAAATACTATTATTAATATTATTTTGCATGTAAATGGGAGATAAGATGTGCAGGCATTGGGGCACAGAGATTCACCTTGCCCTAATGGAAAAGTCGAAGGAGGTATGGGAGAAGATATGGGAGAGAGCAGATTGGATGAGGAGATATCCTCTGGCACTGCTATACAGGGGTGGTGTTTAGGGGAAATATGGAGAAAAAATAGTAACTCAAAATCTGGTTGAAATGAATTATGTTAAACAGAAGTTAATAAAGCATTTGAAAAAAAACAAAAAAAGAAGAAACATTGAGGAAAGAAATAATAGTTATGCAAGAGACTGTGACAAAAATAAGAGTCAGCAGCTTGGAAAATACAAAACAACAATTAAATTATTTTAGAATTGGCCAAGTGGAAAAGAAGATGCAAATATTTACAGAAGAATACAATTGGCCAAATGGAAAAGAAAGTAGAAAAGCTAATGGTGAAAAACAATTCATTTAAGGGTAAAATTAGACAAGAGGAGACTAATGATTCTATGAGACATCAAGAAATAATCAAATAAATCAAGGGACTGCCCACCAATTGGGGAATGGCTAAACAAGTTGTGGTATATGTATATAATAGAACACTATTGTGCTATAAGAAATGAGGACCAGACTTCATAATAACTTGGAGAGTCTTATATAAACTGATGATGAGTGAGGAGAGCAGAACCAAGAGAACTTTGTACACAATTACAGACACATCATATGGATGATGACTAACTTTAATAGACTGGGCTCCACTCAGCAATACAAGGTTAGAAAACAACTACAAAAACTCATAGTGGAAAGGGATATCTATGTCCAGATAAAGAACTACAGAGACTGTAGGTTTAAACAAACAATTTGCTCTCCCTCATTTGTGTTTTGTTTTGTTTTGTCCCTTCTTTCTCATCACTCACCTTATTTGTTATAATCCTTCTTTACAACATGACTAATGTTCAACATGAAGGTATTTGTAGAATGTATATTTGATTAAATGTCACTATGGAGGGGCAGGGGAAGAGAAACAGGGGAAGAAAAATCTGAAACTCAAGTGATTGTGGAACAGAATGTTGTAAACTAAAAGTAAATAAATCTTTTATTTAATTAAAAAGAATTACCCAAATAAATTGAAAGGAATGAAAAAATAGAATAAAACTTAAATCTTGTATGTATGTATAGGACAGTATGCGTGTGTACAAATATATATTTGAGTATGTGTATGTATGTGTACATGTATACATATACAGAGAGCGCAGGATCGGTTGAATAGAAAGGGATGATCCCTAAAAAATAAAATTAACAGGTTAGAGAGGAATATATTTGAAGAAGGAGAAAGGGAGAAATAGAATAGGGTAACTTATCTCATATAAAAGAGGCAAGAGAAAACTATTACAATGGAGGTTAAGAGCAGGAAAGAGAATGGGTCAACCTTACTCTCACTCAATTTGGTTAAAGGATGGAATAACATAGACATTCAGGTGTGTATCTTAGCTTGCAGGAAAGTAGGGGGTTAAGGGGTCAAGAAGAGATATGATAGAAGGGAGAGAAAAATGGGGGAGAGCTTAGTCAGAAGCAAACACTTTTGCAAAGGGACTGGGTCAAAGGAGAAAATAGAATAAGTGGGGGGCAGGATAGGATAAAGGGAAATATAGTTAGTCTTTCACAATATAACTACTATGGAAATGTTTTGCATAACTACACATGTACCATCTATATTCAATTTCTTTTTTTTTCCCCAAATGATTTAATAACTTCTGGTTTACATCATTCATTTCTGCAAGATTTTGAGTTATAACTTTTCCCCATTTTTCCCCTACCCACTAACTCAGAATAGCAGTCCCACAGGATATCCCCTCATCCAATCTGCTCTCTCCCATATCTTCTCCCATACCTCCTTCGACTTTTCCATTAGGGCAAGGTGAATCTCTGTGCCCCAATGCCTGCACATCTTATCTCCCAATTACATGCAAAATAGTATTAATAATAGTATTTATATATATTTGAAACATTTAATTTTAAAACTTCGAATTCCAGATCCATTCCCTTCCTCCCTTGTCACCCACTCCTGCTGGGAAGATAAGCAAGTCAGTATATGTTGTACATGTATAGCTACGCAAAACATTACTATAGTACATATTTTGTAAAAGACTGGCTATATTTCCCTCCCACCCATCCCACCCCCACCTGGTCCAAACCCTACTTTGATCCTGTTCCTCTCCAAAAGTGGGTGACTACAACATCCTCTTCCCCTCCATCACCTCCCCTCATCACCCTGCCCACTACACTCCTGCAGGATGAGATATCCTATTTAGTATGTATGTCATTCTCTCTGTGAGCCAAGTTCAATGAGAATAGGGTTTTGCCTATTTTGACTTCCTGTTTTCTTATCCCCAAAACTGGAAGTTTTGACAAAAACTGCTGGGAAAACTGGAATACAGTATGGCAGAAACTGGGCATAGACCATTATCTAACATCATATACCAAAATTAAGTCTAAATGGGTGCATGATCTAGGTACAAAGGATGATACTGTACAATCTGGGAAAGCAAGGAATAGTTTACCTATCAGATTTGTGGTGAGGGGAAGACTTTATGACCAAACAAGAATTAGAGACCATTATAAAATGCAAAATGGATAATTTTGACTACATTAGATTGAAAAGCTTCTGTACAAACAAAGCCAACATAAGCACGATCAAGAGGGCGGTGGGAAACTGGGAAAGAATTTTTACTACCTATGTCTCTGATAAAGGGCTCATTTCTAAAGTATACAGAGAATTGAGTCAAATCTATACGAATACAAGTCATTCACAAATCGATAAATGGTCAAATGATATGAACAGGAAGTTTTCAGAGAAATTAAAGATATTTATAAGCATATGAAGAAATGCTCTAAATCACTATTGATTAGAGAAATGCAAATCAAAACAACTCTGAGGTACCACATCTCACCAGTCATATTGGCGAAAATGACAAATACTGGTGAGGATGTGGGCAAATTGGTACACTAATGCATTGCTGGTGGAGTTGTGAATTGATCCAACCATTCTGGGGAACAATCTGGAATTATGCCCAAAGGGCTATAAATAATTTCATACCCTTTCACCCAGCAATACCACTTCTAGGGTTATATCCCAAAGAGATCATAGAAGTGGGAGAAAGACCCATATGTACAAAAATATTTATAGCAGCTCTTTTCGTGGTTGCAAATAATTGGAAATTAAAGGGGTGCCCATCAGTTGGGTAATGGCTAAATAAGTTGTGGTATATGCATGTAATGGAATACCATTTTGCTATAAGAAATGAGGAGCAGACAGACTTCATATTTACCTGGAGAGGCTTATACAAACTGATGCTGAGTGAGATGAGTAGAACCAGGAAAAATTTGTATACTATGAAAGACACAACATATGTGTGATGACCAACTATGACAGACTGGACTCTTCTCAACACTGCAGTGATATAAGTCAATCCTACAAAACTCATGATGGAGAGAGATGTCTACATCCAGAGAAATAACTAGAAAGAACTGAGTTTGAATCCTGATAGAACCAAACTATTTGATCTTTTTCTTTTCATTGTTTGTTTTTACTTCCTCTTTACCATTTTTCATTCCATCTAGTACAATACGCCTTTCTAACCTGACTAATGTCTAATGTGAAAGTATTTGCAGATCTTATACTGGACTATATATCATCGTGGGGTGTGGGGGTAGGGAGAGAAGGGAAATTTGAAACTCAAGGTACTATGGAATTGAATCTTGTAAACTAAAAATAAACAAATTAATAAACAAAAGAAAGCCTATATGATAAATAATATTCAACATGTTAAGAACTATGCATCTTTCCTTTGTTTCCTTGTGAATTTTATTTTGTTTTCTGATGTACACTTTTTTACCTTGTTCTTTTTTTCATCCCCTCAACCCCCCATGAAGACCACAATAAAGTTTAGAGATATTTCTCTATAGCTATAAATATATACATATCCTCTCAAATGGTACAATAAAGTTCAGATATATTTTTCTCATACCTGATAAATACATACACATATACATATATACATACATTTACAATACAGAGAGACAAATACATACACATATACATATATACATACATTTACAATACAGAGAGACACGTAATTTCCCAAACCTATTCTACTTGTTAGAAACACAATTGAAACTCAAATTTGGGTATCAAAAGAAGTTTACTGAGAAGTTCAGATCAATTGAACATTTCTGGCCAGAAGTGGTCCCTGCCCTTGTTTGGGAAGAGGGAGCACTGAATACAAAAGTGAGTAAAGCTTCATACTTATTTCAAGGTAGGCACCTCTCATCTGAGGATGGATTGGTCCATTCCCTTCTGAGTTACAATCTTCCTTACACATCCATCATTTATTTCTCCTAGGTATGTACTATCATGACTCCCCACAATCATGATTACCCAATCATTGACATCAAAAAACTTTGAGCTGGATCAGCCCTTATTCTAGTTCTGAGGGTCTCTCAAGGCCATTGTCTGCCTTCTGATTGGCCAGGCCCATCTGCTGTCTACTGACTTCCTTTATCAGTCTTATGTCTACAATTTATAACAGTCCTGTGTAAACTTAACTCTATTTTCTCTCATATACTCCTGATCTTTGTTTTTATGTTTCTGTATATCTCTTATTTCCTATCCCTCCTGCCTCCTCTACTTACTTTTACCCACTACCTTTCCCTCCTATAACTTTCCTACCCCCCTCCAAGGACCCCCCCTTCCTCCCATTCCCATGAATCTAAAAACCCTTGTATACTCCCCTTTTACCTATTCCCCCTAAAGATCCCTCCTTTGTCCTCTCCCCCCTCCCTATATCCCTATCATTTATTTCTCCTGAATTTAAAAAACTAGTACACTCTTTTAAATATATATGTATCGTTCCCTCTGAAACCCATTCCCAATGAAAGTAGATTGCCAGAACTATCAGTCCTTCTCCCCCATCTAATTTATAAGTATCAGTTCTTCCTCTTTAACTTCATTTGTATAAAATATTTTTTTCTTTTAAGCTATTCCTGAATGGTTTTCCTTTTTAAATTCATATCATACTCAGGTTTACTGTAGTCTTTCTCAAGAAGTACCCAAGTATTATTAAAAATCTTAGATATAAATTTTATATTTTACATATGTAAAAAGCAAACAGTCTGTCTTTATGATTCCCTTATAATCAGTCTTTGTTATATAATTGTATGTCAATTCACCTATTAAGTTAAGGATTTTTTTAACAAAGTCTTGAAAGTCTGAGAGTTTATCAAATTGTCTATTTTTTTTTTCATTCAACATAATACTTAACTTTGCAGGATATGATATATTTGGCTGGAGCCCCAGTTCTTTTGCTCTTCAATATGGTGTGTTCCAAGACGTGCAGTACTTTAATGTCTCTGCTGCTGTAAAACCAGGCACCAGCAGCTTGCCAGAGGACTGCTGCTGTGAACAGCTTTTCCATTTTCTGATTACATAGTATAGCAAACTCTCTATTTATTCAGTGCCAAACTAAGACAAAACATTCACAGAAAATAAAAGTCCAACATGCAACATATCCCAGCTCAACACCTTCACACTAAAATGGATATGTAGTTTTCACCAAAGTGGTCACATAGTTTTGGTTTTTTTTAAAGCAATTGGGGTTAGGTAACTTGCTCAAGGTTATACAGCTAGTCATTATTTATGTGTGGGTGCTCATTTTCTGAGGCCGGTTTCAATCCCAGGTCATCCCAACTCCGAGGCTGGTGCTCTTACTCACTGTGCCACCTAGCTGCCCCAGGTCACATAGTTTTAAACAAAGTACATTCATTTAGTAAGTCTTTCATTTAGCAAATCCTTAATTCAGTCATCAAAGTACAAAGGTCAAAGTCATCCACCCATGAGATGCAATCAAGTTTCAATACAATATCATCAGTCACTACTTAGTACCCTTTTAAGGGGTAGAAGAAAGTACAAAGGCCATCCACCCCTAGGTCACAAATAACTTACAATTTCATCAGTCAGCATTAAATACCCAAGGAGAAGTCTTTTCATCTTGACTCAAGGCAGGCTATCAGCTTCCATGGTTCCTCTTCCATAGTCCTAGCTACTTCCGGAATCTAACCAACTACCACCTGAGTTCAAAGGCTGATAGCTCACAGTTCCTTGTCCAGCTCTCTGTGCAGTTCCTGCTCCATATTGAAGCTCACAGTGTCCAGTCCACCTCAAATCTCTCATGGCATCTGTTCCTGGGAAGACAAAGCTTAACAAAGCCACAATAACACTCATACTCACTAACAAAGCCACAACAACATTCATTCAAAGAACCAGCATGACAGTCATGCTTCCTCAGTCTTAGGAAGCTCTGGCTAGTTCTTGGAAACTCTCAGGAGGAGTTTGGCTGTCTCTCTAAAGAAGCTCCACTACCACAAGTTCTATTCTCAAAATCAAAATCACTTTCTCCAGCTTGCTCCAAGGAATTCTTTCTCAGTTCTCAATTCTCATTTCTCTTCTCAGTTCTTCTCAATTCTCAGTTTAGTCTTCACTCCAGCAGTAGCAGCCCCACCTCCAGATCTCTCTCTCTCTCTCTCTCTCTCTCTCTCTCTCTCTCTCTCTCTCTCTCTCTGTCTCTCTCACTCCCCCACCATAGCAGTAGCTGCTCTGTCTCCATGATGCTTGCCCCAAGAAGTTCTGACTTTCCCAGCTGGGGCTTTTGCTTAAATATAATATTAGTTCCTCCCTGTTCAACCACTTCCTGTTACACGAACAACAGGGATTCATACCTTCTGTTTCTTATCAGAGGCTTGATATAATTCATTTGAAACTAAGTGCTAATGGGGCAGCTAGGTGGCTCAGTGGGTAGAGTGTAGTTCCTGGAGTCAGAAGGACCTGAGTTTGGATCCGGCCTCAGACACTTAACGCACATACAAACAAAACCTAGCCATGTGACCTTGTGCAAATTACTTAACCCCAATTGCCCTCCAAAAGGCAAAAGAAAGAAAGAAAGAAAGAAAGAAAGAAAGAAAGAAAGAAAGAAAGAAAGAAAGAAAGAAAGAAAGAAACTAAGTGCTAAGTACGTGATAGCTTGTCAATAAAAAGTTATCTTTAAATTTTATTACTATTAAAGCTTCTAGGTCTTCTGTAATTCTAATTGTAGCAGCATCATATTAAATAGTTTAAATCTTGATGTTTTTAATATTTTTTCCTTCAGTTTGGGGTTTTAAAATTTCAGTATGCTATTCCTATGAATTTTCCTCATAGGATCTCTTTTAAGTGGTAATCAATGGATTTTTTCTATTTCTACTAACCCCCTCCCCCCTTGTTCTAATGTTTCAGAACAATTTTCTTTCCTCTACCATAGTATCAAGATTCTTTTTATTTTATCATAACTTTTTTAGTCCAATTATTTTATATTTTCTCTTCTTGATCTATCCTTCAAATCTGTTGTTTTTCTTAGGGTTTCCCTTTACTTAATATTTTTGTATTATTCATGTGTTTAATCACTTCTTGATCTCCTATAATTTCACTGGTTTCACTTTGCTCAATTCTAATTTTCAAGGTGTCATTTTCTTGCTTAAGATTCTGGATCATCTTTTTTAGTTGGTTGACTTTCCTTTCATACCTTTTTTTTTCTTGGATTATCCTTATTTCATTTTTTTTAGTTTTTCTTCTACATCTGTCAATTAATATTTAAATTTAAGATCTATAAATTCTTATTGTGCAGGTTGCTATTTGATGTTACTCTTTGGGGGTTTCTTTGCTTCAATATCCTCTTCTAAAGAGGAACTCTAGTCATCTCTCTTCCCATCATAGGCTTCTATGGCTGACTTCTTTCTCCTTTGCCTGTGCTTTTATTTATTTATTTTTTTTTGTGGTGATAGCTTAATTATTTGTAGTCACCTCTAGCCCTGGGGCATGGGAAATGCTGCCTCTTGTACCAGATCCTCAGTTCTTCTCTCTAGCCTGAAACCAAAGCCAAATCTCCAACTTCCTGTAAGTGTCCCCACCCAGGTATTTCTGCCCCACTGCTTCAGCACTTATCAACATGTACTTTTTCCTTCTTGCCCCCACAGCTCTTTGCTTGTTCTGGCATTCCTGGTTAGCAGAGGTTCCCACAATCTTCCTGGGCTCAAACAATCAACCCCTCTCACCATCCCAGGGGTAAAAGATTTGGTGGCTGGGATTGAGGCAGCCTCTCAAACCAACTAACCCCAGGACTTGAACTTGTTTAAGAGGTTTGCTGCTTGCTGTTAAAAGGAAATATAGCCTGGAGGTGTTACTCCTCACTGGGACCAAACTTTATCCTGAGATTTTTCTCCTGATCTTCTCAAATTGGCCCTGGAGGACCTCAATTACACCCCTGTTCTTATTGTTCACCCTGTGGTGCTGAAGAGGGAAGGGTGATAAGGAGGGGGGGAGGGTAAGTGGTTCTGCCAGGGAAACCTCTCCTGGCATCCAGTCTGGAAGGAATTCACCAGGCTCAAGCAAACTTTGAAGCCGAAATTGTAAAGTTTATTGTTACGCTGTAGAGAACAGCGGGCTAGATTCTTATGGAACCTGCAAACTCGCAGAGGCCGCAGACATAGTTTTAAGGGGTCAGTTATGCTAACAAGGTGAGTAAGGGTGGGATCAGGGAGGAGTTAAGGAGTGGTCAGTGCTCAAAGGACCATACACTTTTAATATCAACTGCGCAGGTGTATTGCCCATGATTCACTGGGAAATAGCTCAAGAGGGGGGTCTAGCTGGAGGTGTGGTTCTAGGCCTGATATGTCACTAAAGAGTGCCCAGTCTGCCACCCATCAAGGTCATCAGAGACAGTGTGGGTCTATAATTGACTAAGGAGTTACCCTATAGATAAGGTATTGAAGAATTCATGGTGGGGCTGGCCACTCTAACTAAGGGAGATAACATTTACATAACTTATTGTTTCAAGCAGAGATAAACAGGTCATGAGATATTGCTTGGCAGACTGCTGGAAGGGGGAAGGGGCAAAGTCAATGCTCTGAGGCTGGGGGGGGGGGTGGAAATGTGATCTTACAGACTGCTTTTACAAATTGATTTTACAGACATAGATCGCAAAGCACCCCATTTACAAACTGATGTTACAGATTGATACTACAGACATATATACATCACAAGGACCCCATCAGTGCTATGTTAACTCTTTTGTGGGGGGCAATCTTGAGAGCTTTGAATTTTCAGACCTAATCTGCTATCTTCCTAGAATCCTCTTGACTCACTTATTTTATTTACCCTCAGTGGAAGGAACAACTTACACACAGTTGTGTAGAGAAATTTATCTTAAAATATAAGAAATAAGATGACAAAAAAAAGAAAAGGGATGGATTGCTCATCAAAAAGAGGTCAAATTTAGGGAGGCAGTGGTCAGAGAGATGGCTCCATTATGCTTTTTTGCATTTGTATCTCCAGAACTTAACACAGGTTCTGACAAATAATGAGTATCAAAGAGTTATCTCTCTCTCTGTGTCTCTCTCTCTGTCTCTCTCTCTCTCTGTCTCTGTCTCTCTCTCTCTCTCTCTCTCTCTCTCTCTCTCTCTCTCTCTATCATTCTTCTCCCACTTCCTCTCCTTCTCACTCTTCCCTTCCCTCTTCCTCTCCCCCTCACATCTCTTAGAGGTAGATGTTGTTATTCCCCATTATAATTAAGTTAACTGAGCCAGAAGCAATGTGACTTGCCCCAGTCACATACTTACAGATATATGAAGCAAATTTGAACTCAGGTGTTCTTGACTCCAGGTTTAGTCACCTATCCACTGCACTACCAAACTGCCATATCTTAAGGTTGGGTTTGGATCCTGTAGTTGGTGGCCATGTGCATTTTTATCTTATATTTCAAGTGCTCTATGAGCAGTTTACCAACCTCAGTCCTCAAAAAAGAATGGGTAGCAATGATGAGAAGGACCCTGCGTGTAGGGAAGAAGTTTGTTGTTGTGTGTGACTTATAAATAAACAGAATAAATATCTGTAGTCTCTTCTTCTGCCACTCTTCTCAAAGTAGGACTTTTATTCTAACTGGAAGGGGAAACAGGAAGTTGGAGCCTGAGGCTACTCTCCTTTCCTCAGTGAGAAAGGGTACTAAGTCAGAAGTTTACATATCTGTTCCCTTAATTAGTATTTGTCTAGGGGGTATGATTGGGTTCCTTCTAATTTCTGGTAGTTCTAAACTGGGGGGGGGGGATCAGGCTTCTGAGCTCTATAGCTAAGATTTGATCCCTTTGCCACCTAATACCCATTTCATGATGAACATACAGAGTGAATAACAAAGAAAACCCATTTATCCAAATAATAGCAAGACAGAAATCAGAGAAGATATGCAGAAGGAAATGTGTACCAGAATATACAGGATTAAGGACCTGTAATGCCAAGCAAAGGCAACTTCCAAGGTCCAGAATACCAGCATAGTAACTCTCCATTTTATTCAGTGACAAATAAAGGCAAAACCTTCACAGAACAGAGAAAATCAAAATACAGCATTCAGGAAATGTAATTCAATAATTTCCAAGTACTACCTCCACCCCTTTGCAGTACATTCATTTAGTCAATCACAAAGTCTCTCTTCTCAAATGGAAATTAAGATTAGTTTCCTATCATAAACAAAAGTGTTATCATTTGGTAAATCACTGAGCACAAAAAGTCAAGTTTCCCACCCCTGGATCACAACTGAATTATAATTATCATCAGTTAATGCCAAGTACCTTCTCAAAAGGGGCAGTGGAGAGCACAAAGGTCATCTACCCCTGAGCTACAGCAAGGTTAAGATATCATCACAGCATTCAATACCCAAGGAGAGGTCTTTTCTTCATCTTGACCTGAGGCAAATTCTCAGCAATCTCTGTCCCTGGGGAGACAATGCTTAACAAAACCACAATATGTATTGCCAGTGTCCTCATCAATTCACTCTCTGCCTGCAGAGCAGTCTCAGGACCCCTGAAAATATCATCAAGACCCTCTTTCAGGATTTCTCTAAACATACAATAAGAAAATCCTTCTTCAGGGCTTCTGAACCAACAGCAAGTTTCCAGGAACTCTGCAACAATAGCACTGTCATTCACCAGCCAATGAATCTGGCAAAATAACATCAAAACAGATAGACAAAATACCAACATCATAGCCATTTCTCCTCAGTCCTGGGCAGCTCCTGCTGGCCCTCAGCAATCCTCGCTTTCTCTCTGCCTCCACAATGCTTCTTCCAAAAGTTATTCTGCCTCTCTTTGCTTGGGCCTCTATTTAAATGCAGGCACCAGCTCCTCCCAGTTCAGCCCTCTCTTTTCACATCAACAAGTCAATCCCACAAGTGAGATTCACAAGGTCTGGGTTTCAACATTCAGCCAGAAAACCAAGCCAACACAGGGAGAGTTTAAATTTCACCTCTCTCGTTATAAGCAATTTAACTTAGTTCAAACCAGACAGAGTCCTTGATCTCATCCAAGGGGATTTTTCTCAAAGTTTTTGGTATAGCAGACTGGAGGGTTGAGCCATGATGAGGACTGCCATTTCTATGTCTTCCTGGGCTCTTTTTCCTAAGTAACTTGGAGTACAGTTGGTTCATTCTACTATGATGTGAAGAAAAGTCAGAGATCTATTCTCAAAAAGGAACTGTCCTTGAAGAGTTTTGAAGGGGGACTAGCTCTCTCACCAATTCTGCTCTGCCGCTCGGGCAGGGAAGTACCTTCATATCTACCGATATGGAGAGACTTCCATACTTGCTGGCACATCAAAACATATAAGCACACAGTATAAACCCATCCATCAGCATTTTAAAACAACAGGATGGATTTTCCTGAAGTCCCAGGCAATGAACTTTTAGCACCATTGAAACTAATGTAAACTAATGCAATTATTAGTAGCTATGACACTATATAAAGTATTACCTATGAGGGTATTATAGTGATGACAAGCCTAACTGTATACAATATTTGTAACAAATGAATATTTTGGAAGTATATGTATATACATAATAATTAGCAATAAATTGAAAGCAGAAACTATTGCTAACAAAACAAAGCTATCTAGCTTTCACAATTATGCTATCAATAGACCTATATATAACATACAACTTAACTATAAGTAGTAATGTATCTTCACATGAACAAACAGATGGTGCTATAGCATGAAAACAACACAGAAGACAGTCAAGTGATAATATTGAAATGAAAAACATACTCAAACATGTGGTAATTCACATGTGCAAGCATATATTTACATGCAAGGCACTTTTCATATGAGCAGTCTCTAGTGTTATTGTCTAGAGACATGTGAAATTACATCTTCAGGTTTAGCTATAGCATTATAATAGTCTAGTGACTGAACAAAAAGGCCTAATTCTCCTGTCACTAATCTATACCTGTATTAACTTCTATACCTGAACTAGTAGCTGATATATACTGCCAAAGGATCATTAAAGACTCATGTGTCTATCCCTGGTTGCCAACCAGGTTGGCTATCATAAGGTCTGAGCTCTGTGGGTTGAATCTGAACTTTAGGGATCTCTGAAGCATCTTGAAGCAGAAAGGGAGTTGCCTCTGGATTCAGTTCTCTTGTAGTATAATAAAGCATACAACTTCCTTCACTAGATGCATCACTTTCATTATAGCTGGTGGACAATCTCTTTTTCTCAGACTTTTTTCTAAGTGAATATCCATCCATCCTCTCCACATACTCATCAGAAAGTCCAACGAACTCCTATGGGCATTGTAGGTTTTTGTGGTGAATAGTCCTGATATGACTTTTTCTATTTGGAGACTATTTTGTAAATAGGCAAGTTGCTCAGAATCTCACTTTGTTTTGTATTGGTTAACTGTCTATTGGTCAGCTACCTTGTCTTCCTAAAAATCAGACAGCATCTACTACATAGGTCCAGACTAAAAACCACTGACTCCTTAGCACTTGGCATCTTATACCCCAAAGTATAGTGTACAGGTATAAGTTAGTCCTTTTGTTCAAAGTTTGGTATTCTATATACATTAGTATCTTTCCTTTTTTTCTTAGTCACCATCACTACGGGTGATACATAAGGATTTCCGTAATATGTGATGATGCCACTAATCAGCCTTTCTTTGAGATGATTTCTGCGATCCTCCATCACAGACAGAGAAATCCTCCTAAATCTTTCTCTGAATGGTCAGGGAATGGTGAGTTGGATTCAATAGATTCTACCTGGATCACATCCCAGACTCCATTCATGCAATAAGAAAACACTTGCCCTTTCATTTAGTTCCATTCTTCTCGTTATAGGAAATTCCAAAGGTAAGTACCTCTGCATCCAGCTCATATGGTGATGAGTTGGGGCTCCTGTCATGTTCGGTGGAACCTCTTGCCTCTATCATTTATAAGATTCTGTAGAGCCTGCATGGATGGTCAAGTATACATATATTAGGGCCCAGCTTGTTGCTTACATTATCCTGCTGTTATCTCAGGTCCTGTGACTTTAATTCAACAATAGTGGTGTTTTATCTTACTTTGTTCCTATAACCCACACTCAAGGCCTGGAGCCTACTGAGGCTGAACCCTGTGAGTTATATTGATCCTTAAAACTCAGGAATATCTGTCTCATTTTGACCACTGTTGGCAGTGTTTTCTTTTGGACAACATCAATAGCACCACGGTAATGTACCAAATACTAGAATAAGCTCTGTAGCATATTTTTTCTTGCATTCTCAGGATCTATAATTCTATCTATATCAGTATCTCTAAAAGTTGTTTCACCCCAAGGAGGAAATCTACAAGTCTGTCACCATTTTTCTTCACAGTACTAAAAACAAAATCATCATAGGTTTCTTAAGGTCCTCCTCAGACATCTGAGCTAAAGATTGTACTCATTCTTGCCAGCTAGCATTTGATTTTTCCTCTGTGAGTGTAAACACTGCCTTTGTAGCTTTCCCCCTTAGGCTACCTGATAACTTCTTCATTTTGCCTCAGGGCTTCCCAGTGTACCAGGTGCGTTTTTGAGTGCCTGACCCAAATCTCCTAGGATGATTCTCCCTGGAGACTTGACTCAAACATAGAAAAAAATGACAATTTGGGGCGTTTGATATTTCTATGCCATCAGAGGTATGGCCTCTACCTCCCTCATAGATGGAGCTTCTATAGCATCCAGGAACAAATGCAAAATTTTCTCTTTGGAGATAAATGTCTTTCATAATCTAGCCCACTCTTCTCTTTTCAATTTCCTCACACCCTACTCTCCAACATTATTCTTCAATGCACTGACACTGGCCTTTTGGCTGTTCCATGAACAAGATATTTTTTCTCTCAGCTCCAGGAATTCTCTCTGGCTCTCCCCTAAGTCTGGGACATTTTCCTTCCTCTATTTCAATTACTGACCTCTCTGGCTACTTAAGTCCCAAGTAAAGTCTGACCTTCTTGTAGCAGCAAGCACCCCAATATCCCTAGGGTGACTGCCAACACAGGTTCTTAGATCTGCTTTTCAAAAGGAAAGCAACTCAAAATCAGTTAACAAGCATACTTTAATCAAACATATATATATTACCTAGTTCAGGGGAAAAAGGTCAGCATCCCGAACTTCAGAGTTACAGCACTTACAGATCAAACAGACAGGCTTCCAAACTGTCCAACCATTATATCAATACCAAATCACAGTTACCAGAGAGGGAAGCATCAATATCTGGGTTTTCAAAGCCGGGGGGCTCTCAACAATGGCTTCCCAGAGTCTCATCTGGTCAAATCACACAACACTTCTCAAAGTGAGCCCCCAAAGCAAAGCCTCTCCTCAGGGCTTATATAGCCTTCTCTTGGCTCAGAGAATGTAACAACCTTCTGGACCCACTGCCCAATCACAAAGTATCAAGGTGTGGGCTTTCCTGAAAAACAAGCCTCCCACCACAGGCTCCAGGTGCACTTAAGCTAGGGGCAGGGAAGATCTTTAAATTTGCATTTCCATTACACTTCTTTATAAGAAGGCTTTCCCAACTCCTCAATCCCAGAGTCTTCAGCTAAAAAAAAAAAATTCTATTTATCCTGCATATAGCTTGCTTCATATATATTTGTTTGCATGCTGCCTCACCCATTCAATTGTAAACTCCTGGAGGTCAGGGACAGTTATTTACTTGCATCCTCAATTCTTAGCACTATGCCTGGTATGTAGCAGATGCTTAATAAGTGCTTACTGATTGATGGATTGATTAAAGTTCACTATTGAAAAAAAAAAGGTCTGCATACTTAACAAATGCAATATTTAAACAAGGCTATGAGTGGAAAATAATTCCTATTTACATTCATTCTAAGTTATCAAAACCTAAATAATGTGCCTTATAAGTCTATAACTATGTTTTTTATTGATCATTTAATAAAACCTTGAAGAGGTTTTGGGCTTAAGGTATAGTAAAGTATTTCCATTTAAAATATAATGAGTTGATCCTAAAGAAAATAAAACAAAACATTGAATAAGCAGACAACTGAAAATAAATAGATATCTCTAACCTCTACACCTACAACTCTTTTCCAAGGGAAGCTTTCATTCCTTTTAAGGGGGGCCAACAGGAAGTTAGGGCTTATGGTCTTTCTGTTCTCAATAGAGAGAGAGGATACCAGTGGAGAAGCATATCTATCTTCTCCCTTAAATATTGTTAATTTAAGGAATATTATCAACTTCCATCTAACTTCTGATCATTCTATCAATTTTGAGGGGAAAGGAGGACCCTAAGCTCTATATCTAAGACCAACCCATTTCTGTCCAATACCAGTTCCACTTATGTGATGGACAGCCATTGCCACATGTCAGAGCAGAAAAGGATATTATAATTTCTGATGACAGAGCTGTACAAACACATATATTAACTGTATATTTTGTATTTATGAGGTTTTCCTGGATCTTTATATACAAGTAAATAACAAAATCTTAAAAATAGAGCATATACCCCTATGTTTATTCTTAATAATTTTTCATATACTGTTAGTTTAAAAATTGTTTTTACAGTATCCTAATCTGAAAACAAACAATTCTGATTTAAACTAAATGTTTGAGAAGGAGATAGGAGGTTATTCTTCTACAATTTCAAAAATCTCATTAGCCTTTCTCTTACCTCTATGGACAAGTAAAAGGGAAATGTGAAATAATTTTGGCAGATATTTTCAAATGCTTTTTTTAAAAAAAATCTAGATCCAGTTTGTTTACTGTAGTCTAAAGTAATGCATTATTAAAGTTTGCCAGTGCTAAATGCTCATGACATTGCCTCACGATGGGTAAACCTATTTCATGACTGATATTGAAGCAGCTGGTCTATAAACTCTGATCTCAGTTTGTAAGATTATGTATTAGACAAGAGTTTTTAATATTGAATTTTATTACTGTATATATTGGCTGTCCCATGTTTGCAATATACTTTCATAAAAATCTGCCTCGTCCTCTAGCACTGGAATTTCTTTGAAGGTCACAGGGGCACAAGTAAATTGTTATATGAGGTTAGGCTGCCACAAATATTGTACTGGTTATGAATGTTTCATAAAGGGTCCGAAGTTCAGATGAGATGTTGAAAACAGATTGTCTAACCCACAGGATCAGTAAACCAACTTTCCTTCTCTCAGGAGTAGTATGAAGTCTATCAAATTTAAGAAGCATTTACTGTGACTGCAGAAGTAGTGGTTAATGGGTGATGATACCAATCTATTTTTAAGAAGCAGAGCTAAATGGGGTGGGGTTGGGGGAGCTTGCAGATTGGAAATGCTTCTGAACAGTGAACCCTCATTGAGAAAGAGAAATTGTTTCTTTACAATGGATTTGACAAATCATCTGTGTTGATGGTAGTGGTTTGTTTTTTGTTCCTTCTCTAATTAGCAGCTCAACCTGGAATGTTATCAGTATTAAACAGCACAATATTAAAGGAAAATTTAAACATGAATACAAATTGCCCTTTACTTGGTATTCTAGAATTTAAGAAAATGATTAAAAAATCAGGATACAGGCACATTTTCATACCATTAGATTTTTTATTAATGTAATGTTATTTTGAAAGTATTTAATTGCCTGATTTTAATCAATGGAATTTTTAATTAGTATCATTGAATGACTTTCTAGAATATTTATCATCTAGTCTCATATAAGAACTAGAAGCTTAAGGCTAGACAGACCTATATTGCCATATAGGTAACACCAGGAATGGGGTCAGTGTTTGTCTTGGGGGTAGAAATGGTTTTAGTTGTTCAACCAGACCTAAATAGGAACAACTACAATGTATGATGTATGGGAAAGGTGAAACTTCTCAGCCCATAAGCTTTCCTGTGGGAGCAAGCCAGAGTTTTGGCTTCCCCCTTCTTCCTTCTTTCCCCCTTTTTTACTACTGCCACATCAGCGTTAGGCCTCTTCAAGAGTCTTTAGGTCTCTACAAGGGTTTTTGACCCCCACCCTTGCTTGTGACCTTTTCCTCTCCCTTGCTTTAGCTTGCCAAATAAGGACATGAACAATATCCTGGTTCCCTGCCCACCTCCAGGCAACAGGGGATAGTGGCAGACTTCTTTGCTCCTCATCATTGTAGGAGATTTTGATCTCAAATTGAAAGTTCTCCTCCCAGACAGTGGGAAAAGGGACAGCAGTGGGAGGGGGCTTGTCTACATTAGGGTATAAATTCTTTTTTTTTTTCTTTGCTTTTTGGAGGGCTGTTGGGGTTAAGTAACTTGCCCAAGGTCACATGGCTAGGCTGTTTTGTTTGTGTGTGTTAAGTGTCTGAGGCCAGATCCGAACTCAGGTCCTTCTGACTCCAGGGCCAGTGCTCTACTCACTGTGTCACCTAGCTGCCCCAAGGGTATAAATTCTTGCTCCATCTTCTGTAACGTGCCTCCTCTTCCTGATCCATCACAGAGAGGACTGCCCTCTTCCTGAGGGAGAAGAGAATAAAAATTTCCTATTTTTATCCTGAGAAACCTCTGTGTTCTTGAATAAATTTTGAATGAGGTTTTTCACCCACATAGTGAGGTAATGATTTCTTTAATAGTGTGTCTCTATTTGGCACTTTTATGGTTTTAAAATATTTTCCATATAATAGAATTAGAGAATATTAAAATTGGAAAGGACTTTCATCTTATCTGATTTTACTCATTTTCCAAACAAAAAGAAAAATGAGGCTTGCATAGCTCTTCTATTAACTCAACTTAGCTTTTCCAGGGAACAATATATACTGCCCCTAAGAATAAGTTGATCACTTGAAATCTCATTACCATAAAGAATGACTCAGGTCTGGATAAACCACACCTTCTCAACTCATTGTCAGTTGCCTTTCCTCTCAAGAGTGAAGGACTGAAGGTCCAAGCAATAAACTCCTTTCATTATTGAGAGCTTACAATCTTCCCAGACTTGACTCCATGGAAAAGTCTTGTGCCTTCACACTATATCGCTAGGCCACGTATCTCCTGGTTATCTTCACCACCACCATCCACCCCTTTGGCTTTTTTTCAGCTTCCATTGAGGTACTGTCTTCCTCCATTAGACTGGTCCTTGAGGCCCAGTAACTAAGGCCTGAGAAAGACCTTAGCTTTAAAAAGCCAAGCTCTTCTACTTGAATAGTGCCATATCCATTTGTCCTGATCTCCATCTTGTCATAAGATACAGCTTGCTCTAGAAGAGAAAGTGAGGCTGGTGACTTTCCATAGCCCTTCCTCACTTAAATTCAATTCACTTGAAAGCCATGGCATCACCTTCCTGATATAATGGTCCTTTTCCAGAAGGAAGGACAAACAATAACAAACTTGAAGGTCAAGTGTATCTCTTTTTATTATTTGTATCTTTGATGCTTAGCAGAGAGTCTGGCACATAATAAGCACTGAATGAATCACATAAGGCAAGTGACAGTACCACAAGGCTATTAACATGGTGCAATTGATCATTAAATTTGGGCATCCTGATTCATATGCAGATGTTATGGAATCTGAAGTTTATTAATACCAAAGCCTAAGGGTGATGGGGACAAGCTTATAATGTGAAGGGTGGTACTGGCATTTTACTGTGATGTTAGGGAGGAGAAAAGTACAGCATTTAATAAAGTTAGCAAGATGCAGGGAAGTCTTATGCATTCTATTACTAGGCTGGATGGGATAATAGGGTTCTTCGTTTTGGTGGGGAATGGATTTTCTACCAGTATATAGAAGGCTTTGACACATTTTGTGAGAGCCTTAAGATTCAAAATAATTTCATTAACCAATATTACCTCAGAAAATTGGTCACCAATAGAAATTAGGGTCCTATTAGTTTTACTGTTAGAATTATATCTAATACTTTTGGGAGCTACTGATAAAATATTTGATCATTTAATTTCAATTTAAGCATAAATTTCAGCTAATTTGTTTCAAAATTTTGTTTTGTCATTCTCTTGACCCTGTGGGCTCAGGGTAAGATGGGTAGAAAAATATTTTTTGATTGGCAGTGTTTTCAGATTTCTTTTAAGAATGATTATTTTTTTTCTTCTAGAGTCATTTACTACCTATAGATGAATATACTTTCACAGAGAGATAGATTCATCTATATGAATACACACATAGAACAATGAATACATCTCCATAGGAGCAACATTTAGGGATTTTCAATAAAATCAATATTTACATTTACAAAAAAGTCCTACTGGGTTAACTATCCTCTTGTATATATATTCCCTCATTCACTATGGTTTTGGCAAATAGGGAAGTTGTTTTTTTTTAATTACTATCGTGGCATAAGGGAAAATCTGGAATGAGACATTTTTTTTTCCTGAAGTACATTAATAACTTTCATTTTGTACATGTATATACCACTATGATGTAATAAAATTTTGCAACTAAGGTTTTTAGCACTCCTCAAGCACCATCTTTTTTCCTGAGTAGAAAAGTAATCCTGACAATCTCAAATTATATTTCTAAGTTTCTGAAGCCTGATCTTGGTGGTTAATAACTATCTCAAGAGATGTAAAAGCAAAGTTGCACTTCAGGGATGGAAACAAAGAAAGGCATGGTCTTGGTTTTGGGAAGGTATAGTCTACTGCAGTAGTATAAAACTCAAATGGAAACAGAACCTACTAACTTATACATAAGCCATGAGGGCAGTATATTGATTAAATTATATGTTTATCTATTTTTATTAGTATAGCAACACATGAATATCTGATAGAAACTACATTTTCATCTGGATTGAGCATCAATTGGAACAATTGTGAGCCTAATGGAGCCCAAAAGTCTTGTGTTTGAAAAGACTGGCCTGTGCACTAACCTATATGTTCATTGATAAAGTAGTGCTGACCTGGTCCACTCCTAGAATTTTTTTTCTTTTTCCCCCCAGAATACACACACACACACACACACACACACACACACACACACACACGTGTGTGTGTGTGTATTTATTTGTTTTTAGTTTTCAACATTCATTTTCACAGGATTTTGAGTTGCAAATTTTCACTCCATCTTTCCATATCACCTCCCCCAAGATAGCATGCATACTGATTACTCCTTTTCCCAGTCTGACTTCCCTTTTATATCTTGCATCCCTTCCTCTCTTACCCCCTTCCCCCTTACTTTCTTATACGGAAAGATGGATTTCTATACCCCATTGCCTATATACTTTATATCCCAGTTACATATAAAAACAATATTTTACATATGTTTTTAAAACTTTGACTTCTAGATTCTCTCCCTTCTCCCTTCCTCACCCACCTTTATTGAGAAGACAAGCAATTCAATACAGGTTATACATGTGTAGCTATGCAAAAACTTACCATAGTAGTCACAATGTGAAAGACTAATTATATTTCCTTCTGTCCTATCTCACCCCTCCATTTATCCTATTTTCTCACTTTTCAAAAGTATTTGCTTTTGACTATTCCCTCTCCCAATCTGCCCTCCTTTTTCTCACCCCTTCCTTATCCTCTTACCCCCCTACTTTCCTCCAACTAAGTGCATATATCATTCCTAAATTAAGCCAAATGCAATGAGAGTAAGGTTCACTCATTCTTTCACCTCTCTGCTCTTCCCCTCTATCGTAACAGCTTTCTCTTGCCTCTTTTATGTGAGATGATTAAATTATATGGTTTCTCTTTCATGTTTACCTTTTCATGCTTCTCTTGATTTTTGTATTTGGAAGTCAAATTTTCTGTTCAGCTCTGGTCTTTTCATCAAGAATTCTTGAAAGTCTTCTATTTCATTGAATGCTGATTTTTCCCCAGAAGTATTGTATTCAGTTTTGCTGGTAGGTGTTTCTTGGTTTTAATCCTTTCTCCTTTGACCTCCAGAATATCATATTCTAAACCCTTCAACCCCTTCATGTAGAAGCTGTTAGATCTTGTGTTAAACTGATTCTGTTTTCACAATACTGAAATAGTTTCTTTCTGACTGCTTATAATATTTTCTCCAAGGTAAAATTATCCTAAAATTAATACGAATACTAGCAGATATAAAGATTTGATTATAGTTGCAATACATTATATGAAAAAATAAATTTGGTGAGGCAGAGCCAAGATGACATAGTAAAGGCAGGGACTCACCTGAGCTCCCCACCAAGTTCCTCAAAATACATTAAATAATAACTAAACAAATTCTAGAGTAGTGGAACCCACAGGAGTAAACCTCTTTTCCAGCCCACGAAACTTAAAAATTCTTCAGGAAAGATCTTTTGCACCATGGTGAGAGACAAGCTCAGTCTTACACAGACCACACCACTGTGGACCTGGTTCCAGAAAAACAGGTACAAACATTGTGGTGACTGAATATGTGGCAGTAGTGGCAGTTTCCAGACCTCTCAGTCCACAGATATCAAAGGTAACTTATAAGATCAGGAGGAAAGGTCTGTCACACCGGGGTGAGAATGGAGCACAGTCCAACATAGAATGCATGCCAGCACAACCTTGGCTCCAGCAAACCAGGAACAGGTTTTGGAAATCACTGAGACAGCAGCAGTAGGAGCAGTAGCTGCTTCCAGAGTTCTCAGGCCACAGGTGATAAAGGGATCAAACAACTGATCAGAAGTTGGAAGTCACTTTGCTGGCACTGAGGCAGGACTCTATCAGATCCAGGTCACAGTTCTGCGTGGTGGTCAACAGGGTGAGGAAGAGCACTAGCACACAAGAGCTTGTGGCCAAAGTCTAGCAGGGACATTTCTCATATATCCAGGGCAGTAAAGAGTAATTGTGGTCACTCACAGACCAGAGCACAGGTCAGAAGAGGAACATATACATCTCTTTAGATCATACCAACTTGGAAAAACTGAAAACATAAAGGAAGCTACAAGTATCTCTGAAATTAACTGTACAAGAGTCCTGAAACTTGGAACAATTCTTCCTCCACCCCAGAAGCAGAGCCCTACTTTATGAGTCAAGAATAGACTAGGAATATGAACAACTAAAAAAAAAGTTTTGAACATAGAATATTTCTATGGTGAAAAATAAGATCAAAATACGCACTCATAAGATAACAAGGTCAAAGCTCCTTCATTCAAGGTCTCAAAGAAAACATATGAATAGGTCTCAGGCCATGGAAGAACTCAAAAAGGATTTTGAAAATCAAGTAAGAGAGTTAGAAGAAAAAGTTGGGAAGGGCAATGAGAGTGATGCTAGAAAATGATGAAAAATAGCTTAATAGCTTGGTAAAGAAGACACAAAAAATACTGAAGAAAATAACACTTAAAATGTAGACTAGACAAAAAGGTAAGAGAGGCAAAAAAGTCAATGAGGAGAAGAAAGCCTTAAAAAGAAGTATCAGGGGGCGGCTAGGTGGCGCAGTGAATAGAGCGCTGGCCCTGGAATCAGAAGGACCTGAGTTCGGAGCCGGCCTCCGACACTTAATCCGCACAGACAAAAACCTAGCCGTGTAACCTTGGGCAAGTTACTTAACCCCAATTGCCCTAAAGGGGCGGCTAGGTGGCGCAGTGAGTAAGAGCGCCGGCCTCGGAGTTTGGATGACCCGAGATCAGATCCGGCCTCAGAAAATGAGCACCCACGCATAAAATAAAGACTAGCCGTGTAACCTTGAGCAAGTTACTTAACCCCAATTGCTTTAAAAAAAAAAAAAAAAAGAAGTATCAGACAAATGGAAAAAAGAGGCATAAATTTTCACTGGAAAAAAGAAAACTTAAAAAGTTAAATTAGCAAAATGGAAAAGGAGATACAAAAGCTCACTGAAGAAAATAATTTCTTTTTTTAAATGCTTTATTAACTTCTGGCTTACATCATTCATTTCAGTAATAGTTCAAGTTATAATTTTTCCCCATTTTTCCCCTACCCACCACCCCAGAATACCAGTCCCACAAGATATCCCCTCATTCAATCTGCTCTCTCCCATCTCTTCTCCCATACCCCCTTTGACTTTTCCAGTAGGGCAAGGTGAATCCCCATGCCCCGATGCCCTCAATCTTATCTCCCAATTATATGTAAAATAGTATTAATAATTGTATTTATATATATTTAAAATATTTGATTTTAAAACTTCAAATTCCAGATTTATTCCCTTCCTCCCTTGTCATCCACCCTTACTGGGAAGTTAAGCAATTCAGTATATGTTGTACATGTGTAGCTATGCAAAAGATTACCATAGTAGATATATTGTAAAAGACTGACAATATTTCCTTCCCTCCTATCCCACCTCCCACCTGGTCCACTCCCTACTTTGATCCTGTCCCTTTTCAAAAGTGGGTGCTTCCAACTTCCCTCCCCCCAACCTACCCTCCATTCCATCATTTCCCCCTTATCCCCCCAACACCCCCAATTCTCCTGTAAGGTGAGATATCCCATTTACTATGTATATCATTTTCTCCCTGAGCCAAATTCAATGAGAATAAGGTTGTGCCTTTTTGCCTTCCTATTCTTCCAATCCCCTGCAACCACTTCCCCTTGCATGAGCTAGTTTGCCCCATCCTGTCTCTCCCCATCTCCTCTTGTTATGTTCCTCTCTCACCTCTCAATTTCACCCCTTCAGTATCATCCCTTCCCATTAAATTCCACCTGTGCTCTCTATCTATGTATACCTGTAAATATATATACACACATTCACATATGTATTCACATGCCCATATACCCTTCTTCAACTATTTTCATACTGAGAAATATTTCGTTAGTTACAGTTATCATTTTTCCATATAGGAATGTAAATAGTTCAACTTTAATAAGTTCCTTATGATTTATTTTGCCTGTTTCCTTTCTCAAGCATCTCTTGCTTCTTGTGTCTGAATGTCAAATTTTCTATTCAACTCTGTTTTTTTCCTCAAGAATGCTTGAAAGTCCTCTATTCCACTGAATGACCATATTTTCCCCTGAAACATGATACTCAGTTTTGCTGAGTAGGTAATTCTTGGTTTTAATCCCAGCTACTTTGCCCTCTGGAATATCATATTCCATGCCCTTCAATTCCCTCAGTATACAAGATGCCATATCCTGTGTTATCCTGATTGTGTTGACCCATCATTGAAATTGTTTCTTGCTGGCTACTTGTAATATTCTCTCCTTGTTCTGGGAATTCTGGAACCTGGCTATAATATTCCTAGGAGTTTTTTTTGGGGGGGGATCTTTTTTCAGGAAGTGATCGGTGAATTCTTTCAACCTCTATTTTGCCCTCTGGTTCTAAAACATCAGGGCAGTTTTCCTTGAGAATTACTTGGAGGATGATTGCTAGGTTCTTGCTTTGATCATGGTTTTCAGGTAGACCAATAATTTTTAGATTATCTCTCCTTGATCTATTTTCCAGGTCAGTGGTTTTTCCCATGAGATATATCACATTGCCTTCTATTCTTTCATTTGTTTGGATCTGCTTAATATCATCTTGATTTTTCATAAAGTCACTAGCTTCCATTTGCTCCAGTCTAATTCTAAACAAATGACTCTCCTCAGTGAGCTTTTAAGATTCTTTTTCCAGCTGGCATTCTTCTCCTCATTGCTTTTTTGAGCCTCTTTTGCCATTTGAGTTAGTCTATTTTATAAGGTGTTATTTTGTCAGTCAGTTATTTTGACTCTCATTTCATACTTTGCTTACATCTTTCTCATTTCTCTTCCCAATTCCCCCCCCCCCACTTCTCTTATCTGCTTCTTAAGGTTCTCTATGGCCTGTAACCAGCTTATATTTTCAATTGGGGCTTTTGGTGCAGGTTTTCTGACCTCCCAGTCCTCCATGCTTTCATCCTCTTTGCCCACAAAATATGAGCCTGATATTGAATTTTTCTGTTTGTTTTATTTCCTTTGTCTAGGCATGTTGCCACTCAATTACTTGGCTTTTGGGCTTGTTGCCACAGTAGGTCTCTGCCACCAGCCCAGGGGAGCTTCTGTCCCAAATGCTGTGGTTTTCCCAACTGCCAGAGTTATTAGTTGGCTGGCCTCTCTGAAGCCTCCACACACTCTGGCAAGCTGGTCACACAACCCAAGCCCTCCCCATCAGACCATAATCAGATCCAAGAAGGGTAAAGCAACAGTGATTACACCCCCAGACTGATTCCCGGAACCTCCTATCATTCACAGGCCAGGAGCTGAAGCTGCAATGTGGCAACATGGCTCAAGCTGTGCTGTCTCCTCAGTTGCTTCTCACCCACAGGGAAAGAAGCTAAGAAGTACTCCCAACCAATACCGAAGTACATAGGGCACTGACCTCTCACTTTGTCCTAGGCATCTATGTGTTGATGATTCTGGAAATGCCACAGCTGCTGGTGTTCTGGGATTCCTCCAACCAGCCTCTGGTCTGGCCACCCTGGGGCTAAAACCTCTGATTCATGTGGGCCTGGGAGTGGCTCCCAGAGCCCTATGCTGCCTGCTCCCTGCTGGGCTGCAAAGGTGTCCTCAGTGGGAGCATAGCTTCTCTGTGTCATTTTATGGGTTCTGGAGCTCCAGAGGGCATTCAGAGTCCACACTTTACATTATTTTGAAGTGGTGTGGGCCTGAGTTCCTTGGAAGTGCTGTTTCTACTCTGCCATCTTGGTTCTGCCTCCAAATAAAAAGTAATTCCTAAAAATTAGAATGGAGCAAATGGAAGCACATGACTTTCTGAGAAATCAAGAAAAAAGAAAAGAAAACCAAAGAATGAAAAAAAAGGAGAAGATATTGTGAAATATCTCAGTGGAAAAATAATTGATCTGAAGCGATAATTTAGAAGTCATTGGTCTACCTGAAAGTCATGATTATGAAAAAGAGCCTCAACATCATCTTTCAGGAAATGATGAAGGAAAACTGCCCTGATATTTTACAACCCAAGTGGAAAATAGCAATCAATAGAATTCACTGGTCACCTCCTGAAACAGACCCCAAAATAAAAACTTCCAGGAATTTTGTAACCAAATTCCAGGCCTTCCAGATCGAGGATAAAAATATAGTAATCAGCCAGAAAGAATCAATTTAAGAACCTTGGAGCCACAGTCAGGATAATACAAAATTTAGCAGATTCTACATTAAAGGCTTTGAAGACTTGGCATATAATATTCTGGAGGGCAAAGACACTAGTATTACAATCAAGAATCACTTACTGAGCAAACCTGAGTATATTCCTTTTGGTGGTGGTGGTGGGAGATATTCAGTGAAATAGGGGACTTTCAAAGATTGTTCATAAAAAGACCAGAGTTGAATAGAAAACTTGACTTTCAAATACAAAACTCAAGAGAAGAATAAAAGGATAAACAGAAAATGGAAGTCATAAGGGACATAATAAATTTAAACATAGTAATCTATTCTCTGTTCCTGTTCTCTCACTGTTCTCCATAACAAGAATACTAGCGCCAATATTTAGCTATCCATGTATTAGCTCTCTTGGTTTTCTTTGTCCTTTTCCTACTCCTTGCTGCTAATCTCTTCTGCCTAAAATTATTTTATATCTACATTATATACCATATGTATAACAATTATTTGTATGATTTCTCTTTTATTATAATGTGATCTCCTTGATATCAGGAAAAGTGTTTTTGCCTTTACTGGTATACATAGCACTTAACACAGTGCTATGTATACATTAAAATGCTTAATAAACGTGTATTGAGTGAATGACTGAGATTACAATGGGGGAAAAGGAATATCCTTTGTGTTTTTTAGAAGAAACCTCAAAAATCTGAAATAGGTTTAGAAAGAAATTTATTAGGTGGTTTGATGGAGCAAAAAGAGTCAGAAAGAAGGTTTAACTCTCATTCAGGTTCTGGAACGTTTACCTTATGTAAGATTTAGACAAGTGTCCTCACACAGAAAACATGCATTCATAAATCTCTGACTTCTTCTCCTGACTCTCTGAGTTTACACAGAATGGACCTCATACCAGGAATATTCTCCCCTTTTAATTCCACCTCATTTTATTGTTGCTAAAATCCCTAATTCCCTTCAAAAAACAGAAAATCTAGTAGGTGAATTCTCATCACCTCAAGTGTTAGTATTCCCTAGCTTTTACTCTGAGATTATTTTATTTTTGCTTTCTATATTTTATGTGTGTACTTCTGTATTGTGCATATATGCATATGCATGTATATGTGTGCATATGTATACATACGTATATACATATGTATTTATTTCATATTTATTTCTCTCAATAGAAAATACACTCCTTGGTAGTGGGGAATATTACATTTTTTTCTTTTCACATCCTCATTGCCTAATGCAGGGTTTGGCACATAGTAGGCATTCACATATTGAGCTAGACAGAATTCATGACCAGCATAGCTCATTCTAAGCTTTAGTTTGCTTGATAGAATTTTTTTCAAATATATTCATTTAATTTTAGTTTACAGCATTCATTTCCAAAATACTTTGATTTCCAAATTTTCTCCCCCTTTTCCTCCCCCAGCAAGAGAAGGGGACCAATATAGGCTCTACAAATACTTCATTTTAAATATTAAACTTGACACAATTTTTATGGGATTACTACTCTATATTACTTTCTATTGCCTGCTTTTGCTTTCACCTTAGTTACCTGTCTCTAAAAAAAATAATAAAATAGTAGATGAATGAGTTATCTATGCAGTTCACTAACTTTTTTAGACAACTTACCCTTTTTTCCCTTACTAGAATATGCATTTTTGCCTTTATATTTTTATTCTTTATAACCTTATCCCTCTTAAAAGGTTTTTATATATGTTTTTTTGCGGGGGAGTTATTTGCTTTTTTTGTCATTAGAGGTTACCTTTTCTTTCTTTTTTTTTTTTTTGAAACCTTTGAAAAGTATTAGAACTTTGAAATCCAAAATCTAGAGGGTGTGTTTTTTTGTTGTTTGTGTAAGAGGCTGCCTATTCTTTTTTTTCTGAATCCTTTGAAAAGAATTAGAACTTTGAAATCCTAAAATCTAGATGCAGTTTCAGATGGAGTGGTGAATTCCATTGATATTTCATGTTATTTCCACAACAGAAATCAGATCCTTTTTGAAGATGTGAATTAAGTCCAATATAGGGGACCTCTTGTTGTTACCTTCATTATGAGAGCATGTCAAAGTTTTCAAATACTCTACTTTTAATATAGAGAGAGGAAGAGAAAGAGATAGAAGTAGAGTAGAAACAGAGACAGATGGAGAGAGTGTAGAGATATGAGCATAGTGAAGAGTCAAGTGTGTGTGTGTATGTGTGTGTGTGTATGTGTGTGCGTGCGCACGTGAGAGAGAGAGAGACAGAGACAGAGACAGAGAGACAGAGAGAGACAGAGAGACAGAGAGAGAAAGAGAGGGAGAGAATGCACAGAAAGACACAAAAATGCAAATAGAGCCCGAACAAAGATATAAAAATTTGAAGTCCGCTATTATCATTCTAACATGCCTTCATGCCCAGTTTGTGATATTTCCAAAATTACTCATCTTCCTAGTTAATTTTTTTTCTTTTATGTAGTCTGCTCTATAGTTCAGTAAAGATAACTTTGATTTGTTTTGGTTTCTTTGTTTCTTTCTTGTTATTATATTGCCTTTTCTCTTGATTCCCAAATCAAGGGTTCTTTAGCATTCTTCTACTCTGAGGTTTTTACATCTCCTCACAAGAAGGACTTGTATTCACTAGATTTATGTTCCCATTTATTGAATTGGGGTTTGTTCTATCTCTTCTCTTTATAACATATGTAGAATATAATAATATTATTAATTAGGTGAGGTATTCCATTTTGGGTACTATGGCCTAATTTTGGTTAGATGGCTCCATTATATTTTTTAAAAGAATAATTATTACTTGTTTCTGTGTTTGTATTTTTGTAGAGCCAGTAATGAATTTTTTAAAAGATCAAATCAAGTTAAATAGTATGCACTTAGTCCCACAAGTTTTATATATCCTAGGGCAATCACATGGTTTACTACTGGGTGTCATGTTAGAGGAATTCTGTATTTCAGATAATCGTGTGAGGGTGAGCAGGAAAAGTGAGGAGGGGAGAAAGACCTAGAGAAGGAAATGCATCCTATTGCCCTGGCTCCAGGAAACAAGTGCACTGCTCCGTTTCACCATAAAAACAGACATTTATGCTTCCCAAGAGTAGTTTTTCAAAAAGTCCCAGAGCTTTTTGTCATAAAACACATTGTAAATTCCTGCCACAGCTTTCTGCCTTCTGGTAAAACTAAACCAAGTGAACACATTATGATCCAAGCAGCCCTAAGGGAACCCCAGTAGGGGAGATCAAGTGCCAGGATAAAATTTAAGACCTCAACAAAGCCAAAGATAAATGTTTTCTGTGAACATACCCTGTTGTTATAGAGAAATAACTTCTTCACACCAGACAATTTCATCCAGTATTTTTTTATAATAAAACCCATTGGTGAAAAAACATAGTATGGGTTAAAATATGTTATATACTTTTTTTAATGAGAATTTTTAAAATGTCTAGTACTCCAAGATTTGCAACACTTAGTTTGTGAAAGAACAAATTAGAACAATGGGACCACAATGTCAACTATTTAAACCTGATAAGCAATTGATTTTGTCTAGAACTATATTGTACTTTGGAACCCAAACTAAATAAAATTTTGAAAGCCGTTAGGATGGTTGATCAGGGGAAAAAGTCAAATATGTATTTATATAGTAGTTAACATTCCCAATAGTAGGTAAAAGAAATTTATACATAATTTGTTTTTATTTGGCAATGTACAATGAAAATAATTCTTGTTGTCAATACTGAATCTTGAAAGTCTTTTCTTTGAAATCGTATTCTGAAGGTATCTTAATTCATAAATTTCAAACAACTATCGATTCCTAAACTTCACTTAATGTCCCCATTGTTATATGTTTAATTTTCTTAAACTCCAGATTTAACCATGTCATTATTAATAGTCCTTTTGAATTATCTTTATTATTATTTTGTATACTAGTCTAAGGAGATAGTTTCCTGAAATCAACAAATCAGAGGGAACTAATTTTTCTCTTCTACCTAGGGGCCTGTGATATGGAATTATCATCAGATATTTGATATGTCCTGGTTTTATGTGTATAAAGCAAGACACCAGAACCTGCTGGCACCTGCCCACTTACATGATTGCAAGATGGAGAGCAACACTGAGCTCAGCATTACTGGTTTGGTTCAACAACTTTGATTTTCTTTCCTCCAGAAATCTACTAGAAGATTTCCCAGAAACTTAATGTCACTAGGTAGTGGGTACAGGGGTGATGACACCATGTCATTGCAACTTACAATTTTGTCTTATTTTAAGTATACAAAATTTCACAAGTATTTTTTTTTCTGTTCCCCTTACAAATGCATATAATCCACTAAGAGTTTTTATCAAACACAACCTGGAAAGGATCATTCTCTTGTAGTCCCTTAAAACAGACATAGCTGTTTATTTTTTTTCTCCTTCAAAACAAGTTGGATCACAAAACTTAGATTACATCATTTTACCAGAGTATTTTATAGCATTCACACTCCATAAATTGTTTTACTGTCATGCATATACTGTCATTTCAAAACACTGATTGGTCTCTGTGATCAGTTTCAAAACAACCAGAGCCCAGTTAACTGCAATGGAAAACAATGGCATTCAATGCTTTGTGACCCAATAAAGGAGCTGATTGACTTAACTTTCTAAATCAGTTATGTTTATGCAACTGGATATTTATTTTTTTTTCCTCTGGACAGGGAAATGCTATTGGACTTGGTATTGAGAACTTTTTTGTGAATGGAAATTCCAGTAGGGAATGTTGTAATTTCTCATTCATAATCTAGAGAAGGATTAGACTTTGAAGAGTAAAGCATAGTAAGCATGAAGTTCAGCTGAGGTTTGGCTTTGAATGCCAAGTTAACTAGGTAACTTTTGGCCATCAAAATAATTTACCTTCCTTTCTATAGAAGAGGAGAGGAGAGGAGAGGAGAAGAAAAGAGAGGAGAGGAGAGGGGAAAGAACTGAGGCACAGAGACACAGAGATAAAGACAGACACAGAGACATAACAAAGACAGACAGAGAGTACAAGAGACATTGCTACAGAGAAACAGAAGATTCAGAAATAATTTGGTAATAGAAATTCAAAGAATAGAGTCTGAGCATTGTGGCACTATTTTGGTCCCTTGAAATCAACAAAAGTTCAGTAAATGATTAAATTTCCCACTGTCCACTGTAGCTGGCCTATATTTTCTCTATATTTAAGCTGTTTGTAATTGCTGATTTCATCTCATATAAACTATGACTGGTCATTAATGATGTTAACTTATGCCTGCTAATTATGCATATTGGGAAGAGATTTAATAATGATATTTGTCCATAAGCTTAGAAATCTAAAACTAAACAGTTCAAAATTCTGAACCAACTACACAAAATTAGATTTCACTTCCTCTACTCCTACCCTCCTCTGATGGGGATGGTCATAAATAACAGTGGATTTCATTTGATTAATTACACATAAAATCCTAAAGATTAGAGACAGAGGAACCACTGGACTTGGAACCATTCACCCTCAACTTACTGAAACATGTGTATGTAAGCAAGATTCATGTCTTAAAGAGTGACAGATGCCTCAGTGAAGCTTCCAGCCTCCAAAATGAGAGTTAGAATAGAAGCATGGACCAAGTGGTTGTCATACACCTTGTGCCCCTCAGTAGGAGGAAAAAAATGTAATTTGAGAACAGTAGCCATGACCCCCAAATTCCAAAAGTAGAAGCTAGATTCTGACTTTCAATTTCCCTCACATAGTCAAACACTGAATGACTTTGCTATTTATATATTTGCATCATGTAGATTGGGGTACAAGTTACATTGTTAGGCATTTGGGATCCTTAGGAAAAAAATGTCCATTCTCTGCTGCCAAGAATCTTGCAATCCAATGGTGAAGATGAGGCAGACAAGCACGAAATGGATAGAAATATCTACCTAAAAATCATAATTATAAGAATGAGTAGCAAGGTTGCGGCTGTGCTTGTAGTTGTAACCAATTCTTCTAAGAGAACCTGTGTTTAATAGCTTTGGTAATTCATTCCACCCCTCCCCCCACAGATTCTCCAAGCCTCTGTGAAAATGTCTTATCATCCATGTCCAAAGTGACCAATGAGTAGGAAAAACTCATACTAACTCTTTCTTGGGGCTTAAAAATTACAAAACACGCTTGTAACATTTCACAACTAGGCCTGACATTATCCTATGCTCCCCTTTGTCTATATAATATGAATAGCCATCACTCCCATTTCTTATTGCCTTCAATAACCTTCTCTTTTGGTGGTGCAATTTGATATAAACCTTAACCCTTTGTGAAATAATAAGACTGATCATCCTGGTATGACTATCCTGAATATGCTTGCCTATAATGTAGAGGGTTCATTGGGGAATGTTTCCTGATAGTGGTGGTCCTTGAACTGGAAAGGCAGCATAGTATAAAGTGGACATGGAGAAAAGCAAGAATTGGCTTTGAGTCTGTCTTTTTTCAGTCACTTTTATAATTATGTTACTTTACACAAGTCTCCTGGGTAAACAAACCTCTCTTGAAATTTTTCCCACATTTATAAAATGGAAATACTGATGTAAGGGGAATCAATTAAGCATATTTATAGGCTCTCAACTGGTTCTTTCTCCTGACTGGCTGATTGAGGTGAAAAGAACTGCTCTTATTGAAAAAAATCACCCTTCCCTTCCTCTCCAACTTATATATTAAAGTGTGTTTTGAAACATCACACAAATTTTTGTGCCCTCTCTCCCTTGGACTTCTAAAAAGAGTGCAGAGGAGGAGAGTGTTTCTTAATATTCTCAGAAACTAAAAATGGGGACTCGGAGAAGAACATGGTGAGCTGTAGGTGTTTGGCCAATTGACCTGAGGGTCTTTCCTGTTGATGTCACCTCATTGATGTCCTATGCTTACAGTTTCCCAAGTTCAGTCTCTTCAAGGCAGAATATTTCCTGGGCAGCCTGATCCTTGAAAAAGAAATACAGGGGCCATAGCATAAAAAACCCAGGAGATGTCAACCTTGTCAATTTACCATATTATTATGAGTTAATCATATAATGCAAGTCAAATAGAAAGTGAAATTGCTTTTTTTTTAATAATTGAGGACGAGCTTTTTAAATTATATTTGCAAATTAACATAGCGTGTACAACAGGATCAGATCTTTAGGTGGGTAGATCAAATAGTTGTCCAGAATCCAGTAAAATGGTAGTCACTGATGGTCAGTGTAATCCCTGAAGCAAGATCCATAAATATAACTTACTCCAACTTGATGAGGCTGATGTCTTTGGCATACTGCTGAAAGCACTGGCAGCACATGTTCAGGCCGTACTTGTGTATCAGGCCATGCTAGTTCTAACAGACACGGCCGAATTTGCGAGGGTAGCTCCAGTAGAGCTGCTGGTGACCCATGGCGCCACTTGCTGAAATTGCTTTTTCAACAGCCTTTCAAGGTATGTTTATCTTCTGAGGTAGGATGGCTTATTTGTGTACTCAGTATTTCTGCATTTATTTCCAGACTCCTGGTCCAGTTTTATTTGAAAAATTGGTACAATGGAGTACTCAGAGCCTGAGGGTTAAGTTATTTAGTCAAAATACATTAAATTACCCACAAATAAAACTGATCATCAGAGTGATAAAAGTAGCCTTCGGGGAGATAAATATAGATAAAGCCACCATCAAAGAGATAAAAGCAGTCAGCAGAGAAATTACTTGGTATCTCAGGAAGTTTCCACTAAAGTCCTTAAACTGCCTTTATATACTAATTGCCAAAGGGCACTAGGTAGGGCTCTTCACTAAATTTGTCATTGATGGCAGTGGATAGAGTGGTAGGCCTAGAGTCAGGAAGACTCATCTTTCAGTTTAAATCTGGTCTCAGAGACTTCCTAGTTGTGTGACTCTGGCCAAGTCACTTAATTCTGTTTGCCTCAATTCCCCATCTGGAAAATGAGTTAGAGAAAGAAATGGCAAAACACTTCAGTATCTTTGTCAGGAAAACCCCAAATTGGGTTGTGAATTCAGAGCCCAATGAAACAATTGAACCTCAAGAAAGAAAAAAAAGCCTACAGCTGTGTCCAAGGTCACTCCACCCATGGACAATGATAACTCAAACTACTTCCCGGTCGAATCCAAAAGGTTTTAGGTCTCAACTCTACTGGCTGTGTTAAGGTTAGGGTTTAGGGGTGCTCAAGACCCCCAAATACCAACACAATGGGTCCTGCTAAACGAATTCCACTCAAACCTTCTCTCAGCTAAAGTAAAACAAAGTTTATTAAAGATTAGCCCTAATGGGTAGATTCTTTAGGAGCCTAAGTATTTGTGACATTTGTATTGAAACCAGGCCAGAATAATTTGACACAGATTGAGTCTGGGCTAGAATGAATCTCAGCCATTTCATGGAGCCAGAATGGATCTTATATAGAGAGAGCTTGTGGGAGGTATCTAGGACTTGTCTAGAGGAGGGATTTGGAAAGGGTCTTAAGGAGGAGTCTAAGGAGGATCTTGATGGGAGTAATATCAGACTCCAGGAACCAAGAGAATGGGATTAAGGGTAGGATTAAGGCTGGGAAATAACTGAATAATGGAGGGCTAGGCTAGGTTAAGAGTAACAGAGATTTGGGCCTAGTGATAATTAAAGGCTTATAGTCTCAGGCAAATGCCTCATCAAGTGGGAAGATTCAAGGAGAACACAATGGGGTTCGAAGAGCCTGTACCCCTTCAATTGGAAGTATGTTAGTATGAGGGAATTATTCAAGTCACCCAAGTTCCAATTATATTACAATCCATAGAAATTCATGTCGATTATTTTTTATCTTCTTCATTTTTCATGGCAGGAAAAACAAAAACTAAACTAGACTCAGTAGACTTAATACAATGAGGACTTATATAGCAATAAAATATCTTTCACATACTTTTATGAAAACCTAGATGCAAATCACACCTCAGTTTCTCCTGAGTGACACTCCAAGGTCAGAGTATTAATCATCTCATGTGATTCCCAGAGTCTTGGGGAACAGAGATTACTACAAAGGTGACAGTAATATGTCTATCTCAAAGGGTTAATTGTGAAAAACTTTCTAAGCTAAGACCACACACTTTACTACTTATTTAAATTTGAATATAATCACTAAAGTCTAAAGCAATGCAACAGGAAGGCATTGTTCCATGTTGGGGGTGGGTGGGGCAGAGAAGATACATGAGGAAAAATGTGAGCTCAGGATTTTAACAGAATTTTTTTGGAATGAGGAAAGTAGAATTGGAGATTTTAGAAATGAGATGATATAACAGGTAATGAAAATGTTTTTTAAAAATAAATATAATGTATATAAGCAATTATTTTACTTATTCCATCAAAGGGTATCTATTTTGTATCTAATTCATAGCTAGCACAAAAATGGTATTATGTATATTTTGTTTTTTTCTGGAAACTTCTTTTTCTTTTTTACTTGGTCAGAGACTGCTTTGTTATATATGCCTAGTGAGGGAATCTCTGGGTCAAAGATTATTTAAAAAAAAAAAGCAAGGTTTATGACTGTTAGGGAATATTTCTGCACTATAAGAAGCAATGAGCATGATGAATAGAGAGAAACATGAAATAACTTAGAAAACTGCCACAAAATAAGCTGAGCAAGGAAAACAATATACTTTGTAATAGCAATGGCAATAGAAAGAAAAACAGCTGCAAACTAATGCCAGATAAATGTGGTGAAATCATAATGAACAAACTTGGCTCCATTCCTTTGTAGAAATGAGTGCCAACAGGTATGAAGAATTTCGTGAAATTTTATATATTTTTCAATGTATTGCTATATTTTGCTGATTTGTTTTTGCTTCTGATTTTTTCCCTCTTGTTAACACATTTATTATAAATGAAAGCCTTCTGTGGGGGATAAGAAATGCAGAGGGAAATTGAGGAGATATAAAGTCAAACTAAATCAATAAATATCTACTTAAAAAAAGTAATGTCAGTTTTTATTTGCTCCTGAAGATAAAAGGGAAGCCTAGAAGGCTGAACATAGTGGAATATATTGACAACATCATAGATAATAGAAAGGTGGCATAATGGGAAGAGAGCTGGCTTCAAAGTTAGATGATACACAATGCTCAAAGTGCTAGGTCTCAGTGTCCTTTTTCTTATGATGAGGAAACAAATCAAGTCAACAAGAATTCATTAAGGGGTTACTCTGTGCCTGGCACTGGGCTAAGTATTGGTGATGCCAAGAAAGGTCATAAAAAAAACTCCCTACTCCTGAAGAAATTACATTCTAATGGAGGTGACATGCAAACAACTATGTCTAAAATGATATATGCACTATACATTGGAGAAAATGAAGAGAGGGAAGTCACAAGTTTTAAAAGGAGTAAGGAAAGTCTCATATAAGGTTGAATGGGATACACTATCTCTCTGCACCCTCTGTGAAGACTCCTCAGGAGTAAGGAAAAGGGAGAGAGACTATCTCCAAACCAGAGACAGACTTATGTAAGACTGGACAGACACCCCCTTCACTTGCTGTCAATCAGCATTAAGCCCTTTAGGAATTTCTTAGAACCCTGCCCTCTTTTTCACTTTGGTGTTTGCCAAATAAGGACATGAACCTTTGAATTGTTCAGATTGTTCAGGACCTTTCCCCCTTTTCCCTTGCTGTTAGTCAGCATTAAGCTCTTAGGAATCTCTTAGAGCCCTTCCCCCTTCTTCAATTTGGTGTTTGCCAAATAACAATAGGTACATTTGGGTTGGCTATCCCTATTTCCTTGTTCTTTGTAAAGCTGCCTCCCAGCCACTAAGACATAGTGACAGGCTTCTTTGTTCCTTATCATTGGAGGAGATTTTGCACTCAGATTCTAAGCCCATCTCCCAGCCAATGGGAGAAGGGACAGCAGTGGGAGGGGACTTGATGTATTAGGGTATAAATTCTTGTTCAGTCTTCTGTAAAAGGCCTCATTCTGCCCTCTTCTAACAAGAACTAAATAAAACTTCCTGTTCTTTCTTAAGACACCTCTGACTTTTAGATTTTTTGGGGGGGTAAGGGATTTTTTTGGGTCCCCATATCCCACACAGGGTGAACATGTAGCAGAGCTAGGAAGGAATCCAAGGAAGTCAGAAGGCAGAAGTGAGGTGGCAATTAGATTTCAGGCATGGAGTATAGCCATTGAAAATGCTCTGAGTGTCTTCTGAGATCAACAACAAAGAAGAAAGCAGTACATGTATTTAAGAATAAATGCATGCGAGCAAAATATAAGAATACTGGAAAGTAGGAAGAGGCTTGAAGCATTGAAAAGTGTTACACATGATTTTGCTTTTGATCCTGGAGGAAATATGGAGCCACTGGAGTATAGTTATACATTCCAAATTATGCGGGTTAATGGAGCCCCCATGATAGGGAAGATCCATTTAGATGTCCTGGCCCTCCCTTCATACCAGAGAAAAAGTCTTGAGTTTTTTTTCTTTTCCTTTTATGGAGTGTCCATAGAACCTTATAGTAAAATTTGGGTTAAATATTTGGTTATAGGCTTTGTGTCTTCTGCTGGCCTTCACATGTCATCTATGACTTCTGCAAAACTCCTTAAAAAATCCCTATTTAATTTTTTATGCCCACCAACGATATATCAAAATCATGATGGGGGAGTTGTGATGGGGAAGGGAAAACTATATTTAAAAGGGGTGTCACATAATTAGCCCTGCAGTTTAGGAAGATCCACTTCTCAGTTGAGCAGACAATCTGCTAAAGTGGGGAGAGACTTGAGCCAGGAAAAGCAAGTAGCCATGTATTTTAATAGTCCAGTGGTGACTTGACAAGGGCATAGACCAGGGTTGTAAGAATGTCAGAGGTGAGAAGGGGCATAAATGTGATATATTATGAAAGTGTCTCTGGACACAGTGCAAGTGGTGGGCAAATTGCTCTGCTCTTCAGCTGGACAAGTTCTTCACAGGGAAGTATATCTTTATGGAACTGGTAGCTTAACTGGATATGTTCTTCATATGATGGGAACCACAAAATGAAGAGGTGACCCACTAAGAGAGTTAGGGTTGCTCTGAAGACCCCAAAATAGTACCATGCCAGGTCCTGCACAATAAATTCTACTCATGTTTTCTCAGCCAAAGAAAAGTAAAGTTTATTAAAAGTACATTTGTATTAGGCACAGAGTAAGTCTGTGCTAGGTCGTTCTATGATGCTCTCACAAACATGGAGACAAGATGAGGTCTTATATACAGAAAGTTGTGGGAAGAATCTAGGCCTGGTCTAGAGGAGGAGTTTGGGGAGGGTCTTCAGGAAAAATCAGATGAGGTCAATGAAAGACTAAGGGTGGTAATTTGCTGGAGGCTCCCTAGAGCCAACAGACAATGTTGAGCTAGGCCAGTTCAAGGATGGATTGATGTTTTGATAGGCTCAGGGGTGGGAAGTAGATAGACGACAGAAGGCTAGGCTAATAACTGAGGTCTGGGCCCAGTCACAATGTAAGGTTTATGGCCTCCTGCAAATGCCTCATCAAATGGGAAAATTTAATCAACATTCAAGGGTGGTTCCCAGAGCCTACAGGCTCTACAGGTACACTTCAAAGATTCTAGGAGAGCTCAAGGGGGTTCCTAGAGCCTGTACTTCATCATTTTGATGAGAAGAATCAGTCTGCTCCTGGGCTCAATCAACTGGGTAATTGCTGTGCTAGCTCCTCATCCCATAACTCTGATGCTGGATTCATCCAGGCAGCTGATGGGCAGTTCTTGTCAGATAGCACTGTTGTGGTTTAGGAGTGCAAGGAACCCCAAAATACAAGGGTACAGGGAGCCCATCTGCCTCAAAAGAATTAAACCAGTGTAAGTTGCACATTTATTTGTGACATCAATACAAGGGGGTCAGACTCCTACTGAATTGGTGCATTAGATGAGGATAAGATGGATATTTTTATACAGAAATACTGTGGGAAGATTGCAGATTAGGAGAGACAAATAGCCTGGGGTGGTTTGGAGGTGACAGAGACAGGGGTCTAAATGGGATTAAGGAGTGTTAAGTAAGCTAATTAAGTAATTAAAGGTCCTCTGGGGGTGGGTCAGATTCCTCAATCCATTACCAGGGACTGGCTTGTGTGGGAATTCAGGGTCTTTTAAGGGACCATCATTAGTACCCATTCAGCACTATTTTGGTGACACTGGTGCTGGATATTGGGGACTAGAAGGGGTAAGCAAGCTATTCTGTCCTTGGGCAGATGCTGGGAGACTGTACTGGTCAGGAAGTTTGTCTTCTGGGTTCCTCTTAAGCATTGGCCTCTCTAATGGCATGCAGATCTGATGACATGCAGGCTCTGGGAACCCCCCTTGAACTCTGATTGAATTGTCCCATTTTCTTGAGGCATTTGAATGAGGCCATAAGCCTTACATTGTGGCTGGACCCAGACCTCTATTACTAGCCTAGCCCTCCATTGTCCATCTGTTTCCCACCCTTGAGCCTATCAAAATATCAATTCACCCTTGAACTGTCCTAGCCCACCATTGTTTGTTGGCTCCAAGTACCTCCAGCAAATTCCCACCCTTAATCATTCATTTATCTCATTAACTCCTCCAGAAGACCCTCCCCAAACTCCTCCACTACACCATCCCAAAGATTCCTCCCACAACCTTCTGTATATAAGATCCCATATTCCCTCCATGTGGGGTGAGAGTACCATAGAATGACTTAACACAGACTTACTCTGTGTCCAATACAAGCGAACTTTTAATAAACTTTACTTTTCTTTGTCTGAGAAGACTTTGAGACCAATTTATTCCACAGGACCCGATGTGTTAGTATTTTGGGGTCTCCATAGCAATCCTAACCCTCTTTATGGGTTACCTCTTCATATACACTTGTCTATAATTCTTCTGGACTTTCTCTGGTGGGAAGCTATAATCTTTTTCTGCTTTTGGTCACTGACTTGATGGAATGCTACTGTGCTTTCCTTGGCTCTGGTGCTTTGGGGCTCTTTTCAGCTTGATTAATAGAGAACTCTGGACAACAATTTACAGCTGAGGCTAGATAGAAGCTTCTTCCCCTTGGCTCCCTCAGAATCTTAAGCTCTAAGGTGGTTCCTTACATACAGGCAAGAGATGATCGACTTTTATCCTTTATTCAACAAGTTATTTGTTAACCCAGAGGCCTTTTAACTCTAGCTCCTCTGTGTTGCCTTACAGTTGCCTTACAGCTATTAGTTTCACTTCAATCATTTTCACCTCTTTTACTCCTTTGATCATTTTATGTAGAGGAATGACTAGAGACAAAGATGTGAATGCAAGACCATTCTCTGGAGGCATTTGTTGTCTAGTTGGTCTCTTCATAGGTAAATACTATATTCAAGCCTCCCACCTTTTCTGGGGCTGGGAATGAATATATTTGCACTCAACAGCTTTCCACTTTATATTTTGAAGACTGACGTTTAGTATTTACAGGCTTTTTGCTTTTTTTTTAGCATCACTGGCTCTTAGAAATGCAATGTTCCATACTTAATTTTGTTTTCCTTAATGTCAAGTATTTTTCTCTTTAGCAACAATCCCACCCCATGCCCCAATAATCAGAAACATTTTACATTTGCTCAATTTTTATTTAATTAACTTGAATTCCACCTTCTTTAAGTTCTCAATATCTTAGGAGAGAAGACGTTTAATATTTCCTCATCTCCACAGCTGACTCCCTAAACTGTTAAGGAAAACATTAAAGCTGTGGAATTCAAATCTTAGGATAAATAAAGAACCTTGAGCCCTGAAGCAATTATTAATTAGGGATGGAAGAACTCCAGCACACTGAAGGGTCGAGTAAAAGAGAAGCAGATTAGAAAAAAACGATATGAGCAAAATCTAAAGGAGACTACAGATGAAATTTCCTCTCATAGAAGTGAAGAACTGATTCAGAAAATAGATGAAACAGGTTGAAAAATAAAATAAAACAATTTTTCATGTGGATTTTTTAATATAAACTATTATTATTTTCTATTAATTAGAATTCACATTGCATTATCTTATGAGTACACACATCAGACTCTACTAAGGTAGATCTGTTTTATCTCCTAGATTTTCTTTTTATAAAGGAAAATCAGGGTTTTTTTGCTCATCCAACCTTGGTCTCCACCAGATATGAAGGTTACATTAGACACTGTTCAGTTGGGTACTGCTTTGCTGGAAATTTGTAATCACTAATAGGATGTTTCAAGTAGATCTTCACTTGATTTAATCTGATACTCTACTTCATAAAAATAATGGGTTCTAAAATATTTGTTTCTTTTAAAAGCCAAAGACTTTTAATTACACTTTTAGAAAAGCAGATTCCTGAGTCATAGTAAAACAAAAGCTCTGGAAGTCAAAAAAAAATCCTCTTTAAAAAGTTTCACTTATTTACTAAACTGTAGATTAAAGCAGTTCATGACAATTAGTGGAACTTTAAAAAAAAATACCATTTTATGACTAAGAAAAGCACTCAAAATATTTTCTTTTTTCAAAGTCATTTAGTTTTACTTTCAAAGTCTAGGTATTACCTATAAAGGATACAGTGTATGGATAGAAACAATTATATTTCTGTGGAAATATGTCACGAATGTGGACCAGCCCACAATACCCTTGCTTTTGAAACATAAGGTCAAGGTTGAGAGAGAGTAAAGGTTTGTTCAGGGAATAGAAATGACATAGACGTGGACAAAGAAGTTTGAGAACAAAGAAAAACAAAGGAAAGAAAATAGAATCAAGATGGAGAGTGATCTGGCCTTATAGCCTTTTACTCTGTGATTAGGCTGTGAAAACAAGGCTACATCTCTGGCCAGAAACAAACTCTTGAAATGAGCTATGAATCAACTACCCCAGGAAACATTTAGGAGAAGAAATCAGAGCCTTTTGTTAGTAACAGATCTGAAAATGGAAAAAAAAAATAGTGGCATTTGAAGCTAAATCCAGATAACAAATTCTACCATCGAAATGGATCTTGAATCCACAGACCCATAAATCAGAAAGTGCTTGGGGGATATCTTTGTTAATTCCAGGTTTGATGATAATTGCTAATTCCTAGTGAAAATTGCAGATTCCAAACTCCTGAGCTATATTTAATAATTTCTGGATTTGAAACATACCTAGTGATTAATTAAACTCTACATAATTTTGAGAGAAGTCACAGGCCCATTGAGTCCTCAATGTGTTTATATTTCATCAGTTTTTATTCTTTGTTTTTGTTCAGTCATTTTAGTCATGTCCTACTCTTTGTGAACCAATTTGGGATTTCTTTGCAAAAATACTGGAGTGGTTTGCCATGTCCTTCTCTAGTTCCTTTTATAGATAAAGAAATTGATGGAGAGAGGGTTAAATAACTTTTCTTAGTGTCACACAGCTAAGTATCTGAAGCCAAATTTGAACTCAGGTCTTCTTGACTACAGGAAATTTATGCACTGAGCACCCTAGCTATTCTTTCAGTATATGTAAAAACCATATATAGTTACCTTGTGTGATGAGCCACACCATTCGATGCTGATAGAGTTCTCTGAAGGAAGGAGGATTGAGAGAGGTCACCTCTTCTCTGAGAATCAAACATGGCTTAATTGATTAAACCTCCATGAACACATTCACAGATAAACAAAATGAGCTTTTCCATCTAGAAACAGGCTGGAGCTCCAGGATAGACCTTGGCTACTACCTGAGACCAAGAGAGTTTGGCATTCTCCTTCCCCATAGCCCATGTTGCTTAGGGCAATACACACCCTTCAAGTTTACTTAATGCTTGTTTCTTGCTATTCAATAGAATTTGGAAAGCGACAAGCAGAGTTCCCAGGTAGGTTTAAAAAAAAAAAAAGGAGACGTTGAATTTCTATCCTTCACTAAAATATCATAACTAAAAGTTAATATCCATCTTCCCTTTAACACAATATAACACAGGTCCCATTCCAGAAGACTGCGAGCCTTCTGAGTGTAAGATCTGGCTGTCTATATTTTACCTTTTATCTCCAGTGTTTAAAATATAGTAGAACCTTAAGAAATGTTTGTTAAATTAGAATGTTGATTTGTGCTTTATCCTTTCTCATTTTTTCAAACATTTTGACAACACATCAACTTGGGTCTAAGAAGCTTGTGTGAGAGATTTTTGTTTTGTTTTGTTTTGTTTTTCTTTGTGGAATGGGGAGGGCAGGACAATTGGGGTAAAGTGACTTGCCCAAGGTCACAGTGCTAGTCAGTATTAAGTGACTGAGGCCAGAGTTGAACTCAGGTCCCCCTGATTCCAGGGCCTGCACTCTTTTCACTGCACCACATATCTGCCCCAATATTATTTTTCTATAGCCAAAATGCAGCAAGACAGTTCAGTACATAAGTGAAAATCTCTGAACAGATTTTCTTATCATTTCCAGGTCTTTTGCATTACTATCACACAGGTGTCTGCTTTTCTGAAAGTATGATTAAATGCCTTTGAACAAACGACGCAATGGATTTGTGGAGCCCATTGTTTTTATAAACTGGAGACAGTACCAGCTGAAGTCTAGTGAAGTTCTGCTTGGAAACATCTCATTAGTGATTCCAAATTTCCAGGAAATAGGTACCCAACTAAACACTATCCAGTGTAAACTTCATATGGGGTGGAGACTAAAATTGGTTTGAACAAAATGATGACATCACTGGAAGAGATCAACCACTAGATATTATTGGAAGCATTTTTTGCTCATTCACAATTGGTCCTACTTATGCATTGCCGTGTTCATTTTTCCTCACATGTTTACCTTACATACGTCCACTTTTCCCAATAAATAGCATGTTTATTTTTGGTTATGTACCCATAGGTTTAGGGTAGAATTGTTTTAGTCTTACTTTTTTTAAACTAGGCTATTTCACTAAATACCTTTGTTTTGATCAATTTGTCTCCTCCAGATTACCATTAGAGATAAGCACATCAGCTTGGACTTTCGAGCTTAGCCTCTAATGGATGTGAACCAAGAGAATGCCTTGAACCTAAAGTAGCCATTTCTAGAGAATTCACCTTGTAAGTTACAGGAGTTCTAAAATAATAATATAATAAAGACCTTTAATACTAATTTAATACAATTCCACCATACCAAAGGGCTAATTTGTAAGGTATAGAAAATTAAAGAATAGGACAGTTTGTACTAGGTACTAATTTTATGGTTATAATTGAAGATATACAGCTATAGATAATGAAGTAAAGAAAGAGATGTTAAGAGGCAAGTGTAGATTAGAATAAGGGAGGTGGACCTTGAGCTGTGCTTTGAAGAATACATAACAATGAGAAGAAAGGACATCATTTTTTTTTCAGGTAAAATCAGTATATGCCATCAGCAAATTAGAAATCTATTGTATTTTTTTTTTGCTCCTGTCACTTATAATCACAAGAATGAGGCAGCCCTTTCCTCTTTCAAGAGTTCAATCAGAGTACCAATACTTTACTTCTCAGAGGTGGTTCAATATTAATTTGTCATAAACTTCTGCACTGGTCAAACTAGAATTAAGACTTTCCTGACACCCTGATTGAATAGCATTCCTTCCATTTTATTTGATGCAGCACTACGTCAAAGTGATTTTGGCTCTTTCCCTATTTGCTGTGTTGTAAATCTCCACCACAGCACAAGGTCAGCTGAGTAGGAGATGCAGGGTTCTGTCAGTGGTACTGACAGCTCCATCTTTCCTTCCATGTGAGGAAACACAGGAGCCTAAAATCCCATTTCCATTCTGGCCCAAGAACCACAGAGATTTTTATCACAAAGGGTAGGAGGCTTATTATGGGGTATGCTTTCTCTGCTTCAACTGATTAAAAAGAGAAGAAAGGGACTGGGGGGCATTAATGAAACTGAAGCATGAATAGCAATAAAAAATAATGGGTTTTTTTAGAGTTAAATGTGATTAAATTCTTGAAATATTTACAAATTGGAAAATCTATGTTTAATATTACCTTTTCTGCTATTTAAGATATGAGATTTGTTATAACTACCACTATTCCTCATTCCATACATACTCAAGATTTTACTTAATTTCATATCTTTGGTTCATTTGTATTTATCTCATGACTTTAATATCAAAACTCATAGCTACATAAGAATAAAAAATAGTGTTAATATTAAAACTCACCTACATCAGAATAAATAAAATTAATATAAAACTTTCATTTATATAATCAATTTAATAGACTTCAACATCTACATTTTGAATGTATAAGCTTACCGACACTTGATTTCTTCTCTGGGCTCAATCTTCCAACTTTCCTATTCACTGATAGGTTGGGTTTCAGAGGCAATGAGTGTTAGTCCCCCTGAGATTTCTAGGAATAATCTAGGGCATGGGGTTACTATTACTAACAGTCAGAAGAACCCATCTAGTTTCATCCCTCACCATATCAATTGCCATCAATTAGATTATAGAGAAATTTCAAGAGAAGATATAACAAGGATTTCAAGAGAAGATATAACAAGTTAAAAAAAATACCACTTCCTCTCAAAAATTGAAAAACTGGGCAGATGTATAAGATCTCTAATAAGAGTGCACTCAAATTTAAAGTAAAAACAAACAAACAAAAAAAAGTGGTGAGGCATACATATAGGGAACATGTGGGGCCAAGGGTACACCTTGCAAGTCCTGGCTTAGGAAGTTCATTTCTACTTTCATGGAGTTCTTACTATAAAGTTCTCTTTAGAGCATGATGTCAATGATGAACTAAGCACTCCTTTGATCAGCTGATCATGGAGTCACAGGTTATAAATCAGTTCATTTCTACATGAGGTTAAGCAGTCTTCTCATATGTTGGCTTGACTCCTCACCCAACTTGGTTGCTGCTACCATTAGCTCCAATGTCTGAGGGCCCTATGATAATTTTGACTGGATTTCTTGTTTTCTTTCATAATACTCCTTGATCTAATATCATGAAAGAATAAACAACAAAAGAATTAGTCTTTATATACTGATCAGGGGAAATGGCCCACTTAGGGCTTTCCTTCTTGCTGGAAAGTTACCAGATCTGCTCAACCCTTTTGTTAATAAACCCAATCCTAGATAGCATCTCTAAAGACAATTATAAGGCTTTACTTCATCCAGTATCACTAAGCCTGAGAGAACATATCCAAAACTACAGCCAAAGATTGAACAATTAGATTGTTAACAAAAATAGATCTGTACATGTCTGATTTAACCTAAAAAGAAGAATGAATCTGATCATGCTCCAAGGACTGGGTCTTCACTCCCTTTTCCCCCTTCCCCTCTATTACCACATTGCAAGAAGAAAAAGAAACAGTCCTCTATAAAATATAAAGTGCTGGCTTTGGCATCAGGAAGTTCCAGATTGCAATGACAGTCCTGACATTTACAGTCTGTGTGACCTTGAGCAAGTCACTTAACTTGTCAATGTCCCATTCATATCTCTTAAGACAATGAACTACAGAATATTTTCTTAAGTGTATTAATTGATAAATTTCCTCATCAGTAGTTCTTGATACTGAAGAAATAACAGATTTGAATAGAACACTGTTTATATGTAACTTAGCACCTTAATGACAGATTCAAGTTTCAAAAGAGTATGAGTGGAAGTTTAGCAACTTCTTAATCTTATCTTCCTCATCACGAAGTTGATGTGAAATTCCCATGATAGCTGATAGCTATTTAGCACTGGGGAAAGTTTTAGAAGCAAAAAAAGTCATATTATATAGAATTAAAATACCTGTTTTCACTCATTTGAGCTACCTCAATCACACCCTGCCAGAAAATACCTAGAGAAGAAGTAAACAACTTGGATTTTAAATAGATAGATAGATAGATAGATAGATAGATAGATAGATAGATAGATATTATATGTATTACATAACATATAATATATATTAAATGCAAACCAATGTCTTGTTTCTTTTTCTTTGAAGAGCAAACAGGAAGAGCATAGTATTTAAAATGATGAAAAGGAATGTGTTACCAACTCTCAAGTCTCTGTATTTATCTGAAAAAAATATTTAAAATTTCCCTTTCAAGTCAGAATCAGATTGTTGAATTAGTAGCAAAAATCTTGCATTATTGGAGGTATATATGTAGTATGTGTTCAATGAGGCAGTAGTAAGGAAATCACATAAAAATATCTTACAGTTTTCTTTGTTCTCTTTCATTTTATCTATACCTTTATTATGGAATTAATGATGTTCTACTTTGTGTAATAGGGGTCAGATGAGAGAAAGCCTACACATTCCAGTGTGCAATATAATATGCATCTGATTAGGAAATACATGTCCCTGGAGACCTCAGGGTCCAAATATGCAGGCTTATTATAGGAGGATAAAGCCTTTAAAATTTTATAGTGTGCTGTTCTCAGGAGAGGGGATAATATGAGAAAGAGGAGACAGGGAAAGGAGAGAGTAGAAGTGTCACCATATGTGGGGGAGAGCAATGAAAGTTCACAGAGAGAACAAAAGACACAGAGGATAATTTATAAGATGGGAAGGTTTTGAATTAACTAGCTGAGATATAGAAAGTGCTGGGTTCTTTCAATGGCATATAGAGGCTGGTGGAAAATTACAGATCAAGACCTATGAGCAGCTGATAATCAAGATGAACAAGATATTAAATGTTTTTCCTAGTATAGTGAGAGTAAAGATCTTAATGCAGTTTAGGCAGTTTTTCTTTAAAAAGATACTAAAACTGTCCATGAGATTTAATGAACTTAGAAGATTAATGCTTGGATCATCAATATAACTTGCTTGTTGGTTGAATACAAAAACAGACAAGATACAAGGAATCTGAGATCTTCTTTTAGGCTTTGTACTGAAGAACAGCAATATGAAAAACCTCAGCACATGAAAGTTTCACTTAAATGAATCATTTGAAACCTCAATGGAAATTCCTTCCTTATTATGAATGTATTTTTGTTTTGATTACTGATAGATATTCTAGGAACCTCATTTACTGAAAAACATAAATCTGAGATACATAATCAACCTGCTTATGCTTGTCATTGGATCTACTATCAGCAATTCCCATGTAGAAACCTGTAGTTTGAGAGAAGCTTCTTTCTTATGCAATTCTGAGGAAGTATAGGATGAGAGGTTACTGAATTGGGAAATGACTGTTATGAATAATTCTTTTAAATTTACATAGTTATATTGATAGGTAGACAGCTGACAGACCACTAACAGACTGAGAGATAATTGATAGACTTTTCCCCTCTTTGCTGCTATATCATCAGTCATTATTACTCGTAATATAATTATTTGTTATGCATGCTATACTTTAAGCATTAAGGTTGTAGAGTCAAATTTAAATACAGAGGAATCCCTGTGAACTGCATATTGACTTAGCAAACTAATAGAATCTATAATGTATTGTATTTATATTTATTTTGTTAAAACTTTTCCCAATTACATTTTAATCTGGTTCAGGGAAGACATGTGACTTGCAGCTTGGTCCTAAATTTGATATCTATTAAAATTTTAAGACACCAACATTTTTATAAGTTTGTGTATATTCACTATACAATTTAGTAATGTTACATTTTATTAATTTTCATTTAATAAATAAATATTGTACTTATTCTTAGAAAAACTATCTCCGTATAAAGAATTTCAGCTACAGTGGGTGGCTATGGGGTTACAGATGAATTAGATTCAACCATTATTATTTAAGAAAAAGGAATTAGGTCATAAAGGTCATAGCACAGCCAAATAAGGTAGGATTTAGAAATGCAATAGATTTGTGAGAATGTTTATTTATTTATTTTGCTTTTTTTAGGAGGGGGGAAGGCAGGGTAATTGTGGTTAAGTGACTTGCCCAAGGTCAAACAACTAGTAAGTGTTAAGTGTCTGATGCCAGATTTGAATTAAGGTCCTCCTGACTCCAGGGCCAGTGCTCTATTCACTGAGCCACCTAGCTGCCCTGAGCAGGTTTATTTTACAGCATATCTCCTAGGAATTACTCCCTACTTACCCACTTAGGTTTAACACCATGGTCAATAAACTAAATTTTGTATTCTTGGCACCTCATATAATGTTTTATAAATAGAAAATACTTAAATATTTTTTTAGATAAATGAGTTAAGTGAATTATATTATCTTTCTTTTTGTTAAAGATTAAACTATTTGCGGGTGGAGAGAAGATAGCAGAGGCAGGAAATTCCATGAGTTCTGGCCACAACCACCACCAATACGTGTGAAATATGACTCTAAACAAATTTTAGAGCTACAGAAACCACAAATTGACAGAGAAACTAATCTCCCACTGAAGCCAGCCTGGCAGGCCTACAGGAAGTGTTTATCACAACAGACTGGGAGACGGGCATAGACCTGTGTGAGCCACTCCATGCCTTGGGCAGCCCCAAACTGCTGCCCAGATTGGCTGGGAGACTTCAGGAGAATGAATAACCAGCACCTGTTGCAGTTTCCAGACTTTTTTTTTAATAAAGCAATTGGGGTTAAGTAACTTGCTTAAGGTTACACAGCTAGTTATTATTTACATGTGGGTGCTCATTTTCTGAGGCCGGTTTTGATCCCAGGTCATCCCAACTCCAAGGCCAGTGCACTTACACACTGCACCACCTAGCCGCCCCAGTTTCCAGACTTTTCAACCAATAAACACAAAAGAGAAAACAAAAGGTCAATGGGGAACTCTGTTGGAACTGGGTGATGGAAAAGTATGGTGTGGCTCTTGCACCCAGGGTAAGAGGTGGCGGAGGTATGGTGGCTGCAGCTGCTGCCATATGGCTGCCTCCAGAGATCCTGGCCTGCAGATCATAGGGGGAACGAGGGACTATTCTGAGGGTAATCACTCTTGCTTTGACATGCTGGGATGTGGACCATAGTATTGGGTGGTAGTTCTGGGGTGTGTGCCCAGTGTGCCAGAGCTTGTGGTGGCTGCAGAGAGAGTGCCCTCCTTATGCCTCTGACAACATTTGTGAAACACCTCAGCAGTTTGGAACAAAGCTCTTCACTCTGGCAGATTTGTACCCTGGCAAAGAGCTCAAAAGTCAAGTAATTGGCTGGCAATTTGATCAAGCAGAGGAAGCACAATCAAACCATAAAATCCTTTTTTGGGGACAAAAAGGATCAAAACATGAAACCAAAAGAAGTAAAAAAAAGGCAAAACTTCTGCATCAAAAGCTTGCAAGAAAAAAAAAATATGGGCTGGTTACATGCCATTAAGGAGCTCAAGAAGGATTTTTTTTTCCAAATGCTTTATGAACTTCTGGTTTACATCATTCAATTCCATCAGATTTTGAGTTACATTTTTTCCCCATTTTTCCCCTCCCCACCACCCCAGAATAGCAGAACCACAGGATATGCCCTCATCGAATCTGCTCTCTCTCATCTCTTCTCCCATATCCCCTTCAAATTTTCCAGTAGGACAAGGTGAATCCTCATGCCCCAAAGCCTGCATATCTTATCTCCCAATTATATGCAAAATAATATTAATCATAGTATTTATATATTTTTTATAATTTGATTTTAAAACAAAGATAAGCAACTCAGTATATACTGTACATGTGTAGTTATGCAAAACATTACCATAGTAGACATATTGGAAAAGACTGATTATATTTGCCTCCCTTCTATCCCACCTCCCACCTGGTCCACACCCCACTTTGGTCCTGTTCCTTTTCAAAAGTGGGCACCCCCACCTCACCTCCCAGCCTGCCCTCCCTCCCATTGTCCCCCCTCTCATCCCTTTCTCCCCTACTCTGCTGTAGTGTGAGAAACCCTATTTAGCATGTATGTCATTCTCTCCTTGATCCAAATTCAGTGAGAATAAGGTTTTACCCTTTTGCCTTCCTTTCCTTCCCCTCCCTTCTAACCATTTCCCCTTAATTGTTCTATATGAGATAGTTCACCCCATGCTGTATCTCCCCATCTCCTCTCATTATATTGCCCTCTCACCTATTAATTTCACCTTTTAAGTATCATCCTTCCTATTAAATTTGAGCTGTGTCCTCTATCTAGGTATACCTGAAAACATATATACATACATTCATATATGTATTCATGTGCCCATATACCCTTCTTCAACTATTTTCATATTGAGAAAAGTTTCATCAGTTACAGTTATCATTTTTCCCTGTAGGAACATAAATACTTCAACTTTGATAAGTTCATAATGATTTATTTTCCCTATTTACATTCTCAATTATTTCTTGCTTCTTGTATCTGAATGTCAAATTTTCTATTCAACTCTGGTTTTTTCCTCAAGAATGCTTGAAACTCCTCTATTCCACTAAATGACCATATTTTCCCCTGAAATATGATACTCAGTTTTGCTGGGTAGGTAATTATTGGTTTTAATCCCAGATCCCTTGCCCTGTGGAATATCATATTCCATGCCCTTTGATCCCTCAGTGTAGAAGCTGCCAGGTCCTGTGCTATTCTGATTGTGTTTCCACAATATTGAAATTGTTTCTTGTGGTTACTTATAATATTCTCTCCTTGATCTGGGAATTCTGGAACCTGGCTATAATATTCCTAGGAGTTTTCTTTTTGGGATCTTTTTCAGGAGGTGATCTCTGGATTTGTTCAACCTCTATTTTGCCCTCTGGTTCTAAAACATCAGGGCAATTTTCCTTGAGAATTTCTTAAAGGATGATTTCTAGGTTCTTTTTTTCAGGTAGTCCAATAATTTTAAAGTTATCTCTCCTGGATTTATTTTCCAGGTCAGTGGTTTTTCCCATGAGATATTTCACATTGCCTTCTATTCTTTCATTTGTTTGGATCTGCTCAATAGCATCTTGATTTCTCATAATATCACTAGCTTCCATTCGCTCCAGTCTAATTCTGAAGGAATGATTCTCCTCAGTGAGCTTTTGAGATTCTTTTTCCATTTGTCAAATTTGTCTTTTTAAGTCATGCTTCTCCTCATTGCCTTTTTGAGCCTCTTTTGCCATTTTTCAGGTGTTATTTTGTCAGTCAGTTATTTTGACTCTCATTTCATACTTTTCTTTCATCTTTCTCATTTCTCTTCCCAATTTTCCCCCACTTCTCTTATCTGTTTCTGAAGGTCCTCTATGGCCTGTAACCAGCTCATATTTTCATTTGGGGCTTTTGGTTCAGGAGTTATGACCTCACAGTCCTCCTCCTGTTCCATGCTTCAATCCTCTTTGCTCCCCAAATAGTAGTCTAATGTTGAATTTGTCTGTTTATTTTGTTCCCTTTGCCTAGGCATGTTGCCACTCAGTTACTTGACTTTTGGGCTTGTTGCCACAGTAGCCAGGGGAGCTTCTGTCCCAAACACTGGGGTTTTCTCAGCTTCCAGAGGTATTATTTGGGTGGCCTCTCTGAAGCCTCCACACACTCTGGCAAGCTGGTTACACACCCCAAGACCTCCACCCCAGACTGCAATCCACATCCAAGAAGGTTAAAGCAAGAGTGATTATCCCCCAGACTGATTACAGGATCCCCCTAAAGTTCTCAGGCCAGGAGATGAACCTGCAACATGGCAATGTGGAGCAAGCTGTGCCTCCATTACATCATTTTGAAGTGGTGTGGGCGAGAGCTCTATGGAAGTGCCGTTTCTACTCTGCCATCTTGACTCCGCCCCAAGAAGGATTTTTAAAATCAAGTAAAAGAAATGGAGGAAAAATTAGGAAGAGAAATGAAAATGATGCAATTAAATCATCAAAAGCAAGTAAACAGCCTGCCAAAGGAGAAACCCTCCCCCCAAAAAACTGAAGAATAATACCTTAAAAAACAGACTAAGTAAAATGGCAAAATAGGCCCAAAAAAATCAATGAGGGGAATAATGTCTTAAACAGTTGAATTGGCAAGATGGAAAAACAATTTCAAAAACTCACTGAAAAGAATAATTCCTTCAAAAGTTAACTGGAGCAAATAGAAACTAATGACTTTATGAGAACAAGATACTATAAAACAGATCCAAACAGATGAAAAAATTGAAAGCAATGTGAAATACCTCTTTGGAAATATCACTGACCTGGAAAATAAATCCAGGAGAGGCAATATAAATATTAGTGGATTACCTGCAAGCCATGACCAAAAAAAAATCATCCTTCAAGAAATTGTCAAAGAAAATTGCCATCATATTCTAAGAACCAGAGGGCAGAATAGAAATTGAAAGAATTCCCTGATCACCTCTTGAAAAAGATCCCAAAAAGAAAATTCTTAGGAATATCATAGCCAAATTTCAGAGTTCCCAGGTCAAGGAGAAAATATTACAAGCAGCTTGGAAGAAACAATTTGAGTATTGTGGAAACACCATCAGGATAACACAACATCTAGCAGGTTCTACTTTAAGGCATCAAAGGGCTTGGAATATGATATTCTGGAGGTCATCAAGAATGCTTGAAGGTCGACAGAGTAAAGATGGTAGAGTAGAAACGGGACCAACAATTTGAAACAGAGAAGCTACCCTCCTACTGAGGACAGCCCAGCAGGCAGGCAGGAATCAGTCAGCACAGCACTCTGGGAGCCATACCCAGAGAAAGGAATGTGGTAGGAGGAAATGGGGAGAGACAGACTGGGTTGAACTGTCTTTTATAGAAGAGGCAAGGGAAAATGGTTATGGTGGAGGGGAGGGACAGGAGGGCAGGGGGAAATGGGTCTACCTTATTCTTATTAAATTTGGCTAAAGGAGGGAATGACATGCACACTTGATGGTGTATCTCACCATATAGGAGAGTGGGGAAGGGAGGGGAATTAGGGGGGGATGATGGAAGGGAGGGCAGGCGGGGGGGGGAGAAGTTGGAGGCACCCATTTTTGAAGGGGGACAGGACCAAGGTAGAGAGAGGAACAAGTGGGAGGTGGGATAGGAGGCAGGGAAATATAATCAGTCTTTTACAATATATCTACTATGGTAATGTTTTGCATTAGCTGCACATGTACAACCCATATTGAATTGCTTGTCTTCCCAATAGGGGTGGGTTACAAGGGAGGAAGGGATATATATATCCTATACATATTATGTTATGTTACATTATGTTATGTTATGTTATGTTATGTTATGTTATGTTATGTTATATATATATATATATATATATATATATATATATATATATATATATATATATATATCCTAATACTATTTTACATGTAATTTGGAAATGAGTTGTGCAGGCATTGGGGCAAAGAGATCCACCATGCCCTACTGGAAAAGTTGAAGGCGGTATGGGGGAGGATATGGGAGAGAGCAGTTTGTAGGAGGGGATATCCCGTGGGACTGCTATTTTGGGGAGGTGGGTGAGGGAAAATGGAGCAAAAATTTGCAACTCAAAATCTGGCATAAATAAATGATGTAAACCAGAAGTTTAAAAAGCATTTGAGTTTTCTTTTTCGTATCTTTTTCAAGAGATGTTGTTGAATTCTTTCAATATGGGCCCAGAAGCAAGCTATCATGTTCTCAGACAAGAGGTCCTAATTTAAAGACTTATAATTGTTTTCTAATTTGAATATTTTTAGACTGGGGATGTAATTTGGGGGTTCAAGTTAAACTCCTGTTTATTTTTCATTAACAGGGAAGGACTTCCCCAAACCCTTTATCCAAAGCTTGAATTCCATTCCTAGCAAATGACAGTTTCACACAGTCAAGAGCAAAGAAATCTATTAGCTCCAAATGAAAAGCAAAATACAAATCAAAGAAAGTAAATATTCACATGAGAATATATACCAGACAAAACAGTATGAAGGGATTCTCATTTGGGAGCAAAGTGACTCAGCTCAGTCAAGAGAAAGTATCACAAATCTGCCTTAAGGAGAAATTCTCCTGAAGTCTCTAATGTCACAAGTTAGGGATAGAAAATTATAGAAATGATTTACTTGTCTATATATTGATTGCTTCCCACTATCTTTCTCTCTCTAACAACCTGAAGAGAAGTTGGAATTGCACAATCTCTCTCTTGAAGCTGGAACTCTCAACAATTTCACCCCTGTGGTACCATGGAAAATCAATTTCTATCAATGAGAAGAAAAATCACATACAACTAACCCTTTGGTCTAAGAGTAACTTATATTATGTATAAATAAACACATATATGTATTATCTATGTAAACATATGTACATACATGCACACATATACTTGGATAATGTAAATATAGTTGTGTGTATATTTACACACACTCACATATGCATATAGATAGAGATAGATATCTATCTCTACCCATCTATACCTATCCATATCTGTATACATTTACATGTGTATATGATCATTTAATATCAATTTAATAACCTCAATAAGCACCAGGGCCTGAAGTAATCAACCAGGAGAAAAGCCTGGACCTATCAGCTTCTGAGTAAACTCAGAGAGTACCACTTCCTATGTCAACAAAGCCAGATGGGGTTGACTTTATGGCCATTAAGGAAAATACCTTTAACTCATGGCACTAACTTGAATAATGAGACTTTCTCTTATCTTAGTATATTTTTGGACATATACTATGTTATGGCATGTTAATAGTAAAGGAAACAAAATTATGACCCAGGAAGCTATCCTGGGTCATAATTTCAATTGACACTTTGTCAACTCTTATTTTATTGTATTTACCACCTGTTCAACTAAGAAAATTCTTTACACATATAATGATTAACCTTTTTATGGAGATCACAAATTTGTGTGACACAGTCACCCTCATTCTTTTGTTCACAGATTTTTTCTGGTTCCATGTATGCATGTATTCATTATCTTTAAGGGAATAAACAATATGGATTTGCATATCACCTCCTTTAAACAAACTTTCAGTTTTTTTTAAATTCTATGGGTAGCTAGATGGGATGGTGTACAGAGCACTACATCTGGATTATGGAAGGCCTGAGTTTGCATGCAGCTTCAAACATTTACCAGCTATATGAACCCTGGGAAGTCAAACTTAACCCCTCAGTTTCCTCATCTATGAAATGAGATGGAGAAGAACTGGCAAACCAGTCAAACCACTCAGAAATGATTGAAGAACAAATATCTCTATTTCTTTCTATTTATCTTTCTGTCTGTCTATCTAAGCCAGTTAAATATTTATACATATGCCCATGTTCCCATTTCTCCTCTTTCTATTACTCCTGTCTAAAACTTCAGTCTATTCCATTCTGAGTCAGGGGTAAGATGGAAAGAAGAGAAATTCTTGCAAAAACCCAACTGGAGCTGTCTATGTGTCAAGGATATAACTGCTTTGTCAATTGCTTTTCTATGCAAAGTGCCCCCTTATATCATGTGAGTATGAAAAGATAATGTTAGTTTAGATAAATACATCAGATTCTGTCATTCAAAACCTGAGAAAACCAACTTAAACTTTTAAACTTAAAATATTTACTTTTCTTTCCACTACTTATTCCATTTTTATATAGTTTTTTTTAACATTCTCATTTAGTTTTAGTAATAGCAGTCATTTTATTCAGTTTTTTCTTTTTTGTTCTGCCTCATTAGGCTAAATCATCAATGCTTATATTGATGTTTTGTGAAAGGATTAAGCCTGAAATTCTTTTAAAATTTTGTTTTGTGTTGTTTTGACAAATATAGTTACATTTTCTTCATCTAGATGCATTTTAAATTGGTGTTATAACAGTTTAGATGCAAAAAATTATTTCTCTTTTGAATTTAGAGCTGTTTTTCTGTGAAAATCTTTTGCTACTTCCTACAATGATTAAAAAAAAGAAACTTCCTTAGAGATAAAAATACTTTAAACTGTTTCTTTATGTCCAAATTACCTGTAGTTAACTTGCTTTGTGCAATTTTGCATAATAGCACAAAGTAATATGTTATAAGATATAGTGTGTGCGAGTGCATGTGAGTGTGTGTGTGTGTGTGTGTGTGTGTGTGTGTGTGTGTGTGTAAAATTTTTCTCAGTTCTGGAGAATGCAGTCAATAACCAAGCCAAGACCTACAAGTCAAAGTCTTTTAACTAATATGTTAATTGCTTAAAGTTAAGATTTCCACTTTTGGGGGCAGAGCCAAGATGGTGGCTTAAAAGCAGGAAAATTCCATGTGCTCCCCCCATAACCACCTCAAATACCTATATAAAATTACTTTAGGGGCAGCTAGGTGGCGCAGTGAATAGAGCGCCGGCCCTGTAGTCAGAAGGATCTGAGTTCAGAGCCGGCCTCCAACACTTAATCCACACAAACAAAAACCTAGCCGTGTAACCTTGGGCAAGTTACTTAACCCCAATTGCCCTAAAGGGGCGGCTAGGTGGCGCAGTGAGTAAGAGCGCCGGCCTCGGAGTTGGGATGACCCGAGATCAGATCCGGCCTCAGAAAATGAGCACCCACGCATAAATAATGACTAGCCATGTAACCTTGAGCACGTTACTTAACCCCAATTGCTTTAAAAAAAATTACTCTAAACAAATTTTAGGGTGATAGAACCCACAAAGTGACAGAGAGAAACAAATCTCCCTCTGAAGACAGCTGGCAGGCAGACATGAAGGGTCCATTACATCCTTCTGGGAGCAGAGTCCAGCCCCATGTGAGCCCACGGTTTAAGCCTCAAGGCGGCCTGGCTAGCTGCAGCTGGAGAGACATTGGGAGAGTTGATCACCACAAGCTGTGTTGGTTTCCATAATCATCAACCAATAAATGCCAAAGACAAAGTGAGAGATCAGAGTAGAGTTTGGGAAAAAGGGATCCAAGAATGTGGTCCAGCCTCGTCCCCACAGAGGAAGAAGCTGTTGAGGCGCAGTGACCTCTGCCATGTGGCGACTTCAGAGCTCATGGCTTCTAGATTGTAGGGGAACCGAGTGACCATTCTGAGGGGTAATTACTCTTGCTTTAACCTGCTTGGATCTGGATGGCTGTATAGTGTGGAGGTCGAGGGGTGTGTGACCAGTGTGCCAGGGCTGGTGGAGGCTTTATAGAGGGCACAAAATAAGAGCTCTGGCAGCTGAGAAAACTACAGTGATTTGGAAAAAGCCCTCTTCTCTGGAAGTGGAGTTCTACTGTGTAGCAAAAAGCTCAAAAGTCATGTAATTTAGTGGCAAGGTGAGCAATCAAAGGAAGCAAAGCAAGCACAACGTACTTGCTTGGTTTTCCTATTTTGGCAAAAAAAGATCAAAGCATGGGACAAGAGGAATACAATGAAGTCAGAACTCCTGCACCAAAAGATTCCAAGAAAAATATGAAGTGGTTACAGGCCATAGAGGAGCTTAAGAAGGATCTTGAAAACCAAATAAGAGAAGTGGAGAAAAATTGGGAAGAGAAATCAGAATGATGTGAGAAAATCACAAAAGAGGGTCAGTAACTTGAATGAAGAAAATAACATTTTAAAAATAGACTAACTTGGGGGGTGGGGGGCGGAGGTAAGATGGTGGAGTAGAAACAGCAATTCTACATCGTTCCAGACCACACCACTTCAACATTATGTAAAAGGGGACTCTGAACAGCCTCTGGAACTCCAGCAAACACAGAACAACACAGAGAAGCTAACCTCCCACTGAGGACAACATGGCAGCCCAGCAAGGAGTGGCCAGTGCAGCACCTTGGCATTGGCCAGTGCAGCACTCTGGGAACTGAGCCCAGTACTATGTGAGTCAGAGGTTTTAGTCCCAGATGGCCGGTCCAGCAGCTGGCTGGAGGGACCCCAGGACACCAGCAGCTGTGGCTTTTCCAGAATTACCAATACATAGATGGCCAGGACAAAGTGAGACGTTAGTGCCCTATGAACTTTGGGACCAGTAGTTGGGAGTGTGTCAGCTTCTTCCCCTGGGGACCAGAAGCCACTGAGGAGCTGAGGCACAACCACCATTTTGCAGCTTCAGTTGCAGCTTCAGCTCTTGGCTTTAGACTGAAGGGGGGATCCAGCGATCAGTCTGTGGGGTAATCGCTCTTGCTTTAACCTCCCGGGATCTTGATTAGGGTCTGGGGTGGAGGTCTTGGGGTGTGTGTCCAGCTTCCCAGAGTGTGTGGGGGCTTCAGGGAGCTCACCCAACTTATACCTCCGGAAGTTGAGAAAACCCCGTTTGGGACAGAAGCTCCCCTCTCTGGTGGCAGAGTCGTACTTTGGAAACAAGCCCAAAAGTCAAGTAATTAAGTGGCAACATACCTAGGCAAGGGAAACAAAATAAACAGGAAAATTCAACATTAGACTCCTATTTTGGGGGAAAAGAGGAATCTAAGCAGGAAACAGGAGGAGGTCTGTGAGGTCAGAAATGCTGCACCAAAAGCCCGAAATGAAAATACGAGCTGGTCACAGGCCATAGAGGACCTTAAGAATGATTTTAAAAACCAAATAAGAGAAGTGGAGGAAAAATTGAGAAGAGAAATGAGGAGGATGAAGGAAAAGTATGAAATGACAGTCAACAACCTGACTGAGGAAAATAATACCTTAAAAAATAGACAAACTCAAGTGGCAAAAGAGGCTCAAAAGGGCAATGAGGAGAAGAATGCCTTAAAAAGCTGACTTTGCCAGATGGAAAAAGAATCTCAATAACTCACTGAGGAGATTAATTCCTTCACAATTAGACTGCAGCAAGTGGAAGCTATTGGCTTTATGAGAAATCAAGATACTATTAAACAGATCCACAAAAATGAAAAAAATAATAAAAGGCAATGTGAAATATCTCATTGGAAAAAAAAAAAAAACACTGTCCTGGAAAATAGATCCAGGAGAGATAATTTAAAAATTATTGGAATAGCAGCAAGCCATGATGAAAAAAAAAGAACCTAGAAAACATCCTTCAATAATTTCTCAAGGAAAATGACCCTGATATTTTAGAACCTGAGGGCAAACTAGAATTTAAAAGAATCTACTGATTAACTCTTGGAACATATCCCCAAAAGAAAACACCTAAGAATATTATAGCCAGATTTCTGAGTTCCCAGATAAGGAGAATATATTACAAGCAGCCAAGAAGAAAGAATTTGAATGTTGTGGAAACACAATCAGGATAACACAGTATCTTGCAGCTTCTACATTGAGGGATGAAAGGTCTTGGTGTTTGATATTCCACAGGACAAAGGAGCTGGGATTAAAACCAAGAATCACCTACCCATTAAAACTGAGTATCATATTGCAGGATAAAATATGGTCATTCAATGAAATAGAAGACTTTCAATAATTCTGGATGAAAAAACCAGAGTAGAATAGAAAATTTGACATTCAGATACAAGAAGCAAGGGAAGCATGAGAAGGTAAACAGGGAAAATAAACCATAAGAAACTTATCAAAGTTGAAATATTTACATTCCTTCATGTAAAAATGATAATTGTGACTTAGGAAACTTTTCTCGGTATGAGAATAGTTGAAGGGAATATATATATATGTCTCTATATGAGGGTATATGGGTGTATGAATATGTATATAAGTGTGTGTATATATGTGTAGAGGTATGCATAGATAGAGGGCACATGACTAATTGAATAAGAGAGGATCATAATTAAAAGGTGAAATTGAGAGGTGAGAGAGGAATATAATGAGAAGTGATTGGGAGAGGCAGAATGGGGTAATTTATCTCATACAAGAAGCAAGGGAAAAATGTTATAATGGAGGGGAAGAACAGGAAGGCAAAAGGGAATGGGTCAACTTTACAATCAATGAATTTGACTTAAGGAGGGAATGACATACAAACTAAATAGGGTATCCCACCCTACAGGAGAGTAGGGGGGAAGGGGATGAGAGGGGGAATGATGGAAAGGAGGGCAGACAGAGGGGGAGAGAAGTTAGAAACACACACTTTTGAAAAGGGTGAGTGTCAAAGTAGAGAATAGAACAAGTCATGGTGGGATACGATGGAGGGAAAGATTGTCAGTCTTTCACAATTTATCCACTTGGGAAATGTTTTGCATAGCTACGTATGGACAATCTATATTAAATTGCTTGTCTTCCCTGCTATGGTGCATGATGACTGAGGAATGGAAAGAATGTGGACTTCAGAGTTTTAAAATTAAATCTTTAAAATATATTATTTTCATTATTATTATCATCATCATCGTCATCATCATCATCATCATCATTATCATTATTATTATTATTATTATTATTTTACATGCAACTGGGAAATAAGATATATAGGACATGTGGTACAGAGATCTTTTGCCCTACTGGAAAGTCAGAGGGGGCATGGGGAGCATACAGGAGAGAGAAGATTGGGGGATGGGGTATACAATGGTATCTCTCTTTTGGGGTGGTGGGCAGGAGAAAGATGGGGGAGAAAATATGTAACTCAAGATCTTGTGGAAATGAATGATGTACTACAAAAATAAATCTAAAATTTAATTAAAAAAAAGATTTCTAGTCTTTCCATATTTTATTTCAGGAACAAAATATACTTAGAAACCCTAAAGAGAGAGAGAGAGCAAAGGAAGGAAGGAAGGAAAGAAAGAGGCAACAAAGGAAGGAAAGAAGAGAGGAAGGAAGGAAGGAAGGAAGGAAGGAAGGAAGGAAGGAAGGAAGGAAGGAAGGAAGGAAGGGGAAAAGGAAAGGAGGAAGGTATGGAGAGTGGCTGATTTTAAAACAAAATTGATTTTAGGAATTATTTAGTCTGACCACTTTATTTAGTAAATGAGGAAACTGAAATCCATTTTTAATTTAATTTAATCCATTATTAATTTCTGGTTTACATCATTCATTTCCTCCAGATATTGAGTTACAGTTTTTCCCCATTTTTCCCTACCCACAACCCCAGAATAGCAGTCCCACAAGATATCCCCTCATCCATTATGCTCTCCCCCATAACTTCTCCCATACTCCCTTCAACTTTACCATTAGGGGGAGGTGAGTCTCTGTGCCCCAAAGCCTGAACATCTTATCTCCCAATTACATGTAAAACAGTATTAATAATAGTATTTATATATATTTGAAACATTTAATTTTAAAACCTCAAATTTCAGATCCATTCTCTTCCTCCCTTGTCATCAATTCCCTCTGGGAAGATAAGCAATTCATTATGTGTTGTACATGCATAGCTATGCAAAACATCACCATAGTATATATATATATATATATATATATATATATATATATATATTGTAAAAGACTGCTTATAATTCCCTCCCACCCATCCCATCCCCCCACTGGGTCCATTCCCTACTTTGATCCTGTCCCTCTTCGGTAGTGGGTACTTCCAATCTCCCCTCCCCCCAGAATGCCCTCCCCTCCATCATCCTCCATCTCATCCCCCTTACCCCTATTCTCCTGCAGGGTGAGATATCCCATTTAGTGTGTATGTAACTCTCTCCCTGAGCCAGATTCAATGAGAATATTGTTTTTCATTTTTGCCTTCCTGTTCTTCTCCTCCTCTGCAGCCACTTCCTATTGCTTCTTCTACATGAGATAATTTACCCTACCCTGTCTCTCCCTAACTCCTCTTGCCACTTTCCTCTCTCACCTCATAACTTCACCCCGTAAGTATCATCCCTTCCCACCAAATTCAACCTGTGCCCTCTATCCATGTATAACTGTAAACATATATACACACATTCACATATGTATTCATATGCCCATATGTCCTTCTTCCATTATTTTCATTCTGAGAAATGTTTCATCAGTCACTGTTATTGTTTTTCCATGTAGGAATGTAAATAGGTCAACTTTGATAAGTTCCTTTTGATTTCTTTTCCCTGATTACCTTCTCAAGCATCTCTTGCTTCTTGTGTCTGGATGTCAAATTTTCTATTTAACTATGGTTTTTTCCTCAAGAATGCTTGAAGGTCCTCTATTCCACTGAATGACCATATTTTCCCTTGAAACAAAATACTCAGTTTTGCTGGGTAGGTGACCCTTGGGTTCAATCCCAGCTCTTTTGCCCTCTGGAATACCATATTCCATGCCCTTTGATCCCACAGTGTAGACTCTCCCAGGTCCTGTACTATTCTGATTGTGTTCCCATAATATTACAATTGTTTCTTTGTGGCTATAATATTCCTGGGAGTTTTCTTTTGGGGATCTTTTTTCAGGAGGTGATCTGTGGGTTCTTTCATCCTCTCTTTTGCCCTCTGGATCTAAAACATCAGGGCAATTTTCTTTGAGAATTTCTTGAAGGGTGATTTCTAGGTTATTTCTTTGATCATGGCTTTCAGGTAATCCAATAAATTTTTAAATTATCTCTCCTGGATCTCTTTTCCAGGTCAGTGGTTTTTCCCATGAGATATTTCACATTGCCTTCTATTCTTTCATTTGTTTGGATCTGTTTAACAGCATCTTGATTTCTCATAAAGTCATTAGCTTCCATTTGCTCCAGTATAACTCTGAAGGAATGAATCTCCTCAGTGAGCTTTTGAGATTCTTTTTCCATCTGGCAACTTCAGCTTTTTAAGGCATTCTTCTCCTCATTGTCCTTTTGAGCCTCATTTGCCATTTGAGTTAGTCTATTTTTAGGGTGTTATTTTCCTCAGTCAGGCTGTTGACTTTCATTGCATACTTTTCCTGCATCCTTCTCATTTCTCTTCCCAATTCTTCCTCCACTTCTCTTATTTGGTTTTTAAAATCCTTCTTAAGGTCCTCTATGGCCTGTAACTCACTCATATTTTCCTTTTGGGCATTTGGAGCAGAATTTCTGACTTCACAGTCCTCCTCCTGTTCCCTGCTTCGATCCTCTCTGCTTCCAATATTGGAGTCTAATGTTGCATTTTTCTGTTTATTTTGTTTCCTTTGCCTAGGCATGTTGCCACTTAATTACTTGACTTTTGGGCTTGTTGCCACAGTAGGACTCTTCCACCAGACAGGGGAACTTCTGTCCTGAACGTTGGGGTCTTCACAACTTCTGGTTCTGGCAAGTTGGATACCCACCCCATCCAGGCCCCAGATCACAATCCAGATCCAAACAGGTTAAAGCAAGAGCAATTAACCTCCAAGACTGATTGCTGTATCTCCCTACAGTTCGAAGGTCAGCAGCTGATGTTGCCACTGGATCTGCAAAGTGGCGAGTGTGCCTTGTCTCTTCAACAGCTTCTAGCCCCCAGGGGATGCAGCCGTTGTGTTCCTCAAATACTGGCTCTAAAGTCCATAGGGCACTAACCTCTTATTTTTTCCTAGGCATGTCTGTGTTGATACTTCTGGAATCGCCACAGCTGCTTTTGTTCTGGGGTCCCTCCAGCCAGATGCTGGCCTTGGCCACCCTGGGGCTAAAACTGTGGCTCACATGGACCTGGGCTCAGCTCTCCACACGCTGGGCTGTCAGCCCCCGGAGCGTTGCGCTGGCCCTACCTGCAGGGCTGCTGGGCTGTCCTCAGTGGGAGCTTAGCTCCTCTGTGTCATTCTTTGCGTGCTGGGGTTCCAGAAATTGTTCAGAGTCCCCTTCTATATAGTTTGGAAGTGGAGTGGGGCAGAGCACCTTGGAAGTGCTCTTTCTACTCTGCCATCTTGGCTCTGCCCTCCCCGAGATCCATTTTTTATAAGGCGCCTGACCAAGTCTCATATATTGTTAGTATTAGAGCCAAGAGTGAATGGTTGCTAGGCAGAATACTGACACGGGGAGAAGTAGGCAATATAATGCTCTGAGGTTAGGGAGATTTGAGACTAGGGAGAAATGTGATTTTGGAACTGAATGTGATTTTATAAATTAGCGTTCAAACACAGGCACCCAAGCACCCCATCACCCACATCACCCACCCAATAATGGGCTCTCAATAATCTTGATAATCTCCCTGACTACCTATTCTTGCTCTTGTAAAATATTTGATGACTTCAGACACATGTGACTCTGCAGGCAATCCATAATTATTTGCAAAAGACTGTGGGATTGCTTTGACCGGCCTTTATTAACTTGGATTACAAATTCTACCTCTGTGTTGAAGCTGAAAGGGAGAAAAGGATTTAGTATTTAGTCAGAAAGCAATCTGTTAGAAGTAAAAACATTGATAGCATGAGTGTAAATAAATAAACACAAAAAGGAGATAGCTCATGCTTTCTCCAAATGAGATAATCATGAAAAAATTGATTTTTGGATTTTCCTTCTTTTTGTATGAGTGTCTCAAGAAGGTCTGGGAGAAAAACCCAACAAATTTAGGAAAGAAAAAATTAGCATTTACTAAACACTTGCTAAATGGTACGTACTTTAAAATATTTTATCATTTGCTTTTTATAGCAACACTAGGAAAAATTATTTTGTTATACTGATTTTGCACATGAGGAATCTGAGGCAAAGGTAAAATGACTTAGACTTACCCAGCTAGTAAGTGTCTAAGGCAAGATTTGAATTCGAGTCCTCTGACTCCATGTTCAGCTCTTTATGTATATAAAATTATATATAATTTCTAAGTATAATTATACATATAATTTATATATCCAACTATTATATATATATACATATATTATATAATTATACATATACATGTTTGTTCCTCTAACAAAATATAAGATCTTTTGGAATAAGAACTATTTCATTTTTCTCTTTGTACACACTGTTCATGGCACATTGCAATGCTAGTTGATTGATTGACATGTAATAAAATGTACTAGTTAAAGGGAGGACATTATATAGAAAGTTTTTATGTGCATATATATATATACACATATATGGTTTATTGATAGCAATTTTGATATTAAAAAAACATATCATGGTTAAGAAGATTGTATTTAGAGTCAGAAGACATGACCTCCATATGGCTTATTATTTTTCCTTCTTCTAGGCATTATTAAGGAGGCTTATCTCTTCAAAGATAAAATATGGGAGGGAGGTAAATTAAATTGTATTAAACCTGGAGTAATTCCTTTTCAATCTTTAATATTCTGGGATCCTATGGCTTCCAAACAAAATCACAAATGTACTTGATGAGATAGAGTTTCATTGCTTAAAAAGTCAGTAACTCCAAGGAAAAAATGCAGTGTAATAGTTTTACTGTTATCAGACTTCAAAAGGATACAAGAGGAGAGAAAATTGCTACTTTGACAACCATTTTCAATCAGGTTGACTACAAATCAATAGCTATGAATGCCCAGTGTTTCACATATAATATAAGAAAGATTGAGAAGAATGTCTTGATGAAGATTTTCAATTTGTGCCTCTCTTTTCTTGGAATGATTTTAGTGCAATATAGATATTTATTATAAAATGTGCTGCAGAGTTATAATTTCCTATTGTAGAAACCACATTGATGAAATTATTTGAAATCTACTATTACAATTGGAGATACATACACACATACATATTTTCCCTCAGTTTTTTTTAATAGCTCTTGAATCGATTTTTCCACCTGGTTCTTTCTAATTATTTCTTCTCAGGAACAACAAGCCCATGTTTTTCAACATCTCCTCTTTATACTACAATTCAAAAAGTTTTTTTTTTTCATTTATGGTAGCTGTAACATTCACAACTACAGACTTATCAGAAGAATAATTTCCATAGGTTAGTAGTTATATGCTTTGTGGGGTCATTTCTAGTTGGGGGATTAAATTTGAGCAGAAAAGAAAAAGTGTTCTCTCCCACAGGAACTATGGTCATGAGAAAGAGATTCATTGAATCATGGAATTTAGACATGGAAGAAATTTTAAAAGTGTCACAGGATGCTTAATCTAGAACTCAGAAGGGGATTCTGTACATTGTCTTTAATCTACTAATTACCACATTATTCATTACCTGACATCTTACAGAGTGAAAACCTTAGTATGCACCAGTCCACAACCTTATTAGTCAGACTAAGACGTGAACAGTGGCCTTTATGGCTACACTGGTACAATCACTATGGGGGCGAAATAAGGACTTCACATAGCCACTATTAAAGTTGTAAACACCAACACCATTAGAGTTTTGGGACATAGTGTCAGATGAGTCTCAGTGCCTAGAGTCAACTTACACCTTGCTTCCTAATCTAGTATTGATTCCGTCTTCATTCACTGATGCCCTCTTGTGATTTTCTATTTTTCCTCTTGGTCTTTTGGTAATTTTTTTTCTAAAAACAAAACAAAACAAAAAACAACAACAACAACAACAACAACAAAAAGTCTATGAACTTTTTAGTCCCTCAATGCAAAGTCTGCCAATAAGATGTAGGAGCAAAGTAAAAAGAACAAATATAAAACAAAACCAAAAAAAAAACCCTTGAGATTTAAGAGCTGTTCTTGTCTGACAAGAGCTATCATAGTCCCTGTATGAATCAAAACTTTTATGATCTTGATAGGACCAGGGCTTCCCCCATTTGCCTTTTCAGATTGTATCTTTTGGTAATGCTTCTGCCAGTCTCATGTAGTTGCCATCTTTACCACTGGAAGGATTTTTAACAGCCAGATGGGAGCATTCACCTATTATTCTCATTCTTTTCTCATTCATTTTATTGCCTTTGCACACACTGTTCCTCATACTTATAAAGTCCTACATTTTTGATATCTTCACTGTCATAGCTAATGACATTTTTTTACTCCATTTCTTTCTTGACTTCTCTGTATCATTTGACACAGTTGATAGATCACCTTTTTCCTCCTGGATAAACTTTCTTTCTTTTCTAGGTGTTCTTAACTCATCTCTCTCTTAGTTTTCTTATCTGTCTTATATGTCCTCAGTCTTCTTTGCTGAATCTTCTCTATGTTTTGCCTAATAACTTGGTTTTTCACAAATCTCTGCCCTGGGCCATTTCATATTTCTGCGATATCCTTAGTTATCATCTCAGCTACTTTGAGTTTAAATATGTTTTCTCTGTAGATGATTCATAAATCTATTTGTATAGCATTAATCATGCTCCCAGGCACCAACCTCGCATTATCATTGTATTTCCCCCAAACTATACACTTTGGCATATTTTCCCATTCTTCTAGGCTGACACTATACTTCCACTCTACCAGGTTGCCAAACTCATTGTTATTCTCTATTTCTCATTCTTTCTTACCTCACCTACAAAAATTGCTAAATGGCGTTTCAACCCATATATGGGTTTCTTGCAAACCCCATTCTCTCAAAGGAAATAATAACTATATTCATTCAGTACATGTCACCTCAAACTTGGACTGGTGGCCCAGTCCAATTCATCTTCCACAGAGTTTTTAAAGTAATTTTCCTAAACTGTAATTTTGGCCCTTTTATTATCTTATTCAATAATTCCCAGCACACCCTCCATTGCATAAGTCCAGGATCAAATATAAATATCTTTGGTACTTAAACATCTTCACCACCTCTCTCTTTCCTATCTTTTTAGAATTCTTGTTATTTTCCTCTAATCATTCTGTGATCCACTTGTACTGACAGATGAGTGGTTCTTCAATGCCTAATACTCCACCTATCTTTATGTCTTTGAATGGCTTCCTCTTATACCGATAGTGATATTCTGTATAATCTCTCCTTCTAAGAATCTCTGACTTGCCTCAAGATTCAGTTCAAATATCACCTCCTTCACAAGAATTTTCCTGATAAATCATAGATATTAATACATTCATCTCCGGCAGAGCCAAGATGGCAGAGTAGAAAGAGCACTTCCACAGCCCTCCAGCCCACACCATTTCAAAATTATATAAAAGAGAGACTCTGAACAACCTCTGGAGCTCCAGCACCCACAGATTGACACACAGAAGCTAATTTCCCACTGAAAACAGCCTGGAAGCCCGGCAGGGCACAGCCAGCACAGTGCTATGGGCGCCAAGCAAAGGACTGTGTGAGTAGGAGGGACTTTTATCCCCAGAGCCGCCAGTCCAGCAGCTGGCTGGAGGGACCCCAGAACACCAGCAGCTGTGGTTTTTCCAGAATTACCAACACAATGTGAGAGGTTAGTGCCCTGTGGACTTTGGGACAAGTATTTGGGAGCCTGTCATCTTCTTCCCCTGGGGGCTAGAAGAAGCTGAGGAGATGCGACACAGCTACCATTTTGCAGTGTCACTTGCAGCTCCAGCTCCTGGCCTGCAGACTGTAGGGGGATCTGGCGATCAGTCTGGGGGTTAATCACTCTGAGTTTAACCTCCCTGGATTTGGATGAGAATCTGAGGTGGCAGTCTTGGGGTGTGTGTCCAGCTTGCCAGAGTGTGTGGGGGCTTCAAGGAGGTCACCCAACTAATACTTTTGGCAGTTGAGAAGACCCCAAAATTTGGGACAGAAGCTCCCTTGTCTGGTGGCAGAGTCCTACTGTGGCAACAAGCCTAAAAGTCAAGTAATTAAGTGGCAACATACCTAGGCAAAGGGAACAAAATAAACAGAAAAATTCAACATTAGACTCCTATTTTGAGGGCAAAGAGGATTGAAGCATGGAACAGGAGGAGGGCTGTGAGGTCGGGACTCCTGCAGTAAAAGTCCCAAATGAAAATACGAGCTGGTCACAGGCCATAGAGGACCTTAAGAAGGATTTTGAAAACCAAATAAGAGAAGTGGAGGAAGAATTGGGAAGAGAAATGAGAAGGATGCAGGAAAAGTATGCAATGAGAGTCAACAGCCTGACTGAGGAAAATAACACCTTAAAAATAGACTAACTCAAGTGACAAAAGAGGCTCAAAAAGGCAATGAGGCGAAGAATGCCTTAAAAAGCCAACTTTGCCAGTTGGAAAAAGAATCTCAAAAGCTCACTGAGGAGATTCATTCCTTCAGAATTAGACTGGAGCAAATGGAAGCTAGTGACTTTATGAGAAATCAAGATGCTGTTAAACAGATCCAAGCAATTGAAAGAATTGAAGGCAATGTGAAATATCTCATGAGAAAAACCACTGACCTGGAAAATAGATCCAGGAGAGACAATTTAAAAATTATTGGACTACCTGAAAGCCATGATCAAAGAAAGAACCTAGAAATCACCCTTCAAGAAAATTTTCAAGGGAAATTGTCCTCATGTTTTAAACCCAGAGGGCAAAATGGAGGTTGAAAGAATACAGATATCACCTCCTGAAAAATATCCCAAAAAGAAAACTCCTAGGAATATTATATCCAGTTTCCAGAATTCCCAGATCAAGGAGAAAATACTACAAGCAGCCAGGAAGAAACAATTTCAATATTGTGGAAACACAATCAGAATAGCACAGGACCTGGCAGCTTCTAGATTGTGGGATCAAAGGGCATGGAATATGACGTTCTGCAGAGCAAGGGACCTGGGATTAAATCCAAGAATCAACTACCCAGCAAAACTGAGTATCTTTTTTTTCAGGGGAACATATGGTCATTCAGTGGAATACAGGACTTGCAAGGATTCTTGAGGAAAAAACCAGAGTTGAATAGAAAATTTGACATTCAGACACAAGATGCAAGAGATACTTGAGAAGGTAAACAGGGAAAAGAAATGAAAAGGAATTTATCAAAGTTGAACTATTTGCATTCCTAAATGGAAAAAACAATAACAATGACTGATGAAACCTTTCTCGGTATAAAAATAATTGAAGAAGTGTATATGGGCATATGAATACATATGTGAATGTGTGTATATATGTTTACAGGTATACATGGATTGAGGGCACTGATAAAATTTGGTGGGAAGGGATGATACTTGAAGGGTGAAGTTAAGAGGTGAGAGAGAAATGTGGCAAGAGGAGATGGGGAGAGACAGGGGTGGGGCAAACTATCTCATGTAGAAGAGGCAAGGGGAAGTGGGTGCAGGGGAGGGCAAGAACAGGAAGGCAAAAAGGCAAAAGCATATTCTTATTGAATTTGGCTCAATGAGAGAATGACATACATACTAAATGGGATATCTCATGCTGCAGAACGGTATGGGGCGTGGGATAAGAGGAGGGAGAGGATGATGGGGAAGGAATGCTGGGGGGAGGGGAGGTTGGAGGCAACCACTTTTGAAGAGTGATAGGATCAAAGTAAAGAATGGACCAGGTGGGGCTAGGATGGGTGGAAGGGAAATATAGTCAGTCTTTTACAATATACCTACTATGGTAATGTTTTGCATAGCTATACATGTACAACACATACTGAATTGCTTATCTTCCCAGCAGGAGAGGGTGACAAGGGACAAAGGGAATGGATCTGGTATTTGAACTTTTCAAATTAAATGTTTCAAATATACATGAATACTATTATTAATACTATTTTGCATGTAACTGGGATTTAAGATGTAAAGTCCTTGGGGCACAGAGATTCACCTTGCCCTAATGGAAAAGTTGAAGGAGATATGGCAGAAGATATGGGAGAGAGAGCAGATTGGATGAGGGGATATCCTGTGGGACTGCTATTCTGGGGTGGTGGTTAGGGGAAAAACGGGGAAAAATTGTAAGTCAAAATCTAGTGGAAATGAATGATGTAAACCAGAAGTTAATAAAGCATTTGGGAAAGAAATACCTTCCCCTCTAATTACCTTTCATGTACCTTACATATTTGCATTGACTATTTATCTAAATATTGTCTCCCCTGTTAGATTGTGAGATCCTTGAGGCCTTCTTTATATCTTCAGTGCTTAAAATATAGCCTAGTATATGATTAGCATTTAATAAATATATGTTAGATTGATGACTTGCTTCCATATTAGATTTTAAGCTTTTCAGAATTATGAAGTATTTATTTTCATATTTTATTTCCCAGTAGATATTAAATACATATTTGCTTATTTTTTCATGAGATGTCCTTTGGAGGTAGGGAAGTCATGCACAAAATTATGCATAAACCTAGCTGGACCATGACAAAGAAAGAGACCTACTACTACTAATGCGAATATTCCATTCAACCCCAAGACCATTCCTTAGGATGTTCAACATAATCACTTCTATTCATAAGCAAACAACCTAATGACCTATAATTTTTGTTTTTATGAAGCCAATGAAATTGAAGTTTATCTAGACTTTTGGTTTTCTTCTTCCTCTTCTTTATTACCTTTCTCTTCTTTCTATATTATTTATTATCCTTTGCCTTGGTACATTTCCCGTAATATTTTCTTTTAAAATTTATTTATTTTCTTTCTTCTCCCTTACTTTGAAGTTTTTCTTCTCCCCTCTTTTTTCTTTACTTTTAACTTTATTTTTATTTTATTCTTGTCTTATAACATTCCCTTTCTTTCTCTTATTCTGTCTATCCTACTTGAAAGTAGACTTAAAAGCAGTACCAACTTCCTTCACCTACTGCCATTAAGCACCCATTCCTTGCTCCCAATTATTTCTCTGACAAGAAGTAGTCCCTCTTACCTGAATTCATAGTGGTTCATGTAAGATTTTATTTAGAAAGAAAGATACTTAAGGACAAATTAAACTATAAAGAAAATCCTACCCTAATTAATAGTGAATTACACAAAGTATTTTCAATCCTATGTACAAATTGACCAGATTTACATAGGAAGTCTATCTTTCCTCTAATTCAAATGAATGGTTCCCTTGGTGCTCTAATTTGTCATTGGATGCAACTGAAATAAAATTCTCTGTAATCTCCAGCTGATAAGACTACTCACAGAGGGATTGAAATCCTGTTAAAGAAGTCCTCAAAACAGTGGCGACAACAACCAGTCAACCATATATTACAAACAATGCCATGATGGACAAGTGAAGCTGTGTGAAGTAGCTAATAACTAAGCAAGCAATAAGAAGACTGAAGTATTGAATAAATTCTAGTGACAGCTAATCATTACATTAAAGACTTTCTGTCAGTTAATTTCTTCAAATGACTAATAGCTCCCTTCTGTTTCACTGAATTATTGCTGAACGTTAATAGAAAACATACTTACCACCTTAGTTTAAGATTTGCCCAGTGTCAATACTGGAAATCAATAAAATGACCAGATATAAAAATGTATGTGGGTAAACACTTGGTACAACTATTTTATATGAGGATTTTCCTTCTGTTAGGAATTAATTTTGAGGGGAAAAATGTCACTCTAGATAGATTCCTCTGAATTGAAAATACCCCTAAAATTTTCTAGCTAAAAGTTCAAATATACACAGGATTTCTTGCAGTAGCACTACCATCTCATTTTTCATAGATTTACTGTGTTTAAACATGATTAAACTAAATGTTTATTGTCTGACCAAATGTTAGCATGACAGGGTCTGAATTTTATCTCCTAAAGTGCAGAGTAAAACAAAACATGATTTTTGAACCTGTACAAAAGCAAGATGAAACTTACCTGTTTCCTTTGGTTTCACTAAAACATTATTCAGAACTACTTTACTTCCCCTCTCATTTTCCTATACATCTGCCATTCATTAAAATGACTCTACAGCTTCACTCTAACACATATTTGTTACAAAAGAACCAGATAGCATTGTTCTTTCAGTTTTGCCTTTGTTAGGGTGTGCATGAGTGAAAAACAAACTTGGAACACTTTTCTTCCAATCAAAATTTCAGTTTCTTTTTTTTTTTTTTAAAGCAATTGGGGTTAAGTAACTTGCTCAAGGTTACATGGCTTGTCATGATTTAAATGTGGGTGCTCATTTTCTGAGGCTGGTTTTGATCTCGGGTCATCCCAACTCTGAGGCCTGTGCTCTTACTCACTGCACCACCTAGCCGATCCTAAATTTCAGTTTTTTGATATTAAAAATTCTATTATTTGACTGAGATACCTGTATTCCAGAATGTCAGGCTAGTCCTGCCCAGGGAAAGGAAGTAGAAAACTTTGAAACCAAAAAGCTGGGGAGGAGCCAAAATGGCGGAGTAGAAACAGCACTTCCAATGTGCTCTGCCCCACACAAATTTCAAACAATGTGAAAGGGAGCTCCGAACAACTTCTGGAGCCACAGCACCCACAGAACGGCACAGAGAAGCTAACCTCCTGCTGAGGACAGCCCAGCAGCCCTGCAGGAAGCGGTCAGTGCAGCGCTCTGAGAGCAGGCAGTATAGCGTTCTGAGAGCAGGCAGCACAGCACGCTGGGAACCAACAGCGCAGCCCACAGAGTTGAGCCCAGGTCCGCGGTTTTAGCCCCAGGGCGGCTGGGCCTTCAGCCAGCTGGTGGAACCCCAGAACACCAGCAATTGTGGCGATTCCAGAATTATCAGCACAGATATGCCTAGGACAAAGTGAGAGGTTAGTGCCCTATGGACTTTGGGACCAGTATTTGGGGAACACATGGCTTCCTCCCCTGGGGGCAAAAAGCTGCTGAAGAAACAGCTACACAGAAGCCATTTTGCAGCTTCAGTAGTGGCTCTAGCTCCTGGTCTGCAAACTGTAGGAAGATCCAGCAATCAGTCTGGGGGTTAATCGCTTTTGCTTTAAACTGCCTGGATCTGGACTGTGGTCTGGGGGGGGAAGTTTGGGGTGGGTATCCAACTTGCCAGAGTGGGTGGAGGCTTTACAGAGGCCACCCAACTGGCGGAATTTGTGAAGACCCCACGTTTGGGCGGAAGCTCCCCTGTCTGGTGGCAGAGTCCTACTGTGGCAACAAGCCCAAAAATCAAGTAATTAAGTGGCAATATGCCTAGGCAAATGAAACAAAATAAACAGAAAAGTTCAACATTGGACTCCTATTTTAGGGGCAAAGAGGCTCAAAGCATGGAGGAGGACTGTGAGGTCAGAACTCCTGCACCAAAAGCCCCAAATGAAAATACAAGCTGGCTAGAGGCCATAGAGGACCTTAAGAAGCACATAAGAGAAGTGGGGGGAAATTTGGGATGAGAAATGACAAAGATGCAAGAAAAGTATGAAATGACAGTCAACAGCCTGACTGAGGAAAATAAACTGGGGCGGCTAGGTGGCGCAGTGAATAGAGCGCCGGCCCTGGAATCAGAAGGACCTGAGTTCGGAGCCAGCCTCTGACACTTAATCCATACAAACAAAAAAACCTAGCTGTGTAACCTTGGGCAAGTTACTTAACCCCAATTGCCCTAAAGGGGCGGCTAGGTGGCACAGTGAGTAAGAGCACGGGCCTCAGAGTTTGGATGACCCGAGATCAGATCCGGCCTCAGAAAATGAGCACCCACACATAAATAATGACTAGCCATGTAACCTTGAGCAAGTTACTTAACCCCAATTGCTTTAAAAAAAAAAAAAGTCAAATTTGCCAGATGGAAAAAGAATCTCGAAAGCTCACTGAGGAGATTCATTCCTTTAGCGTTAGACTGGAGCAAATGGAAGCTAGTGACTTTATGAGAAATCAAGATACTATTAAACAGATCCAAACAAATGAAAGAATAGAAGGCAATGTGAAATATCTCATGGGAAAAACCACTGACCTGGAAAATAGATCCAGGAGAGACAATTTAAAAATTATTGGACCACCTGAAAGCCATGATCAAAGAAAGAACCTAGAAATCACCCTTCAAGAAATTCTCAAGGAAAATTGCCCTGATGTTTTAGATCCAGAGGGCAAAATAAAGGTTGAAAGAATCCACTGATCACCTCCTGAAAAAGATCCCCAAAAGAAAACTCCCAGGAATATTATAGCCAGGTTTCAGAATCCCCAGATCAAGGAGAAAATACTACAAGCAGCCAGGAAGAAACAATTTCAATATTGTGGAAACACAATCAGAATGGCACAGGACCTGGCAGCTTCTACATTGAGGGATAGAAGGGCATGGAATATGATATTCCAGAGGGCAAAAGAGCTGGGAATGAACCAAAGGGTCACCTACCCAGCAAAACTGAGTATCTTGTTTCAGGGGAAAATATGGTCATTCAGTGGAACAGAGGACTTTCAAGCATTCTTGATGAAAAAACCAGAGTTGAATAGAAAATTTGACATTCAGACACAAGAAGCAAGAAATACTTGAGAAGGTAATCAAGGAAAAGAAATCAAAAGGAAATTATCAAAGTTGGACTATTTACAGTCCTACATGGAAAAACAATAACTGTGTTTGATGAAACCTTTCTCATTATGAAAATAATTGAAGAAGGGTACATGGCATATGTTCACAGGTATACATGGATAGAGGGCACAGGTTGAATTTGATGGGAAGTGATGATTATTATTTTTTTTTTTGGAGGGCAATTGGGGTTGGGTGACTTGCCCAGGTTCACGAGGCTGGGTTTTTGTTTTTGTGTTGGGTGTCTGGGGCCGGATCCAAGCTCAGGTCCTTCTGGCTCCGGGGCTGGCTCTCTCCTCGCTCCGCCACCTAGCCGCCCCAAGGAAGGGATGATTCTTAAGGGGTGAAGTCAAGAGGTGAGAGAGGAAAGTGCCAAGAGGAGATGGAGAGAGACAGGGTAGGGCAAACTATCTCATGTAGAAGAGGCAAGGGGAAGTAGTTGCAGAGGTGGGGAAGAACAGGAAGGCAAAAAGGCAAAAGCATATTCTCATTGAAGTTGGCTCAAGGAGAGAATCACATACATACTAAATGGAATATCTTACCCTCACTCTCCTGAGTAGGGGAAAGGGGGATGGGAGGGGGGATGATGTAGGGGAGGGCATTCTGGGGAGAGGGGAGGTTAGAAGTACCCACTGTCAAAGAGGGACAGGATCAAAGTAGGGAATGGACCAGGTGGGAGGTGAGACAGGTGGGAGGGAAATGTAAGCAGTCTTTTATAATATATCTACTATGGTAATGTTTTGCATAGATATACATGTACAACACATACTGAATTGCTTATCTTCCTGGAGGGAATGGGTGACAAGTGAAAAAGGGAATGGATCTGAAATTCGAGGTTTTAAAATTAAATGTTTCATATATATATATATATATATATATATATATATATATATACTATTATTAATACCATTTTACATGTAATTGAGAGATATGATGTTCAGGCATTGGGGCACAGAGACTCACCTTGCCCTAGTGGTAAAGTTGAAGTGGGTATGGGAGATGATATGGGAGAGAGAACATTGGATGAGGGAATATTTTGTGGGACTGCTCTTTTGGGTTAGTGGGTAGGTGACAAAATGGGGAAATATTGTAACTCAAAATCGGGTGGAAATGAATGATGTAAACGAGACATTAATAAAGCATTTGTTAAAAAAAATAAAACCAAAATGCTTCCTAAAGAAACATGAAGTCTAAAGAGGAATAAAATTGTGCCATCCCCGCTCCCTAGTTCCCTAATCCATGCCCTCAGAAACACATATGTCTAGCTTCTGGAAAGCAAAAAGCCTTTAATGAAGCTTTTAAATGTGTCTCTGTAAGAAATTTATCAGAATTTGTGTTAATTTAGGTTTTACAGATACTATGTGTACTGTTTCTTTACTGATAGTTTTAAACAGATCATTTCAGTCTGTTTACTGATGTGACATAGAAAATGTATCCTGAAAATTACTCTCAATCTAGTTTATCCCACCTATGAGAGGGTTTACTGGTGAATTTGTCCCCTGTTATAGACAAGTGATTATGTCTATTTTCCAACTATAATTTCCTCTCCCTCCTGCAAGGGAGAGAAAAAGGACTGGGAAAATTCCTCATCAAAATTGAAGTTGTTAGAGACAATAAAATTTTTCTAAGGAAAATGGGATGCTGTAAACTTTTCATGGGGATAAATGGGATCTGAGGTAAAGAAAGGGAACTTGACCCTTATTAGGATGCTGGAAAGTAGATGAGGAAGACAGAAAAGAAAGTGATAGCTATACTATTAGAATTTTAAAACATATTTGAGCTACCTACAGAGGAAGAAGGTGCTGGGTATTTTGAGGGGGGAAAAGCTGTCCAACCTCCCCAAAACTGCATTATAGAGCCACAGAATCTATCAGGCTAAAGAGGTCAGAGGAAGAAAAGAATAGTTATTGATTCTCTTTCTCATACTACTGAGTCAGCTATTTATTCAATGACAAATAAAGAACTTGGTCATCTTGTAGAAGAATGCATCAAAGAAAAAGAAAACCTCTCAATATATCAATATACAAAAAGTATAATGACTTTCCACTTATGGTTATTCACATGGACACAAATAATACTTCCAGAAATAAGCTAGCAAATATTAACAATGATTATTACATCCTGGTCAAGAAACAGAAAACCATGAGGGAACACATTGTGTTTTTCTCATTGTTGTTCATTTAAATCAGGGAATGAAGAAAGGAAAGAATATGGAATAAAACAGAAATATGATTGGGGGTTTATATATAAGTTTCTGAGTATATAGTGTGTTCTTAATGGAAGTTAAGGATGAATGAGCTGTATTCTTAACGTTTGATGTCAGTTACCTGAAGTAAAAGCACAATCTTTCCAAAAAACCCTAGTCATCCCTGTCATACTGTTATAAAATACAGTATAGATACCTTTTTAGAGACAGAATACACACACACATACACACAACCCTATAGATAGGTATGTCTGTGTATTTGTATGAATGAGCACAGTATTCTACTCTTTTTATACATCAAACAAGTGAGAAAAAGCCAGCAGACAGTTTTCTTTTTTTTTTTTTTGTTATTTTTTTTCCTAGTGATACAAATTCTAGCAGTACAAATCTTGGTTTAAAATGATTGAGGCTTATACCACTGTATTGACTTTGTATTTAAAAAGGGAGAAACTAATATTAGTGACACTGAAGATGTCAGAATATTTGCTACCTGGCTATAATGTCAATAAGGGAAGAGAAATTTTAATAAGATAAATAAAAATAAACCATAGGTTTGGAAATCTGAATATTTTCTTGAAAAGATAATATTGTTACTGACAGTAATGATTTTTTTTTATTTTAAATGATTTTTATGCATAGTAAAGGTAATTAGTTTTGGAAGTATTTTTGTTTCCTTAACCTGCAGTTGGCAGACATAGGTATAATACTCACATTTAGGAACACCATCCACCATATTATGTGGCTTTAAGGACTCCTACACACAGTGAGTTGAAGGTAGAACATTTTCTAAACAGTGTTGCATCATATGGAGAAGGAAATGGAGAACAAGGCTAATAAAACTTAAAATAATAATAGAATATCCTTTAAAGCCATGCCCAAAGAGTTTTCCAGAGGACTACTGCTGTGAACAGCTTTCAAGGTTCTCATTACATAGTATAGCAAACTCTCTGTTTATTAAATAATAAATCAGAGCAAAATATTCACAGAATATCAAAGTACAGCATTCACCACATCACAACTCAACAATTTTTTACCAAAATGGCCACATAGTTTTCATGAAAGTGGTCACATAGTTTTCAACAAAGTACGTTCATTTAGTCAATCACAAAATCTTTAATTCCATCATAAAGCACAAAAGTCAAAGTTCTCCACCCCTAGGTCACAGTAAATCATAATTTTCTCAGTCAATACATAATATACAAGTAAAGTCTTCTTTCAGCTTGACTTGAGGCAGGCTCTCAGCTACCATGGTGTCTCTTCCATGGTCCCAGATCCAACTGTCACCTGGGTTCAAAGGTAGGCAGCTCCTTGTTCAGCTCCTTGCCCAGTTATTTGTACAGTTCCCATTCCAAATTGAAGCTCACAGTGTCCAATCTACCTCAAGTCCTTCACAGTTCCTGTTTCTGGGAAGACAAGACTTGACAAAGCCACAATTATATTCATGCACATTGACGTCACTATTATCAATTCACTATCTGACTGTGAAATCAACTCAGACCCACCAACAAGATATGAGAACTCAACACAAATGATCAATGTACTCATCAACACAGACCCACAAACAAGGTCCAAGAGGTCAGCACATACCATCAATAAAGTCCCAGGACCTCCAAAACTCTCCTCCAGGACTTCTGCAAACATACAAACAGAAAATCCTCTTTCAGAGATTCCCGTAATGCCCCAGGGTTTCTGTACAAAGTATCACAAACCAACATCAAGAGAGACAAAACAGACAAACCAAGTACCAGGCTACCACAAGTTTTCTACTTTTTGACTTTGCCACTACAAGAGTCCCCTTCTCAATTCTGCTGTCCCTAGCCTGGAAATTCTCCTTATATATGGTCATTAGCTCCTCCCCTTCCTGTTGCAGGAGTTCATGGGTTCTAGGGTTCACAAGTTGTGGGGTTCACATATTCTATTTCTTTTTTTTTGTTTGTTTTTGTTTTGGAGGGCTATTGGGGTTAAGTAACTTGCCCAAGGTCACATGGCTAGGTTTTTATTTGTGTGTGCGTTAAGTGTCTGAGGTCGGATCCAAACTCAGGTCCTTCTGACTCCAGGGCCAACTCTCTACTCACTGCGCCACCTAGCCACCCCTATTTCTTAAGAGACTTAACACAAGGTTCAAAAGAAACTTGAACTGAAACAAGGTGTTAATTCAATAGCTGAAACAAGGTGTGAACTACTTCTGTGCTTGCCATTACATATCCCAATTAAAATCTTAATAACAATTAGAGACTTGAAACTGTAGTGAGAGTGATGTATAAGAGTTGGAATTTAGGGCAGAGCTGAGATAGCAGAGTAAAAACAGGAACTCACCTGAGATCTTCCCCAAACCCCTTCAAATAGGTATAAAAAATAACATGCAACACATTCTAGAATGGCAGAATCTACATAAAGACAGAGTGAGTCAGATTTCAGTTAAAGACAACCTAGAATATCAATAGGAAGGGTTTGTCTGCACCAGCCCAGACCCAGACCCAGCACAGCCAGAGTAGAATCATTGGCAGCACTGGCAGTAGGGGGTGGTTTAGACTTCTTGGCCCACAAATGCCAGAGTCAGCAGAAGGGGCTCATCAGAACTTGGTGAGGGAGAAACACAGTTCTGCTGCAGGGTATGTGGCAGTGGCAGCAATTGCACCTAGATAGAATGTTTGAAAGTTACCTATTTCAATTTCTGGGAGCTAAGCTGGTGGAGTAAGTGGTAAATTGCTCTCACCATTCCTTATAGACAAAGAAAAAAAACCCAGAGAATATTTCCCTAGGAGAAATTATGGAATGCTGATGCCAGCAGAAAGATGGGTTACAGTAGTCTTTTAGCTTGGGAAGTTAGGGGATTAACAGGAAAAGTCCCTCTTGTTGTGGCTGAAAGAGAGCAGTGTAGGACAGGAGGTGTCCCAGCAAGCCAGAGGCAATCCCCACCTCAGTAAACTAGCAGGAGATGCTGAGGCCTAGGGTAGTAGAGCAGGCAATAACCAATAGCAGGCACATACCACCTACCACATCCAACTCCAACTCAGCACCAGGGAAAATACCAGAACATTACAACCTCTAGCTGCCAGCACTTGAGGCTCCAGCACATAAAAACAGTAACCAGGCCACTGCCCCCCCGCCCCCCAGCACAAGAAGCCTGAGACAGTATTCCCTGGGCCCTAGAAGAAGAGATCAAGTTATAAAGCCAGAAAAAAGGCAAACAATATAAGCAAAAAGCAATAAAGAAAAATAATTACCATAGATTCTTTTTTTTTTAAACAAATGCTTTATTAACTCCTGTATTACATCATTCATTTACGCCAGATTTTGAGTTACAATCATTTTCCCCCCATTATTCCCCTACCCAACCTCCCAGAACAGTAATCCCACAAGATATCGCTTCCTCCAATCTGCTCTCTCCTATACCTTCTCCCATACCCCCATCGACTTTTCCATTAGAGGAAGGTGAATCTTTGTGTCCCAATGCCTGCACATCTTATCTCCCTATTACAAGCAAAAGAGTATTAATAATAGTATTTATATATATTTGAGACATTTAATGTTACGACCTCGAATTTCAGATCCATTTCCTTCCTCCCTTGTCACCCATTCCTTCTTGGGAGATAAGTAATTCAGTATATGTTGTACATGTCTAGCTATGCAAAACATTATCATAGTAGATATATTGTACAAGGCTGCTTCTAATTCCCTCCCACTCATCCCACCCCCCACCTGGTCCATTCCCTACATGATCCTGTCCCTCTTTTATACTGGGTACTTCCAACCTCCCCTCACCCCAAGGATGCCCTCCCATCCATCATCCCTCCTCCCATCCCCCTTCCCCCTATCCTGCTGCAGGTTGAGATATCCCATTTAGTTTGTATGTCATTTTCTCCCTGAACCAAATTCAATGTGAATGTGGTTTTGCCTTTTTAGCCTTCCTTATTCTCCCCCTCTTTTGCAACCACTTCCCCTACATGAGATAGTTTACCCTACCCTGTCTCTCCCCATCTCCTCTTGCCACTTTCCTCTCTCACCTCATAATTTCATCCCTTGAGTATTCTCCCTTCCCAACAAATTCAACCTATGCCCTCTATCCATATATAACTGTAACCATATACACACACATTCACATATGTATTCATATGACCACACCCCTTCTTCCATTATTTTCATAGTGAGAAAGATATCATCAGTCACAGTTATTGCTTTTCCATATAGGAATGTAAATAGTTCAACTTTGATAAGTTCCTTTTGATTTCTTTTCCCTGATTACCTTCTCAGGAATCTCTTCCTTCTTGTGTCTGGATGTCAAATTTTCTATTCAATTCTGGTTTTTTCCTCAAGAATGCTTGAAAGTCCTCTATTCCACTGAATGACCATATTTTCCCCTGAAACAAAATACTCAGTTTTGCTGGGTAGGTGACCCTTGGGTTCATTCCCAGTTGTTTTGCCCTCTGGAATATCATATTCCATGCCCTTCGATCCCTCAGTGTAGAAGCTGCCAGGTCCTGGGCTATTCTGATTGTGTTTCCACAATATTGAAATTGTTTTTCCTGGCTGCTTGTAGTATTTTCTCCTTGATCTGGGGATTCTGGAACCTGGCTATAATATTTCTGGGAGTTTTCTTTTTGGGATCTTTTTCAGGAGGTGATCGGTGGATTTTTTCAACCTCTATTTTGCCCTCTGGATCTAAAACATCAGGGCAGTTTTCCTTGAGAATTTCTTGAAGGGTGATTTCTAGGTTCTTTCCTTGATCATGGCTTTCAGGTAGTCCAATAATTTTTAAATTGTCTCTCCTGGATCTATTTTCCAGGTCAGTGGTTTTTCCCATGAGATATTTCACATTGCCTTCTAATCTTTCATTTGTTTGGATCTGCTTAACAGCATCTTGATTTCTCATAAAGTCATTAGCTTCCATTTGCTCCAGTCTAACTCTGAAGGAATGAATCTCCTCAGTGAACTTTTGAGATTCTTTTCCATCTGGCAAATTCGACTTTTTAAGGCATTCTTCTCCTCATTGCCCTTTTGGGCCTCCTTTGCCATTTGAGTTAGTCTATTTTTTAAGGTGTTTTCCTCAATCAGGCTGTTGACCCTCATTTCATACTTTTCCTGCATCCTTCTCATTTCTCTTTCCAATTTTTCCTCCACTTCTCTTATTTGATTTTTAAAGTCCTTCTTAAGGTCCTCTATGGCCTACAACCCGCTCATGGTTTCCCCTGGGGCTTTTGGAGCAGGACTTCTGACCTCACAGTCCTTTTCCTGCTCTATGCCCCCAAAATAGGAGTCTAGGGTTGCATTTTTCTGTTTCCTTTGCCTTGGCATGTTGCCACTTAATTACTTGACTTTGGGCTTGTTGCCACACTATGGCTTTAAGGCCAGATAGAGGAATTTTCGTCCTGAACATGTGGGGGGCAACTTCCGTTTCTGGCAAGCTGTAAACCCACTCACGACTTCCACCCTAGATCACAATCCAGATCCAGGGAGGTTAAAGCAAGAGCGATTACCCCCCAAGACTGATCGCTGGATCTCCCTACAAATTTGCAGGCTGGGAGCGGGAGCTGCCTCTGAAAACTACAAAATGGCGTTTGTCCTCAGTGGCTTCTAGCCCCCAGGGGAGGGAGCCGACGCATTCCCTAATACCAGTCCCAAAGTCCATGGGACACTAACCTCTTACTTTGTCCTAGGCAAGTCTATGTTGATAATTCTGGAGTCGCCACAGCTCCTGGTGTTCTGGGGTTCCTCCAGCTGGCTGCTGGCCCTGCCACCCTGGGGCTAAAACCTCGGCTCACACGGACCTGGCCTCGGCTCGGCTCCTGCGCTCTGCGCGCTGCACGCTGCCAGGTCCCAGACCACTGTGCTGGTCCTTCCTGCAGGGCTGCTGGGCTGTCCTCAGCGGGAGTTTAGCTTCTCTGTGTCGTTCTGTGGGTGCTGGGGCTCCAGAAGTTGTTCAGAGTCCCCTTTTACATCGTTTGGGGGGAATCTGGGGGCAGAGTGGCCCATAGATTCTTATTATACTGACAGGGAATATCAAGACTCAAATTCAGGAGAGGATAATATTATCAATATGACCACATCCAAAATCTCAAAGTGGAAAATGAACTAGTCTCAAGCTCAAAAAGCCATCTTGGAAGACCTATAGAAAGATTTTAAAAGTCAAATAACAAAAGCAAAAGAAAAATTGAACGATTTATTAAAAATTACAAACTGACAAAATGGAAAAATACTACACTGAAGAAAAAAAATATTCCTTAAAAAGTAGAATTGGTCAAATGGAAAAGGAAATACAAAAGTTAACTGAAGAAAATAACTCATTAAAATTAGAAATGGGCAAGTGGAAGCTAATGATTCTATAAGACATCAAAGATCAGTCAAAAAAAAATTAAAAGAATGAAAAAATAGAACATAACATAAAATACCTAATTGGAAAAATAGCTGATCTGGAAAACAGATTTAGGAGAGAGAATTTAAGAATTATTGGTCTACCTGAAAACCATAAACCAAAATAGAGACTGAATAGGGTCTTTCAATTAAAACTGCTTTCATATCCTAGAAACTTAGGGTAAAATAATCATCAAAAGAAGCTACTGAGCAACTCCTGAAAGGGATACCAAATTGAAAATGCCAAAGAATTTTCTAGCCAAATTCCATAATTATCAGATCAAAGAGAGAATACTGCAAGTAGCCAGAAAGAAATAATTCAAATATTATGGAACCACAGTCAACGTTACACAGGATCTTGAAGCTTCTCCATTATAAGACTGCAGGGTTTAGATTATGATATTCCATAAGGGAAAAGAGCTTGGCTTATAACCAAGGATCAACTACCCAGCAAAATTGAGCATAAACTTTCAGGGGAGGAGATGGGCTTTCAATTAAAGAGGGGATTTCCAGTGTTTCCTGATGGAAGGACCAGAACTCAATGGCAACTTTGATCTTTGAATACAAGACTCAAGAAAGGCAAAAAAAGGAACAAACAAACAAACAAAAAAAACATTTTATGCAATAAGACTTAACGGTTTATATCCTTACATGGGAAGATGATACTTGTAACTCTTTATAACTGTATCTTTACTATGATGTCTAAGAATGATATACATAGACAGAGGGGTTGGGTTGAAATCAACTTTGTTGTGATGATAAAAAGAAAACACTACTTAAGTGGTAAAAAGGGATTGTAATATGAGAAGAGGAACATGGGAGACAGAAAAGAGTAAATTACATCACATGAAGAGACACAGGGACGTATTACAGAAGAGGGAAAGAAGGAATGGGGATGAGCATTGTTTGAATTTTATTGTTATCAGATTTGGCTCAAGGAGGGAATAACATACTCAGATATAGAGATCTACCTTGTCCTATAGGAGGTTGGAGTGAAAAGGGGAAAGAAAATGGAGTGAGTGGATAGAAGGGAGGAAAGAAGTAGTAAGGGAAAAGCGAAAGAAAAAGAAAAGAGGCTGATAGAAGAGAGGAATGATTGATAGAGGCAGTGGTCAAAAACAAAACTCTATTGAAGAAGGAAAGATAAATGAGAAAGAAAAGAATAAACAGGATGGGGGAAGTAGGATGGAGAACAAAATACAGACAGTGTTCAAAAATGTGAATGTGAATGGGATGAAATCACTCATAAAAGAGAGTTGGATAGCAGAATGGATTAAAAATCACAATCCTACAATATATTGTTTAGAAGAAACACATTTGAAACAGTGATACCCACAGAATAAATATAAAAGCCTGGAGTAGAATATAGTAGGCTTCAGCTAAAGTTAAAAAAAAAAAAACAGGTAGCAATCCCAATCACAGACACAGCAAAAGCAAAAAGAGATTTAATTAAAAGAGATAAGGAAGGAAACTACATCCTGCTAAAAGGGACAATAGACAATGAAGCAATGTCATTAGTAAACTTATATGTACGAAGTGGTATAGTATCCAGATTCTTAGAGGAGAAATTAAGGGAGTTATGGGAAGGGACAGACAACAAAACTATAACAGTAAGGGTGCTCAACTTCCCTTCTTCATAAATCTAATCACAAAATAAAGAGGTCAAGAAGCTGAATAGAATTTAGAAAAGTTAGAGATGGTAGACGACTGGAGATAATAGAATGGAAAGAGAAAGAATACGTTTTTCTTTTTTTTTTTAAAGCAATTGGGGTAAAGTAATTTGCTCAAGGTTACATGGCTAGTCATTATTTATGTGTGGGTGCTCATTTTCTGAGGCCGGATTTGATCTCAGGTCATCCCAACTCCGAGGCCAGTGCTCTTACTCACTGCGCCACCTAGCCACCCATTTAGGGCAATTGAGGTTAAGTAACTTGCCCAGGGTTACACAGCTAGGTTTTTGTTTGTGTGGATTAAGTGTCTGAGGCCGGCTCCGAACTCAGGTCCTTCTGACTCCAGGGCTGGCGCTCTATTCACTGCACCACCTAGCCGCCCCAGAATACATTTTTCTAATTGACCACATATAAAGGCAAAAAATACCCTTGCAACCCAAAGCATAAAGGGATAAATATTAAATGCACTCTTTCCTGATCATTATGTAATAAAAATTATATGCAGTAAAGCTCCATGGAAAGATAGACTAAAAATAATTGGAAACTAAGTGATTAAATCCTAAAGAATGAATTGGTCAAACAACAAATCATAGAAATAATCAATAACTTCCTGCAAGAGCATGACTATAATAAGACAATATACCAAAACTTATGGGATGCAGTGAAGGTGGTTCTTAGGGAAAGTTTTATATGTCTAAATTCTTACATGAATAAAATAGAGGAAAAGGAGATCAATGAATTGGGCATGCAATTGAAAAAGCTAGAAAGATACAGACACAACATATGTGTGATGACTAACTTTTATAGACTGGACTCTTCAGCAATGCAGGGTTATAAGTCAACTCAAAAGACTCGTGATGGAGAGAGCTTTCTACATTCAGAGAAAGAACTATACAGAACTGAGTTTGAATGCATATTGAAGGAAACTACCTGGCCTCTTTATTTTTCTTTTCTTGTCGGATTTCCTCTTTCCAATTTTTCATTCCATCCATTACAATACTTCTTTATAACCTCACTAATGTCTAATGTGAAAGTATTTGCAGATCCTATACTTGATTGGATGCCACCATGATGGAGGAAGGGGAGGGAGGAAGAGAAAATTTGAAACTCAAGGAATTGTGGAATTGAAACTTGTAAACTAAAAGTAAACAAACAAATGAATAAAGACCAAAAAAATTTAAAAAAAAGAAAAAAGCTAGAAAGAGAACAAATTAAAAGTCCCCAATTGAATACCAAATTATAAATACTGAAAACCAAGTAGATGCCAATAAATTTGATGGTTTTTGTAAAATGGAAGAACACTTATAAAATATAAATCACCCAGATTAATGGAAGAGGCAATAAAATACATAAATAACCCCATGTCAGAAAAAGAAAGTGAAAAGCTACAAATGAATTCCCTAGGAAATAATCTCTAGGGCAAGATGGATTTACAAGTGAATTCTGTCAAACATTTAAAGAACAATTAATCCAAGTACTATATAAACTATTTGGGAAAGTAGGCAAAAAAGGATTCCCACAAAATTCATTTTATGATACAAATATGGTACCAATACTTAAACCAGAAAGAGTCAAAACAGGGAAAGAAAGTTATAGACAAATTTCCCTGATGAATAAAGATGCAAAAATTTTAAACAAATACTTTATTAACTTCTGTTTTACATCATTCATTTCCGCCAGATTTTGAATTACAATCATTTTCCCCCCATTATTCCCCTACCCAACCTCCCAGAACAGCAGTCCCACAAGATATCGCTTCCTCCAATCTGCTCTCTCCCATACCTTCTCCCATACCCCCATCGACTTTTCCATTAGAGGAAGATGAATCTTTGTGTCCCAATGCCTGCACATCTTATCTCCCAATTATAGGCAAAAGAGTATTAATAATAGTATTTATATATATATTTGAAACATTTAATGTTACGACCTTGAATTTCAGATCCATTTCCTTCCTCCCTTGTCACCCATTCCTTCTTGGGATATAAGTATTTCAGTATATGTTGTACATGTCTAGCTATGCAAAACATTATCATAGTAGATATATTGTGCAAGGCTGCTTATAATTCCTTCCCACTCATCCCACCCCCCACCTGGTCCATTCCCTACATGATCCTGTCCCTCTTCTATAGTGGGTACTTCCAACCTCCCCTCACCCCAAGGATGCCCTCCCATCCATCATCCCTCCTCTCATCCCCCTTCCCCTATCCTGCTGCAGGTTGAGATATCCCATTTAGTATGTATGTCATTTTCTCCCTGAACCAAATTCAATGTGAATGTGGTTTTGCCTTTTCAGCCTTCCTTATTCTCCCCCTCCTTTGCACCCACTTCCCCTACATGAGATAGTTTATCCTACCATGTCTCTCCCCATCTCCTCTTGCCACTTTCCTCTCTCACCTCATAATTTCATCCCTTGAGTACTCTCCCTTCCCAACAAAATTAACCTATGCCCTCTATCCATATATAACTGTAGCCATATACACACACATTCACATATGTATTCGTATGACCACACCCCCTTCTTCCATTATTTTCATAGTGAGAAAGATATCATCAGTTACAGATATTGCTTTTCCATATAGGAATGTAAATAGTTCAACTTTGATAAGTTCCTTTTGATTTCTTTTCCCTGATTACCTTCTCAGGCATCTCTTACTTCTTGCGTCTGGATGTCAAATTTTCTATTCTACTCTGGTTTTTTCCTCAAGAATGCTTGAAAGTCCTCTATTCCACTGAATGACCATATTTTCCCCTGAAACAAAATACTCAATTTTGCTGGGTAGATGACCCTTGGGTTCATTCCCAGTTCTTTTGCCCTCTGGAATATCATATTCCATGCCCTTCGATCCCTCAGTGTAGAAGCTGCCAGGTCCTGGGCTATTCTGATTGTGTTTCCACAATATTGAAATTGTTTCTTCCTGGCTGCTTGTAGTATTTTCTCCTTGATCTGGGGATTCTGGAACCTGGCTATAATATTCCTGGGAGTTTTCTTTTTGGGATCTTTTTCAGGAGGTGATCGTGGATTCTTTCAACCTCTATGTTGCCCTCTGGATCTAAAACATCAGGGCAATTTTCCTTGAGAATTTCTTGAAGGGTGATTTCTAGGTTCTTTCTTTGATCATGGCTTTCAGGTAGTCCAATAATTTTCAAATTGTCTCTCCTGGATCTATTTTCCAGGTCAGTGGTTTTTCCCATGAGATATTTCACATTGCCTTCTATTCTTTCATTTGTTTGGATCTGCTTAATAGCATCTTGATTTCTCATAAAGTCACTAGCTTCCATTTGCTCCAGTTTAATTCTGAAGGAATGATTCTCCTCAGTGAGCTTTTGAGATTCTTTTTCCATCTGGCAAATTCGGCTTTTTAAGGCATTCTTCTCCTCATTGCCCTTTTGGGCCTCCTTTGCCATTTGAGTTAGTCTATTTTTTAAGGTGTTGTTTTCCTCAGTCAGGCTGTTGACCCTCATTTCATACTTTTCCTGCATCCTTCTCATTTCTCTTTCTAATTTTCCTCCACTTCTCTTATTTGATTTTTAAAGTCCTTCTTAAGGTCCTCTATGGCCTGCAACCCGCTCATGTTTTCCCCTGGGGCTTCTGGAGCAGGACTTCTGACCTCACAGTCCTTTTCCTGCTCTATGCCCCCAAAATAGGCGTCTAGGGTTGCATTTTTCTGTTTCCTTTGCCTTGGCATGTTGCCACTTAATTGCTTGACTTTTGGGCTTGTTGCCACACTATGGCTTTAAGGCCAGACAGAGGAATTTTCGTCCCGAACGTGTGGGGGGGCAACTTCCGTTTCTGGCAAGCTGTAAACCCACCCACAACTTCCACCCTAGATCACAATCCAGATCCAGGGAGGTTAAAGCAAGAGCGATTACCCCCCAAGACTGATCGCTGGATCTCCCCACGATTTGTAGGCTGGGAGCCGGAAATGCCTCTGAAAACTACACAGTGGGGTGTCTCCTCAGCAGCTTCTAGCCCCCAGGGGAGGGAGCTGACGCATTCCCCAAATACAGGTCCCAAAGTCCATAGGACACTAACCTCTTACTTTGTCCTAGGCAAGTCTATGTTGATAATTCTGGCGTCTCCACAGTTCTTGGTGTTCTGGGGTTCCTCCAGCCGGCTGCTGGCCCTGCCGCCCTGGGGCTAAAACCTCGGCTCACGTGGACCTGGGCCCGGCTCGGCTCCTGCGCTCTGCGCGCTGCCGGCTCCCAGACCACTGCGCTGGTCCTTCCTGCAGGGTGCTGGGCTGTCCTCAGCGGGAGGTTAGCTTCTCTGGGTCGTTCTGTGGGTGCTGGGGCTCCAGAAGATTTTCAGAGTCCTTTTTTTTTACATAGTTTGTGGAGAATCTGGGGGCAGAGAGGCTTGGACGAGCTGTTTCTACTCCGCAAGATGCAAAAATTTTAAATAAAATATTAGCCAAAAGATTGTAGGAATTTATCATGAGAATAATATCCTGTGATGATGTAGGACTGATACTAGGAATGTAGGGCTGGTTCAATATTAGGAAAAGAATCAGCATAATAGATCATATCAACAGCAAAACTAACAGAAACCATGTGATTATCTCAGTAGATGTAGAAAAGCTTTTGATAAAATATGACAGCCCTTCCTATTCTAAACAATATAAAGAATTGGAAAAAAATGGAGTCTTCCTTAAAATTTTAAGCAGCATCTACTTAAAACCCTCAGCAATATGACATGCAATGCGAATAACCTAGAGCATTTCCAGCAGGAGCAGGGGTGAAATGAGGATGTACATTATTACCACTGTGTGCGCCCCAAAACAGTATGCAATAGAGATCCTTACTCAAATAATGCTCAGAGGCTTTTCAAGGTAGGAAGCAGAAAAGAATGGTTTATTATGATCTTGAGAAAGGGCCATCCTACTGACAAATGGTCAGGGAGGAGAAGCAACTTACAAAAGGTAATGGTGAATTTATAAAGCCCTAATGTGCAATTCTCTCCCACCCCCTTCTAATCCTTTTCTTCCATTGGCTAGAAGTCAGGTGCACAATCTAAGCAAGGCAATCTACCTCAAGTACCTGAACAAGGAAACAGTAGACTATCCAATGTACATTTGAGAAAGTGCTACTGTCTTTATTTGGCATATCTTATGCTGAGGTGTCACTGAGTAGAGGGGTGGCTCCCTATCACTCTGAGTTTTGAGTCCTTGTAAATCATGTGATTTCTAGTGAAGGGAAACTTGGGCCTGCTTCCCATGAAAAGCCTTACTAGATTTGAGAGTACAATCTGAGAAGTTTTCACTTCTTTCACTTACCACTGTTATTCAAATGGTACTAGAAACAATGATTTTAGCAAAAAAGAGAATAAAAGAAATTGAAGAAATTAGAATATGCCATGAAGAAACAAAGCTATCACTCTTTGAAGATGATATGATGATATACTTAGACAATCCTGGAGAATCAAGTAAAGAACTTGAAATAATAAATAACTTTAGCAAAGTTGCAAGATATAAAATAAACCCACACTAATCTTCAGCATATACAAAGTTCAACAGTAAGAGATAGAAAGATATATTCCATTTTAAAGTTACTGTAGACATTATAAAGCATTTGGGAATCTACCTGTCAAAACAAACTGAGGAATTTTATGAACAGAGTTACAAAACAGTTCTATAAAACAAATGAAGTCTCAGAAATAAAGTAAGATCTAAACATTTGGAAAAACATCAGTTGCTCATGGGGTAGGCTGGGTAATATAATAAAAATGACAATTCAAAGTACCAAAAAATTATTTTATAGAGCTAGAAAAAGTAATAGCAAAGCTCATACCAAATCTGAAAGTGTATTATAAAGCAACAATCATCAAAAGTACTTGATACTGGCTAAGAAATAGAGTGGTGGATCAATGGTATCGGTTAGGTACCTAAGAAAGATTATTCAATGACTATATTAATCGATTGCTTGATAAACACAAAGACTCTCACTTCTGGGATAAGAGCTTGCTATTTGACAGCAAACTGCTGGGAAAGCTGGAAAATAATATATGATAGAAACTGGGCATAGACTGATATCTTAACACTGTACACCAAAATAAAGTCAAAGTTGGTACATGATTTAGATAAAAGGCTGATTGATACTATAAGCAAACTGGGAGAATAAGGAATAGTTTACCTGCCAGATTTATGGAGAACAGAAGAATTTATGACCAAACAAGAGACAGAGAACACCATTTAATGGAAAAGGGATAAATTTGATTCCATTAAATTGAAAAGTTTTTGCACAAAACCGATGGAAACAAAATTTGGAGGGATACACTAAACTGAGAAATATTTTTTATAATTAGAGTCTCTGATAAGGTTTCATTTCTAAACTATATAAAAATCTGACTCAGATTCATAAGAATACAAGTCATTCCCCAATTGATAAATGTTCAAAGGATAAGAACAGGCAGTTCTCAGAGGAAGAAATTAAAGCTATCTCTAACAATATAAAAATGTTCTAAATCACTTTTGATTAGAGAAATTCAGATAAAAACAACTCATGAGTACCACATTACACCTATAAGATTGACTCACATGACAAAACAGGAAAATTATTAAGGGTAGAGAAAATGTGGGAAAATTGAAGCATTGATGCATTGTTGGTGGAGTTGTAAACTGATCCCAACATTCTGGGGAGAAATTTGGAACTGTGCCCAAAGGGCTATAAAATGTACATACCCCAAAGGGTCAAAATCCAGCAATACAACCACTAGGGCCATATCCCAAAGAGAGCATAAAAAGGGGAAAAGGACCCACACGTACAATATTATTTATAGCAGCTCTTTTTGTGGAGGCAACAAATTATAAACTGAGGGGGATGCCCATCAACTGGGGAATGGCTGAACAAATTGTGGTATAGGAATGCAATGGAATACTATTGTGCTATAAGAAATGGTGAGCAGGTGGACTTCAGAAAAACTTGGGAGGACTTATATGAACTGATGCTGAGTGAGATGAGCAAAACCAGGAGTACATTGTACATAGTTATAACCACATTGTGTGATGACTAACTTTGATAGACTTAGCCCTACTCAGCAAAGCAAAGACCTAAGACAAACTCCAAAAGCTCATCATGGAAAATGCTATCCAAAACAGGAGAAAGAATATTGAGGCATACTATTTGCTCTCTCTCTCTCTCTCTCTCTCTCTTGTTTTGTTTCTTCTTTGTTGTGGTTTATCTCATTGATTCTATTCCTTCTTTAGAACATGACTAATGTGAAAAGATGTTTAATATGAATGTAGTTGTAGGACCTATATCAGATTGGACACTGTCTAGGGGAGGGAGGAGAGGAGGGAATAACAGAAAATTAAAATCTCAAAATTTTGTGGTAGTGAATGTTGAAAACTAAAAAAAAAAACTGTTTGTTTTATTTTAAGATTAGGAATTTACTCATTCTAATATATACACTACTAAGCAGAAATTCCTATCTGTCGTTGATAACCAAATCCCTCTTACCTATAATTAAGCAAGCTGTAAAATAGTAGTTAGCCTGGATAAATATAATGGGAACCATCTTTACTTGTGCAGTTTGGTTTCCATAGATTCATGCTGGAAGTCTCATTTAATGCAGCACTCTCTCTGATCTGACAAGGTTTTGCCTAAAGTAGCTCTGGGTGCCTTCTTTTTCTTGCCCTAATTTATGTATTTTCTCACAGTCCTGCTATTGACATGGCCATATGGTGAAAGATGGAAGTTGTTAGGATTTATTTCAGTCTTTAAACTACAACAACACATTGAAAACTGTACCATATGTTTGGCATTGTTGCATTGTTCTAACACACGTGGTATTGGAAACAAATCTGACTTTTTTACACTTCCTTCCAAAGGAGAATTTCCAAGTTCAACAAAAGTCAATTGTGTCAGAGCATGAACAATAAAGATGACACAATGTCTTGATCAAGGGAATTTAAATGACAATTGTTGTTGGTTTGTTTTTTTCCTTCAAAATGGTCCTAAATCTTTGGGACAGTCATGTTATCAAATAGAACAAAGTTAGGGAGACTTCAGGCTGCTCTTATGAATGAATCTACAAAATTTATATATTTAAGATTAATAATATATTTTAAAATCAAGTGTATGTGCAATATTGTGCATAATACATTTTAACATATTATATGTGTAATTATATGTACAATAATTATTCATAATATTGCCTAATAATATATATATTTTTTAATAAAATCGCTTTATTTCCTAAAGGCTTGCCATATAATTTTTTTTTCCAGGGTAGATAAATGGAAGAGCAAAGCAGGTATAGGGAAGTCTCACTGAATTCAGGATAGTAAAGGGTAACAGTCAAATTTATGTGAAAGGATGAGGAAGCCTTGTTAAATATGGAATTATACTACATGAACAGAGAAATTAATGGGCTTCAGTAATATAAATCAGTGAACAGAGCATATTAGTATATGCTTTTGTTTGGTTTTGGTCCAGATCCATGATTTCATTTTATCTGTGTGGATCTTTTTATGAGATCTTTGCCCAGAAATTTGGATAAACAATCTGATGGCTTAGTTTCCTAGAATTGCTTGAGGGCTCTGAGATTTGTTTCTGGTCATAATGCTAGTACATATCAGAGGCAGAATTTGACTTTAAGTGTTCTTGAATATAAGCATGTTCTTCTTTAAACTATACCTAATAAACCCATTACAAGCAAGAACTGCTAATGAATTTCCATTAACAAAGGGATAGGAAAAAAAAAAAGCTCTGGGAGTGAGCTGAACACCTCATAAAACCACTCTTGATTCCAACCCAGAAATCATAGCTATCATCTATAGAAAAAGTTTTGTGGAGAAAGCACCAGTCATCTCCACAACTACCAATGAATTGCTACTTATAGGCCAAAGGAGCCTATCCAGAGCAGGAAAAAACAGGAGAAAGTATGGGACATGCAGGTCAAGCTACCACCAACATCTTGATGACTGTCTTCATTGAACCATGATGGATATGTTTCAGAACCCTGAAGCTTAAAACCTTGGAACTGTGATGCTTCCACCCAAGTATAACATGGTTCATCATCAGAAATTAATATGATGTTATCAGGGAAAATGATATTAAAGCAGAAGCATGATAATCTGCATTGGCATTAGAGCCTTAGGGACCAGGTGACCTTTTTATCTGACTTGCTGCTAAAACCTTACGTATGCATTGTCTACCCCATCAGAAGTAAAGCTTTCAATCCATTCTGCCATTTAGCCTCTCCATTGATTACATAGATGAATATCCACATAACATATCCCTCCTCTTAAGAAGCTTATAGTCTTATACTAGAAATGTTATACAATTTTATTAGTTGATGTAAAATAAATTATTAAAAATTTCAATGACTTATGTAGTACAGTAAACAATTTCCATCAAACTATAGGTTTCATATATATATATGTATATGCGTGTGAATGTGCATTTGTATGTATGTATGTGTGTATGTATATATACATATATAAAATGCACATATACACAGACACAACATACCCATACATATGAATACATATGTGATGCATATGTATATATTCATATACTTACATGTATATACATGTGTACATACCCACACTCATACACACATATAAAATGTTCATTTTTCTTATGTTTTCAGTTCCAAATTCCCTCCCTTCCTCTAGTCCCTCAACCAAACATTGAAAAGGCTATAATACTATATCAATTAAGCATGTGAAGTAATACTGAAAATATTCCCATATTAGAAATGTTGTAAAAGAAAAGACAGAAAATCAAACAAAGTAAAAAAATCATATACTTCAATCTGCACTCAGAGTTTGCAAGTTCTTGTTTTGGTAGTGGATAGTACATTTCATCATACATCCTTTGGGGTTTTCTTAGTCATTGTATTGATTAAAGTAGCTAAATCTTTCACAGTTGATCACCATTATATTATGGCTGTTACTATGTAGAATACTGTCCTGGTTCTGCTCACTTCAGTTTGCTCATGTAAGTCTTGGCAAACAGTCTTTTTTATCATTTCGTATAGTATAATAACATTCCAACTCAATTATATAATACTGATTGTTTGACCTTTTCCCAATTGATGAACCTTTCATATCCATGGGGAGCAAAAGAATTCATGACCAAACAAGAAATATAGAACATTGAAAAATGTAAAAGAGGTAATTCTGATAATATTAAATTAAAAAAGAAAACTTTTGTACAAACAAAACCAATGCAATCAAGTTTAGAAGGACTAGACCATGAACTGTGATCACAGAGCTGCCTACCTGTGAATCCAGGCAATAGTCAGGTGAATCCAGGCAAAAGCTGGGAGTGTGGGAAAGAGGCCATGGGCTTTGGAATTCAGCCTCAAATCAAGATGAAAAAAGACCTTTACTTGATTACTCAGTGCGGAATAAAGAGATTGTAACTTACTTGTGACCTAGGTGTGGGTGACCTTTGTACTTTCCACTATGACTTAAGAGGGTACTTAGTAGTGACTGAAGATGTTGTAACTTAATTTTGACCTATGGGGGAATGGCCTTTGTACTTTCCACTACTCCATAAGAATGATTGACTTAAGGGTTATTGGAAGACAGCTTCTACTTAAGGATGAAAGGAGACTTCACTTGGATACTTTATACTAATTGATGAGATTGTGACTTACTGAATGATATGTTCTGTCTAAGACTAAGTAATAAGTTGTTAATTGCTGTGAATGTTTTGATTTATATCTTAATCAATAGAGTTCACTATACTATGTGATTAGATGCTTAAAGTTATTCACAGCAACAGTCCTGAGGAGAGCTGTTCACGCATGGCTTTACAGACCATCAATTTGGGAATGACTGAACAAGCTGTAGTTTATAAATGTAATGGACTTCTATTTTGTAATAAGAAATTGAGAACAGGAAGATTTCAGAAAATTCTGGAAATAGTTGTACAAACTGATGCATAGTAAAATAAGCAGTGCCAGGAAAACATTGCATGCAGTATTAGCAACATTATGTAATGGTCAACTACGAATGACTCAGTTCTTCTCAGCAACATAATGATCCAAATATGAAGAATTCAAAAAGGAAATCGCCATCTATATCCAGATAAAGAACAGATAGACTCTGAAGTTTTTAAAATTTTGTTTTTCTTTCAAAATTGCCTCACACAGACACACACTGGCACACACACATTTGTATGTATATGTATATATGTGAATATGCAGATATATGTATGTTTGTAGTTATATATGCATCATATATGTATATAAACACATGAGAGAGCACATGTATTAAGAAAAAGAAACTTTATAAAATTTTCATAAGAGAAGAGGGGAGGGAGAAAAAAATTGGAAATTGAAATCTTGTCAAAAAGAATGCTCAGACTTTTCTTGACATGCAATTGTGGAAAATAATATTAAACTTAAGAGAAAGAAAAAATAGGGCTTTTTTTCAAATGCTTTATTAACTACTGGTTTACACCAATCATTTCTGCCAGATTTTGAGTTACAATATTTTTCCCATTTTTTCCGCTAATCACAACCCCAAAATAGCAGTCCCACAAGATATCCCCTCATCCAATCTGCTCTCTCACATATCTTCTCCCTTATCCCCTTCGACTTTCCCAGTAGGGCAAGGTGAATCTCTGTGCCCCAAAGCCTATATATTTTATTTCCCAATTATATGTAAAATAGTATTAATAATAGTATTTATATATTTTTAAAGATTTGACTTTAAAACTTTGAATTCCAGATTCATTCCCTTCCTCCCTTGCCACCCACCCTTACTGGGAAGATAAGCAATTCAGTATATATTGTATATGTGTAGCTATGAAAAACATTACCATAGGAGATATATTGTAAAACGCTGACTTTATTTCCCTCCCTCCTATCCCAACTCCCACTTGGTCTATTCCCTACTTTGATCCTGTCAATTTAAAAAGTGGATTCTTCCAACTTCCCTCCCCCCTAAACTGCCCTCCTTTCCATCATACCCTCTTTCATCCCATTCCCTCCTACATCCCTGTAGGGTGAGATATCCTATTCAGTATGTATGACATTCTCTCCCTGGGCCAAATTCAATGAGAATAAAGTTTTGCCTTTTTACCTTCCAGTTCTTCCCCTCCCTTATAACCATTTTCCCTTGAATCTTCAATATGAGATAGTTTACCCCATTCTATCTCTCTCCATCTCCTTGCATTATATTCCTCTCTCACCTCCTAATTTCACCTTTAAAGTTTCATCCATTCCTATTAAAATGGTCCTGTGCCCTCTATATATGTATACCTGTAAACATATATGCACACATTCACATATGTGTTCATATGCCCATAAAACCTTCTTCAACTATTTTCATACTGAGAAAAATTTCATCAGTTACAATTATTGTTTTTGAATGTAGGGATGTAAATAGTTCAAATTTGATAAGTCCCTAAAGATTTCTCTTCCCTTTTTACCTTCTAAAGCATCTCTTGCTTCTTGTATCTGAACATCAAATTTTCTATTCAACATTGTTTTTTATTCAAGAATGCTTGAAAGTCCTATATTCCTCTGAATGACCATATTTTTCCCTAAAACATGATACATACTTTTGCTGGATAAGTGCTTCTTAGTTTTAATCCCATCTCCTTTGCCCTCTGGAATATCATATTCCAAGCCCTTCCATCCCTCATTTTAGAAGCTGCCAGATCCTGTGCTGTCCTGATTGGATTTCCACAATATTCAAATTGTTTCTTCCTGGCTACTTGTAACATTTTCTCCTTGATCTGGGAATTCTGGAACCTAGCTATAATATTCCTAGGAGTTTTCTTTTTTGGATCTTTTTCAGGAGGTGATTGGTAGATTCTTTCAATCTCTATTTTGCACTCTGGTTCTAAAATATCAGGGCAAATTTTCCTTGAGTATTTCTTGGAGGAGGATTTCTAGGTTCTTTATTTGATCATGGCTTTCAAGTAGTCCAATAATTTTTAAATTGTCTCTCCTGGATCTATTCTCCAGGTCAGTGGTTTTTCCCATGAGATAGTTCACATTGCCTTCTAATCTTTCGTTTGTTTGGATCTGCTTAACAGCATCTTGATTTCTCATAAAGTCATTAGCTTCCATTTGCTCCAGTATAACTCTGAAGGAATGAATCTCCTCAGTGAACTTTGAGATTCTTTTTCCATCTGGCAAATTCGACTTTTTAAGGCATTCTTCTCCTCATTGCCCTTTTGGGCTTCCTTTGCCATTTGAGTTAGTCTATTTTTTAAGGTGTTGTTTTCCTCAATCAGGCTGTTGACCCTCATTTCATACTTTTCCTGCATCCTTCTCATTTCTCTTTCCAATTTTTCCTCCACTTCTCTTATTTGATTTTTAAAGTCCTTCTTAAGGTCCTCTATGGCCTGCAACCCGCTCATGTTTTTCCCTGGGGCTTTTGGAGCAGGACTTCTGACCTCACACTCCTTTTCCCTCTCTATGCCCCCAAAATAGGAGTCTAGGGTTGCATTTTTCTGTTTCCTTTGCCTTGGCATATTACCACTTAATTACTTGACTTTTGGGCTTGTTGCCACACTATGGCTTTAAGGCCAGATAGAGGAATTTTCGTCCCGAAGGTGTGGGGGGCAACTTCCGTTTCTGGCAAGCTGTAAACCTACCCACGACTTCCCCCCTAGATCACAATCCATTTCCAGGGAGGTTAAAGCAAGAGCTATTATCCCCCAAGACTGATCGCTGGATCTCCCTACAATTTGCAGGCTGGGAGCTGGAGCTGCCTCTGAAAACTACAAAATGGCGTGTCTCCTCAGTGGCTTCTAGCCCCCAGGGGAGGGAGCTGACACATTCCCTAAATACCGGTCCCAAAGTCCACGGGACACTAACCTCTTACTTTGTCCTAGGCATGTCTATGTTGATAATTCTGGAGTCTCCACAGCTCCTGGTGTTCTGGGGTTCCTCGAGCCGGCTGCTGGCCCTGCTGCCCTGGGGCTAAAACCTCGGCTCATGTGCACCTGGGCTCGGCTTAGCTCCTGCGCTCTGCGCACTGCCAGGTCCCAGAACGCTGCACTGGTCCTTCCTGCAGGGCTGCTGGGCTGTCCTCAGCGGGAGGTTAGCTTCTCTGTGTCATTCTGTGGGTGCTGGGGCTCCAGAAGTTGTTCAGAGTCCCCTTTTACATAGTTTGGGGGGAATCTGGGGGCAGAGTGGCTTGGAGGAGCTGTTTCTACTCCGCCGTCTTGGCTCCGCCCCTATTTTGTTTCTTTTGCCTAGGCATGTTGCCACTCAATTAATTGACTATTGGGCTTGTTGACACAGTAAGATTCTTTCACCAGACAGGCGAGCTTTTGTCCCAAATGCTGGGGTCTTCTCCGCTGCTGGAGCTATTATTTGGGTGCCCTTTCTGAAGCTCCCACACACTCTGACAAGCTGGTCACCCACTCTAACACCTCCATCCCAGACTACAATTCAGATCCAAGAAGTTAAAGCAGGAGCTTTACTCCCCTCCCCCCCCCCAAGAGTGTCCCCCTACAGTCCACAGGCCAGGAACTGAAGCTGCAACATGATGGCTGTGCCTAGTCTACTCAGCAGCTTCTCTCCCCCAGGGAAAGAAGATGACAAGATCTCCCAGCCAGTTCCAAAGTCCATACTACACTGACCTCTCACTTTGTCATTTGCATCTATGTGTCAGTAATTCTGGAAACACCATAGCTGCTTCTGGAGTCCCTCCAGCTGGCTGCTGGTCCAGTCATCCTGGGATTAAAATCTCAGACTCAGGAAGGCCTGGGCTCAGCTCCCAGAGTGCTGTGCCGGCCACTCCCTGCCAGGCTGCAAGGCTGTCTTCAGCAGGAGGTTATCTTCACTGTGCCATTTTTTGGGTTCTGGAGCTCCAGAAGTTGTTCAGAGTCCACCTCTCTATGTTTTGGAAGTGGTTTGGGCAGGAGCACCAGGGAAGTGCTGTTTCTACACCCCTATCTTAGCTCCGCCCCCACACTTACTTTTCTATATATTCCATCTATATATTCTTTTTAATTGGGTCAAAGTTCAGTAAAGGTAAAGGTATAAACAGCTGTTTAAAGTCTACTTTTACATTATCTCTCTTTTAATTAATCCATGTTCTCTCCTTTTTGCTCCTCATTTTCTACTCTCTCCTTTCTTTTTCTTACCAAATAACTTGGATAATTGAAAGCTGATTAGGCTGCAAAATTCTGCAAGCTAATCACAGGGGAAGAAAACTAGCATGAGGATACTTATCAAATTTAGGATTTTACTACACGTAGGAATAACTCATACCTGCTTGCTTTAGTAGACAACAGTTTCTGCATACAGTAACATTACATTGGTAGTTTTGATACAATGGAGATTAAGCATATACTGAATTTAGAAATGACAGATAAAAGTTTATCTTTAAGATAAATAATAATTCCAAATAAAAATTTCCTGGTTATACATTTTTGCATATTCCCTAAATAGATCATTGAAATTAATGCACAGGAAATTCTACAATAATTGCTAAATATAGTAGATAAGTGCCCCCTCTCTATTCACAGAGACTGCTGTGTATTTAGTCAATTTTAAAGCAGGAAGAAAAAGCTGGAGCATTAAAGAAAGTTTCCACCTTGAAAAGAAAAACAAGACTTGGACCATTAACCTTTAATAGCTCTTAATGTATTGGGACATTGAAACAACTACCATTGGGAGAAAATGATTTAGCTAGCTGTGCAAGTTATTCAAGAGTGTCTAAGCATCTACAAATGTATTTTTGATCTGGTCTGAGAATTTAATGGTCACCCTTGGTCAGATGCTTCATGTTAGTCTTGCCCTGTGCAATGCAGAGTAACTCAGTGTGAATTAGCATCCAATTTCTTCTGATGAGAAGTTTGGTTGTGAATATTTGCATTTAACTTAGGTGTCTATGTTCTCTTTTTTGTCTTGTTCTATAATTTCTATTATTGTGTGTACACACACACACACACACACATACATATATACCAACCTATATACAAATACACATTTCACATTCATTTTTAGTAAAGACTAATTAAGACAATTTCAGGGTAAGTGGTTTATGTGACACTGGAACTACTGTAGCACTATATGTCAGGCTCAAAAGTTCTTCCTTTGGGGGCGGGTGGGTGGCAGAGTGAGTAAGAGTGCTGGCCCTGGAGTTGGGAGAGTATGGGATCAGTTCTGGCCTCAGAAAATGAGCACCCACACATAAATAATGACTGGTTGTGTAACCTTGAGCAAGTTACTTAACCCCAATTGCTTTTAAAAAATATTCTTCCTTCAGTCTGTTGATGACAATGTCCTTAACAGATACAGGGTTCAAGCAAAGATAGAAAGAGGAAGTAGTATGTACAAATTGAAATTCTCTGAATTTTCAAGTGAATTATGGACTTTTAATTTTATATTCTCATATGTCTGTCATTAATAGGATTAGCTTCATAAGGTTTAAGATAATTTTTACCACATAAACTAGTTATTGCAAAATCAAATTTAGGTGATTGTATGAAATTGTACTGAGATTTATTCCATTGTAGATTTTACCAAAATTATCTAGGGAATCTCTGTAAGTGACTTGGAACTAAAGAACCAGATTTGTTAGAAGGGGCCATAATCAGAACTGCCCTGAGAACAAGACCAATTTCTGAATTCCCAAGAGATAATATTTCCAGGGATCAGGTAACTTCATTGTCATCTGGGACTCAAGATAAAATACGCTGATAAATAATAATTAGGTTTGGGTTACACAGATATTTGATGTTATTTAATATTAATGGAATATTCTCATATTAGTTTGGATTTTTTTCATGGTGTTTATGTTTGCTTGGAAAAGAAGTAGATCTTAATTTATTTTTTTCCCAGAGATTAGAACTATTTCTCCTTTTGTTCACCCAAAAGTCATATTTTTATTTGAGTAAATTTGTGTTTGTTTATGGTGTATAATCTATAATTTTCACATTTTATTTCAGTCATTGGAATAAATCACAGTCAGTTCTAATCCAGGTTATTAGAGAATCACACAAATGCATCACATCAAAAAGATATTCCCACATTGATAAAGCATAAAAGAATATGAACAAAAAGCTCTCAAAAGAAGGTTTGAGGGGGTTGGAGTCAAAATAGCAGAGTAGAAACAGGACTTCTGTGGCCTTTGTCTCCTACCTCCTCTAATTCATGTAAAAGGTGACTCTGAACAAACTTTGGAGCTACAGAACCCAAAAAAAATGATACAGAGAAGCTAACTTTCTGCTGAGGACTAGCCAGCAGGCTGGTAGGTAGCAGCCAGAATAGCACTATGGGAGCAAACCCCAGCCCCACTCACGTTTTAGCATAAGGGCAGGCCTGACCAGCCACCATCTAGAGACTTTAGATTACCAGCAGTTGTGGCGGTTTCCAGAATTATCAAACCATATATGCTAAGGACAAAGTGAGAGGTCAGTGCATTGTGGACATTGGGATTTGGTATTTAGGGAGTAGGGTTGGCCTTTGTCCCCATGGTGAGGAGCCACTAAAGCACCACAGCCTTGCAGCCCTGCCACATGGCAGCTTCAGATCCTGGCCTGAAGATTATAGGGGGACCAAGAAACACATCTGAGGGGTAATAACTCTTGCTTTAACCTGCTTAGAACTAGATTGTGGTCTAGGGTGGAGGTACTGTGGTTTGCAAACAGCTTGGCATAGCATTTGGAGGCTTCAGAGAGCATACCCAACTGATACCTTCTGCAGCTGAGAAAACCCCAGGGTTTGGGATGGAGCTCCCCTGTCTGGTGGCTGACACCTACTGTGGAAAAAAGCCTGAATGTGAAGTAATTGAGTGGCAACACAAGCAGGCAAAAGAAGCAAAGCAAACAGAGGAACCAAACTTACACCTATTTTGGGGGAAAAAAGGATCAAAGTATGGAGGGGAAGGAAGTCAGAACTCCTGTACCAAAAGCTTCCAAGAAAAATATGAGCTGGTTATTGGCCATAGAGGGACTTAAGAACAATTTTGAAAACCAAATAAGTGAAGTAGAGGATAAATTGGAAAGATAAATGAGAATGATGCTGCAAAAAAAATTATGAAATGAGAGTCAACAACCTGACTGAAGAAAATAACATGTTAAAAGTAGATTAACTCAAATAGCAAAAGAGGCTCAAAAAGGCAATGAGGTGAAGAATTCTTTAAAATATTGAATTTTCAGCATGGAAAAATAATTTTAAAAACTCACTGAAGAGAATAATTCCTTCAAAATTAGATAGGAGTAAATGGAAGCTAGTGATTTTATGAGAAATCAAGATACTATTAAACAGATCCAAACAAATGAAAGAATAGAAGGCAATGTTAAGTATCTCATTGGGAAAACCACTGACCTGGGAAATAGATCAGGAGAGGTCATTTAAAAAGTATTGGACTACCTGTAAGTCACAATAAAAAAAAAGAACCTAGAAATCATACTTCAAGAATTTCTCAAGAAAAAATATACCCAATGTTTTAGAACCAGAGGGTAAAATAGAGGTTGAAAGAATGCACCAATCACCTCCTGAACAAGATCCCAAAAAGAAAACTACTAGGAATATTGTAGTCAGTTTCCAGAATTCCCAGATCAAGGAGAAAATATTACAAGCACCCATGAAGAAATGATTTGAATATTGTGGAAACACAATCAGGATAACACAGGATCTGGCAGCTTCTACACTGAGAAATCACTGGGCTTGGAATATGATATTACAGAGAGCAAAGGATCTGGTACTAAAACCAAGAATCACCCACCCAGCAAAACTGAGTATCATTGTTCAGGGGAAAATATGGTCACTCAGTGGAATAGAGGACTTTCAAGCATTCTTGAGGAAAAAACCAAAGTTGAATAGAAAATTTGACATCCAGACACAAGAAGCAAGAGATACTTGAGAAAGTAAACAGGGAAAATAAATTATAAGGAACTTATCAAAGTTTAACTATTTACATTCCTATATGGAAAATGATAACTGTAACTGATGAAACCTTTCTCAGTATGAAAATAGCTGAAGAATGGTACATGGGCATATGAATACATATGTGAATGTGTGTGTGTGTATGTGTGTATATATATATATATATACATATATATATGTATGTATGTATGTATGATACTCAAGGGGTGAAATTGAGAGGTGAGAGAGGAACATAAGGAGAGGAGATGGGGAGAGACAGAATTGGGTAAACCATCTCATGTAGAAGAGGCAAGGGAAAGTGGTTGCAGGGGAGGGGAAGAACAGGAAGGCAAAGAGGCAAAACTTTATTCTCATTGAATTTGGCTGAGGGAGAGAATGACATACACACTAAATGGGATATCTCACCCTACAGGAGAGTGGGGTAGAGAGGGATGTGGGGAATATTATGGAAGAGAGGGCAGGCTTGGGGTGAGGGAAGTTGGAAGTACCCACTTTTGAAAAGGGACAAGATCACTGTGGGGAGTGGACCAGGTGGAAGGTGGGATAGGAGGGAGGGAAATATAGTCAGCCTTTTATATTATATCTACTAGGGTAATATTTTACATAGCTATACATGCACTACATATACTGAATTGCTTATCTTTCCAGTAAGAGTGAGTGACAAAGGAGGAAGGGAATGAATCTGGAATTCAAAGTTTTATAATCACATGTTTTACAAAATATATGAATACTATTATTAATACTATTTTCCATATAATTGGGAGATAAAATGTGCAGACATTGGGGCATGGGGATACACCTTGCCCACTGGAACAGTCGAAGGGGTCATGAGAGAAGATATGTGAGAGAGCTGATTGGATGAGGGGATATACTGTGGGACTGCTATTCTGGGGTGGGGGACAGGGGAAAATAGGGAAAAATTGTAACTCAAAATCTGATGGAAATTAATAATATAAACCAGAAGTTAATAAAGTGTTTGGAAAAAAAGATAAGGCTTGAAACCTCTATTAAAATTAGCAAACCATGGGGCGGCTAGGTGGCGCAGTGAGTAAGAGCACTGGCCTCAGAGTTGGGATGACCCGAGATCGAAACCGGCCTCAGAAAATGAGCACCCACACATAAATGATGACTAGCCGTGTAACCTTGAGCAAGTTACTTAACCCCAATTGCTTAAAAAAATTAGCAAACCAGGTGTAGCCATTTATATCATCTTGAAAGGTAGACATTGGAATCAGATCAATAAATGTGTTTCCAGAAGGAGAAAAATAAAGACAATACCATGACTGTGGAGAAAAAAAGTTAGTGTGAACTTTGGGGCTTTTTTGTAAATAATTTTGGGGAATTCTAGTAGGCTATGGAATGGGAAATCATTTCCCTCCTATTCAGGTTTATGAAGGCATTCTCAGTGTTTTGACAATAGAATTTGTCATTTTTTTTTCTAAAAATGCCATATTGTTGTGCTTGCGGTCAAAGTAATGATTAGTTACAGTATAAGAAGGACAATATGTACTCTTAATTAATACCCTTTTCTGTCATCTATATAGAATTTTGGGTTTTGGGTGGAGGTTATATAGGCATTCACAATATTGGACAGTCACATGTTTGGCTTGATCCCATTCATTTATGTCTGGTTATCTTTAAAAAAATCATCTATCTATTAATAATTTAATAACATATCACATAGCTTTCTTTCCACTTGCTTTTTTATGAAAAATAATTACAAAATGGCACATTTTATCAATGTTTTAGATTAATTAAAAATACCATGATAAACTTATGAGAGATTCATGGAGCAGTTGGGTGGTGCAATGGATAAAACACCCGTCCTGTAGTCAGGGTGACCTTATTTTACATCTAGTGTCAGAAAATTACTATCTATGTGACCCAGGGCAAGTCACCAAATAGAGAATGAAAGGGAAAAAAAAGCTTGCAATTATGCCCTATTTTTGTCACTTTATTACCATGATTGATAAAGAGGAAGGAAGCAATGTGGTGCTTCTCAGTTCTATAAGACTCATGACTGAAGAATTCACCACCAAATGACCACATGAGAGTTTAACCTTTCTTTATCTAGCATTTTTTTCTTTGCTTTTTAGGGGAGACCAAGATATTCTGTCATGGGAAACAGTCAAAGCCTTACAGCTTTGTAGAATGGCCAAAGTGTTCGTCTACTGGCATAGTCCTCAAATACCTAAGCTTATCTTCAAGATACAATGAGTTATTAGAGTTTGGGTTTGTAATTTCCTAATTATCATTCTGTGCCTGAGAGAACATAACTAATTTGTAGGCCATGTAGAAGCTTTCAAGAAAAGAATAGGTTGGGACTAAAGTACTTTTCCCATTCCCTTTTCCTAGTACCCACTGAGAAAACTATGGAGTCCAATTGTACTTTCAGGACTATTTATATTTTCAGTCTTCTTATTATCATGAAATTTCCTGTACTCCAAGCCAAGTTCACATTCGGTCTGTTCATTGGCTAGGGATCAAAGATACCGGGGCCTCTGGGTATATAAGAAGTGATTTAAAAGACACCAGAGGAGCATCCTCACTACCAAGTTCCAAATTATCTGGCTGCATTTTGAATCTTACAAGGTGGCAGACTCAGATTTTTACATAGACACAGAAAAGACAGATATAAGCAGAAAGCACAGATAGCAATAACTTTTCATCCTCCGGATTATACAAAGACCAATTGCTATTTCTTAGTAGTACCATGGGATGGGAGTTGGCACTGAATGCCAGTAAACCTATGGAAATCCCCGTATAGTGATGTTCCTCTTCAGCAGTGTCCCACTGAAGGATGAAGAATTGAGTTCATAAAGAACTCCCCTAGAAATTCCCAAGCAGAACATACTCTGTCTAGAGCGAATTTGTTAACCACAAGTTTCCAAGTGATCCAGTCAAGCCTTCCTAGGTACTTGAAGGACCTCCCAGATAAGGAAAGGGAAAAGAGATAGGCTTACTTTTGGATTAGAAGGGGTTTGAATCAGAGACTCCATTCCACATGGATGGGGAGGTCAGTCAGAGACTCAGGCCCACCTAGGGAAACCAAAAAGCTGTTGCAGTTTAAACCCAGGGATGCCAAAAAGCTGTTGAGGTTGAAACCCAGGGATGAAAAAAGTTTTTGAGATGGGGACACTGCCCACCTAAAAACTGTTGGGGTTCCATAATGTGTTGTGGTGGAACCATCTCAAAAAATTCAGAACCAGACCACTTCTAATCCAAGTACAGGCATTTATTGAGATTGACACCTCTCATGAAGTGGGCTAAGTTCCAAGAGGAACCAGCAACTTTAGAGAAAGCAAGATGGATTTTTATAAGGTATTGATGCAATTACATAACATAAATTTATATAGAATAGAGAAATATCATTAATATTAAAAAAGTAAGAGGAGTTTCTTAAGGGATTAGGTAACCCATCTATGGTTCAATTGTTAAACATTCTGGTCATTCTGTCCTCCAGCTGGCTAGCTATTGTGGTCCTGTCTGGTTAAGATAAATATTTAGGTATTGTGGTCCTGTTTTCAGCTAGATGTGATTGTGATTGAATATAAGAACACACCTGCTTCTGTGGGAATGGTTCTGGGGTCAGTGACCAGGTAGAGGCAGTAGCTGGGTTCCCATGACATGGAGACACCTACTGTTTCTGTGGGAACTAAGAGTTCAGGGACACACCTGTTGCTCCATTGAGCAGTGAGGCACATACAAAGAAGTTAGGACATTGCTGGGGGTGAAGGGAATTAGGTAGATAGAGTGGGCCGGCTGTTTGGTGGGGCCAGGCCTATAATGAAGTTAGAATATTGGGGCTGTGAGAAGCTTTATTAAGATTCCCTCAAACTTGTCATGTTGCCTGAAAATCTGTCATTAAATATTCATCATTTTCCCTGAAAGTATATCAATGCTCTATTATAATGTAAGTTGTTTAGGAGAAATAAAACATTGGTCATTTAACATTTTGAGAAGATTTTACAGAATATATTCCTCCTAAAATCCAACTTCTATAATGACTGAAGGAGTTAGATATTTGGAATGAAGTGGCGAGGCTTTGAATCCTAATTAGATTTCTTACTATGTACCAGAACCTGAGAGAAGCCAGTACATCTCTCTGGGCCACCATTCCTTCTCTGTAAAAAAGGAAAACTGAAATCAGGTTTTCCTGACTCCCAAGTTCAATGCTCTAAACACTCTACTGCCTAGAAATTCTTGAAGAATAAAATGTTTCTAGGAAAACAACATAAGGGATCTGAGTGCTTAGTCCAAAATGATGAAGAGGAGGCCAAGATGTAGGAAAAAGTACAAAAAGGGAAATAAGAAGATGAGGAAGATAAAATAACTCAATCTGCAACATGCTTAACACTAGCCTTATTAACTATTGGTGAGCTCTCTTTTTCTCTAGGTTTATCTTAGTAATTTTCATAGCACTTTTATTCAGAATGCATTATTCTGTGTCTAATTTAATTTCTTTATGAGACATTTGTAAAATCATATACAACTTAAACCTACAAACACTATACAAGTTTATTATCATTATCATTAATTATTGTCAGCTGCAACATTGTATTGGTTGAGAGCCTTTATACTTGTTTTCTGTCTTCTTTGCTTGTCATTTCAATTCTCAGTAAATTTAGCAGTCTGTGCTTCATTATGCAACCACTATCTCCTTTGGTGAAAATGTAGTGATATTTTAACACTATTATTCAATAGCCACTGTAAACTGAAAATTAAAAATTCTGTAGAAACAAGAGTACCAACAATGTTGCTAAATTTTGATCCAGTAGTGTGTTAATACCATGAATTTAAATGCAAAAAAAAAAATCTGGCTTTGAATATCAGCTATTCCCCCTACTACTTGTAGGAACTTGGGCAGGTAATTTACAACTTGTGGGTTCACACTTTCTCATTGGAAATATGAAGGAGATATGCTAAAGAAACCCCAAGATATCTTCTTACTCCAAATTCCCGATCCCATGATCTTCACACTGTTTTTGGGTTAACACAGACAATAGTGACTCCACATACATAAATTTCCTCTTTTAGGAGATCTCTCTATATTTCTAACTCATGAAAAAATTAATGAGTTTTATTAAATTCAGAATTGTCCTAAGAAGCAATGCAGTATAAGGGATAGAGCATTGAACTAAGAACTGGGAGACTTGGATCTGACTTCTGAATTTTTGGGATATTGGGAAAGTTATTTAACTTTGCTAAGCTTCAGTTTCCTTATTTGTAAAATAAGAAATTTGGAATAGATAGCCTCTAAAGACCTTTTCATGTTTTTACTTTTCCCTATTATAATAAATAAGATTTTCCCAAAGAATTCTACTTTCTAAAGGAAAGATGTCCATGAGTAATACATGATATGACTGAATGGAAATATCTCTACATAATGTTTAGGAAGTAGCTCACATAGGTAGCACATCACTCTTTCTCATGCTTTGCAAGCTATTTACCATAAAGGCTTATTATTTATTTTAGGATTAAAATATATTTATATTATCAATCTCTCTGCTTATAATCTCTTAGTTTGTGGAAAATTGTACTTTCCTAAATTCAAAATTTCACAATTTGTATTTGATTATTGTCATTTTGACTTATGATCCAAGAAAACAAAATCCTTTAAAAAAATATATATAGTCCAGGGAGACTAGGTGGTGCAGTGAGTAGAGCGTCGGCCCTGGAGTCAGAAGGACCTGAGTTCAGATCTGACCTCAGACACTTAATGCACACACAAAAACCTAGCTGTGTGACCTTGGCCAAGTTACTTAACCCCAATTGCCCTCAAAAAAGGAAAAAAAAAAAAAAAATATATATATATATATATATATATATATATAGTCAAGCAAAACAAATTCTTAAATGAGAAATTTCAAAACCAAACCAAAGAAAAATACATACATCAATCCTTGCTCTGAGTTCATTGTCTTTCTGCCTAGAGGTGGGAGATATATTTACCTTCATCTCTCTTAATACTGAAAAAGATCTCATGAGTTACAAATGTCATCTTTCCATGTAGGAACATAACCAGATCAACTATAATAAATTCTTTATGATTTCTCTTCCCTGCTTACCTTTTCATGCTTCTCTTGATTCCCATATTTGAAAGTCAAATTTTCTGATCAGCTCCAGTCTTTTCATCAAGAATTCTTGAAAGTCTTCTATTTCATTGAATATCCACATTTTCCCCTGAAGTATTATACTCAGTTTTGCTGTGTAGGTGATTCTTGGTTTTAATCTTAACTCCTTTGACTTCTAAAATATGTTATTCCAAGTCCTTTGATCATTAGTGTAGAAGATTTTAGATCTTCTGTTATCCTGATTGCATCTCACAGTAATAAAATTGTTTCTTCCTGCCTGCTTGTAAAATTCTCTTTAACCTGAGTACTCTGGGATTTGGTGATAATAGTCCTAGGAGTTTTCTTTTTGGGATCTTTTGCAAGAGGGAATTGGTGGATTCTTTCAATTTCCATTTTACCCCCTGGCTCTAGAATATCAGGGCTCTTTTCTTTGGGAATTTCATGAAAGACGATGTCTATGCTCTTTTTTTGATCATGGCTTTCAGGTAGTCCAATAATTATCTCTCCTCAATTTCTTTTCCATGCCAGTGGTTCTTCCAAAGAGATATTTCACATTATTTTCTATATTTTCATTTGTTTGGATCTTTTTTATAATATCTTCTTTTCTCATAATGTCATTAATTTCCATTTGCTCCATTCTAATTTTGAAGCAACTATTTTCTTCAGTGAACTTTTGGACTTCCTTTTCCATTTGACCAAGTCTGATTTTAAAGGATTCTTCTCCTCATTGGCTTTTTGGACCTCTTTTGTCATTTGAGCTACTCTATTTTTTAAGGTGCTATCTTCTTCAGTATTTCTTAGGTCTCCTTTAGCAAGTTGTTAACTCAGTTTTCATTATTTTTTTGGATCATTCTCATTTCTCTTCTCAATTTTCCTCTACTTCTCTTACTTGATTTTCAAAATCTTTCTTGAGCTTCTCCATGGCCTGTGACCAATTCATATTTTTCTTGGAGGCTTTTGGGGCAGGAGTTTTGACTTTGTTGCCTTCTTCTGGTTCTATGTTTTGATCTTTTTAGTCAACAAAGAACGACTTTATAGTCTGATTTCTCTTCCTGTGTTTGCTCATTTTGCCAACCAATTTCTTGACTTTAGAGCTCTTTGCCATGGTAGAACTCTGCTTCCAGAGGGGAAAGTGTTGTGTCCCAAATTTCTGGAGTTTTGCACACCTTTGTCAGAGTTACTTCCAGACACCTGCCTCAGGACCATGGGGAGGATTCCGTCTACAGAGCCGTCACAAGCTCTGCCATGACAGTGCTCCTCCTCACCCCAGGAATGCCACCTAAGACTACAACCTTTATAAAGTTAAGGTATAGTATAGGTAAGTATTGGAGATATTCCCCATACTCTTCTTTGTGATTCCAGGACTTCAGCTACTAGTAGTATAGTCTATATCTGCTGGATAAGACCTCTTAAATTCTTTATAGCAGTTAAACAAAGTTATTTTTCTCCTAGTTAGTCACTGTTTCATGTTGAGTACATCTCCTTAGATCCAATTGATCAGTCCCTATTAGATTAGAAAAATGTCCTAACTGAAGCAAAAGTGATCTTTATTTAACACATAAGGATTATGAAAAAATGAGAAAATATTCTGAATTCTTAGTTGACCATAAGAGTTTAGCATATGTCCGTTTAAACTGCCTACCTTTTATATTGGAAAAGAGTGACAGTGTAGCCATTAAAGCAGTTCTCTAAATGACTATTGATGTTGCCGAGCTGCCAATTACATAATGTTTTAAGGTTTCAAAAGTGCTTTACATTTTTGGTTTTCTTGGATCTTCATAACTTTGTAAAATAGGTGCTATCATTATCCCCCTTTTGAAAGTGAGGAAACTGTATCTGAAAAAAGTCTATTGATTTGCCCACTGTCACATTTCTAGGAAGAGTCCAAGGCTAGATTTGAACTTTTGTCTTCCTGAGATATAATCCAATACTCTATAAACTGTGGCACCTACATATGCCAGTTTGTATATTAGTATGAAAATATAATTTGAAAGCCTCCAAAGACCTTAGACCTGTTTACAATCTAAATCTCATACAACTTGAAGACTGTTTTTGCTTCTTCAACATATCAAACTTCTTCCAAATATGAAATCCATTCAGATTATAAGCATGTACAATCTTTCTCAGAGTTCTTAGGTTGTTTTTTTTTCACCCCTTGTTTCAAAGAATTGGTTTTATATTCAAATAAAATACTATAAATAACCCCAAAACCATCATGAGAGATGACATTTAGTTATATAGGTTATTGGTGTAAACAACAGCAGGAAGAGACTTCAGGATAAAGTCCAAAACATTTTTTTAGAAAAAAATATCTATTTGACAAGAAATATTGATGAAGGGGGGCAGAGTCAACATCGTGGAATAGATGTTCAGGACCTCTGAACAGGTCCAGGTCCCACCAGCTCCAATTCTTGTAAAAGGGGACTCTGATCCAAACAAATGAAAGAATAGAAGGCAATGTGAAATATCTCATGAGAAAAACCACTGAACTGGAAAATAGGTCCAGGAGAGAGAATTTAAAATTATTGGACTACCTGAAATCCATGATCAAAAAAGGAGCTAGAAATAATCCTTCAAGAAATTCTCAAGGAAAACTGCCCTGAAGTTTTAGAACCAGAGGGCAAAATAGAGGTTGAAAGAATCTACTGATCACCTCCTGAAAAAGATCCAGCCCCACCCCCCACCCAAAAAAAAAAAACCTCCTATGTCTATCATAGCCAGGTTCCAGAGTTTCCAGATCAAGGAGAAAATATTACAAGAAGCCAGGGAGAAACAATTTAAATATAGTTGTAACACCATCGGGATAGCACAGGATCTTGTAGCTTCTACATTGAGGGATTGAAGGACATATAATATAATATTCTGGAGGTAAAAGGATCTGGGATTATAACCAAGATTCACCTACCCAGCAAAAGTGAGTATCTTGTTTCGGGGGAAAATATGGTCATTCAGCGGAATAGATGACTTTCAAGTATTCTTGATGAAACAAAAAGAGTTGAATCAAAACTGATATTCAGATACAAAAAGCAAGAGAAGCTTGAGAAGGTAAAAAGGGAAAAAGAAATAATAAGGAACTTATCAAAGTTGAACTACTTACATTCCTGCGTGGAAAAACAACAATTCTAACTGATGAAATTTTTCTCAGTATGAAAATATTTGAAGAAGACTATATGGGCACATGAATGCATATGTGAATGTGTGTATATATGTTTACAGGTAAAAATAGATAGAGGGAACAGGACCAATTTAATAGGAAGGAATGGTACCTAAATGGTGTAATTAAGAGGTGGGAGAGTAATATAATGAGAGGAAGTGTGGCGAGAAAGAATGGGGTAAACTCTCTCATATAGAAGAGGAAAGGGAAAATGGTTACAATAGAGGAGAAGAACAGGAAGGCAAAAGGCGAAACCTTGTTCTCATTGAATTTGGCTCAGGGAGACAATGACATACATAGTAAATAGGATATTTCACACTACAGAAGAGTAGGGGGTAAGGGGATGAGAGGGGTGATGATGGAATACAGGACAGGCAGTGGGGGAGGGAAGTTGGAAGCACAAACTTTTGAAAAGGGATGGGATCCAAGTAGAAAATAGAACAAGGGAGGTGGGATAGGAGGGAGGGAAATATAGTCAGTTTTTTACAATATGTCTATTATGGTAATGTTCTGCATAGCTATACATATACAACAGATACTGAATTGCTTATCTTCCCAGTAATGATGGGTGACAAGAGAGGAAGGGAATGAATCTGGAATTCAAAGTTTTAAAATCAAATCTTTAAAAATACATAAATAATTTCCATGGAGCTCCAGCCGACACCACTTCAAAATTATGTAAAAGGGGGACTATAAATGACCTCTGGAGCTCCAGAGCCCACAAAATGACACAGAGAAGCTAACCTCCCCCTGAGGACAGTCCTGCAGCTCGGTAAGGAGCAGCCAGCACAACACTCTGGGTGCTGAACCCAGGTCCCTGTGCATTGGAGGTTTTAACCCCAGCTGGAGGGACTCCAGAACACCAGGAGCTGTGGTGTTTCCAGAATTATCAGCACATAGATGCTTAGGACAAAGTGAGAGGTCAGTGGCCTATGGACTTTGTAACTGGTTGGGAGAGTGTGTGGCCTCTTTCCCCTGGGGGTGAGAAGCTGCTCAGGAGCTGGTGCAGCTTGTGCCACATTTCCACATTGTAGCTTCAGCTGTTGGCCTGCGAACTATAGGGGGATCCGGCAATAAGTCTGGGGGGTAATCGTTCTTGCTTTACCCTTCTTGCATCTGGATTGTGGTCTGGGGTGGAGGTCTTGGGGTGTGTGACCAGCTTGCCACAGCGTGTGGAGGCTTCAGAGATGCAACCCAACTAATACCTCCGGCAATTGGGAAAAGCCCAGCATTTGGGACAGAAGCTCCTCTGGCTGGTGGCAGACTACTACTGTGGCAACAAGCCCAAAAGTCAGGTCATTGAGTGGCAACCTGCCGGGAAGAAACAATTTTTTTTTTGCTTTTTGGAGGGCAACTGGGTTTAAGTAACTTGTTCAGGGTCACACGGCTAGGCTTTTGTTTGTGTGTGTTAAGTATTGGAGGCCGGATCTGAACTCAGGTCCTTCTGACTCCAGGGCCAGGGCTCTACTCACTGCGCCACATAGCCACCCCAGAAACCATTTCAATATTGTGGAAACACAATTGGGATAGCACAGAATCTGGCAGCTTTTACACTGAGGGCCCGAAGGACATGGAATATGATATTCCTGAGGGCAATGGAGCTGGGAGTAAAACCGAGAATCACCTACCCAGCAAAACTGAGTATCATGTTTCATGGGAAAATATGGTCATTAATTGGAAGAAAGGACTTTCTACCATTCTTGATGAAAAAAACAGAGGTGAATAGAAAATTTGACATTCAGATACAAGAAGCAAGAGATGCTTGAGAAGGTAAACTGGGAAAAGAAATCAGTATGAACTTCTCAAAGTTAAACTATTTACATTTCTACATGGAAAAACAATAACTGTAACTGATGAAACTTTTCTCAGTATGAAAATAGTTGAAGAAGAGTATATGGGCATATGAACACATATGTGAATGTGTGTATATATGTTTACATGTATACATATATAAAGGGCACAGGACTATTTTAATAGGAATGGATGATACTTTAAAGGTGAAATTAAGAGGTGAGAGAGGAATGTAATGCAAGGAGATGGAGGGAGTTAGAATGAGGTAAACTGTCTCATATTAAAGAGTCAAGGGAAAATGGTTATGAGGGAGGGGAAGAACTGGAAGGTAAAAAGGCAAAACTTTATTCTCATTGAATTTGGCTCAAGGAGAGAATGACATACATACTGAATAGGAAAGGAGGGCAAGCTGCGGGAGGGGAAGTTGGAAGCATCCACTTTTGAAAAGGGACAGGATCAAAGCAGGTACTGGATCAGGTGGCAGGTGGGATAGGAGGGAGGGAAATATATTCAGTCTTATACAATATATCTACTATAGTAATGTTTTAGTTGCTTATCTCTCTTTTAAAACCATTTAAAATATATATATATATATATATACATATATATATATATATAAATACTATGATTAATACTATTGTGCATATAATTGGGAGATTAAATGTGCATGCATTGGGGCATAAGGATTTACTTTGTCCTACTGGAAAAGTTGAAGGGGGTATGGGAGAAGAGATGAGAGAGAGCAGATTGTATGAGGGGATATGCTTTGGGACTGCTATTCTGGGTTGGTGGGTAGGGGGAAAATGGGGAAAAATTATAACTCAAAATCTTATGGAAATGAGTGATGTAAACCAGAAGTTAATAAAGCATTTGGAAAATAAAAAAAGAATTATTGATGAAACTGAAAAACTTTCAGTCAGATCATGAACATGAATAAGATTAACATATTAACTTCTGAGTTAGAACAAATATATTTCACCTTTATTTCTCATCAAGTATACTAGATTTTGAATATACAATTGCTAGAATTTTTAAAATATATCTATTGATCTATGATACAGGCAATTTGAGTTAAAAGAAGAAAATCGTGTTAGATTATTTTCCTTGTTTTCTCATTTGTGTTATCAGCATTTGGACCTTTCCTCCTATGGTTTTAATGATTTTGAAGTTGTTTGGTAAAATAATGTTTTTATCTTTGGCTTTCCTCACCTCATTTTGCATCCTTCCTCAAAGACATTTAGAAAATATGGTATCATAGTCCCTTAAGAACCAAAGTTAGGTTTACATAGTTATAGATAATTAACTTATGATAATGATAACTTCAATTTAAAACTTGTTTCAGGAAATATATAGGCTTAATAATTGAATACCACATTTAAGCACCTAATGATGTGCTGAATGAAATGATCTAAAGTCCTGGGCTTAAAAAAAGAGTACTGCTTAAATATAAGCCTTATGCAAAAGTAAATAGAGGATTTCTTTTTTTAGTTTAGGTCTCATAGATCACATCCAAAAAATCTAGAATAATGTGTGTATGATAGGCCCCAGGATACTAAGATTGACGCCATACCTGCAAGCATTCAATTTACCACATATATTTGATCTTGGGTAAATAATTTCACTTCAGACCACCACAGTTTCCTCTTCAGTAAAGTAGATTTTGACCAGTCTGGCCTAGTGAAAAGCACATTAAATTTATTATCAGAAGACTCTGTAAATCTGTAATCTGTTACCTATGTTGAGTAAGTCATAGAGCCTTTCTGGGCCTCAGTTTCCTTGTGTATACAATGACAAGTTGGATTAGGTGATCTTGGAAGCAGTGTAACAGAACTCATAGGAAACTTGATCTGAATTTAGGAAGATGGGTTCAAATCTGATTTCATATACTTATATACTGATTGACCTTGAAAAATTCGATAAACCTTTATGTGACAGATTCCTAATATATAAAATGAAGGGTTTGAAATGACATCTAAATTCCCTTCTAATTCTAAGATCTTTAAAAACCTTCCCCAATTCTAAATGTCATTATTATTATAATCATTCACAACGGAGAGGAGAAAGAGGAAAAGAACCCAACAGTTGTTACAACATAAGAAAACAGTAAAAATGTATTTATCAATAAAAACCACCTAGAATAAAAATAATAAAACTCATTAACTCAGTATTTGATGAAGTCTGAAACAAAATTATTTAGGAAAGAAGTTCCTACTTGATAAGAACTATTAATAGAACTTAAAAGTTTACTATTAGAAACTGTGTATAAGGTAATACCTTATTCCTTATTCTGAAATAAATTCAAACTTAATATGTGACCTGAATATTAACTATCATATCATAAAATATTAGGAAAGAAATAATCACATATATTTCACAGTTATGGAAAAATGTTATAGTAAACCAATAAAGGTTAGTAGCTACTGCAAAAGAAAACACATAATTTCGATTACATTTAAATGGAAAATTTTTGCATGAGCAAAATTAAAACATCTAGAATAAGAAAAGAAGTGGTGAATAGGGGAAAAATCTTTATGAGATATAAATTTTATATCTAAGATATCTAGACAACTAATATAAACATGTTTTGAAAATAAACAAAATATAGTCCTCTGTGGATGTAATACAATGATATGAACTAGTAATTCTCAGAAAGGAAAATTCCTATCAATGACCTCAATAAGTTTCAAATTATTATTAATAAAAATGCAAATTAAATCAGTCTTGTGGTTATATTTCACATTTAAAATTTGGAAAAGCTGACAAAAGATTAAATATGCTACTATTATAAGGGTTATCAAAATAAATATCTGCTCATTGTTGTTGGTATTATGAATTGGTACAACCATACTTGAAAGCAATTTAGATTTGCAAATAAAGCAACTAAAATATGCATATTATTTGACTCAAAGATTCTACTACTAGGCATATCTGACAAGGAAGTAATCAATAAACAGTTTCCATACAGTGGAAAATAGTTTTAGCAGAATATTTTGTAGTACCAAAGAACTTGCCACAAAGTAGATTCCCATCAATTGGAGAAAGTCTAAATAAATTGTGGTACACTAATATAAAATAATGCTACAGTGATATCAGAGATGATTTGTGTGATAATTACAGAGAAACATGGGAAGATCAACATGAATTCACATAAAGTAAAATAAACAGAACCAGTAAAATGACATATTTTATTACTACAGCAGTGTAAATGGAAAGAACAACAAAGGCATTAGAAAAGAATATTGTGAAATTGCAAAGAAATGACTCTGGATGGTAGCTATGACAAGAGGTTTTCCCTTAGTCCTTGGTAGAGGTGGGATATACATGGTAATAAAGTATTCAATGAATTTACAATTTTGTTATTGTTTTATTAATTGGTTTTGGCTGATTTTTTTCACTTTTCTGAAAAATATTTCTTTGTTTTACGGGATATTTCCCTGGCAGAGGTAGAGAACAGATACAGCTGGAAGCTGAATCAATGTATAAAGAGAAGAGATCAATAAATTATTTTTATTTTTTAATTACATTTTATGTTTATTTTTAATTCATTTCCACAAGATTTTGATTTACAAATTTTCTCCCAGTCCTTTCCCTACAAACTATCTGAAAAAAGTAATCCCACTATATACCCCAACCCCCAATCTGCTCTCTCCTATATCCTCCCCCATTACCTCTCTGAATTTTGGGCAGGGGAAGATGGATCTCCATAACCATTGCCTGTATATCTTATTTCCCAGTTGCATGTAAATAACAAATAACATTAATATTAATAATGGTAATAATAATAATAATGATAAATTTAAACATTTGATTTTAAAACTTTGAATTCCAGATACTTTCCCTTCCTCCCTCATCACCCCCATTATGGGGAAGATAAGCGATTCAATATAGGATGTGTATGTGGAGTTACACAAAATAATTCCATAGTGAATATATTGTGAAAGACCAGCTATTTTTCCCTCCATCCATCCTGCTTTCAACTTGTTCTATTTTCTACTTTGACCTTGTCCCTCTTCAGAAGTGTGTGCTTCTAACCAGCCTCACACTCAAATTGCCCTCCCCTCCAAGACCCCCTCTCTCATCCCCTTTCCCCTTGCTTTCCTGTAGGACAAAATGCCCAGTTTAGTGTGTATGACATTCCCTCCCTGAGGCAAATTCAATAACAATAAGGTTGACCCATTCCCTTTTGCCTTCCTTTTCTTCCCCTCCATTGTACCAGTTATTGCTTGCCTCTTCTAGAATGAAAAAATTTACTTCATTCTTCTATCCTCATCACCTCTCATATTCCTCTCTCACCTCTTAATTTCACCTCTATCTAATATATCTATTGTTATTCATTTAGTCCTGTGCCCTCTGTCTGTGTAGACCTGTACACATCATATGCACATATACCCTCCTATATAGACATATATGTATGTACACACAGGTACACACACACACACACACACACACACATATATATATATATACATATACACACACATATATATATACATATATATGTACATACATATACATTTATATTCCCTTCAATTATCCTCATATAAAGAAAAGTTTCATAATTTACAGTTATAATTTTTTTCCAGGTAATCATGTAAATAGTTCAACTTTGATAAGTTCCTTATAATTTCTTTTCCCTATTTACTTTCTTATGCTTTTCTTGGTTTTTGTATTTGAATATCATATTTTCTATTCAAATCGATTTTTTTCATCAAGAATACTTGAAAGTCATCTATTTCATTGAATGACCATATTTCCCGCTGAAACATTATACTCAGCTTTGCTGGGTAGGTGATTCTTGGTTTTAATCCCCATTCCTTTGACCTCCAGAATATCATATTCCAGGACCTTCAGTCCCTTAATGTAGAAGCTGCTAGATGTCACATTGTCCTGATTGTGTTTCCACAATATTCAAATTATTTCTTCTTGGCTGCTTGTAATATTTTCTCCTTGATCTTGAAATTCTGGAACTTGGCTATAATGTTCCTAGGAGATTTCTTTTGGGTATATTTTTCAAGAGGTGATTGGTGAATTCTTTCAATTTTATTTTGCCTTCTTGTTCTAAAATATCAGGCCAATTTTCCTTGAGAATTTCTTGAAGCGTGATTTCTAGCTTCATTTTTTTTTTGATCATGGCTTTCAGGTAGTCCAATAGTTTTTAAATTATCTCTCCTGGATCTATTTTCCAGCTCAGTGGTTTTTCCAATGGAGATATTTAACATAGCCTTCTGTTTTGTTTTTTGTTTTTTTTTTCATTTGATTGGATCTGTTTTATGAATTTCTTATAAAGTCATTACCTTCTATTTGCTCCAATCTAATTCTGAAGGAATCATTGTCTTCAGTGAGCTTTTGAAAGTCTTTTGCCATCTGGCAAATTTGACTTTTTAAGGCATCCTTCTCTTCATTGGCTTTTTGGGATCCTTTTGCCTTTTGAGTTAATCTATTTTTTAAGGTTTTATTTTCTTTAGTCAGGTTGTTGACTCTCATGATTTTCTTGCATCATTCTCATTTTTCTTCCCATTTTTTCTCCACTTCCCTTACTTGATTTTCAAAATCCTTCTTGATCTACTCTATGGCCTGTAACCAGTTCATATATATCTTGGAAGATTTTTGTGCCAGAGTTCCAACTTCATTGTCTTCCTCCTATTCCATGCTTTGATTCATTTTGTCCCCCCCAAAATAATCTAAATTTGGATTTCTGTGCTTGCTTTTCTTCCTTTGATTGCTTATATTACCATTCAATCACTTGATTATTTAGCTCTTTCCCACATTAGAACTCTGCTTCCAGTGGAGAGAGCTTTGTCATAAATTGCTGGGGCTTTTGCAGCTGCTGGAACTATTAGGAAGGTGCTGTCTCTGCAGCCCCCATAAAATCTGGTTCACCCATCACACCCCTCAGGACCACCTTGCAAGACTGTGATCCAGATCCAGGCAGGTTAAACAAGAGCAATTACCCTATGCATGGTTACTTGGTCCCCCTATAATTTGCAGGCCAGGAGTTCTGAAGCAGCCACAAGGAGGCAGAAGCAGGGCCACAGCACTTCTGCCACTTCTATCTCTGGGAGCAGGGGCTGGATCCACTTTTCCATCCCCTCTTCCCCAGTTCCAATAGAGTTCTCCACTAACCACTCACTCTTTCTTTGGCATTTATGGGTTGATAATTCTGGAAACCTCCACTGCTGCTGGTGATCCACTCTCCCAAAAGCTGCTATAGCCACTGGTCTTGGCCACCCTGTGGCTAAACCTGCACATCCATGTGGAGCTGGACTTGGCTCCCAGCATGCTGCAATGAACAATTCCTGTCCACCTGCTGGACTGCCTTCAGCAGGAAATTTGTTTCTTTCTGTCACTTTGTGGGTTCTGTAACTCTAAAATTTGTTTAGAGCCATATTTTACAGGTATTTGAGTTCATTATGGGTGGAGCTTTCAGAGTTTTGCTGCTTCTATGCTGCCATCTCCCCCCCCCCCCCGATAAAATTATTTTTAAAAGATAGAAATATATTGAACATGAGCTTGGCTAGTACTTCCCTCCAACCTTCTCTCTACACTAACTCAAGTAGAAAAGTCTAGGGAATCTCAATCCCAAAAGATGTGGTGATATGAAACAGAAAAACCTTAATCCCATATTCAGAACATGTGCAGGTATTATATTTCTAGTTTATTTTCTATCAGAATTTTTTTGCTATCAGATTTCAATTGTGTGGTGAGTTAGAATTGAGAATGAATCCAAAAGATGCTGTGGAGAAAAGGAAATTTCTATTTTGCCTGTCTGGCTACTTTCAAGTAAGACAAATAGATGATAGATAGATGGATAGATAGATAGATAGATAGATAGATAGATAGATAGACAGACAGATAGATGGAGCACTTATTATGTGTTATGTACTGAGAGTACAAATATAAGAAAAATAAGGTCACTAACTTGAAGGACATTGCATTTTAATAGGGGAAGACAATAAGTGGGAAAGGGTTGGGTATAGATGTCCATGTGAGGGTCAGGTGTAAAAGTGTAGAGAATTAAGTTAGGACATAAAAGAAAAGTTGAGTACATGTGTCCACTGAACACAATATTATATATATATATATATATATATATATATATATATATATATATATATATATATATATTTTATTATTATTATTTATTTATTTGCTTTTTGGAGGGCAATTGGGTTTAACTTGCCCAAGGTCACACGGCTAGGTTTTGTTTGTGTGTGCACTGTCTGAGGCCAGATCCGAACTCAGGTCCTTCTGACTCCAGGGCTCGCGCTCTACTCACTGCTCCACCTAGCCACCCCCTGAACACAATATTTTATTAAGCAGAAGACCAAAGTCAGTCTTCATCCTGGGTGAAAGAAAATGTACTGATGTAAAATTTTGTCTTTCAGTGTAATTGATTCCCTAATTATTTCTCAAATTGCTAAAATGATTATTTTTTGCTTTTTTGGAGGGCAATTGGGGCTAAGTCACTTGCCCATGGTCACATGGCTAATTGTGTGTGTGTGTGTGTGTGTGTGTGTGTGTGTGTGTGTGTGTGTGTGAAATGTCTGAGGCCAAATTTGAACTCAGTTCCCCCTAACTCCAGGGCCAGTGCTCTATTCACTGCACCACCTAGCTGTTCCTTAGAATGATATTTTGATGAGCTACGAACTTAATTGCTTCATTTATTTCAAGAACTTTATGAAATTTCATGTTGCATCTACCAAAAAGAAATCATAATTGTTTTCTTAAAATTATTTTATTGATGTAATTGTCTATTATATGCAGAATTCTTAAAATTTTTATAAGTTAAATAAATATCATTCATCACACTTGATCAGTGTTATGATTATCATCCTGATTCATTGAAATAAAATTAGAATATAACTGATTCTAATGATTTAGGGCTAAATTCAATTGGTAATATTTTGAGTAAATTCGATTGAGGAAAACTTTAAGCTCTATGAATAACAAGGGTCTATATATTTTCCCATTGGGGTTAGATTTACTTGATTTGATATTCCCTAGAAAAGTTTAATATCTGTGTGCATTTTTATTGTGTATGCCTTTGAAGAAAAATTACAAAATACTTTATGAAATTTGGGACAATTTGGACAGTATTTTGAGCATGTTGACTGAGTTAAGCAAAAGGAATACTCTACCTTAGGTTATTAAATTAGACTTTCATTAGCATATCAGAATGAATTATTTGTACTTTCTATATGGCATAATACAGGGACTCTCCTCTAATCCAATAGAAGAACTTCCCCGCTGGGCAATAAGTAGTGCATAGTCTATTATAGATGAACTGATCTTTCACCATGGTAAAGAATAATGATATTTAATTTCACTATACATTATAGTCATGGATTTGATATTATCAGTAATATTTTCCACTTACCTAAATTAGCCAAATAGTTACAGAAAAATATCTATTTAAGACATTGAACATTTAAAAACTTGAAGGATAATTGTGATAGTGATTTGTATGAACCCTTGAGTTCTCTCAAAAAGATGATTGCTCGGTAATCCTTTGATTACTAATTTTATTATAAAATTCTGTAGTTTTCTATTGTTTCTGACATTTTCTCTCTCCACCTTCAAATATTATACTAAATATTTATCTTTAAATTAAATAAATTTAAACTTTATATTGTTTGGCATATTTTGTTTTGGGGATTTCATTATATCCCTTGATATAGACCTCACAAATGTCACCATTTGGGTGTTGGAATAAATATTACAGTAGCATAGTAAAGGAGGATGGAAAACACAGGGCAGAAATTAGTTCAGTTATCATAAAATCATAAAATTTTATCACTAAATGAAGCCCTAGTGGTTCTATTACATATTTAGACTTGAACTGTAGAAATACACAAATGGTACCATAAACCTTTCTACAAAGAAATTGAACTACAAAGGCCACAAAATGTTACACTAATTATTTCTGTACATGAAAACCTTTAGGCAAAAAGCAATGATCATGACTTCCATTTGTTGACATTTAAATGGGGAGAGGGTTTTCACTTTGTCTAGTTTATTCAAGGCACTAAGACAATTTTGTTTGCCTAAACTAAGGTTGTGTATCTACACTCATTTTTTAGTTTGGCATGTTGCTACAGTTTGTGGTCAACTATAACAACATCCACAAACTCCCATATTTATTTTTCCTTTTTTCCACATAATTCCAAAAAAAAGCATAGCAGACATTTTCAGACTGTGAACATTTAAATGCTTCTTAATCTGTGGACTATCCTGTAGAAACATTTGCCTGTCTTTCATCATACATGACCCAGTGATTGCCCTGTGTTAAATAAAATATTTATTTCTTTTAACTGCTAGATTTTCCACCTAAAACATCCTTTTAAAGATCTTATTTCATAGCATACTAATCTACACCCACAATAGAATTTATTTGGTTGGCAACTGTACAAGTCAAACATGTACAAAATAGCTAACACTATATGAAATGAGAGGCAGAATTAGAAACTGACATTTGGAAGGAGGTATAGAGGTAAAGGGTTCTGCGAAGGCAATTTGCCCCTCAGAAAAGTCATGATCACCTGAGATACCTCTATCTGGTTTTGCCTAAAAATCTCAAACAGACCCAGTGTTGGAATAGGCAAAACTATTGCTGAGAAAATCTGAGACTCTGAGGGCTCAGGCTCATGTACTTTGGAGATCTGTCCATCCCCTTCATGATATGGTAAATCCAGACCTAGTCTAAGGATTTAAGCAAAATGTGTTTAGCAAAGTAGAAAGAAACATACACCAAAATGAGGATTGCTATCAGAGGTGAGTCTAAAACAGGGATCCCTGGGATTGGTAAAGAGTGAGGAGGCCCCAGTCAGGAAGTTATCAGCGTTTCATGGATTTCACAGTAACTGATTTAATGACATCATAGTTGCATCAATTTCAGTCCCCAGATCTCTATGTAGAGCATCTCAACATTCATGGAGAGGCCCATTTCTTCTTCTTATTGGTGGGTAACAGCTCAACCTTTGCACTAATTTATGATTTCTTCATCCGATTATTTGCTTGGTATTCCAAAAGGTAGTACTCCCACTGACCTTGTACTTGACTTTTCCTCTCATTCAGATTATTTGCAATACAATCATGCTTAAAAGCATAAAGATCAGGACCTCAATTTTCTGGGATAGCAAAGAGAATTTGATGTCAGGCTTGATGATCACTCTGACTTCCAATTTCGTCTATTACACCTCCTACACTATGGGGATCACAAGAAATGGTAGAGTGAATAACATTAAAATTATGGCGTGAAATCAGTCTCCACTATTCAAAAAAAATCAGCACCTATTGCTTTCTGTTCAGAAAATATCCCGAGCCTCATACTACCTGTCTACTAGTCCATGGAAAACTCTGACATCATGCTTTCCAGGATATCTGCCACAAAGTTATGTACCTAGGTGAAGAATTACATTTGGAGGGTTTGGAGTTCATATGTCCCCCCAACCAAAGTTATTGCATTTTAGACCCATTTGTTACCTGGGCTGGTTTCTTGTTTGCCTAGCCTGGATTCATTAATTATACCACAGGGAATTTGCAAGAGCTAATGGTCATTTCATTATTATATGAGGTTATATAGAAATAGAATTTGGATCATTCCAAGTCAATCACCTTGTTTTTAGATCTCAATTTCTTCAAAAGATTATTCATAAGTTATCAACCAAAACAGCCTTGCACATATTTTTAAATGAAATATTTGTTGAAAGAGAAATAGTGATATTTTACAAAGAATACTTGACTCGCAAATAGTAGACCCAAGTTCAGTCTTATTATGATCATAGGCAAGTTTCTTAACCTCTCTGAACTTAATTCTTTTGATCTATAATAAAGAGGTCGATGGCATTTGTTGTCTCTACCTAAAAGTGTTATTATGAGGAAATCTATTTACAAACAATCAACTACTGAATAAAATCATTCATGTTTTTGTTACTGTTCTACTCTTTTTCAATGGAATTCTGAACAAAAAATGGTCTTAAGACAAGTAATTTCAATGCTATTTCATCAATTGAATAAAAAGGAGTGTGTTATAAACTCAGCTTCTGTACACTCATTGAAAGTGTCTTCAGGTCAACTCAGAAGACAATAATTATTTGTACCTAAGCATGTCCTTACCATGTTTCTACCATGCTCCTCCATGGCTTGATTGTCATAAAAATTTTCTGTAATTTGATTTTTTTCATTGCTTATAGTCTGAATATTATGAGTATATCTAGTATGTTTGTATATACATATATTAAACATTTTAGTATATTAAAACACTATATATATGCATGCATATAATGTATGGTTCTTAACTATTTATGGATAAATTTTTCATCAGGGTGCTAAGAACAGTTTTGTCAGCAATAATGAACCATTTTAATTACAGCTTATATGCTGAATTTTGAAGCTAATTTGAGGTCTGTATTTATAGCACAGAGATTTGCCATCAGATTGTTTACATAGGAGAGAGAGTTTATGAGATATAACTAATCATCAAATACTGTCTTCTATGTATTAAATAGGTCCTAACTTTTTGAAACTTGCAGTGCTATATCGCACAGTTTTTACTTTTTTTTTTTTTTTTTTGCAACATATACATTGATCAATCCGGACATTTTCTGAATAATTCAGTGACTTCTGGTGCCAATGACCTGATCCTAAATTTCCATTTAGTCCTCTGTTGCTGAAAATAAATTTCCTTTATTTATACCTTAATACCTACTATTCTCTTGATATAGTAAGTCACAGTCTTCTACTTAATAGCCTTATTCTCAAAGGAGCATGTAGGGAATAACCCAAGGAATTTGTAAGTATTACCTTTGTAATCGGCTCAAATTTATCTCTGACTTAAATTCAAGGTCTTTTGGTTTTTTTTTCCTTCTCTTGTTGGTGTACTTTAATAATATTAAATATATCTTATCTAACTGGCATTTTATCACTGTAAAAAACCCCACAAAATAGAAAAAAATGCTTTACCTAATTTTCAGTGGTGTCATATAACTTAATGTTGCTCATATGCTATGAATCCTAGTGTGATGTTTTGGTAATACTTCTATTGTTTGCAAAGAACAAACCCCAAAATTTGAAGTAGTTTTAGAAATAATTTTATTAGATCATTTGGCAGAGGAGAGCAATTCCTAAGGCTGACTTCCTCTCTACAATCTGTACAGTTTATATTATACAGGATTTAGATAAGAAAACCTGCATACAAGGACAACTTGAAAGCAAGGTAGGTTGAGGTAGATATCAGAAAATCTAAATATTCATCAAATTTTGGGCAAAGTCAAGATTCAAATGATCCCCAAAATGCAAATTTGGGTGGACCTAAACAAGATCAGAGTGTGAAGACCCAAAACAAACAAAAAAAAATGCTTTGGGTGAACCCAAGCCTTGGTAAACCCCAAATACCTTGTATCCATTTACAACACTCCTAGATAGTTACTGAGGTCCGGAGGCATTAAAGATCCAGGTCACATAAAGTTTTATTTGAATAGTGTAATAATTTTCTGTATATAACAAAACATTTTCCCATACTTTCCCTGTAATTGGAAATCATACCCAGTTCTATTTAGGAGAGATGATAATGAGTTTAAGGCTGGAAAATTCAGGGAGGAATTAGACCAAGTTTAGAGAGGAAATGTGCAAAAGGGTGATATATAGTTGCTTGATATCATTTTCTTTTCTTTGTGGAACATTTAAGAAGTTCCCCTTTGACACAGTGTAGCTTCTATGAGATACTTGTAGAGACTGTGTCCTGGCTCTCATTCCTTCACTTATAAATAGGCAAAGACAAGGTAGCTAGGTGGTACGTGAGTAAAGCACCAGCCCTGAAGTTAAGAGGGCTTGAGTTCAAATCCAGCCTTAGTCACTTGACACTTAACTGACTGTGTGACCTTGTGAGGCTCACTCAACTCCAATTTACTTGCCTTCTCCCCTCAAAAAAATAATAGAAATAGTCATAAGCAATTCAGGGGATGCTCGTAGAACACTAAGGGGAAGATAAGAAATTATCAATATCATTGAAGTTAATGAGGTCCTCCTCTAGTCAATGATGATGTTGTAGGGGAAGATATTGATATCATTAGGGAAAAACAAAATAAATAAAGGAAAGTAAACATATAGTGTGTACAAAAGGATAGAAAATATTTTTGCAGAAGAACACTATCACTAATGTAAGAGATGACACATGGACTGAGTTTCAAGGAAGATAGTAACATTTTAAAGGTACAGCTGCAGAGGCATGGAGAAAAAATTTACAAAGGTGCAGAGATGGGAAACAGAATGAGAGAGACAGAGAGAGACAGAGAGAGAGACAGAGAGAGAGACAGAGAGACAGAGAGACAGAGACAGACAGAGACAGAGACAAAGAGAGACAGAGAGATAGAGAGAGAGAGACACAGAGAGAGAGAGAGAGAGAGAGAGAGAGAGCGCACAGTAGGTCAGTTTGATTGGAATATAGAGCATGTGAGGGGGGATAACGAATAGTTAGTAGCCCAGAAAGGTAGGATAGAGTCAAATTGAGAAGTGTTTTGAAAATCAGGAAGGAGTTCGAGAAAAGAGTTCCTGGAAATTTTTGTGTAATAAGTGACATGGTTTTCTCTGTGATTTAGGATGACTTGAAGAAGGGACATTATAGAAATAGGAGACACTGGGGCTTATTGCAAAAGTCTATATAAGAAGTAATGAGGACTCATACTCATTGATAGAATATGTGTGGAAAGAAGCAGTGCTTGCATTAGGTGTTCTGGTAAATGTTTGATCACTCACCACTAGTTCTCCAAAAATGAGTGCTACACATTTAAATATAAACTATAATACTAATAATTAATTAATTGATGGATTGATTATTTTAATTAATTAATTATTTTAATTAATTTTTTAAATTTAAATTTAATTTTAAATTTAATTAATTAAATTCCTCCATCACTTTATGAAGTCTGAAGAATAAAGAAAACAATAATCAACCACTGATTATTAAAATTTGCAGATTTCCAAGGTGTAATTGATAATATTGAAAACTTAACAATTAGGGCAGCTAGGTTACCTAGTGAATAGAGCACCAGCCTTGGAGTCAGGAGAACCTGAGTTCAAATCCGGCCACAGATACTTAACACAAGAAATATCCGTGTGACCTTGGGCAACTCATTTAACCCCGATTGCCCTACCTTCCCCCCTCCAAAAAGAAAAGAAAATTTAACAATTAGCTCTCAAGAAAAGGTAGAGCTCACTATAAAAGCCCACCCCTGAATGGAAGTAAAAATGGTTAGAGGTACTATACTACTCTATGCTAATTCTCCTAGATATAAAAAAAATGCATTTACTCTATAGCTCCCTGCATAATTATTCATTTACTGTTTCCTTTTTAATAATTTGAACTTAACAAACATTTATTAATAGTGACTTAATTTCTCTCCCTGAAATTTCACTTCTGACTCACCTCTTGACTCGTGATATGTCTCTGTCTCCTCGATAGCAATTTTTTTACACTAGAGATGACTTCATCCTGTGATACTCTCCTCAGATTGTCGATTCACTGACCTGGACCATTATTTCAAGAAATCAGCATGCTTACTTCACTTTTTTTTTTCCTTTTGGAGGGTGATTGGAGTTAAGTAACTTGCCCAAGCTTGCATGGCTAGTGTGTGTGTGTGTGTGTGTGTGTGTGTGTGTGTGTGTGTGTGTGTGTGTGTGTGTGTGTTAAGTGTCTGAGGCTGGATCCAAACTCAGGTCCTCCTGACTCCGGGTATAGCGCTTTACTCACTGCGCCACCAAGCCTCCCCTTTGCTTACTTCACTCTTGACCTTTCTGGCAGTACACCTGCTTGTCTCATGCTCCAGCTCCTTCTTATGTGTGTTTGTCTATTAGAATGTAAGTTCCTAGAGGGTGAAAATCTATGTTTTCTGCTTATATTTATCTTCTTAGCATTGAGCAGAATGTTTGGAACATAATGATAACTTAATAAATGTCATAACTTTTAATCAATCTATACCCCAAAAAGCAAATCATTTTAAATGATTTTATTGGAAGGAGACACTCCAATGTCAGGAGTAACTTCTGTCATGAGTAACTTCACATCTTAAAGTTGACTGATAGATTGTAACCAGCTTTGCTCTGCTAGGCCAAACATAGTTCTTGGGCAACTTTATTCTAGTTTTAAGAATTTTTGTGCCTACTCTAAAGCTTAAAACTAATTCAAATAAAAACAAATGATTGATTGAAACACCCTCACCTTGTTAAGGTATCAAGATGACTTTTTACTTACTTAAGTGTAAAGGGAGTGACTTTAATGATTTATTCAATCAATCCTATATATAGACATACATATGCATACATATATGTATGCATATATTTAGTGCTAATTCTAAAGGCACACATCTATATACACATACATACACATATGTATACACACAGGCACTTATAAACATAAATATATGCATATATTTAATGTGTATATGCTGTATCTGTGCGTACAAAGTTCTGAATGTCCTATATAAAGAACACAAACATATAACTGATATGTAATAGGAAAGGTCAATAGTGTTCTCTTCCTTTGGTAATATATATGTGCTGTCTTCTTTCAAAAAAGAAGTGGGGCTAGTCTTCCATCTGAAAGGAAAATAGTAAAGTATTGTGCTAAGAATTCATGTACCACACTAGAGCTAATAATCATGCATTTCTCCTAGCAAGCAATTTTACAGTTTTTCAATGAAACAAAATTTTCCATCACCTCCTCTCATGTAACTATTCTGATATTAATTATTCTAATGATATCCAACATCATTTTGCATTTGACCCATTTTAAGGTTTTATTGTGCTGGGCTTCTTATGATCATGTAGATTAGAAATTTTCCATATTTTTCTTTTGGGGCAATGCTTGGTATCTCAATGATTTTCTTATTGGGAAAACATTTAAAGTAAAGTTTTGTTTGGTATTGAATTGTTTATTTTGGTGTTTATTCTTTTAATTCTTGTATTCTTTAAGCCCTTTGAGATCTTTTTCATTTGCTGGCTAAGGAAATTTAAAATTTATATACATACATATATACATATTTGTACATATGTGTATATACACATATATGTATGTATATGTGAATACATATGTGTATATATATATATATGCTGGATTCTGTTTGGCATGTTCCTTTTCATTACTTAAAACTGGATGAAATGATATTCAAAATTTAGTGCATTACTAGGAAAATACCATTTTCCACTGTTTATTATTATTATTATTATTATTTCCTCATCTTTTTGATGGAGTTCAAATAGAAATAGTTCTGGGACAACTTACTAACTTGATATTTTATGTCTAATATTCTGTGGTCTATTGAATGTGTTACAAAATAATTACTTTTAAAAATGAATAAAAGCATTGGGATTCAAGCTTATTATTACAATATGAAATTTGTGCTCATTTTTTGTGGAGTTCAGATGAAAATGGTCCATGACATATTACTACCCTATTGTTATTCTTTCCTATTTTATAGTCTATGGTACATTGTAAGGTGGAAAAGAGTAGTTGCTTTTTATAGTTAAAAATATGTATTAAGATACAGACTCAACTACTTTAGGCTTACTAAATACATCTCAGATTCAACTAAAGCAGCAGAGAGGATGAGGGGGATGATATGATTTTCATCTTAACCTTTCTGTTACTGTGTTTACGTCATGAGTTCTGTATTCCCTAATATTGTATGTGTTTTCATTAGAATAATTCCCAAATGTGTTATGGTCAATCTTCTTGTTATAAAATCTTTATTAAAATTGGTTTATATAGGCTTTAATTGCTTTAAATGTGTTTCTCTATTAAAATTTGACTTTTTGTGTCAGTAAATTTCTTAATGTATATGAAGACAGCTTTTTTCCTGATCTATGCCTGATATGTCCAGAGGATTTGAAGACAATTATAATTATTACCTTTGTAAATTGGTTCAGGGTAATCTCCAGATTCAATCTAGAATCTTTTATTTAGTGTCTATCCTTTGGCATGTATTACAAATGTAACAATCTCAGGACACATGAAGTTTCTAGTACATACCAACCTGACCAATGTTACCCTATTAAATATTGAATAGTGACAATCCCTTGGAATTGGAAGGGTCGTTATGTATCTTTATCTCTTGTTGTTGTTATTGTTTGTGGTGGTGGTGGTGGTAATGGCTCTAACAGCATTCTAATATTTTTCAGTGGAGTTGTGCTAGAAATTGTCTTGAAGATAAGTTACTGTTGTGGTAAGAGCAACCCTATTAATTCAAAAAGGTACTTCTCTACCACCTAAGCTAGCTTTTCCATTAAAAAGTGACAACACTTTCCTCAGAGCTTAATTTACCCAAGGGAGTAAAGCTGGAGTTGTTTTTCAGGCATTTTTCAGTTGTGTACAACTCTTCATGACCCAATTTGGGATTTTCTTGGCAAAGATAGTGGAGTAGTTTGTCATTGCCTTTTTCAGCTCACTTTACAGATGAAGAACTGAGACTAACAGGGTTAAGTGACTTTCCCAGGAGGTCACAAAACTAGTAAGTGTCTGAAGGGAGATTTAAACTGAAGTTCTGACTCCAGGGCTATTCTATCAACTGCACCAACTAGCTAACTCTGAGCCTCGAGATATTGATATATGTCAAACAACAACAACAACAACAAAGACAGAATATGCAGTTTTACCTCTCTTCAGGAGACATTTTGGATAGTGTATAAACATTATCTCCTACCTTGGTAACAATAACTCTCCGTGGCAGAAAAAATGTGTGTTGTCCTATTTGATGCTTAGGATAGATTTCAAAGTCTTAACTGCCTCTTTTCTGCAAGTTCTTTCCCTAAGTCCAAGCAACCAAATGATCCTCAAAATGGCATTTATTTCCTTGACAGAAGCCTCATGAGTTTAAAAGGTTAGTAGGTTGTGGTGCCCTCAATTGGAATTTAATATTTATTTCTGCAGGTAAACCCTTGTTACAGGAAACAATATTGACAGAAGGATTTCAATCTCTGGACTGATCTGGAAGACATGGATTTTTAAGTAGTTATTCAAAAAGTGTAGAGTTTCTATGTGATAGGAAAGAAAAGTAAAATACCATAAGTAAGTACAGTAGGTGCCAGAATTGGACACTGATGCTAAATCTAGTGGAGTGGATTTCAATGGCCTCAGTTGAGTACAGGAGTATTGGACCCAATGGAAGAAAACTGGACAGCTATGGAGCTTCAAAGAAGAGGTCAATGGTTAAGGCCCACAGAAAAGAATAAAAAGCCTATACTTATTGAAAATGATTCTGAACTTAAGAAACAAAACAAGCATTTTGATAACAGTAGAATAGAAAGAAATTTCCTATAAACGAAGCTGAAAATCTATTACATACAACCTGCTCTTCCTTTTAAATATATAATAAAGTTACAATACAACTTTCTTTTTCTTTCCCCTTTTTCTTCCCTTCCAAACCCTGCCCTAGAAATGGCTACAATTAGGCATGAATATGTGTATGAAGATAGATAGATAGGTATAAATATAGGTAGATAGATAGATAGATAGATAGATAGATAGATAGATAGATAGATATGTGCATATATACATATGTGTGTGTGGCCATTCTATTTATCCCTTCTTACTCTTGATGAAGATACTGTCTTCCTTCAATGTTCTTTCAGTTAATTTGGCTATATATGACAGTCAAAATTGCCTATTCACTCAAAGTTATTCTTGAAACATTATTGTTGTTACTGTATGCAATGTTCTCTTGGTTCTTCTCATTTCAGTCATCATTATTTTGTGCAAGTTTGTCCATGTTTTTCTAAGATTATTGAGCTCATCAATTCTTATAACATAGTAGTATCCCACTGCAACTGAATACCACAACTTCTTCATACATTCCCCAATAGATGGGCATCTGCACAATTTCCAGTTCTTTGCCACCCCAAAGAGAGCTGTTATAAATATTTTAGAGCATACAAGTTATTTTTCTTTTTCCCCCAATAATCTTGGGAAACAGACCTAGTAGTAGTATTGATGGGTCAAAGACGATTTAATAACTCATTGGGCATAACTCCAGATTGGTCTCCAAAATGGTTGGATTAGTTCACAGTTCCACAAACAACTAATTTTCCACCCAATTTTTCCACATCCCCTCCAATATTTGTTGGTTACCCCTTTAGTCATTTTAGCCAATCAGATAGGTATAAAATGATATCTCTAAGTTGTTTTAATTTGCATTTCTCTAATCAGTGATTTAGAGAATTTTTTTGTATTACTGAGTTTCACAAATTTATTGGTATTTTAGTAAAGACATTCATCTCAGTCATTGCTCTCTCCTGTCTTGACCTTAGGCTATCATTTCATTTAGGTCAAGAAAACATTCAGAAGAGTAAGAATTCTTACTTTAAATGAAAAAAAAAAAGGAAAGTTTGCCTACATTAGAGTGTCTAAAGATAACTTTATGAATTTTGATATGGTTAAGTCAAATAAGGAAGAACTAATAGTTCTGTGTACATTTTCATTGTTTTATGTGGGGCTTATTCTAAATATAAATGTAACTGGACAAAAGTATTAGGAATATACAGTAAATGGCAGCTCCTCTAGCACAATTACCTATTCTAAGAGCTTGACTGGCAGTTACCACCAATACAACAGTCTAAAGCTGCTTTCAAATTTAACACTGAAGGAATTTTCAAGAAAACATTATACAGGGGCAGCTAGGTGGCGCAGTAAGTAGAGCGCCGGCCCTGGTGTCAGAAGGACCTGAGTTTGGATCTGGCCTTGAAGTGGCAGTTAGATTCCCATAGTGCTAGCTCCTACACAAGGCCTCTAACAAGGCCCCTGCTTAGCCAATTCTCATACAACATAAATAATACAACTTTTTACCAGTAACAATATCATAAACAATTATTATGTTCTTGAATTTGAACATTTGTTTATGACAAAGCTTTTAAAGGTATGAGAACAGGTATTCCAATGGCATTATATTTCAAAAAAATTTAAGATTACATAAATGATACAAAAATACAAAAGAAACCTCTCAGAACTTACAGACTCAAAGTATAAGTGGTCAAATCTTTCATAAAATAATTATGAATATGCACTCTCTTGTATCTTCAGTACCTGAAATGGGCCAGTGGTCTATAAAGAAATAAGCATATAAATGAGCATATTATATACTGGCTTAGAAATGAGAAAAATAACATTGCTTAAATTCAGATTAGTTTTCACTAAATTGATAATTTAAATGTTCTGACAAACACAGAAAGTGCATCTTCACCATCTTTATACATTGTTAATGAATTTTTGGTGTGTCATTTCTTTTAAAATTAAAAAAGCCAAATGCGGGCGGCTAGGTGGTGCAGTGAGTAGAGCGTTGGCCCTGGAGTCAGAAGGACCTGAGTTCGGATCCGGCCTCAGACACTTAACACACACACAATCAAAAACCTAGCCGTGTGACCTTGGGCAAGTTACTTAACCCCAATGCCTTCCGAAAAAAAAGCCAAATGCATTTAAGCAATGTGCATATTTTAATCACATTTTTGGTGGTGGCTTACTTTTTAAAAGAAACAGCTTCCTTACATTTGCCTCAAGTTCTGATGGAAATGCTTATAGGAGCTTGTTAATACCATTAACTCAGAGAAAAACATTTAAAATACTGATTTACTTGCACAGTGAATGCTTGTCCTTTAAAAACCAATGAAGTCAGGACAAGCCCTATTAGGGTGAATTAGGCCACATCATGTATTACACAATTTACATAAAATATCAAAAATGAATTATGGGTTTTTCCTATAATAGCTTCTGTAGCTGCTGTTAGCAATGCCTAGTTCATGACTAAAAAAAAAAATGTCCATGGGGGACAAAAAGCTGTCATATTTGTATTTTGTATAAAATATTTTCAAATCAATGTTCCCGTAACACTTCCCTCCCAGTACAACACTCCTTCTGTATAAGGCTGCTTTTGGGAGCCAGATAGTTTAGCCAAGATGGAGTTAAGTAGTTGTTTTCAATTTGAACAGTTAAAGAGACAGTAAACTTTTGCTTCCTCCTTAATGTGCTAATAATTGTGACTAAAAATATAAGCACTTCTTTAAAAGGTACCATTTCTGACTTCTTTATTATCTGTAACCTTCTGAAACTAATCACATGGAACTACAAAATTAGCAAATGTCTTGAAATCTGTATATAAAACATAAATCACCTCTAATTTCAAACTTTCATTTATTAGTACACCATTCAATTTTATAAAAGTGGCTTCAAAGATAGTCTTATACCATTTTTTCCTCTTAAAAAAAAAGGAAACTGTTCCTTTTAACATCACATCCGCCCCATACCCAGATCTTGAAACACATCATTTAGTCATCATCTTGGTCATGGACATTTACAAGGTGAGATTTTATATTTTGGTTCCCACAGCTTCTGGTTATCAGAAAATCCATGCTTTCCTTTATTGAAGGAATTAGGTCCAGCTGATGTTGGTGTATCCCTTCCAATATTCTTCATTCGCATCTTTGCTTCTGGAGGCATTTCCTCTGGTTCACTATCATCATCTTCATTGAAAACTGCTGCTACTGAAAGAGTTATAGGGGCAAGAGTTGGAACAGTTTCTTTAGGCTTACTCGCTCCAAGTTCGATGGAAATGACTGGTGCTTTCTTTGCTGTCTGACTGCCTATGGCAAACCCAAACATGGCTATCTTTGCGGACACAGGCTTGGATGAGTAGTCTTTGGCTTCTTCTTCAGCTGATCACTTCTCTGCGCTGCGACTCCAATTTTCCCCTCCATTACTGGAAGAAACAGTCTTAGTTTTCCCAGGTTTTTCTGCCTCTTCTTCAGGTCCTCTGGCGCTTCCTGCTCCCTACGGCTTCTAAGGCTTCTCCTCTCCCGCTTTCCCGCCTGCCATTTTCCGATTTAGAGAATTTTTACATATGCCTGTAAATTGTTCTGATTTCCTCATAGGAAACTGCCTGTTCATATACTTTGATCATTCATCATTTGGTATATCATTTGTATTCTTATAGATTATATAAAGTTCTTTAGGCATTAAACATATAAGACCTTAATCTGAGAATCTTTCTATAATTTTTCCCCCAATATTCTGCTTTCCTTCTAATCTTGGTTACATTTCTTTATTTGTCAATTTGCCACATGAAATACAAGATTATCTGCAGTAGTTCGTTTCCTTTTGTCGTGTCTCTGCTTCTCTAATTGATACAAAAATACAAAATTGCCAAAAGCAGGAGGGGGGGTTGGGTACAAGCATTTCAGAGAACCTGGAATTCGTTCTCCTTATCTAGCCTGACAGACAGTTCTCTTTGAGTTAGTGAAATAAGCTATACTTTCAAGGACACATGCTTCATTATTATTATTCTGTAGATCATGATATCCATTTTCCTTAGCAAGACTATTTTCTCTGTAAGGGCAACTGTGTTGTAATGAGCAGCCAACCTTTTTTTATTTTTTATTTTGTTTCATATTGTGTGTGTGTGTGTGTGTGTGTGTGTGTGTGTGTGTGTGTGTGTGTGTGGTGAATGAGACAATGCCCACCAACTGCTGGCAGTGTATGCCACATTCTTAGTGTAATAAAGCCTTTCTTCTTAATTGTTTTGGTTTATTGGTGCGGACTAGTGGAATTAATAAGAAAATTCATGTTAACAGTCTCTAGCAAAATGGGCAATGGCAGGGACTACAGGGCCACTAGCACAAACCTTAAAAGAGTAACCTCCTATAAAAGCAGTGATGCAGTCAATTGCTTAATGTAATCTGGAACTGATAAACACCGTTCACAATATAATTAATATACAGTAGCCAATGCCATAACTTTTCTCTACCCAAGGACTACAGTATCGATTCACTGGAATATACTTTCTTCTGGGGATACTGCAGCATGTCTCTCTTTTAATTCTTGAAACTGTATTGCGTAACTACTTAGTCTTTATAAAAGGGCAAAGATTTTGATAAACCCCCACCATCATAGGAGACCCAAAGAGGGGGCTCTCATGAATTATGGGGTAGGTTCACTGAGTGGGTGGTAGTACTGAGCACTTTCTAGTCTCAACATGTGCCCTAGGAGAAGCTGAACATGAAGGTAAAGAATTCTTAGGCACCTTACTTTGAATCAATGTCTATACCCAAAGTGTCACCATTTATCTAAAACTTCAGAAAAAAAGTGATGTCTAGGTCAGAGTTGTTTTTATCATAATCATGATCATGATCATCATTCATTCATTCATTCATTTGTTCATTCATTTATGCATATCTCTCTCTCTCTCTCTCTCTCTCTCTCTCTCTCTCTCTCTCTCTCCCTCTCTCTCATCTCTCTCTCTCAACATTCCAAAAAAGTGAGGGAAAAAGCAGGCAGTTTTGTTACAATGTATGTTCCTACAAGTCACTGGAATTATTCAAAATAATACAATAAAATCTACAGGTCTTATGGAGAAAATGAGGTTACAGGAACAGTGCCAGGGGAAGCCACTGAAGCCAAGAAATGAAAAACTTCTTCTGTGGGATGGGGGGAGGGGAGTAGTAAAAACACCAATCATTGCCCTGTGAGGGACAAAGGTAAAAGCACTGTATGGATGGAACAGGAGATCTTTGACATGGTTTCTTCTGTGGGTCAAGGTGAGGGATCACTCCCACACCTCCTAAGTGCCACGATTATTTCTTCAGAGATGATATGTTATATTATTCCTTGGGTAGGTAGCTGGGGGAGGTGGAAGTGGGAGGGGCGGTTAACCACTTCACTGTTTTTGAATGCAAGGCACTTTGGAGTTCCCCCTGGCTTCCTTTCCTTGGCATTCCTGCCTCTCCAGGGCACCACTTCTTATTGCCATGACTCTCAATTCTCTCCCTAGTAGCTTTTAGAATATTCTGGGTCGAGGAAGATGACTTGAAGTGCTTTACCCCAAATGAAACTGCATATTACCTACTCCACAAGCCCTACTACATGACATTGCTGTCCCCACCCACCCACTGAAACACATCCATATAGGTCACTCCTCTATTGCACATCCCTCCACGACACCATGGTGGAGTTTTCATCTATGAGAAACATGCATAGAAACCGAGAGTTTTATGTTCCAATTGTGCCCTAATATGTCATGTTGTTGGAACAAATGTGCATTTTCTTTTTCTTTGTTTTTTTTTAAACAAATGCTTTATTAACTTCTGTTTTACATTATTCATTTCCGCCAGATTTTGAGTTACAATCATTTTCCCCCCATTATTCCCCTACCCAACCTCCCAGAATAGCAGTCCCACAAGATATCGCTTCCTCCAATCTGCTCTCTCCCATACCTTCTCCCATACCCTCTTCGACTTTTCCATTAGAGGAAGGTGAATCTTTGTGTCCCAATGCCTGCACATCTTGTCTCCCAATTATAAGCAAAAGAGTATTAATAATAGTATTTATATATATTTGAAACATTTAATGTTAAGACCTCGAATTTCAGATCCATTTCCTTCCTCCCTTGTCACCCATTCATTCCCTCTGGGGAGATAAGTAATTCAGTATATGTTGTACATGTCTAGCTATGCAAAACATTATCATAGTAGATATATGGTAAAAGGCTTCTTATAATTCCCTCCCACTCATCTCACCCCCCACCTGGTCCATTCCCTACATGATCCTGTCCCTCTTCTATAGTGGGTGCTTCCAACCTCCCCTCACCCCAAGGATGCCCTCCCATTCATCATCCCTCCTCTCAACCCCCTTCCCCCTATTCTGCTGCAGGTTGAGATATCCCATTTACTATGTATGTCATTCTCTCCCTGAACCAAATTCAATGAGAATGTGGTTTTGCCTTTTTTGCCTTCCTATTCTCCTCCTCCCTTGCAACCACTTCCCCTTGCTTCTTCTACATGAGATAGTTTACCCTACCCTGTCTCTCCCCATCTCCTCTTGCCACTTTCCTCTCTCACCTCATAATTTCATCCCTTAAGTATCCTCCCTTCCCAACAAATTCAACCTATGCCCTCTATCCATATATAACTGTAACCATATACACACACATTCACATATGTATTCATATGACCACACCCCTTCTTCCATTATTTTCATAGTGAGAAAGATATCATCAGTCACAGTTATTGCTTTTCCATATAGGAATGTAAATAGTTCAACTTTGATAAGTTCTTTTGATTTCTTTTCCCTGATTACCTTCTCAGGCATCTCTTGCTTCTTGTGTCTGGATGTCAAATTTTCTATTCAATTCTGGTTTTTTCCTCAAGAATGCTTGAAAGTCCTCTATTCCACTGAATGACCATGTTTTCCCCTGAAACAAAATACTCAGTTTTGCTGGGTAGGTGACCCTTGGGGTCATTCCCAGTTCTTTTGCCCTCTGGAACATCATATTCCATGCCCTTCGATCCCTCAGTGTAGAAGCTGCAGGGTCCTGGGCTATTCTTATTGTGTTTTCACAATATTGAAATTGTTTTTCCTGGCTGCTTGTAGCATTTTCTCCTTGATCTGGGGATTCTGGAACCTGGCTATAATATTCCTGGGAGTGTTTTTTTGGGATCTTTTTCAGGAGGTGATCTGTGGATTCTTTCAACCTCTATTTTGCCCTCTGGATCTAAAACATCAGGGCAATTTTCCTTGAGAATTTCTTGAAGGGTGATTTCTAGGTTCTTTCTTTGATCATGGCTTTCAGGTAGTCCAATAATTTTTAAATTGTCTCTCCTGGATCTATTTTCCAGGTCAGTGGTTTTTCCCATGAGATATTTCACATTGCCTTCTAATCTTTCATTTGTTTGGATCTGCTTAACAGCATCTTGATTTCTCATAAAGTCATTAGCTTCCATTTGCTCCAGTCTAACTCTGAAGGAATGAATCTCCTCACTGAACTTTTGAGATTCTTTTTCCATCTGGCAAATTCGACTTTTTAAGGCATTCTTCTCCTCATTGCCCTTTTGGGCCTCCTTTGCCATTTGAGTTAGTCTATTTTTTAAGGTGTTGTTTTCCTCAGTCAGGTTGTTGACCCTCATTTCATACTTTTCCTGCATCCTTCTCATTTCTCTTTCCAATTTTTCCTCCACTTCTCTTATTTTATTTTTAAAGTCCTTCTTAAGGTCCTCTATGGCCTGCAACCCTCTCATGTTTTCCCCTGGGGCTTTTGGAGCAGGACTTCTGACCTCACAGTCCTTTTCCCACTCTATGCCCCCAAAATAGGAGCCTAGGGTTGCATTTTTCTGTTTCCTTTGCCTTGGCATGTTGCCACTTAATTATTTCACTTTGGGGCTTGTTGCCACACTATGGCTTTAATGCCATCTAGAGGAATTTTTGTCCTGAACGTGTGGGGGGCAACTTCCTTTTCTGGCAAGCTGTAAACCCACCCACGACTTCCACCCTAGATCACAAGCCAGGTCCAGGGAGGTTAAAGCAAGAGCTATTACCCCCCAAGACTGATTGCTGGATCTCCCTACAATTTGCAGGCCGGGAGCTGGAGCTGGGTCTGAAAACTACAAAATGGTGTGTCTCCTCAGTGGCTTCTTGCCCCCAGGGGAGGGAGATGAGGCATTCCCTAAATACTGGTCCCAAAGTCCATAGGACACTAACCTCTTATTTTGTCCTAGGCGTGTCTATGTTGATAATTCTGTAGTCCCCACAGCTCCTGGTGTTCTGGGGTTCCTCCAGCCAGCTGCTGGCCCTGCCGCCCTGGGGCTAAAACCTTGGCTCTCGGGGACCTGGGCTCCGCTCGGCTCCAGAGCTGCGCGCTGCCAGGTCCCAGACCTCTGCGCTGGTCCTTCCTGCAGGGCTGCTGGGCTGTCCTCAGCGGGAGGTTAGCTTCTCTGTGTCGTTCTGTGGGTGCTGGGGCTCCAGAAGTTGTTCAGAGTCCCCTTTTACATAGTTTGGGGGGAATCTGGGGGCAGAGTGGCTTGGATGAGCTGTTTCTACTCTGCCATCTTGGCTCCGCCCCTATTTTCATATTTCTTACTGTTAGAATCACATAGTTCTGAGAGAATTAAAATATCTTAAGTATTATTTTGTTATCAAATATTTTCATTATACTTCACCTTGATTTTTTCTTACATATTTAAATGCAATATTATTAAGTTTTATTTTAAATTTTATTTTTCCTTGTCTTAGCTCCTTTAAACATTTTTTTCCTCTTTATCTCTCTAGAAATGATCATATTTTACTTTGGGTGTCTCTGCCATCATAGATTCAATTCCTGATTTTTATAGTCCCTTTAAGTATATATTTTGTTTCATCTTCTCATTTTCACTATTTATATGTGTGTATACATATATATTTTTAATATCCAAGTTTAAATAATTTTGATGTAAGAATTCTACTGCCTCTTTTCACTCACCAGTTAGCCATTTTCCTTGACATTTAGTCTCAGCCTTCCAGAATTATTTTTAGGGACATTCAATCTATGTCCTTTGGGCTTTCAAATATGGTATTCATTCTTCATATTTTTTCTTTTTTCTTCTTTTTTTTTTTTTGGAGGTCAATTGGGGTTAAGTAACTTGCCCAAGGTCACACGGCTAGGTTTTTGTTTGTGTGTGTTAAGTGTCTGAGGCCAGATCCGAACTCAGGTCCTTCTGTCTCCAGGGTCAGTGCTCTACTCATTGGGCCACCTAGTTGCCCCTTCATTTTTTAAAAAAACACATTCAAAGACTTCTGTGAAATTCAGATCCATTCTCCCTTGATACTGAAGGGTTTTTTCATTCCTTTTTCCTTGCAAAAATTTCTTTTTAGATTTGTATTTCCAAAAGTTAACTAAAGAGTTCCTTGGTGAACTGAACTTGGGAGTTTCTTTCTACTTATATTCCATGGGGCTTCACAATCTATATTTTGTAATCTGCTTCCCATCTTCCCATATTTCTGAGAAGATTTTTTCTGTATTGTTTAAATATATTCTTGTTTTGTTTTAATGATTTTTCTCAAAATTTATTATCTGCAGATTATTTATACTACACATTCAAATGTAATCGTTAGTGTTTTATAGATCTCAAATATGTACTTCCACCTGTTATTTTTTGTCCTATTATTTTCATGTTCTATTATTCTTTTTCAAAAAGAGAAAAGACTTATAGAGAATCTCTATCATTTGCTAAAAAGTCCATTATTTGCTAGGTGAGATTTTTTTTTTATTTTATGCTAAAGAGCTCTATTATCTGTCTTTATTTTCTGATTTTATTTTATTACTTAATTATTTTTCTTACCTTTCTTGTAACTTCTGGGAACTGTTACATTTTTCTATTTTTACTTTCTTTGGTGAAGTTCAACTCCATTTCCTTTAGTGTAATCTAGTTTTGTTCATTTCCTCTTCTCTCCTCTTGTTTTTGTCTTTATCAATCTCTCTATTGTTTTTGCTGTTGTTATAGCCTTCATGAAATCATGCCTCTTACAACTATTTTTCCATTTTTTTATGGCTCAGAACTCTATTTCTTACTCATTGTCTATGCTGTGGTATTTCAGATCACCAAAAAGGACAGAGTACTTTTTCTAAAGTTATTTTGGCAACTAATTGGGACACTGTGGATAAAAAGCCCTGCTACATGTCACAACAGCCATCCTATTTCTTCCTGTCTAGTTCTGTTTTACCTGTTTTCAATCTTGTAGTTTTGAACCTCTCTACACTGTATTTTTTTCCACAAAACTCTCATCTATTAAATAGTGGTCTTGTACTGACAACACACATATGTCGACTCCTTATGGCTTTTATTTATGGGTTTTTATTTATTTGTTTATTTAATATGGTTTTATTTATGGGGTTCAAGTTACTTTGGGAGCAACAACCTTCAGAACCCTGTACTCCAAGTCATCATTTGGTAATGCTGAACTGGAAGGTTGGGGGAAGGCACAAATGGAGGGCTGCCAGAAACCACTTGCTAAGATGATTATCACAACAGATTTAGGGGTAACATTTAGGTCTATAGCAACAGGAGAGAAAAAAAATAACTTAGAATGTCAGACAAAAACAGAGCTGATAATTTGGTTGTTGTTGTTGTGGCTGTTACTTTCTACAAAAATTACCTGTGTTGGGTTCTCTCAATTTTTCATTTCCTTTCATTGTTGTTGATTTTTTGTTTTCTTTCCTTCTGGTTTCTTTTGAAGCTCCTTACTAGAGGTGTGGAAGAAATAGCTGCTTCCAAAATTCCCTTGCAGTTTTCCAAATTTCTCCTGCAATTATAAATACATAAATATTATGTATAGCTATATGAATAGATATAGTCTTGAGTGCCTTGGTAAATTTACCCCAAAGTTTATTTTTGTTTGCTTATATTCCCAGTATCACTGAAAATATAAATTTCAAAGCCCAGATTGGAAAAAAAATTGCTTAGTATGTTATTCAAAAACTATTGATTGTTTATATAGCCTTCAGTGACAGAAAAATAATAGGTCATTTTCACTTCAATTAAATTTTTCCAAAGTATTTTTCAGGTATTTCATTCACCTGTGATATGAAAGATACTAACATTTCAATGCAGTACACTGTGTGTCAGCTTCTTAATACATAAATAAATGTAGATTTGGAATAAGGATACTTCAGTTTCAGGTGGAAATTAATGTTCCAAATGACAAAACAAGATTTTGTTTTTTTTTTTATTCTATGCACAAAAATAAGCCAAATCCACATTATTTGGGATGTCTTATTTACTATTTTACTATTTACTATTACTATTTACTATTTTAACTGTGTGTGTTTGTGAATATATGTGTGTGCATATATATGCATATATATGATAAAGTCAATAATTGCAGATATATTCTTACATTGTAGTTGGGAGTTTTCCATGTTGTAAAATAAGGACTTAAAATATAAATTAAGCTTTCTTTAAATGAGACATAAGTGGATAAAAATTTGCCAAATAACTGGATTTATTCCCAAGAACCAGTGAACTAGTGCTCCCTCAAATCTTCTGGTTTTATTCCCTTACCACCTCATCATGCTCCAGAGCAAATATTCATTTCATTTCATGTTACCGCTATATGAAAATTGTTCACATAAATTAGATTGTTAATTATATAACTCTACAGAGTGATAGGTATCTACTCCAAGAAAGTCTCTTTGATAGATGCTGCTGCTTTATTTGTATCTGGTGAGGCTTAATAGTGAAAGCAGTCAACCTTGAAAACCTTCTAGTCTTCAGGGAATATACTCAAATTGGAGTTACAATCCTATTGCAAACAGATCACGGGAAGTACTGATATATGCATTGCTAAATTGCAAGGTGACAGCTTGTGAATTATTTTTTTTTTTAAAGCAATTGGGGTTAAATAACTTGTTCAAGGTTACATGGTCAGTCATTATTGATGTGTGTGTGTGTGCTCATTTTCTGAGGCCAGGACCAGTCCTGGGTCATCCCGATGCCAGGATCAGCACTCTTACTCACTGTGCCACCTAGGCGCCCCTTGCTTGTGAATTCTTTAGGGGATACCCATTCTAAACTTGCTTTGAATTCTAAGGGTACCTAGTCTAAACTTGCTTATTATTAAAAAAAAACTGATGGAAAAGAAAAAAAGAAATATCCTTTACTGAGTTTTGTCAAATCGAAGCTAATAGAGATGACCACATTTCTTTTTAAACAACAGACACATTCACCTCGAAACAGTGTTTAAATATATAAAGCATCCATCTACAATAATTGAGGTTTTCATTTACTGACTCAATTGCTCAAAAAGCAAAACACTCCAATTCTTTTTAAACTTGTCCGTTCTTGACCATTATTTTATGCACTCTAAAGATAATTAGTGCAAATGTTTGAGCTAGGAGGTGTCTATAAAAAAAAAGAAGTAAGTTTCTTCCTCTTGGCTGAAATCCAATGTTCCTATGGATAATGCATCACCTCCCCGATTCCTCCTGTAAATTGTGTTTTTTTCTCTCGTCCTTACCCTTGCCTTCCCCTCCATGGTTAGATTTTCATTAAACTTTCCTGGAAAGGAAATAAATAACGATTTTTGGCTATTAATATAAGAGGCCTATTTTTCCCCTTTCATGGGGTATTTTAGGGTAAAATGGTGCCCAGGATTATTATTATGTAATATGTAATCATATAATCTTTTAATAATGTAGACTCTCTTTACTTTTTCAAAGTTTTAGGCTATAATTCATTAATATTTCTTTTCTTTTGTAAGGGAGAGGGAATTGTGATACTGCTTCCCTGTGTTGTTCAGTTGAGGTACTCACAGAACATATTCACTTATGATATTTTTTAATATGTAAATTAATCAATAAAAGACCTACTGTGGTCCAGGAACTCTACTAAGCACTGTGGATAATAAAAGAGGTCAAGATACAGTCCTTGCCCTCATGGAACTTACAATATACTGACAGAAACAACATGCAAGCACATATATGCAAAGCAATCTATATAAAGGATAAATGAGAAAAAATAGATGGAATGTATGAAAATGAGGGGTTGGAGAAGGCTTTCAGTAAAAAGTGGGATTTTAGTTGGGACTCAAATGAAGTCAGGGAGATCAGTAGCTAGAGCAAAGACAGTTTTCCACAGATGAGGAAAAGCTAAGAAAAGGCCAGGAGCAGAAAGATGTCTTATTTGTAGAACAGCCAGTATCACTGGATGAAAAAATGCAGTGTCAGAGAGTAAGGAGTAAGAAGATTGGAAAGGTAGGAGGGGACTTACTTATGAAGGGCTTTAAATGCCAAACAGCACATTTTAAAATTTTATTCTGGAGGCAATAGAAGGCAAATGCTCTTTATTGAGTTGGGTGTGGGCTTGGGGTAGAAGCTTACATGATTAGAACTCTGCTTTAGGAAAGTCCCTTTTGTGACTGAATAGAGAATTGATTGAAGTGGGCAGAGACTTGAGGCAGGTAAACAGAGCAGTAATCTATTGCAATAAATCAAATATGAGGTAATGAGGGCTAGCACTAGGGTGATAGCAAAGTCAGAGAAAAGAAGGGGGAATACTTGAGAGATATTGCAAAGGTGAAATTGATGGACTTTGGCAACAGATCTGCTATGGGGGTAGTGGGAGATAATATGGAAAGAGGTGTCCATAACCCTGGTACTCTTATTAGGTGAAGTACCTCTTAAATTACATCAAGAATGAAATATTTTTATTAGATAATTAAATAAATAACAATGACTCAAGAGCTTTTAAATATCTGCATAAATTTCAGTAGTTGGAATTCAACCTTGAGTGTTGGAGGCAATTGTGGTAGCTGTATCACAGGGCAACAGTGTAAGAGAATGGAATGTAGGGATTTTTTTCTTTTCCATCTTTGCAGTATCCATGTCATCATAGTCACTAGACCAATCAGAAAAACTGCATGCAGCAAGAAGTAGAGGTACATATTCCAGATATATATATATGAAGAGATTAAGGAAAGAATTGTCTTTAAGAAGTGATACCCCTCAATTTGGATGGATGGATGGCTTAAGAGAGAGAGTGATTATAAAATTAATACATTTACCATGTGACAGGCTATAAATTAAGGACTGGGGACACAAATGCAAGGAAAAAGATAATCCCAATCCTCCAGAAAGTTGTATTCTAATAGGTGAAGACAACATAAAGAGAAGCTGGAAATGGGGTAGGGGTCATCTATGTAAGGACAAAACTGATGCAAGGGAGTAGAGATGTCTAGAGAATGAATTAAGCTGTCAGTAAAGTGAGAGTAATGGAGTTGCCTAGTGAAATGAAGGTCTACAAGTAGGGGGAACTGTGACTCCAAAAAGCAGATCCTAGAAGTCCACCAGAGCCATCATACCCATAAAGAGAGAAAAGACTTCCAGGTCTTGATATATCAGAAGGTGTGAGTCACCTCTCTCAAATATGTACACTACAAGTACTTCTTACTCTCATTATACTATAAGTTTAGGTCCACTCTTCCCAATGCCACTGTATTTATTAACATTAGAGTATTCAGATTCATTTGGGTAGAGGTGAGGAGGGATATCATGCCCATCTTAATAAGTGTGTTGTTTTTTTTTTACTAAGAGCTAATTTTTCATATCATGTCTATTAATGAAAAGTGTATCAGTTGGCACTTGTGAGACAGTGTTGAGTATAAACCCACAGGGTCAACCTAAGAATCTAAGGTTGTCACCACTATTTGGCAGGAATTCCATCTGTAAATCTAGAAGAGTGGGGGGTAGGGTAGGGAACTATCCCATAAAATGTTTTATAATTCAACTAAATCCCCTACCTGATTTTCTAGAGGTCAGACAATGATTTATTTCTCTGTATTTCTAGTAACCACATATCCTAATATGAGATCTCTGATTCTTTTATCCTAAGCCTGTTAAGATCATTCACATTTTGCATTTAATCCCCAAGGGCTCACACACAAAATAAATACTAAAATGAATGAAAATGAAATTTTTCTAAGACAGATTTCTTTTAAACTAATGGGGAAAGAGTAGCAAAACAAAGTCTCAAGAAACAAGATTTACAAATAGAGTTTAGTGGGATAATGTAAAAGTGAAATTGAATAAGATTTCAGATATACATTTTCTTCAACAGCTTCATGGTCCTGAAATAATCTGTCTTTGAATGATGCAACAAGACTAACATGTAGGTGGGAATGATTTTCTTTTTTTTTTTTTTTGGTTATTTCTTTTTATTTATTTATTTATTTATTTATTTATTTATTTATTTATTTATTTATTTATTTATTTATTTATTTATTTATTTATTTAAACAAATGCTTTATTAACTTCTGTTTTACATCATTCATTTCCACCAGATTAGGAAATGATTTTCAATAAGAGTAATTGGGAGTATCATATATTCAATGATTTTGTTCTTTCCAAAGTAGAAATAGGATCCTACAGCATGGACATTTATTTAGCTCTATGATAAATTTGTTTATTTTAGAAAATCAGTCATATAGTTTGTTTATGTAAAATATACTGTCTACCTTTTTTTGCTTGTTTGTTTTACTATGGCAGTAAGGCAGATCATTTCCAGGACATTACAGTCTATGAGGCCATCTACATCATGGAATTATATAAATTCATTTGTCTTTTTTCTTTATTACTCCTTCCTAATCAACCATAACAAGTGATATAGAAAATATTATAAGGGAATTTCTTATGTTTTATAAGAATTTTATATTTCTAAAAATATTTTGAACTAGGAACTCCTACTAGCAAATGCAACCTTCTCATCCTTACTACTCATCCATGCCACATGCTATGAGTCATTTTTTTTTCATGTCCATTAACAACACTGTAGTCATGGGCATAACTACCAGTTATGAGAGGTGGCATTGGTTAAGTCTATGAGAAGGACAAGGCTAAGGAATTGCAGAGCTCGGACAATATCTACTTGAATAGATTCCTGAATATTGCTAATATAGAGGCAAGTGAGGGAGCAGAGTAAGTTCTATTATATCCTCTTTTTTCTACTGTGATGATGATGAGGATGGTGATGATGAATGATAACACATGTATATATTCTTGTACAGATTACAAAGTTATTTTCTCAAAGCAAATTGTCGCTTAAGTTTATCAAGACCAGAATACTTGAAATATTCTTTTGTGTGCACTGGATTTTTCCTAATTGGTGTCTTTTCTTTGATGCTGCCTCAGAGAAATGATCATAAAATAATGGGAGTGTTAATAATGTCATTCAAAATGTTGTGTGTTTTACTTGGGCTTTTGGATTATTTCCTCAGTTCAGTAAAGGGCCTTAGGGTTTCATTATAAGGACAGGAGTTGTTTCAGGTTGACAAATAGATTTCCTTTGCTGAAACTACATCTGAATGTAGCATTTAATAGAAGAGTCTTCAGTGATATTTTTACTTTGGGGGATTATTATATTTCAACCAGAGGGAGTTTTTGTACTTCAGATTACTGTGTTATATGAAAAAAAAACTTTTGAGTCTAACTTTCTTGTAAGAATTTCAAATGCCATGACTGTCATTGCTATTGCTTGAAGCTAAGATTCACAGGTAAACAAACAAAATGAATTTGATTTTATGAATATAGCTTTAGACATACATCTAACTAGCTCTGAGATGCTATAGCTGAGGGGATTCATTGTCAAGATGACAGTTATCTTGCTAAGGACTTTTATAGAGTCATGAGAAGTATATTATAGATTCATTCAAACTTTTTAACATATACAAAACATGATTATGATATTAGCACAAAGAAAATCTTTAGAATCATGTCAGTTAGGTAACACAGTGGATAGAATGCCTGGCCTGGAGTCAGAAAGACTCTATTTCCTATGTTAAAATCTGGCCTCAAACACTTTACTAGCTGTGTGACCTTGGGCAAGTCACTTAACCCTATTTGTTTCAGTCTCTTCATCTATAAAATGAGCTGAAAAAGAAAATGGCAAATCAAATTAAGTATCTTTACCAAGAAAAACCCAGATGGAATCCTGAAAAGTTGGATGCAACTAAAAAATAACTAAGCAACAACAACAACAACAATGACAATAGCAACAAAGCTTTTAACATTGTGCTGCAATACATCTGAGAGTACTGAGGATCAATTTTGAGCCCTGTGAACTACTACCTATATGACTCTGTACGAATTTCTTAAATTCTGTGGGACAATTTCCTCATAAAAGGGGGATTGTCTAGATTAGAGATATCAGATACATGAAACATGGCTCACAACATTCTGTAATGGCAAGCAAAGTAATTCTTTGCTGTTTATCTCAGCTATTCAAGTACCTTTGAGCCTTGCTTTTGATTTTAACAAGTCTTTGCTGGAAACAGTATACATCATGCTTCCCTTAATAGGTGTAAGAGAATGTGGAGACCTTCCCTGCCCTTAATTGGCCTGAGGGAATTTGAAGACTTTCCCTTTTAATAAGTCTAACATCATCACATGTAGGCCATAGTGGGAGGAGCTTGCCTAAAGAACTGAACAGAAAGGGGGGAATTGGAAGGGTAGAAAGGAGAAGAGCAGAGAAAAGCTCAACCAGATCTAGAACCAAGCAGAACTGAGTTGGAGAATTCATGTGATTTGGGCACTCTTTTAATCTGTGTTACTTTCAGAGAGAGAATATTTGTGATAAACAAAAAGTACAAGAGGGCTTGGGCGGAGTAATCCCCAGGCTGAAATATAGAACTGGAACAGAGAATCCAGGCAAGAGCTGGAAGAGCTACTTACATATGAATCCAGGTAAGAGTCAGTTGAACTCAGGCATATATAATAGAATATAGATAATAGTACATTTTAGGACTAAGCAGATATTCAGACTTTGGACATCCTTATTTATGATCTATTAATCTAATTAATTCTTGACTTTCACATCACTGGACTAGATGATATTTAGGGCTCCTTCTGAATCTATAACTATTATTTTATTGTCTATGAACTTAATTTTTATAGAGTGGATGCATAGAAAAACAGTTAAGTATTATTGAATTACTTAGCCAAGAAAACAGAGATCTTTTTAAAATATCCTTTAGAAATACACACATCATCAACAGGAAGAGTTGGCATGCACCCTGGTTAGGTAAGAGGGAATATATGTAGCCAAGGTAGATATGTGGGTTGACAATTCACACTTCTGACTTTATTGTCTGATGATGTCACCTCAGTGCATCTATTAAAGATAAGGTAATAAATGGCTCTGTGTCTTGCTGGCCATTTCTTTTGACCTGATTTAAAGAACATGAGTCATTGAGAACTTCAGGGCCCTTAATTGAATGGTCTCATCTACCTGGGCATTTTATGCATTTTCATTCAGTGCAGCTTTATCGATGTAGTCCCATAAATATTACCTGAGCAATCCACCTAATATACGGGGGCCTTCCTTCATAATTTTTGACATTAAATCAATATTAATGAAGCATACAGACTGGCCTTCTTCCTTGCTGGATGTGGCTTCTTCACTGGTCTCCACTGGTCCTGTGATGTATACTAGGTAAATCATCTCAGCTGAGCATTTCCATTAATATATGGCTGTAGCTTTTAGTTTCATATCTTTAGTGTTTCTAGAAAGCAATTTCTCTTGATTCTAGTAGGGATAGTGCCTAGAATTTTACTTGAAAAAGGTGAACTGACAACTCTTTAGCCACCCACCACCTAAAGTAAAGTAGAGTGCTTAAGGCTGATGCTAAATCATTACTTCACTGCTTTGCATCTGTGGAGATCTCAGGTCCTCTCTTAGAGAAAATTAATGTAAAAATGACCAAACTTATCCCAAATTTAGCATGGGAATAAAATTGAGTCAAAACACAAAAAACCAAGGAGATATGTATTGTCATTTTTCTCAACCCACTTTGTTAATATTTATCTATCTCTAAACAGCAAAGTTGCAGTGCGCTGATTCTGTATGTTGGAAAGCAATGAGGAAAAAAAGCAAAAAACAAAAACCCCCTATAGTCTTACATTTATAATTTTCATTTGTGTTACAATAACATTTCATTATATTCATATGCCATCGATTGTTCAGTCATCCATGAATTGATGGAACCTATGTGTGGTGTTTTTTTGTTTGTTTTTCTTAGTTCATAATTTTACTATGAATATTTTTATGGATATAGGGCTTTTATTGTCTTTGACATCTTTTGAGGTATATGGCTAGTTTGGGGATTGCTGTTTCAAAGGGTATGGATATTAAGTACTTTTTTTTGTTTCATAGATGCAAATTATTATCTAGATGAGCTAGACTGATTCCTAGCATCACTAAAAGTGGAATTAATATTCCTTTCTTTCCACTGAATCTCAATGATTGATTATTCTGGTTTTTGTCATTTCTTTTCAATTTCCCATATCCAAGTCCTTTTCTGTAGCTTTGGATGTGTTTCAATAAAGAAGAGAGACCTCACTGATATGTAATAAAATGGTCATTTTTTTTGTTATTCCTTGAAAAGTATGGAGAAATATAAAGTTTCAGGAGTTGATGGCATTTCTTCTACCTACAAGATTTCTGTAACATTAGTATTCATGAGAAAAAAGTATTCAAATTGGAAATGCCTGTGTTTTGAATACCATTCAAACCTGCAAATCTCCAAAGCTTAAAAAAAGGATACTGAGTTAGAGATAGTCCCTTCTAAACCTGAAACTATGAGTCCTGGAAAATACATGAAATCCAAAAGAAAAAAAATGTTGAAAGAATAAATTGTTTCCAAATATGCTTGCAAAACTTAAAACCTGAGAAACAGCAAATTGTACATCATATATAGATATACATACTCATATTCATACATATACTAATGTATATACACACACATTCTTTTCACGTTTTAATGAAATATGACTTGGAATTATTTCACTTGGTCAAAGAGTGTGAACAGTTCAGTGAAATTTTGGTTATGATCTCACATTGCTTTCCAAAACGCTTGACATTTTACAACCCCACCAATAGTTAATTATTACATCGGTCTTCAACACACCTGGTAAAACAAATATATTTATCTTATTTTGAATGAGTATGCATGAAATAGAACCATAGAATTTTAAATCTATCATTTCCGTTATTATCAACTATTTAAAGTATATTTTCATAAGACAGTTTAAAAGTTGCATCCCTTTTGGCTGTTCATATATGGTGATGATTTGCCTAACAAGTAATGCATCCCATTTTTACTTATTTGTAACAATTCTGTAATATATTTCAGTTGTTTAACAGAGAAATTTAAAACAAAGAATTTTTTTCCCATTTCACTCTTTCCCTTCTATCTAAATAAATTAAATGTATTGATTTATTTTTTGGCAAAACCTTTTCAAATATATATAATCAGAGATATCCTTTGATAATACTCCATATCTTTTGTTACATCAAGGTTTTCTACCCTCCAAAGTTATGAAAATAAACTTCTATATCCTTTTGATTTATTTATATCACATTTAATATCTAGGTTTCATATCAATATGGAACATATGGAATGGCATTATATCATCACACCATATTGCATATCATACCATGTCATAACATGCCATGCCATGTGATTTCATGCCATCCTGTGCCATGTCCTGTCATGTGATATGTTGGACAAAACCTAATTTCTGTCAGATTGGTTTTAGATTAAGTGATACATTTCTATAATTTGAAGTGCTATGTCCTTCTATTTCTACTATTTCTTTGCAAATTTTGCATTGACCAAAATGCCCTTCAAGAATATCTACTTAAAGTTTGTGTATGCATTTCCATTACATTCCACCCCAAGATCTTTCATGCCCATAGCATACACAATTTACATTTAAATTAGCACTAAAACATCTCTTAGGTCACATTTTCCAGGTACATAAGAAAATCACAATATAATCTCAAAGTACAATAGTCCAAGTCTTCCACTCATGGGGAAAATGTTAATTCAGTCACTTATCAGTAAAATCAAAAAATACTCACTCTTAAGTTAACTCAGTCACATCAGTAATTTCAAAGTACATGGTCAAAGTCTTCCACTCATGGGACAAAGTCTTGATTAACTCAGTCACTTATCAGTAGTTTCAAAGTACAAGGTCAAAGTCTTCCACTCATGGGGCAAATTCTTGATTAACTCAATTAGTCTCTTATCAGTAACAATATCTCAAAGTATTCAAAGTACAATCAGTAGCTTATTCAGTAAAGTCTTACTAAGTATGCCCATAGCATAGACAATTTACATTTCAATTAGCACTAACCATCTCTTAAGTCATATTTTCAAGGTACATCCAAAGTTAAGAAAGTGGCCACTGGGCCTTAAACAAAGTACAAAGCATTGTCACATCAATTCAAAACAAGAGTGCAAATAAAGTTCTCTTGGGAGGAGGGGGGTGTCCTTTCCATAACACTGCTCCAGCCCCTGCTTCCAAGTCCAGAGAGGGAGCTGGACAACAAAAACAAAAGCAGGGTCCTTGGGGGTCCATGGCACCTTACCCCACCCACCACAGTCACAAGTCCATCCTCCCCCTGGGTCCCAAACTGTGGGATGCAGCAAGGAAACACATTCAGTGCCCCTGCTTTGCCACACAGTCCTTATCTTGTCCTGTGGCTGAATTCCAAACAACTGTGTTCCTTCTCCTCCAGCAGAAGGCAGCAGCTCCTGGCTCCTCCACAGGTCTCCAAACAGGCAGCTCACCATTCCTGCTCTCAGCTCAGTGAAATCAGCATGCAAGCCATACTTCTCTCCTGCTCCATGGTTCCACAGAGTCACAGCTACCCCAACTGGGAAACAAACAATTATCCCAGCCCCCATACTTTCCTTTTACTCAGCAGATCCCATCCCTCCTCTCCATTTTGTAGCAGCAAGTACCTCAACATCCCCAGGGTGACTGCCAACACAGGTTCTTAGATCTGCTTTTGTAAAGGAAAGCAACTCAAAATCAGTTAACAAGCTCACTTTAATCAATCAAACATATATTACCTAGTTCAGGGGGAAAAGGTCAATACCCCGATCTTCAGAGTACACAGATCAAACAGACAGGCTTCCAAACTGTCCAACCATTATCAATACCAAATCACAGTTACCAGAGAGGGAAGCACCAACATCTGGGTTTTCAAAGCCTGGGGGTTCTCAAAGGCTGCCCAGAGTCTCATCTTGTCAAATCACACAACACTTCTCAATGACCCCCAAAGCAAAGCCTCCCATCAGGGTTTATATAGCCTTCTCCTGGCTCAGAGAATGTAACAACCTTCTGGACCTACTGCCCAATCACACAGCATCTACTACATATACTATGTGTGTATATATATCATATACTATATCTACTATGGTAATATCTACACATGTAGATATTTTGCATATCTGCATATGTACAACCTATACTGAATTGCTTATTTTCCCACTACAGGTCAGTGACAATGGGGAAGGGAATGAATCTGGAATTCAAAGTTTTAAAATCAAATGTTTATATATATATATATATATATATATACATACATACATACATATATAAAGGATATTCCCCCTTTGAAATGAGACAGAGAATTTAAAAACTATTAAGCGTCAAATAATAAATATTTCAATAATGCACTTTATTTTTTAATGTTTATTTATTTATTTATTTTTGCAGGGAGGAAGGCAGGGCAATTGTGGTTAAGTGTCTTGCCCAAAGTCGCACCTCTAGTAAGTGTGTCAAGTGTCTGAGGCTAGATTTGAACTCAGGTCCTCCTGGCCCCAGGGCAAGTGCTCTATTCATTGGGCCACCTAGCCACCCCAATAATATTTAAATTCAAGCTCTAGTTACTCAGGACCTATAAGACCTTGAACAAGTCACTTTGCCTTACTGGGCCTCAGATTTCTTAATGCTAAAATTTGTGTAATGGCTGCATCTAATTTCCTAAGATTGTGGTGAGATAATTAATTAATCACCCTCTCAGGGAATATATTTCATTTCAATAGAGATGTTTAGTGCCTAATAATTAAGCATTTTTATACCTGTTAAGTATTAGCAAACAAAGTATTATTTGCAATAAATTCTTAAAAACAAAGCATGAAATCCTGCTCAAGACATGAACAGAATTGCCAGAGGGAAGTTACTTTCCTAGTGTTTTTAGCACATTTAAGTGTTCATTGACAGTGCTATCAACAATGATTTATGGGAGATTAATTTGGGCTTGAAAATCAGAAGCAGAGTCAGCAGGAAACTGAAATTCAGGTTGAGGGGAGGCAGGAAATACATAGCAATAGAAATGTGACCTACTATATTGTGGTCCTAACCTTGGAATAATCATAGGCACTTTCTTACTCTAATTCACAAAAGTAACAATTTTTTGCACATGTTATTGGTCTGCATCTAAGTATTAAAATGACAGTTCTTTCTGAAAGATAATAGTAGTTCCCAATTCTTTAGTGATGTAAAGAATACTTTCCTCACAACAATCTTATGTAATAGGTAATATTTTATTGTCTTCATTTTTCAGAGAAGAAATTGTACCTCTGAGAAGTAAATTGACTTGCCTAATGGCACACACACAACTTGTTTTAAAATAGTATTTTACCCATAATTTCTAATTCCACATCAGCATTATTCCAGTATACTTGTTGATTTTTAATTCAATTCTATGATGACACATTATGTTTTGGAAAGGAATAAAAATGTAGAATTGATCAATCATGAGTTTTATGAAAAATTAATTGTTCTCATAATTTACTTTTAAGTCATTGTTAATGTGGTGTGCCATCATCTCTGTTCTATCAAAGAGGAAAGGGACTAGTAAAAGAAGTAAAGTGTTACTTTGTATAATGTGCAGTTCACTATTTCTTGGTTATTGAAAAGATATAATGGCAAGCTCTATGCACCTCCACAGGTTGTGTGTGTTTTTGTGCACTTCACCCTTCATTCTCAAAGAAGATCATGACATCAGGGAGATGATACCCTAACATTCCAGGATTTTTTTTATTATAGGGGCTATCCCTTGACTTGCTTCTCAATGTATCTCTCCTCCTTCCATTTCAAACAACCCTTCACTTGGGATTTATCATTTAGAAGAGATATTGAATCAAATTCAAGAATCCAGAAGCACTAAATTCAATTCCTTGCTCTGCCACTATATGACTTCTGTAAATTAATATTTGGGACCTACATTTTCTCAGTTGTATAATGATAGATAGGGATTAGTCACCAAATTTTCATTAAGGTCTCTTTTAGGTGAAGAAAAATACATATATAAAGTATTCCTTTTCCACACACGTGAAAAGGATATATAGTGACCACATCCACTTCTCTTATATGTTATTCTGTGTTCAGTCCTGTACTATTTAGCATATTTTACAAATGATTTAGATAAAGTTTGAGATGGCATTGGATTTCCAGATGACACAAAATGGGTATGGGAAATTAATATGCTGGATGACAGACTCAGAATCCAAAAAGATAATTACCTGGAATATTGAGTGAAATCTCATAAAATTAGATTTAAGAAGGATGTTTAATGTTTTAGCCTTTAGATAAAAATAATATAAAATTCACAAATGAAAGAAGGTGGAGATATTACTTGGCAGCAATTCTGGTTGGGGAGGAGATAGTGGGTTTTTAGTATATAGCAAACTTAATAAATGTTAACAATGTAATGTGGAAGTTGAGAGCTAAATCCATCTTAGGTTGATTTTATTAAGAAAAATAATACACAAGAATGAGGAGAATTGTTCAAAAATATACTGGTTACTGGGAACATGAGAGTTGGCTTCAAGTATATGAAATACTGTTACACAAAAGAGATATTAATTGTAGTAGTAGTAGAAGAAGAAGAATAATAACAGGAAGAAGAAGAAGAAGAAGAAGAAGAAGATCAAGAACAAGAAGAACAAGAGCAAGAACAAGAATTAGAACTAGAAAGAAAAAGAATAAGAACAAGAAGAAGTAATAATAATAATAGTAGTAGCAGCAAGAGTCAGAAGATAACATGTATACAACATTTACTACAGGCCAGGCATTGTGGTAAGCCCATTAAAATAAGTATCTCATTTAATCTTATTTCATCCTCACAGCAACCCAAGGAAGTAGGGAAGTAGGTACTATTATTCCCCACCCCCACCCCCATTTTACAGATTAGAGAATTAAACCCAATAGAGGTTAAGTGAATTGCCCAGATTTCAAAGGTACTATATGTCTGAGGGAGAATTTGAACTTAGCTCTTCCTAACTCCACTCCTGGTACTCTGTCCATTGTGCAACCTTTCTACCCATTATTAATTTTATTCTGCTTGATTAAACATAAAAGAATTAGGAAATGAATAAAAGTGGCAAAAACTAAAATAACTTTCAATTATTAGAACTATCTAAAAATAAAATTATTTCCCTGGAGCTAGAATTATTTCTTCCACTATATATAACATTCATCAAGATTCAGATGATCTCTTTCCATGTGTGTTTCAAAATTGTTTCTTTTTCAGGTATAGGTTAAATTAAATGAGCACCATTGTTATTTTCAAATCTGAGAGTCTTCGATTCTTATCATGTTGTCAACTGAAACTGCCAGCAGGGACAAACAATAAAAATCAATTTTAAAATTTCCATTTGAAATTAGTATCATGCATTTACATAATATCACTTGGAAGGATAGTCAAATATACAGCTTTCCTTCTCTGGAGACTTTTACTTTTGTGTAGTTGATATATGATGGTACTTTGGACCTCTGATTGTTATTAATGTGCGTGTGTGTGTGTGTGTGTGTGTGTGTGTGTGATGGTGTATAGCACAAAGGATTTCATTGCATTTAATATAATGACCTTTAACTTCAGTATTATTTCAGATAAACAAACTTTTGGCATGATTTAAATTTGCTTTAAATGAGCTTTTTTATAATGTGAAATATGATAATGCTATTTGAAATATAATTTGTATGGAAGCATAAGAACTTTTTATATCCTTTATCATTCTCTACTAAATTTTCTTCATTTGTCAATGAAAAAAGTATTGGTCTAAAACTGTAAAAAGAAAATCCATTTCTATTCTCTTTAAACAAATAGGAGAAGATAAGTTTATCATCTAAGGCCAATAGAAAAAATATATAATCAGTCAATAAGCAAGCATTTAGTAAATACCTAATGTGTATTCAAAGTCATGTAAGGGAGAACAAAAACAATCTTTTGCATCTAATTTTAAATACTGCCTCCAAAGAAAAGATAATTCATTTAAGTAAAATGCTCTAATATAATGACCACATCTGACTATTCTGTAATGAGAGAAGTTTGTATTATTGACTTCTTCTAGGAGAAAAAAAAGTTAGACTTTTATTTAACTCATATCATGACTTCCATTTGGTGATATTTTCATTTATATTTTTATAGTCATGATGTATAATTATTCTCTTAGTTCTGCATATTTCATAACTATTTTATGCAAATCTCTGAAATCTTTGTATTTGTCTTTTCTTACTGCATGGGGGGGAGAAAGTTTTGGGCATGGGGGCAGCCCATATATTTGACTTTTATTTATTCTTTTTTGGTGGTTCGTTTTACTTCTTTGGACATATACCCAGCACTGAGATTGATAAATCAAAGGGTAGAGAAAAGTTAATTACATTTTAAGCAGTTCCAAAATAATTTGGAAATGAATGAACTAAGTCATTGCCCCATAAAAGTATATTAAGATTGTTGTCTTCCAGGGGCTGCGTTGGCAAATTTTTAATAACCAGTGTTAGGAGAAAAACGCACATTCAGCGTATTTTTAAGTTTAATCTGCAAAAAAATGTCCATATTTCAAACAGAAAGCAATGAAAGGAGGCTTGTTTAACTTTACTAGTATCAGTGAGACTTGTTGGTATTATACTTTTGACTGGACCATATCTCAGAATGAATATATCTCATTAAAAAGAATCAGGATAGGTAATATGGTTCAGGGAAAGAGTCATATTAGAAAGTAAGAAGATATACTAATGTGAAGAAATCCAGGAAGCAGAATGAGGTAGAATATTTTAATGAAGGTGAAGAAAGGGAGGAAAACAAAATTATTTTTGCCATTGTTGTATATTACAGACTCCCCATAGCATCTAAGTGGGTCATTAAATTGAGTATTTGACATGGGAATCAGAAAGACCTGAATTTAAATGTGGTCTCAGACACTTACTAGATATGTGACCCTAAATAAGTTACTTAACCTTTGTCTTGGTTTCCTTAATTGTGAAATGAGAATAATAATAACATCAGCCTTCCAAGGTTGTTGTAAGAATAAAATGAGAAATCACTTGCAAAGCACTTAATCAAACAGGAATTTATTAAATTCTTGTTACCTTTCCCTTTGCTCATGAATAGATAGAGGAAATAAAGCACAGTAGTAGTCATAGAGGATAATAATGTACTTTCTGTCTCCATGTGTCTCTCTTGGTCCTTTTATGCTTCTGTATTTCTGAGTGTTTGCCTGTCTCTCTCAAATGTGGGGAGTTAATAACTTACTTATTTGTCTTAGTGATAATTTTATCCTTCAAAGTTGGAAAAAGAAACAAGACAATATTCTATGCTGGATGTGATTTTCACTAGCAGCGAGAAACTGGTTGCTAGGTTCAAAATAATGGGAAGCCTGAGGTGAAGGAAAAACTTCCTCCTATGAGTTCACTATAGAAAACAATTGGAAATCTTGGCATAGCCTTACCTGTACCCTAGATTGGGGAAAGTCAATTACAAAGATTGCAGAAGAAAAACAGAAAGCATTCTAAGGCCTAAAAGGCAAAGAAAGTTAGGTTAGCTTGATGGGTGATGCAAAGATTGACATTCTGAAAACACAAAAGAAAGCAATTCCAGTGAGGTGTACAAATAAGATCCATTTGAAAAGAGCAATATGAACACACAAGGAATTCACTAACTAACTTTAATTTTTAAAAATATGGAAGTTAGAATAGATAATGCAGGATGAATATAAGAACATGAGAAGATATTGTTTAAAAAATAGTCTCAGCATTGTTGGTGGAGTTCTGACCTGACTCAACCATTCTGTAGACCAATTTGGAGCAGTGCCCCAAAGGATACCAAACCATGAATATCTGTCGACCTAGCAATACCATTTTCAGTTCTGTATTCAAAAAGAGACAAACGAAAAGTGAAAAGGATATATATTTGCAAAAATATTTATATCAGTTCCTTTCTGGTGGTAAAGAATTGGAAACTGAGGGAATGCCCATCAACTGGGTAATGACTGAACAAATTGTGGTATGTCAATGTGATGGAATACTATTGTCTTATAAGAAATAATGTAAAGTGTGCCCTGAAAAAAACCTGGAAAGACTTAACAGAAGCAGATGTAAAGTGTCATGTATTGTGTATAAAGAACCAGCAATATCATAAGATGAACAGCTGTGTGAGTGACTTAGCTACTCTTAGCAATACAATGATCCAAGACAACTCTGAAGGAGTACTTATGAAAAGTGCTATCTGTCCTCAGAGATAGAACAAATCATGTCTGAATACAGATTGAAGCATCCTTCTATTTTTACTTTATTTTTCTTGAGTTTTTTTATCTATTTTTTCTTTTGCAACATGACTAATAAGGAAATATGTTTTTCATGCATATACACTGTAACCTATATCAAATGGCTTGCCTTCTCAATGAGAGAGAGGGGTGGGAAAGAAGGTAGAGAATTTGGAAGTTTTAAAACTGAATGTTAAGAATTGTTTTCACATATAATTGTGGACAATTAAAATACTAAAGGAAAATATTCTCAGGAATGCTAAAGTAAATATTGGGTAGAGAAGCAAAAGTGAGGATTAAAACGGAATAGAACATTTTTCTTGAAGTGACAGGTAAATAATGATTGGAAACAGAAAGTAAATTGCTCAAGCTTCTTCCATTACTATTCCTAAAGTTCTATCATTATGTTTCTACCAGCACAAGGAAGGGAAAGAAAGTTTAATTCCATTCACTTCTTCTATTCACCTAAGCCAAATTCCACCATTCCTTCTCCCATCCTAGATTGTTTCATCCAAGCCCACCCCTTCTATCATTTGTTCTATGCATACTTTTTCTTTTGGGGCATTTAAATTATACAGTGAATGGAGTGCTGGGGGCTGGAGTCAGAAAGGCCTAAATTCTAGTCTCATCTCATACACTTAACTAGATGTGTGACGCTAAACTAGTTACATAATTTCAATTTGGCTTAGTTTCCTCATAGGTAAACTGAGAGTAATAATAGTATCTATGTCCCAAGGTTATTGTGAAAATCAAATGAGATAATAATTACAAAGCACTTCCCACATAGAAAGTGCTACAAGTTAATTATTGTAATTACTGAAAATCTATTTTTCAAAATAATTTGAGTCATTTCTTCAATAGAATATAGAGGTGAACTGAGTATTTGACATTCAAAAAAATTAAACAAAAAGAAGTTTAAAATCGTAAGACTGAAGAAAAGACTTAAAAATAAAATGTTTGTTTTTACATATCTGGAGTCAGACAAGAATATAATGAATAGAAATATTTAAGGAAAAGAAAATCTATATGAGAGACAGACAAAACAAAGCAAGCATCAGCTGGCTAAGAAGTTTAAGGAACAAAAAGCATAATGGGAAACTTTTTAAAACACATTAATATTTTATGAATAATGGCAACACAGTCATTCTTCCATTAACAAAAGAGTTGTATTGGGGCAGCTAGATGGTGCAGTGAATAGAGCACTGAACCTGGAGTCAGGAGGACCTGAGTTCAAATCCAGCCTCAGACACTTAACACTTACTAGCTGAGTGACCTTGAGAAAATCACTTAACCCCAATTGCCCTGCTCTTCCTGCCTCCAAAATAAAAAAAAGAGCTGTGTCTTCAAAAAATACATAGGAAATTTAAGTTTAGGATTCTGATGAAGAGAAAGTATGAGAGATATAATTTGCAATTATTTTCACCATCATATGTCTCACACTGCAGAGTCCCACCCCATTCTCTATGCTATATCTCCAAAGCATCTCTAACATTACCAGCCCAAAAGGAATGGACACTTTAATGATTCACTTTCCCAAAATGCTCAGATATTTAGGATTCTGGAATGAAGACCAGAATAGCTTTAGTCCTGGGAACGTTTGATCTTTAATGAGAAGAATCTAAGCTCCTTTTTCTCAAACACTAATTTGTTAAATTTATAAATTTGGCCTATTAGCCACAAATTATTTAAAATGATTCGACACAAAAGAGTAAAAAGATATTCAATTCAAATATAATTCAAGCATGAGTCAGTATTTATTTTCCTTACAAAAAAGAAATGTTAAATATAAAACCCCATAATGGGACGAGAATACTGACCTAAAACAGGATGAAGAAGCTTACTTTATAAGTATTCTTGACATTTTGTCAGGATACAAATAAGAAAGTTGGGTGGTGAAGAAGATGGAGTACTAGACTTGGAGTCAGGAAGACCTGAGTTCGATTCATATTTCAGACAGTAGATGTATGACCATGGAAAAAAATCACTTGAACTCTTTAAATCTCTACATTGTAATCTGCAAAATGGGACTTATAATGGTGACAGTCTCATAGGACTGTGAGAAATAAATAGCTTAGCATGTGTAAAAATGAATTATGATCCTTAAAGTACTATGTAAATGCCAGTTATTGTTTTCATAAAGCAGTTAGCAGAACTATTGATTAAGCAATTTAAACTAAATTAAATTTAAATCTAAATCTCTGCAATACCAAAACTCCACTACATATCTATTATTAAAATATGCCAGACTTTTACCAGTCCTCTTCTTGTTACTGGCAAGAGGGCAATAGTCATATTTTCTGGTTGAGAGACTCATCTTAGCACCAGAAAGCATCACTCAATGAACCCAGGACCTCCTCATATATTGAACTAACAAAGTCACCTTCAGACCTCTACATACCCAACTTGGAATAGCTATTTATTCACTTAAGATCAGGCAAAAAAATGGAGGTAGGCAAGTCAAGGTGGTGGAAAGAAGCCACAAAGTTGCCCAAGTTCTCCCCAGTTCCCCTTGTAAACAAACATTAAATCAAGCCTCTCAAGAGAATATACAAAAAGATGAAGGGAAATAGTCTTCTAGTTTAAACAATTAAAAAAATCACAAAAGATCTGTCTCATTTCGTTAAAAGGGTAAGGAAGCCCAGCACAGTGGGTGTCCAGACAAGCCAGGAAGAGACTCTCGGGCACAGCACATATAAGCAACTGAGACCCCTTGGACCTAGCTCAGCAGGGGAGTGGCACAGCAGAGAGCTGTCCTATAGCCTCAGAAGAGAAATTAAATTACCAGCCCTGGAACCCAGCAAAAACAACTGTAATTAGATCTGGTCACCCTAGTGCAATAAGGAAGCCACCAGCAACTAAGAGTTCATCATGTAAAGTCAGTGACCAAGGTCCCTTGCCACCAGCAACTAAGAAGTCAGCACATAAAGTCAGCGACTGAATTACTTATCTCCCCAGAGGGAATGGGTGACAAGGGAGGAAGGAAATGGATCTGAAATTCGAGATTTTAACATTAAATGTTTCAAATATATATAAATACTATTATTAACACTCTTTTGCTTGTAATTGGGAGATAAGATGTGCAGGCATTGGGACACAAAGATTCACCTTACTCTAATGGAAAAGTCGAAGGGGGTATGGGAGAAGGTATGGGAGAGAGCAGATTGGAGGAAGTGATATCTTGTGGGACTGCTATTCTGGGAGGTTGGGTAGGGGAATAACAGGGGGAAAATGATTGTAACTCAAAATCTGGTGGAAATAAATGATGTAAAACAGAAGTTAATAAAGTATTTGTTTAAAAAAAAGTAAAAAAAAAGAAATGAGGGTCAACAGCCTGACTGAGGAAAACAACACCTTAAAAAATAGACTAACTCAAATGGCAAAAGAGGCTCAGAAAGGCAATGAGGAGAAGAATGCCTTAAAAAGTCGAATTTGCCAGATGGAAAAAGAATCTCAAAAGCTCACTGAGGAGATTCATTCCTTCAGAGTTAAACTGGAGCAAATGGAAGCTAGTGACTTTATGAGAAATCAAGATACTATTAAACAAATCCAAACAAATGAAAGAATAGAAGGCAATGTGAAATATCTCATGGGAAAAACCATTGACCTGGAAAATAGATCCAGGAGAGATAATTTAAAAATTATAGGACTACCTGAAAGCCATGATCAAAGAAAGAACCTAGAAATCATCCTTCAAGAAATTCTCAAGGAAAACTGCCCTGATGTTTTAGATCCAGAGGGCAAAATAGAGGTTGAAAGAATCCACTGATCACCTCCTGAAAAAGATCCCAAAAAGAAAACTCCCAGAAATATTATAGCCAGGTTCCAGAATCCCCAGATCAAGGAGAAAATAATACAAGCAGCCAGGAAGAAACAATTTCAATATTGTGGAAACACAATCAGAATAGCACAGGACCTGGCAGCTTCTACATTGAAAGATAGAAGGGCATGGAATATGATATTCCAGAGGGCAAAAGAGCTGGGAATGAACCAAAGGGTCACCTACCCAGCAAAGCTGAGTATCTTGTTTCAGGGGAAAATATTGTCATTCAGTGGAATAGAGGACTTTCAAGCATTCTTGATGAAAAAACCAGAGTTGAATAGAAAATTTGACATTCAGACACAAGAAGTAAGAGATGCTTGAGAAGGTGATCAAGGAAAAGAAATCAAAAGGAACTTATCAAAGTTGGACTATTTATAGTCCCACATGGAAAAACAATAACTGTGTTTGATGAAACCTTTCTCATTATGAAAATAATTGAAAAAGGGTACATGGCATATGTTCACAGGTATACATGGATAGAGGGCACAGGTTGAATTAGATGGGATGTGATGGTTATTATTTTTTTGGAGGGCAATTGGAGTTGGGTGACTTGCCCAGGTTCACGTGGCTGGGTTTTTGTTTTGTGTGTTGGGTGTCTGGGGCCAGATCCAAGCTCGGGTCCTTCTGGCTCCGGGGCTGGCTCTCTGCTCGCTTCGCCACCTAGCCGCCCCAAGGAAGGGATGATTCTTAAGGGGTGAAGTCAAGAGGTGAGAGAGGATAGTGACAAGAGGAGATGGAGAGAGACAGGGTAGGGCAAACTATCTCATGTAGAAGAGGCAAGGGGAAGTAGTTGCAGGGGAGGGGAAGAACAGGAAGGCAAAAAGGCAAAAGCATATTCTCATTGAAGTTGGCTCAAGGAGAGAAACATATACATACTAAATGGAATATCTTACCCTCACTCACTCTCCTGATTAGGGGAAAGGGGGATGAGAGGGGGGATGATGGAGGGGAAGGCATTTTGGGGAGAGGGGAGGTTAGAAGTACCCACTATCAAAGAGGGACAGGATCAAGTAGGGAATGGACCAGGTGGGAGGGAAATATAAGCAGTCTTTTACAATATATCTACTATGGTAATGTTTTGCATAGATATACATGTACAACACATACTGAATTGCTTATCTTCTCAGAGGGAGTGGGTGACAAGGGAGAAAGGGAATGGATCTGAAAATCGGAGTTTTAAAATTAAATGTTTCATAAGATGTCCAGGCAGTGGGGCTCAGAGATTCACCTTGCCCTAGTGGCAAAGTCGAAGGGGGTATGAGAGAAGATATGGGAGAGAGCAGATTGGATGGGGGGATGTCTAGTGGGACTGCTGTTCTGGGGTGGTGGGTGGGGAAAAATGGGGGGAAAATGTAACTCATAATCTGGTGGAAATGAATGATGTAAACCAGAAGTTAATAAAGCATTTGTTTAACTTAAAAAAACAATAAAAAAATTAAAAAAATAAACATATATGCACCAAGTGGTATAGCATCTAAATTCTTGGAGTAGTTAAATGAGCCATAAATATTTTGAATTCTGATTTTTCTCCTTCTTCTTTTCATTTCTCATCTCCAAGACAGCATACAATCTGAAATAGGCTAAATGTATGCATTTATATTAAATATATTTTCACATTAGTCATGTTGTAAAGAAGAATTAGAACCAATGGGAGAAACCATGAGAAAGAAGAAACAACAATAACAAAAACTAACCCCATAAAAGAACAAATAGGAGCCTTTGATCTGCATTCAGACTCCACAGTTGTTTTTTGGGATATGGAATAACATTTTCTATCATGGATCTTTCGGAGGTGTATTATATTCTTACATTGCTGAGTACTAAGTCTATTGACAATTGAGCCAAGGTGATGAAGTAAGAGTTGGTACTTGCTTGAGTTCTTCCCCCAAACCCCTCAAAATCCCTGTAAAATAACTCTAAGTAAATTCTAGAGCTACAAAACCCACAAAATTGCAGGGTGAAGCAAATCTTAAGCCCAAAACACCCTGGAAGGGTGACATGAAGGGCCTATCTCACTGGTCTGGAAGTGGAGCACAATACAGTGTGGGCCACTTCTGATATAGACAGTGCCATTGCAGGCCTCATGCAACTGGATCACAGGCAGCTGTGGCAGTTTTCAGGCTTCTCAAACCACAAATACCAATGACAGCATAGAAAGTCAGTGGGGAAAATCTGTGGGACCTGGGTAAAAGAGGAGCATTGTCTGGCCAATCCCCAGGGCTGTGGAGGGAGTAGCTGAGGGGGCAGCAGCAACAGCAGCAGTGGCTGCTTCCAGAGCTCTGGCCCACAGAAATGGGGAATTCAGTGGCTAATACAAAACCCCAGAAACATGGAATATTATGCCCACAACCACCCCTCCACTCCCACTGGAAGCAGTGTCCAATCCTGACAAATAGTTATTAAGTCAAGTATTTGGCTGGAAAGATGAGTAAACAGCATTTAAATTAGTCAGACTATACAACCTTAACTTGGTGACAAAGAAGATCAAAATATACAATCAAAAGAAGGCAACAAAATCAAAGTCCCTGCAACAAAATCTTCCAGGAAAAAATATGAATTGATCTCATGCCATAGAAGAGCTCAAAAAGGATTTTGAAAATCAAGCAACAGAAGTAGAGGAAAATTGGGAAGGAAAAGAGAGTGATGCAAGAAAATAATGAAAAGTGAGTCAACATTTTGCTAAAGGAGACCCAAAAAAATCCTGAAGAATATAACATCTTAAAAATAGACTTACCCAAATGGCAAAAGATGTACAAAAAAATCAATGAGTAGAAGATGTCTTTCAAAAGCAGACCAAATGCTGGGGGTGGCTAGGTGGCACAGTGAATAGAGTACTGGCCCTGGATTCAGGAGGACCTGAGTTCAAATCCAGCATCAGATACTTAACATAAAACTAGCCATGTGATCTTGGGCAAGTCACTTAACCCCAATTGCCCCACCTTCCCCCCTCCAAAAAAATAAAGCAAACCAAATGTAAAGGAAGCCCAAAAAATCACTAAAGAAAATAATTCCTTCAAAATTTGGATGGAGCAAATGGAAGCTAATGACTATGAGAAATCAAAAAAATTATAAAACCAAACCAAAAAAAGAAAAAAATATAGAAGACCACATGGAATATCTCATTGAAAAAATCACTGACCTGGAAAATAAATCCAGTAGATCTACTTAATTTAAAAATTATTGAACTACCTAAAACCATGATAAAAAATAGATTAAAAAGGGCTTAGACATAATCTTTCAAGAAACTACTAAGGAAAATTTCCCTTATATTCTAGAAACAGAGGTTTCATAAAATAGAAATTTAAAGAATCCACCAATAACCTCTTGAAAGAAATACCAAAAGGAATATTTCTGTGAATATTATTGTCAAATTCCAGAGTTCCCAAATCAAGGAAAAAATATTGCAAGCAGCCAGAAAGAAACAATTTGTGTATTGTGTAAATACAATCAGGACAACACAAAATCTAGCAGCTTCTACATTAAGGGATCAGAAGGCTTAAAATGTGATATTCCAGAGGTCAGAGGAGTTAGTATTAAAACCAAGAATCACCTACCCAGCAAAATTGAGTATTATACTTCAAGGGAGAAAAATGGAAATTCAATGAAACAGAGAACTTTCAAGTATTCTTGCTGAAAATATGTGATCTGAAAAGAAAATTTGACTTTCAAATACAAGAGTCAAGAGAAGCATGGGAAGGTAAACAGGGAAAATAAATCATAAGGGACTTATGAAATTTGAACTGTTTACATTTCTTCATTGAAAGATATTTGTAACTCATGAGACCTTTCTAAGTAGTTGGAGGAAATACACACATACTTATATATGTATAGCTATATAGATGGTAGATAGATAGATTCTACAAGGTAAGTTTAATATGAAGGAATGATATGTAAAAAATAAAATTAAAGGATGAGAAAGGAATATATTGGGAGAAGGATAAAGGGAGAGAGAGAATGGGGTAAATTATCTTACATAAAAGAGACTGGGAAAATATTTTACAATGGAAAGGAAGGGAGGGTGACATGGAATGAGTGAACCTCACTCTCATTGGATTTGGCTTAAGGAAGGAATAACATACCCACTCAACTGGGTGTGTTACCCTGCAGGAAAATAAGGGATGAAGGGGATAAGGGGGTATGTGGAATAAAATGTAGGGCAGATTAGGAGAAGGAGAAGTCAGAAGCAAACACTTTTGAAAAGGGACAGAGTAAAAGGAGAAAATAGAATGTTGGGGGGCAGGATAGGATGGAGGAAAATGCAGTTAGTCTTTCACAACTTGGCTTTTATGGAAGTGCTTTCCATAACTGCACATATATAACCTATATTGAATTGTTTGCTTTCTCATTGAGGGTGGGTAGGGAGAGAAGAAGGGAGGAAATTTGGAACTCAAAGTTTTAAAAAATAAATGTTAAAAATTTTTATTTGCAGGCAACTTGGAAATAAGATATAGAGGTTATGGCGTATAGAAATCTATCTTGTGCTACAAGCAAATAAGAAGGAAGGTAAAAAGAGGTCAGGCATGATAGAAAGGAGGACAGACTAGGGGCAAAGAGTAGTCAAAATGGATGTCATCTTGGTATGGGGGTATAATGGAAATATAATTTTGAATTTGAAGATCCCTTTGTATTGGCAAAAGTAGCAAGTACTTAGCACTTAGTAACTGACCAAGCCTCTCTTGGGGCAACAGAAGGTATGAACTCCTGTCTGCTGTTGCTGACATAACAGGAAGGGGTTGGCTAAAACAGGAAGAAGCTAATGCTGTGTATATAAGAAAAGCCCCAGAGAGAGGCACAGTCAGAATTTCTTGAGACTAAGATCTAGTGATAGAGCAGCTACAGAAGAATGGAGAACTGAGCCAGAATTTCCTGGGAGTTTGTGGTGGCAGAGCTTCTTCTGGATGGGAGCCCAGAGCCTGGAGCCCAGAGCCAGCAGCCAGGAGCCAGGAGCCAGGAGCCCAGAGCCCAGGTGATTGAAGCATGACTGGGATGCTGAGACTTTGTGGCTTAGTTGAGCCTTGAATTCCCTGGAGGAGAAATGGTGAAGGATCTGACATGGACCAGACCCTGTGAACTTCAGCGTGGAGCAGGACCTGCCCAGAGGGCTGGCCAAGGAATTGGGAGCTGTCTGCCATTGAAATCAGGTGACAGTCTGGTGAATCCAGGTAGAATCTGGGACTATGGAAGGGGATCTAGGGAATCTAAGGAAAGGCCCCAAGTCAAGATGAAAAGACCTCTCCTTGGGTACTTAGTAATTATGGAATTATAGTTTACTAGTGACCTAAGGGGTGGAGGGTTTTGTGTATGATACTTAATAATTGATTGATGAACAAGTAGGGTTATGTGTATGAAACTTAGTAATTGATTTCTGAATAAGTTACTGACTGAATTAATAAAGACTTTGTCCCAAAAGTGGAAGACTTTGGCTATTGTACTTTGAGATATTGTTACTGATAAGTGACTGATTGAGTTAATCAGGACTTTTCCCCAAGAGTGGAAGACTTTGACTATGTACTTTGAGACTACTGATAAGTGACTGCTTGAGTTAAATTAAGAGTGGCTATTTTACTTTGAGACTATTTTGTGAATAACATATTGGGATTTTCCATGGTAAGGTGTAATATTGTGAATACTGTACCTTAATTCTCTGTGAAAGTTTTACTTTGATTGGTTATGGAATAAATAGAGTGATCACTATACTACTTAATCAGAATCTTAAAAGCTGTTCACAGCAGCATTTTCTGGAAAGCTTCTGTGCATGGCATTACAAGGGGTGAAGGGAGAGATGGGGAGAAAATTTGGAATTCAAAGGTTTTTGAAATTCATGTTTTAAAGTAGAAATAATGAATTTAATTTAAAGAACTACTTCTATCAAAGTCATCACACAATGTTGTTGCTACTATGTATAATGTTCTCCTGGTTCTGCTCACTTCACTCAGTAAAAATTCATTTAAGTCTTTCCAGGCTTTTCTAAAGTCAGTCTGCTCATCATTTCTTATGTAATAATAGTATTCCATCATAGTATTATACCACAACATGTTGTAGCAGTAAGTACCTTAGCATCCCCAGAGTTGCTATCAACACAGATTCTTAGATCTGCTTTTCTAAAGGAAAGCAACTCAAAATGGGCTAACAATCTTCCTTTAATCAATCAAACATATCATTTACCTAGTTCAGGGGACAAAGTCAGCACCCCAAATTTCAGAGTATACAGACAGAAGTTACAAGCAGATGTTGCAAGAAAACAGAGAAACATTTCAAGCAGACAGGCCTCCAACTGTCTGACCATTATATCCATACCAAGTCAGAGTTACCAGAGAGGGAAGCATAAATATCTGGGTTTTCAAAGCTGGGGGCTTTCAATGGCTGCCCAGAGTCTCATCTGGTCAAATCAAACAACTCTTTTCAAAGTGATTCCCAAAACAAAGCTTCAAATCAAGGCTTATATGGCCTTCTCCTAACTCAGGGAATGTAAAAACCCTCTTGACCCACTGACCAATCACAAAGTATCTCCTGAAAAACAGGCCTCCCTCACAGACTCCAGTTGCACTTAAGTTTATCAAAGGGCCTAGGGTCAGAGAAGATCTTAAATTTACATTCCCATTACATTTGGCCCCAAGATCTTTCATGCCCATAGCATAGGCAATTTAGATTTGAATTATCATTAACATCTCTTAGGTCACATTCCTTAGGGAATCCTTCAAAATATACTAAAAAGGTACTTGAAATAATTAACAACTTTAGCAAAGTTGCAGGATATGACACACACACACATGTTTTTAGTGTTACACAAACAAATATATAGCAGTTAAGTATATTATCAACAAGTCCCAGTGAGAAACAGAGAAATTTAATTTGAAATAAGTGTAGACAATATAAAATATTTGGGAATCTACATGCTGTAACAAACTCAGGAGCTGTATTAAGTCAATTACAAAACACTTCACACAAATAAAGTCATATTTAAACAAAAGAAAAAAAGTATCAATTTCTCATAAGTAGGCTGAGCTAATGTAATAAAAATAAACCTACCAAAAACAGTTTGCCTATTTAGTGACATACCAAACAACCAAAATATGTGATAGAGCTAGGGAAAAAAAATTCACTTTTCTTCATTGGGAATTCATGAAAAAAAAAAAAAAACTTCAAAGAAAGGTGGCCTAATCATACCAGATCCAACATGATATTATCAAGTGGTAATCATCAAAATTGCTTGCTACTGGCTAAGAAATATATTTATTGATCAATGAAATGACCTACACCCAAAAGACATAGGAGTAAATTACTATACTAACCTACTATTTTATTTTATTTTATTTTTTTCAAAATGTTTTATTAACTTCTGGTTTACATCATTCATTCCGGCCAGATATTGAGTTACAATTTTTCCCCCATTTTCCCCCTAACCACCACCCCAGAATAGCAGTCCCACAGGATATCCCCTAATCCAATCTGCTCTCTCCCATATCTTCTCACATACCCCCTTCAACATTTCCATTAGGGCAAGGTGAATCTTTGTGCCCCAATGACTGCACATCTTATCTCACAATTACATGCAAAATAGAATTAATAATAATATTTATATATATTTGAAACATTTAATTTTAAAACTTCGAATTCCAGATCCATTCCCTTTCTCTTTTGTCACCCACCACCTCTGGGAAGATAAGCAATTCAGTATATGTTGTACATATATAGCTATGCAAAACATTACCATAGTAGATATGTTGTAACAGACTGGCTATATTTCCCTCCCACCCATTCCACCCCCCACCTGGCCCATTCCCTACTTTGATCCTGTCCCTCATCAAAAGAGGGTGCCTCCAACTTCCCCTCCCCCCCAGCATGCCCTCCCCTTCATCATTCCCGCTCTCATGCCCCTCCCCCCTACTCTCCTGCAGGGTTAGATATCCTATTTAGTATGTATGTAATTCTCTCCTTGAGACAAATTCAATGAGAATATGGTTTTGTTTTTTTGCATTCCTGTTCTTCCCCTCCCTGCAACCACTTCCCCTTGCCTCTTCTACATGAGATAGTTTACCCCACCCAGTCTCTCCCCATCTCTTCTTGCCACATTCCTCTCTCACCTCTTAACTTCACCCCTAAGTATCATCCCTTCCCAACAAATTCAACCTGTGCCCTCTATCCATGTATATCTGTAAAGATATATACACACATTCACATATGTATTAATATGCCCTTATACCCTTCTTCAATTATTTTCATACTGAGAAATGTTTCATCAGTCACAATTATTGTTTTTCCATGTAGGAATGTAAATAGTTCAGGTTTGATATGTTCATTTTGCTTCCTTTCCCCGTTTTCCTTCTCAAGAATCTCCTGCTTCTTGTGTCTGAATGTCAAATTTTCTATTCAATTCTGGTTTTTTCCTCAAGAATGCTTGAAAGTCCTCTATTCCACTGAGTGACCATATTTTCCCCTGAAAAAAAAAAATACTCCGTTTTGCTGTGTATGAGATTCTTGGTTTTAATCCCAGGTCTTTTGCCCAGTGGAATTTCATATTCCATGCCCTTCAGTCCCTCAGTGTAGAAGCTGCCAGGTCCTGTGCTATTCTGATTGTGTTTCCACAATATTGAAATTGCTTCTTCCTGGCTGCTTGTAGTATTTTCTCCTTGATCTGGGAGTTGGGGAACCTGACTATAATATTCCTGGGAGTTTTCTTTTGGGGATCTTTTTCAGAAGCTGATCAGTGGATTCTTTCAACCTCTATTTTGCCCTCTGGGTCTAAAACCTCAGGGCAATTTTCCATAAGAATTTTTGAAGGATGATTTCTAGGTCCTGGGCGTGGATCCCAGAGTGCTGGGCTGGCTGCTCCCTTTTGGGCTGCTGGGCTGTCCTCAGTGGGAGGTTAGCTTCTCTGTGTCATTCTGTGGGTGTTGGAGCTCCAGAGGCTGTTCAGAGTCCCCTTTACAAAATTTTGAAGTGCTGTGCTCTTGAGCATTGTGGAAGTGCTGTTTTTGCTCTGCCATCTTGGCTATGCCCCCTAATCTACTATTTTATAAACCCAAACACTCCAGCTTCTGGCATAGGAACTTACTATATGACAAAAACTGCAGGGGAAACTGGAAAATAATATTATAGAAATTAAATATGGACCAACATCTTACCCTGTATATAAAGATAAGGTCAAAATATGTACATGATTTAGATATAAAGGGTGATACTATAAACAAATTAAGAGAGCAATGAATAGTTTATCTCTCAGATTTATGGGGAAGAGAAAATTTTAGTACTAAACAAGAGAAGAGAACATTATAAAATGTAAAACGGATGATTTTTATTACATTATTTTTAAATGTATTAACAAAGTCAATGATACAATGATTAGAAGGAAAGCAGAAAAATGGGAAACAATTTTTAGAGAAAATATTTCCCCTAAAGGTCTCTTCTAAAATATGTAGAGAACTCAATAAAATTTATAAGAATACAAGTCAATTCTCAATTGATAAATGGTCAAAGGATAAAAACAGGCAATTTTCAGATGAAATTAAAGTTTTCTATAGTCATATGTAAAAATACTCTAAATCACTATTGATTAAAGAAATAGAAATTAGGGGGCGGAGCCAAGATGGCAGAGTAGAAACAGCTCATCCAAGCCTCTCTGCCCCCAGATTGCCCCCCAAACTATGTAAAAAAGGACTCTGAACAACTTCTGGAGCCCCAGCACCCACAGAACGACACAGAGAAGCTAACCTTCCTCTGAGGACAGCCCAGAAACCCTGCAGGAAGGACAAGCACAGTGGTCTGGGAGCCGGCAGCGCACAGGAGCCGAGTCGTCAAGCCGAGCCCAGGTCCGCGTGAGCCGAGGTTTTAGCCCCAGGGCGGAAAAATTGGGAAGAGAAATGAGAAGGATGTAGGAAAACTATGAAATGAAGGTCAACAGCTTGACTGAGGAAAACAACATCTTAAAAAATGGACTAACTCAAATGGCAAAGTAGGACCAAAAGGGCAATGAGGAGAAGAATGTCTTAAAAAGCTGAAGTTGCCAGATGGAAAAAGAATCTCAAAAGCTCAATGAGGAGATTCATTCCTTCAGAGTTATACTGGAGCAAATGGAAGCTAATGACTTTATGAGAAATCAAGATGCTGTTAAATAGATCCAAACAAATGAAAGAATAGAAGGCAATGTGAAATATCTCATGGGAAAAACCACTGACCTCGAAAATAGATCCAGGAGAGACATTTTAAAAATTATTGGACTACCTGAAAGCCATGATCAAAGAAAGAACCTAGAAATCACCCTTCAAGAAATTCTCAAGGAAAATTGCCCTGATGTTTTAGATCCAGAGGGCAAAATAGAGGTTGAAAGAATCCACAGATCACCTCCTGAAAGACATCCTAAAAAGAAAACTCCCAGGAATATCATAGCCAGGATCCAGAATCCCCAGATCAAGGAGAAAATACTACAAGCAGCCAGGAAGAAACAATTTCAATATTGTGGAAACACAATCAGAATAGCATAGGACCTGGCAGCTTCTACACTGAAGGATGGAAGGGCATGGAATATGATATGCCAGAGGGCAAAAGAGCTGGGAATGAACCCAAGGGTCACCTACCCAGCAAAACTGAGTATTTTGTTTCAGGGGAAAATATGGTCATTCAGTGGAATAGAGGACTTTCAAGCATTCTTGAGGAAAAAACCAGAGTTGAATAGAAAATTTGACATTCAGATGTAAGAAGTAAGAGAAGCATGAGAAGGTAAACAGGGAAAAGAAATCATAAGGAGCTTATGAAATTTGAATTATTTACATTCCTACATGGCAAAATGATAATTTTAACTGATGAAACTTTTCTCAGTATGAAAATAGTTGAAGAGAATAGAAATACACACACATATGTCTATACAGGAGGGTATATGGGCATATGAACACCTTATATGAATGCGTGTATATATGTTTATAAGTATAAATAGAGAGATGGCACAGGACCAATTTAATAGGAAGGGATGATACTTAAAAGGTGAAATTAAGAGGTGAGAGGAATATAACGAGAGGAGATGGGGAGATTCAGAATGGGGTAAACTATCTCATATAGATGAGTCAAGGTAAAATGGTTACAATGGAGGGGAAGAACAGGAAGGCAAAAAAGCAAAGCCTTATTCTCATTGAATACATACACACTAAATAGGGTATCTCACCCTATAGAAGAGTTGGGAGGGAGGGGATAAAGGGGGGTGATGGAAAGGAGGGCAGGCTTGGGTGGAGGAAAGTTGGAAGCACCAACTTTTGAAAAGGGACAGGATCGAAGTAGAGAATAGTACAAGTGGGAGGTGGAATAGGAGTTAGGGAAATGTAATCAGTCTTTTACAATATATCTACTATAGTACTGTTTTGCATAGCTACACATGTACAGCCTATACTGAATTGCTCATGACAAGGGAGGAAGGGAACGAATCTGGAATTCAAAGTTTTAAAATCAAATGTTTAAATATATATATATATCTACACACTCATATACATACATACATACGTACATACATACATATATATATATATATATATATATACTATTATTAATACTATTTTACAAGTAATTGGGAAATAAGATTGACAGGCCCTGGGGCATAGAGATCTACCATGCCATACTGGAAAAGTCAAATGGGGTGTGGGGGAAGATATCGAGAGAACAGATTGGAGGAGGGGATATCCTGTGGGACTGCTATTTTGGGGCAGGAGGTAAGGGAAAAAAGGGGAAAAAATTGTAACTCAAAATCTGGCAGAAATGAATGATGTAAACCATAAGTTAATAAAGCATTTGGAAAAAGAAAAAAAAAAGAAAAGCCTGGAAAAACTTACATGAACTGATACTACATGAAGTGAGTAGAAGAACATTGCATACAGTAACAACAATATTGCGTGATTACCAACTTTGATAGACTCAGTTCTTCTCAGCAATGACCTAAGACAATTCCAAAAGACTTGTGATGGAAAATGTTATCCACAACCAAAGAAAGAACTATAGATTCTAAATATAATGCAGATCAAAGCATAATATTTTCTCTTTTTGTTTGTTTGTCTTTTTCTTTCTTGTGGTTTTTCCCTTTTGTTTTGTTTCTTCTTTCACAACATAATTAATGTAAAAATGTTTAATAAGATTATACATGTATAGCCTAAAAAAAAGGTCAAGATTTATATTGGAATGTTACTTGTAGAAATTGTAATCTCACACAATGTATTACTAAATTTCACCTGTATGTAATGATAGCAGAATGCAAAATTGTAGTGTGACTACTGCTATATTTATATTTGTATAAACCCAATTCCCGATTATTCCATTTTGGTAGAATGGACCCTAATCAAGTTGTATGGAACAATAGTGCTTTTTTAGCAAATTTGAATGTGCTAACTAATGCGGTCCATAATATTGATCACAGCTATATCCCTGAGAGGCCCACCCTGCTAAATTGGTCAACCAAAATTCTACATAATTTGGACCTTATAAAATCTTTTCTAAAAAAATGCTCCATTCTTCTCCACTTACTCTTTTGGATAAGTATTTTGGTGGTAGCATGCCTTATTCTGCCATGCCTCTCCCACTTAATGGGGTCATGCGTAACAGTAATATAGGCACAGATATACATAACCTCAAACTGCTTGCTAATAAAAAAGGGGGGGGATGTAGGGGAATACGTCAAGGGTTAACTCTGAGGGGCCTGCCATGGGCATGAATCCAGGCCAAGAACCCCCTTGAACCTTGTTCCCACCTGCCTGGGCCCACTATATACCAGAATGTTGACTCACCACCCCCCACTAATCTTCCCTCCAAGCAAGGGAGGCTTGGAAAATTCTGGCGTTCATGGAACCCTGGCTGTTTGGGGGATATAGATAAAGTAATAAGGCATGAGACAAGAAACGGCAGTAGACTCCTACAAAGTTGTTAGTTAGCTACCTCATGTAGCAATCTATGTGAATTTTCCTATGAGAAAGCTACAGTATATATATATATATACATATATATAGATATATATATAGATATATATAGATATAGATATAGATATAGATATATATAGATATATATATATGTCCTAACCCTCAGATGCTTATTTGAGATTTGCTTCGCATGCAATAAATGTATGAATACAATCTCCTCCTGGTCCATGGTTTTTCATTTGTTCTGCTCTCTCCCATTTTGGTTAATGCTGTGAAGGTGCAGGCATTACAGAACTTATGTGATACAGCCAAAGAAGTTCTTAGGGTACATTTTATGTCTCTAAATGCTTACATGAATAAAATAGAGGAAAAGCAGATCAATGAATTGGTCATGCACCTAAAAAAGCTAGAAAAAGGGGCGGAGCCAAGATGGCAGAGTAGAAACAGCTCGTCCAAGCCTCTCTGCCTCCAGATTCTCCACAAACTATGTAAAAAAGGACTCTGAAAAACTTCTGGAGCCCCAACACCCACAGAACGACACAGAGAAGCTAACCTCCCGCTGAGGACAGCCCAGCACCCTGCAGGAAGGACCAGCACAGTGGTCTGGGAGCCGGCAACGCACAGAGCGCAGAGCGCAGGAGCCGAGCCGAGCCGAGCCGAGGCCAGGTCCACGTGAGCCGAGGATTTAGCCCCAGGGCGGCAGGGCCAGCAGCCAGCTGGAGGAACCCCAGAACACCAGGAACTGTGGCGACCCCAGAATTATCAACATAGACTTGCCTAGGACAAAGTAAGAGGTTAGTGTCCTATGGACTTTGGGACCTGTATTTGGGGAATGCGTCAGCTCCCTTCCCTGGGGGCTAGAAGCCGCTGAGGAGACACGCCATTTTGTATTTTTCATAAGCATTTCCGGCTCCCAGCCTACAAATCGTGGGGAGATCCAGCGATCAGTCTTGGGGGGTAATCGCTCTTGCTTTAACCTCCCTGGATCTGGATTGTGATCTAGGTTGGAAGTTGTGGGTGGGTTTATAGCTTGCCAGAAACGGAAGTTGCCCCCCACACGTTCGGGACGAAAATTCCTCTATCTGGCCTTAAAGCCATGGTGTGGCAACAAGCCCAAAAGTCAAGCAATTAAGTGGCAACATGCCAAGGCAAAGGAAACAGAAAATGCAACCCTAGACTCCTATTTTGGGGGCATAGAGCAGGAAAAGGACTGTGAGGTCAGAAGTCCTGCTCCAAAAGCCCCAGGGGAAAACATGAGCAGGTTGCAAGCCATAGAGGACCTTAAGAAGGACTTTAAAAATCAAATAAGAGAAGTGGAGAAAAAATTGGAAAGAGAAATGAGAAGGATGCAGGAAAAGTATGAAATGAGGGTCAACAGCCTGACTGAGGAAAACAACACCTTAAAAAATAGACTAACTCAAATGGCAAAGGAGGCCCAAAAAGGCAATGAGGAGAAGAATGCCTTAAAAAGTCGAATTTGCCAGATGGAAAAAAGAATCTCAAAAGCTCACTGAGGAGATTCATTCCTTCAGAGTTAGACTGGAGCAAATGGAAGCTAATGACTTTATGAGAAATCAAGATGCTGTTAAGCAGATCCAAACAAACGAAAGATTAGAGGCAATGTGAAATATCTCATGGGAAAAACCACTGACCTGGAAAATAGATCCAGGAGAGACAATTTAAAAATTATTGGACTACCTGAAAGCCATGATCAAAGAAAGAACCTAGAAATCACCCTTCAAGAAATTCTCCAGGAAAACTGCCCTGATGTTTTAGATCCAGAGGGCAAAATAGGGGTTGAAAGAATCCACCGATCACCTCCTGAAAAGATCCCAAAAAGAAAACTCCCAGAAATATTATAGCCAGGTTCCAGAATCCCCAGATCAAGGAGAAAATACTTCAAGCAGCCAGGAAGAAACAATTTCAATATTGTGGAAACACAATCAGAATAGCCCAGGACCTGGCAGCTTCTACACTGAGGGAGAGAAGGGCATGGAATATGATATTCCAGAGGGCAAAAGAACTAGGAATGAACCCAAGGGTCACCTACCCAGCAAAACTGAGTATTTTGTTGCAGGGGAAAATATGGTCATTCAGTGGAATAGAGGACTTTCAAGCATTCTTGAGGAAAAAACCAGAATTGAATAGAAAATTTGACATCCAGACACAAGAAGGAAGAGATGCCTGAGAAGGTAATCAGGGAAAAGAAATCAAAAGGAACTTATCAAAGTTGAACTATTTACATTCCTATATGGAAAAGCAATACTGTGACTGATGATATCTTTCTCACTATGAAAATAATGGAAGAAGGGGTGTGGTCATATGAATACATATGTGAATGTTTGTGTATATGGTTACAGTTATATGGATAGAGGGCATAGGTTGAATTTGTTGGGAAGGGAGAATACTCAAGGGATGAAATTATGAGGTGAGAGAGGAAAGTGGCAAGAGGAGATGGGTTGAGACAGGGTAGGGTAAACTATCCCATGTAGAAGAAGCAAGGGGAAGTGGTTGCAAAGGAGGGGGAGAATAAGGAAGGCTAAAAAGGCAAAACCACATTCATATTGAATTTGGTTCAGGGAGAAAATGTAATACATACTAAATGGGATATCTCAACCTGCAGCAGGATAGGGGGAAGGGGGATGAGAGGAGGGATGATGGATGGGAGGGCATCCTTGGAGTGAGGGGAGGTTGGAAGTACCCACTATAGAAGAGGGACAGGACCATGTAGGGAATGGACCAGGTGGGGGGTGGGATGCGTGGGAGGGAATTTTAAGCAGCCTTGTACAATATATCTACTATGATAATGTTTTGCATAGCTAGACATGTACAACATATACTGAATTACTTATCTCCCAAGAAGGAATGGGTGACAAGGGAGGAAGGAAATGGATCTGAAATTCAAGATCGTAACATTAAATGTTTCAAAAATATATATAAATACTATTATTAATACTCTTTTGCCTATAATTGGGAGATAAGATGTGCAGGCATTGGGACACAAAGATTCATCTTCCTCTAATGGAAAAGTCGATGGGGGTATGGGAGAAGGTATGGGAGAGAGCAGATTGGAGGAAGCGATATCTTGTGGGACTGCTATTCTGGGAGGTTGGGTAGAGGAATAATGGGGGGAAAATGATTGTAACTCAAAATCTGGCGGAAATGAATGATGTAAAACAGAAGTTAATAAAGCATTTGTTTAAAAAAAAAGAAATAGAAATTAAACCAAATTTGAGGTACAACCTCACACCTGTCAGATCAGCTAATATGACAAAAAGGGGGAAAAAGATAAGTAAGGGAAAATATATGGGATAATTGGAACATAAATGCATTGCTGGTGGAGTTATGACTTGATCCAACCATTCTGGAGAGCATTTTGACATTATTCCCAAGAGGCTATAGGACTGGACTATGTATACCCATTGATCTAGCTATACCACTACTCGTTCTATATTCAAAAGACATCATAAAAAAGAGAATAGGACCTACATTACAAAAATAATTATAGGTGCTCTTTTTTGGTGATAAGGAATTCTAAATTGAAGGGATGCCCATAAATTGGAAGAAATGGCTGAACAAGTTGTGAAATATGAATGTAATGGAATACTATTACACTATAAGGAATGATGAGCGAGAGATTTCTGAAAAAAAAATGGAAAGAAATATATTAACTTATACTGAGTGATATTTGAAAAACTAGGTGACGATTGTTCACAGCAATAGCAAAATTGAATGATAATTAACTAGGATTGACTTAGCTCTTCTCAGCAGTACAATGATCCAAGACAGTTCCAAAAGACTTGTGATGGAAAATGCTGCCCATTTTCAAAGAACTATGGTGACTGGCTGAAGATTAAAGCATACTATTTTCACTTCTTTGATTATTTTCTTTCTTGTGTGTCTTTTTTTCCTTTTTGTTCTGATTCTTCTTTCACAGCGTGACTACTATGCAAATATGTTTAATATGATTTTACATGTATAACCTATATCAGAGTGTTTGCTGTCTTGGGGATGATAGAGGTGAGGGACAGAGAAAATATTTGGAACTCAAGATCTTATCAAAGTTAATGTTGAAAACTATTTTTACATGTAATTGGAAAAATATTGAGTGGGGAAAAAACAACAGAATAATTATATCTGTGTATATGTATGTATATGTGTATGTGTGTGTGTGTCTATGTCTGTGTCTGTGTGCATGTATATACACAGAAATGGAAAATGGCCTGGGGAAAATAGGGAATTCTCAGTCAATCTGGTCTGTACCATCTGAAACACAGATGAGGTAAAATCTATTACAAGATAAAGAAGCACTAAAGTTCTGCAATATTTATTCAGTACAGAAATTATAAAATTTCACCTTGTGGGCTGAAGCTAGAAAACATTTCTCCTCAAATGACACGGTATCCTAACCCCCTATCACTGACACTGTTGGGGAGGGAAAATGGATTAAAAGATTATCATCAGGGAGGCTAGGTGGCACAGTGAGTAGAGCATAGGCCCTGGAGTCAGAAGAACCTGGGTTTGGATCCAGCCCCAGACACTTAGCGCACACACAAACAAAAACCTAGCCGTGTGACCTTGGGCAAGTTACTTAACCCCAATTGCCCTCCAAAAAAGCAAAAAAAAAAAAAAAAAAGCAAAAAAAAAGACCATCATCAGAGGTGCTTAACAACTCATTTCAGAATGCAAAGTCCAGTAAATGCAGTGTCACCACATTGCCTAAGGTACAATTTTCAGCATATTGCATGGGATAGCCCATGGTACACCTGGAAAGGACTCTTTCCTTACTTCTACAAAATAGCTTTTCTTTCTTCCTTCAAGATGAAATTCAAAAATTATTCTATTTTTTTGAAATTTTTCTTCCAACTACTCTGCAAGTAGACTCCTTTCTTAGCAACTTGTTTTATTGGACATCTCTTATTTTTATTTTTACCTTTCATACTGCCATTTTCAGTGTTGCCTCTTTTATGACTTTTTTATGAAGAGACAATTATTCTGTTTTATTCTCCATATGCATTGCTCTATTCCTGTGAGTTGTAGAATGAAAATGAACATGTCAGCTAAATTGCTCCTTGTTGACATTTAAGGATGCTGAATTCACTGGTTTTTTTTTTTCTTTCTCTGTATTGCTTGTGAACATAGTGATAACAGAATCAGACGAAGTGGAAGAGATTTTCATGCATCACAAGGTACAATGTCTATATAACCTGGCAATAATGACTATTCTGTGAGAATTCAGTTAGCTTATATTATTTATAGCTGTATCTTTTCTTAAAATGGTAAATCAGTAACATCTTAATTCTTCATTCTGGAAAGTGAGACTCTGAACTCAAATGATCTTGAAAGACAGAAAATTTAATATTTTTAAAAATATAAGCATTCTATAATGTTTCTCTATAAGTATGGTGGGGGGAGGTGTAAGACTAAAAAACTACCCATATTTGTGTAACCTTTTCTTTTTTTTTCATTTTAGTACACATTTTATTTACTGACCAACATAGTAGTTCTAAAACCGTAGCTTCTGGAAGAACCACTTGTTTTTGCCTGTCTTATACCTTTCCTCAAACTTGACCTTGGCCTCCCTCCTTGCCTTACGTTTTAGTGCAGGGTCACGGAACACATCCTTGTTGACAACTGTTTTGTCCAATGGGATATCCACAGAGTATCTGGTGGGCATGAGGTGGTTGTAGTTATAAACTTTCACAAAGGACTTGATTTTCGATCGCTTGGCAATCTTCTTTTTGCCCATTGCTGCAGTAACTTTTCGAGGGTAGCGGTCAATACCTGCCACCAAGACATGGCTGCAGGGCCTGTCAGAGGTCCCATCGTCCCGGCCCGGCCAGGACCAGCACCACCTTCCCGGGTTTCATGAACTTGCCCATTTCAACAGGAAGCCAGTCGCTCCTACAGCCAAAAGTGTGTAACCTTTTCTTTTGCAGATCTAAATAGTTTTGTTCCATAATGTAAATGAACATCTCACTCCACCATTGCTTTACTTGTACCCAAAGATTAGTCAACAGCATCAGGGTTTGGCTTCTTCTTAGAAAGAAAAGAGTAGCAATATTTTAATCACAGGCAGTGATCTGTGGGAAAAGAGTCTTATTGTATGTTTAAATAAATATAAGAACATTCACATACTCTCAAAATTTAAACAGTGGAAGTTTTCCATAATGTTTTCCAGGAACTGAAGTCTCTCATAAAATATATGGGCATATTTTTCTTAGACGAGCAATTTGATGGGCAGTCCATTAAAATGTAACCTCCAAAAACAAAATTATTCCTCCAAAATACTTTATTAAAATATCAATTTTAGACATCTGAAAATAATTTATCCTTTATATCTTCAAATAATTATTATCAGAACCATCATTAACTAGTTTAATAATTTCATTAGTATAGGAAATTCCACAGTGGAAATTTCCTCCTGGGATGGAGAGCAGCAATTTGTATTTTACTTAAAATCCTAAAGAAGTGCTTTAGAGCACTAAGAGGATAAATGAATAGCCTACAGTAATGTGTCTACTGTGCTCACTGGTCATGCATTTAGAATATGTCAGGATCAAGACTTGAATTAAGATCTTCTTTATTCTATATATTGACCTTTTATGTATTATGTCATATTTTCTCTCTACTTATTGATCTTAACATTATAACCACTTTACCTAGTCTGTTATAAAGAACATGCATTATCAACACATATGCATTCAAGATGGACACATATCAATAGTTATAAAAGAAAAATAATATTCTGATAGTTGGATTTTTCCAGTTATGACAAAGAATACTATAAATCAAACCTGAGTCTTGAACATCCAGTCCTATAATTTTACCTTCATTATAATTCAAGAGGAAAGAATTGCTAGCATTAGAGAAAACCCTGATAAGGAGGAAGCTAGTTTGAGAATTTTTGAATTTTTATGTGGTCAAGACAATGTATAGAAGCTCTATATAGTGATCAGTGATCAGCAAAATATTGATGCTAAGCAGAACCCACAAAAAGCCAGAGGGAAACAAATTTCCAGCTGAATACAACCTGGATAATCAATAGGAAACTTCTATCTGACCTGGATTAGAGAGGAGAGCAGTACAGTGCAAAGCAACCCAGCAGAGCCCCAGTACCAACAAACCTGAAACAGATCTCAGTGTGTCTGAATCATTTACAGCAGTGGTGGTTTCCATACCTCTCAGTCCACAGATGCCAAAGATAACTAAGAAGGTCAGCAGGAAAGTTCTGTCACATCAGGGTGAGAGTGGAGCTAAGTCCAACCCAGGCTGTGCCAGCATAGCCTTGGCCTCAGCAAACCAGGAGCAGGCCTTGGGAAATAATGAATCAGCAGTATCAGTGCCAGCATCTGCTTCCAGAGCTCTCAGCCCACAGATGGTAAGGGGGTTGAACAATTGACTAAAATGAGCTTACAGGGGTCTCTTTGCTAGCACTGACACAGGACTGTTGCTTTACCCATACTTGGTCAGAGTCCTAGGTGGCAGTCTCAAGGCAAGGAGGAGCATGGCGTCAGAGCTTTCAGCCATAGTAGAGGGAGGATTCTTCCCATAGTTCCAGGGGAAAAAAAGATCGCTTCTGGTCTCTCACAGATGAGGACAAAGGCCAAGAAAGTAGTAAAAACCTCTACCACCTTGAAAGAACAGAAAACTTACATATCCCTAGAAGTATCTCTGAAAACAGCTGCACAAAACCCCTGAAACTTGGAATAGTGCTCCCTCCCACTCTGAAAGCATAACTCTGCCTTAGCAAAGAGTTGACAAATCAAAACCAAGCACTTGGCTGGGAAGATGAACAAACAATGGGAAAAAAACTCTGACTATAGAAATTTACTTTGGTGACAAGGAAAGTCAAAACACACACTCAAAAGACAACAAAGTCAAAGCCACTACATCCAAAGGCTCCAAGAAAAATATAAATTTGTCTCAGGCCATGGAAGAGCTCAAAAAGGTTTTAGAAAATCAATTAAGAGAGATGGAGGAAAAATTGGGAAAAGAAATTAGAATGATGCAAGAATATCATAAAAAATGAGTCAACAAGGGGCGGCTAGGTGGCACAATGAGTAGAGTGTCGGCCCTGGAGTCAGAAGGACCTCAGTTCAGATCTGACCTCAGACACTTAACGCACACACAAACAAAAACCTAGCCATGTGACCTTGGGCAAGTTACTTAACCCCAATTGCCCTCAAAACAAAACAAAAAAAAAAATGAGTCAATAGCTTGGTAAAGGAGACCAAAAGAATAATTTAGAAGAAAAAAAAAACACCTTTAAAAACATACTAGTCTGAATGGTAAAAGAAGTCTTAAAAGCCAGTAAGGAAAACAATGCCTTAAAAAGCAGAATTGACTAAATAGAAAACTTAGTCCAAATGCTTACTAAAGCTTTTGGTGCAGGAGTTCTGACCTCCCAGTCTTCCTCCTGTTCTATGTTTCAATCTTCTTTGCCTCCAAATAGGAGTCTAATATTGAATTTTTGTGTTTATTTTGTTTCCTTTGCCTAGGTATGTTGCCACTTAATTACTTGCCTTTTGGGCTTGTTGCCACAGTAGGACTCTGCCATCAGCCTGAGGAGCTTCAGTCCCAAACACTGGGGTTTTCTCAACTGCCAGAAGTATTTTGGGTGCCCTCTCTGAAGCCACCACAAGCTCTGGCAAGCTGCTCACAAACCCCAAGACCTCCAACCCAGACTGCAATTCAGATCCAAGAATATTAAAGCAAGAGCAAGTACCCTCCAGATTAATCACCTGGTCCCCCTACAGTCCACATGCCAGCACCTGAAGCTGCCCCTCATTTCTGTGGCTGAGCTTAAGCTTCTCAGTGGCTTCTCAACCCCAGGGAAACAGGCTGATGCAATCTCCCCATTAATGAGTCCCAAAGTCCATACTACACTGGCCTCTCACTTTGTCCATGGAATTTATGTGTTGTTAATAATGCCACAGCTGCTGGTGTTCTGGACCCCTTCCAGCCTGCTGCTGGTCTGGCCACCCTGGGGATAAAACCTCTGACTCATGTGGTCCTAGACTCAGCTCCTAGAGCGCTGTGCTGGCTGCTCCCTGCTGGGCTACTGGGTTGTCCTCAGCGGGAGGTTAGCTTCTCTGTGTCATTTTGTGGGTTGTGGAGCTCCAGAGGTTGTTCAGAGTCCCCTTTTATATAAATTTGGAAATGTTGCGAGCAGGAGCTCCATGGAAGTGCTGTTTCTACTCTGCCATCTTGGCTCTGCCCTACATTTTTTCTTATAAAAGGTAAATTTTCTGTCCTTGTTGAACACCTTGTAATTAGTCTTTGATATATACCTAATATTTCCTTTGATATATACCTAATATTTATATATACCTAATATATTCCTAATATATCAATTTCCTTTGATATATACCTAATATTTCCTATGAATCTTATATATCAGGTATTCTAAGTTCAGTTTTGTTGTGTGTTGTTGTTGTTGTTTTTTTACAAAATCCTTGAAGTCTAACAATTCATTATTTGTCTATTTTTTTTTTACTTTAACAATTATGCTTAATTTTGCTGGGTATAATATTTTCCACCATGACCCCAGTCTTTTTCTTCTTTTATATATAATGTTGTAAGACCTGTGGTCTTTTAGTGTGATTACAACTGCATCTTGTGTTTTTCAAATTGTCATGTCATGATATTTACATTGGTTTTCTCTTGTTGCTCAAAATATTTTATACTTTAGCTGGGGGTTTTGGAATTTGATTGTGATATTCCACTAGATTTTGTCTTCAGAAATTTCTTTCAAGTGTTCATCAGTAGATCCTGTTTTTTTTGTTTTTTTTCCTATTCCTGTTTTCCCTTTTTGTTCTAATCCTTAAGGACAATATTCTTTTTTAAAATTTTATAACTAATTTGTTTAATTTTCAACATTCGTGTCCATGAGATTTTAAGTTTTCCTTTATAATTTCTTGAAAGTTCATGTCTAGGGTCTTTTATTAATCATGGCTTTAAGGGAGTCTAATAATTTTTAAATTATCTCTCCTTTATATATTTTCCGGGTCAGTTGTTTTTCCAATGAGCTATTTCATATTGTTTTCTAATTTTTCATTGTTTTGGACTGTAATTAGCTTTCATTTGCTCTATTCTAATGTTTAAGGTATTGTTTACTTCTGATAACTTTTGGACCTCCTTTTCCATTTGGCCAATTCTGTGTGTGGTTTTTTTTTCCTTAGGCAATCTTCTCCTTATTGGATTTTTGTACTTTTTTTGCCATTTAAGTTAGTCTATTTTTTTTTAAAGATGTTATTTTCTGCAGTATGTTTTTTGGAGGGGGGTTCCTTTAGTAAGCAGTTTCCTTGTTTTTCATGATTATCTTGCATCACTCTCATTACTCTTCTCAATTTTTCCTCTATTTCTCTTCCTTGGTTTACAAGATCCTTTTTGAGCTCTCCCATGGCCTCTAAGCAATTCATATTTTTCTTGGAGTCTTTTAATGTAGGTGTTTTGATCTTATTGTCTTCTTCTGGTTTTATATTTTGATCTTCTTGGTCACCAAAGTAAGACAATATAATCTGAATTTTTTTTTGTTTATTTGTTTGTTTATAAAGCCCTTTGCTTATCTTCAGATAAATACTTGACTCTCAAACTCTTTGCAAAGGTTGGACTCTGCTTCCAGTGGGGGTAGGGGTGGGTTTGGGTGTATTTTCCTAGGCTTCATGGGTTTTGTATCAGCCACTCAATCCCACACCATCTGTGGTCCCAGAGCTCCAGAAGCAGGCACTGCTGCTGCTTCTACTGTCACTGCCAACACCACCTATGCTGACGTAGGGCTGGGGCTTGTCCCCATCCAGACCACACTCCTTTTTCACTCAGGTACTACAGAGTTCCCCCACTGATATTCCATGCCATCCTTGACATTTGTGGGTTGAGAAATCATCACAGCTACAAGGGAGTTAGCCCCCCTGAGGCCTTCTCAGCCATGATTGCATTGGCACAGCTCTGCTCCCAAAGCGGTGCAATATACACTTTCTATCAACCTTCCAGATTGTATTAGGCTAGAAATGTATTTCACTCTGTCATTTTGTGACTTCTGTAGCTCTATAATTTGTTTACAGTGATATTTCCAGGTATTTGGAGAGGTTTGGGGGAGAGCTAAAGAAAGCCCCTGCTTTTACACTGTCACCTTAACTGCACAGCCTCCTTGATCTATTTTCAATTTCAGGTGTTTTTCTGAAGAGGTATTTCAGATTTTCTCTTTTTAGGGGCAGCTAGGTGACATGGTGGATAGAGAGCTAGGCCTGGAGTCAATAAGAAACATCCCCCAGAATTAAAATCTGTCCACATACACTTATCAGTTCTGTGAATCTGAGCAAGTCACTTAACCCTGTTTGAAGCAATTCATTCATCTATAAAATGATCTGGATAAGGACATGACAAATCATTCCAGTATCTTTGCCAAGAATCCCCAAAATGGGGTTATGAAAAACTAGACATGACTAAAAATTACTAAGCAAAGCTTCTATTTTTCCACCTAGATCTAAGATATCAGGGCTGTTTTCCTCGGTAACTTTTTTAAAAATATAACATCTTTCTTTCATTGTCATTTTTAAATATTCCAGTCATTCTTAATGTATCTCTTCTTGATTTCTTTTTCATGTCAGTTATTTTTCCAAAGAGAGTTCATGTTTTCTTCCACTTTTTCATTCTTCTGACTTTGTTTTGTTGTATCTTGATGTCTCAAGGAGTCATTAGCTTCCATGCCCTTAATAATAATTCATAAGTGATTATTTTCTTTGGTGAAATTGTGTACCTCTTTTTCCAATTTGACCAATTCTATCTTTAATGAAGTTCTTTTCTTCACTGAATTTTCTTACCTCCTTTTCCATTAGGCCTAATCTGCTTTCTAAGATGCTCTTTTTTCAGTGGATTCCTGTGCCCTTTTTTGCTGTTAGGCCAAATTTTTTTCAGATGTTATATTCTTTAATATTCTATGCCCTTTTATCAAGCTGTTAATTCTCCCTTCATATGTTTCTCACATCAATCCCATTTATTTCCCTGTTATTTTCTCTACAATTCTAATTCTTCTTTTAACTCTTTTAGGAATTATTGGTGGGTTTATGTCCAATTAATATGTTTAAGGGTTTTTTTTTTGTTTTTTTCTAGATGTTTTCATATTGTCATCTTCTTTTCAATTTATTTCTTGCTCTTCCCTACCACTCTAGTCATTTATTTTGGTCAAATTCCTTTTTTATATATTTGCTCATTTCTTCTCTTTGAACTTAGTATTAATGATGGTCTCTGCTCACCTGGAGTTGAAGAGGCACCATGTCAAACTTCAGGCCTTATTTTGCTTCTACATTCAGAGCTTGTTCTAGGGTTCTAAAAGTTTTTGGTCCTTCCAAGATGTCTTTGATGGGAATCAGTATACGTTGTATTGCCCTTAATAGAAAATTTGAAGATTTTCCCTGCCCCTTAATAAGCCAAATGTAATCACATGGGAGCCCACAGTGGGAGAAGCTTGCAAAAAAGGTGGAACAAAAAGGAACAGAGAAGAGCACAAGCAGAACTAGGAGCAGACAGAACTAAGACAGAGAATGTTTGTGATGTTGGTGCCCTGTCTGTTGATCTGTGTTAATTTCTCAGACAGAAGCTGTGTCTATTGTTCTGTATTGGTTTATAAGACAGAAAGTGAATTGAGATGATAGTGCTGGTAATATGCATAAATATTGTTGTAGCCCTGTTAAGCTTTCTTCCCTAGAAAAAGAAACTTCAAAGAGTTTGGAGTAGAGCAGTCCCCCATGAGCTGAGGTATGGAACAGGAGTAGAGAGCTGCCTATGTATGAATCCAGGCAAGACTTGGGAGCAGTCAGCCCATGGTGAAGGAGCTGTAGGGTTTGGAAGCCAGCCTCAAGTCAAGATGAAAGAGTACTTTACTTTGGATACTCTATATTGACTGATGAGATTTGTAATTTACTATGACCTAGGGGTTGATGTGGATTGTACTTTCTGCTATTCCTTAAGGATGCTTGGCTTAAGAATAATTGGAAGTCAGCCTCTTGTCAATATGAAAGAGGACTTTATTTGGATACTCTGCATTAGCTGAGGAGATTGTGACCTAGGAGTGGATGGTGTTTGTATTTTCTGCAACCCCTTAAATTTTAGTATAAGATATGGTGCGTGATATGTTTTGTTTAAGACTATGGGTCCACCTTAGTAATAAGTTGTTATGTTGTCATGAACATTATGCTTTAGTTTATGACAGAATAAATAGAGTTCATTATACTATGCTATTAGACCCTTAAAGTTATTTACAGCAGCAGTCCTTAGGAGAGCTGCCATGATTGTCTTTATCGGGTGTCTTCTAATCTCTTTCTAACCAATCATCTGACCCCTTTCTGACTCTGGACTGATAGATCCTGAAGGTTCTGTGGCCTTTGTGGGATCCAGATAGGCCTCCACCCCATGCCACAAATTTCTCCTGCCAAGTCCTTAAATTTTCTTAGGCCATAAAAATGTCTCATCTGAACTTTGTGTTAGCTATGGCACTCCACAATTTGATTTGAGGCACATTTTAAAATGTTTGGAGGAAAATTCTGGGAGAGTTAAGTTGGGTGGCTGCCCCCAACCCAACACTTCAAATACCTGTCTTAACCCATTCATTTTCAAGATGAGAAATTCTCCAGATAAAAGAAATTAATTGTCTAATGTCACACGGATAATAATAATAAGAGTCTATATATGAAATGAAATAGTTTTTTACTGCAAATGTATTTCTATTTTAGTCAATTTTACTGTTTTATTTTGATTATAATGGCCCCATGTCACTCACAGAGTATGTGATTTTGTTCTTCTAGCATTTGAAGTGTGTCTTTATATTACAGGAAAATGGAATTTCATTAACAAGAATGTGGGACATTTTACACTATTTATCATTAGATGTCATGTTTTAAATGCAGTAGATAGATTTATTTTCTGCTTATTTTTCATGGACTGTATTTTCTTTGTACATGTATTGAGAAGGAAAAACCAAAAAAATTGATAGGAAAAATGATAGGAAAATATATGATGCTACCTCAAAGATAGAAGACATAATTCATTCTGACCATATTTATCAGACTTTCTCACATATTTCTCATTAACACAAGTTCATTTTCTGTGAACAAGGTTAGGAGAGGGAAGAGAGATCTGGGCAATACCATTGTTTTTATCCTAGATTTCCCATCCAAATTTATTATGAATTTGAAATTGCATTGAATATGGAAATTTAAGATAATCCTTGAAAGAAGAAAAAATATCATGGGAACATAGATATTAGCACACAAGCTTATATATGTGATCTTCTTTAGCACTAGCCAACAGAACCACTTTATCTTTCATTTAGAGTCTCCCTAAATCACTCCTCCCCATCACCATTACATTTACCTACCCTACAATTCTGAATGTCATGGAGCTATTACTGTGATTTACACAAGGTTAGGAATGGATGCCTGATTTGAATAAAATTATATTTGGCACTGATCAAGATAAACAATTGCAAATAAGTTGTCTTGTTAAGTGGATGAATCTCTAAATATATCAGTCTTACGTAATATAGGACATATAAAGTACACATATATATTGGCCTGCTTCTGCTTGACCCTGTGGGAACTTTGTGTGCTGGTTTTTACCTTGTATGATTCATCACTGAAAAACTGCAATGGGATATGTGAGAGTCCCTTTATTGTCTGCTTTAGTAGAGGAGCTTATGTCTCAGGGTAAATGCAAAAGGAACTTAGCCATTCCTTTCCTGCTTCCTTTCTGATTATGCATATTGTGATAAGTATTGCAATCTTGCTCTAAATTTTCAATAATAGGGAATAGCAGTAGGGAATAGATTCTCCCCTATTTTTGGTATCACACAGAGTGTGGATACAATTAAGGGACCATATGCCTAGCCCCATGTTCACCTTTTCTTATTTCTTTTCCCTTATTTCTTCCTGAGCAGGTGACCTTTCTCATTTGAAAAGTCTGAAGATCTTTGACTATAAGAACAGCTGAAAATGGAATTGGTTAAACAATAAAGTTCAGAGAAAATTATAATTTGTAATGGAATAAGAGTAAAATGTAGAGGTGAAATGTAAAATGGGTAAATAACAGTCCTACATTTTTATTGTGTTGAAGAGATATAAATATTAGCCTTCAAATGGAATGCAATAATAATTATAGCTTGCTACAGAATCTTGCTAATTCTTCTCATGCACAATGATTTTTCATGTATAACATTTTCCTTCTTTTTCTCCTTTCTTTTCCCTTTCCCTTTTTCCTTTCTTCCTTCCTTTCCTTCCTTCCTTCCTTCCTTCCTTCCTTCCTTCCTTCCTTCCTTCCTTCCTTCCTTTCTTTTCTTTTTCTAAGCTGGATCTCCCCAATTATACTGAAACTGAAACTACAGCAGAGTAGCACCAACACAATATTCACAGCACTGACAGTGACTGTTAATATGCCAGCATAATTCTGAATCACAAAATATAAATATCCATATGTAAGACAAAATCAAAACATTTATTCAGGCACTAGAAAGCTGAATCCCAACACCAGAAAGACAAATCCCAACATCAGAAAAGTGAATCCATCAGAGCAACAAAGAAGTTAATATACCTTATCACTGCAGAGAGTAACACCATCTCAAAGCCTTCAAACAAATACTCCCAAGCCTAGCTGTCTCCTTGCCTGCATCTCCTCTCTCCTTCAACTCTAACTGCTTTGTCTACTACCTTCCCCTCAGCTCTGCTCCACCCATTCAGCAAACTCTTCCCACCACAAGTTCCATGTAATTACTTTAGGCCTATTAGGAGGCAGAGGAGATTTTCAAATTCTGTTATACCTATTAAGGGGCTGGGAAGATTCTCAAATTACCATTACCATTACAATCAGTTAATCATATGTCTTACCCCGCTACTGGCTAGTATAAGAGGTTTGACCTGCTGCATTTCGGTCCTAGAGCAGTAAGTCTTTAATGGGTAGAAATAAGTCCAGTACTATATACACTATATTTCATTTTGTGCCATTTTAGAAACATAAATCATTGAAGCAAATCAGAGTTGATACTTGGCTTTCTTGGGGTCTTATCTTTAAACCACCTTGTCTCGATATTCAGACTTTAGGAACTTCATATCCCACGAGGGCAAAGGCAGAAATTTCTCTGAGGAAAGGTATATATTTTCTATAGGACTACATGACAAAGAGACCATAAGCCTAAGGCTTGATGACCCAAAAAAATGAGAGAGGTTCCACTGATTTTATAAGTAACTGCTGAACACGGGTGACTAGTTTATATCATCACCTGAGAACAACAATGGATTCATAGAGGTCATACAAATAAAATGAGGGCTTCAGGACGCAGAAAAGTAAGTGAAGGGATATCCTTGACTACATGGAAGTAGTTTACTACCTTTTTATATCACATTTGTGGTGAATAATTTTTTGTTGCTCTTCAGTTATTCAGGCCTGTCCAATTCTTCTTGACCCGGTAAATCACAGGATGCGTATACTATACTGTGAGATTTTCTTGTTAAAGATTCGCAAATGGCTTACCATTTCCTTCTTCAGTTGGATAATTAAGATAAATGTATTGACAGAATGAACATGTCCAAGTAAATATAGTGAATGGAAAGAGCCCAGATGGCTCTGGACATAGTATAAAGTAAGGTTTTGACCCTTTCTTTCACATAATTTAAAAAGGAAACTCAGAATCTATTGAATCATTTGGATTTAGGAGAGTCTTTTTTTCTACCTGAGCAGGTTTATGGAGCATATTAATGTCCTTGATAGACATCATTTACCCTCTACTGAACTGAAAGAAGTAAAACCACTGATATGTGTTTATACTTCAACTTGTGGGGAAGAAAAACCAGTGGTACAGTAATTTATATAAGTCACAGATTAGTATAAGGTAATAATAAAAATTAACATATAGGCAAATTGTTGTTTTCCTTTCATTTTAGTGTAAATACCAGGTGCATAAACTAGAAGATAAGTAGCATAAATTATATGAACATTTCATCTTTTATTAAGCAAAGACATTTGTTTAAATATTTCACATATTCTGAATGTTTAGAAGTAAAACTTTTTCCCCACACAAATCCCTTGTTTTATATATATATATATATATATATATATATATATATATATATATATATATATATATATATATATAGTTCTCTTTCATATAGATAAATTTTGCTAGGAAAGGGGAAAAATAAATGCTTGTCATATTATTGTAATTCTCTGCCCAAACACCTGTGCCCATTTAGATTCACATTACTTACTTAGTAAAAAATGTAAATATTTTTTAATTTGAGTACAAACATTATTTTAGCTTGGTGAGGTCTAAGTCTTATATTTCAGCTTCAACAATATTCAGTAAATATTATAGGAAGCATATATATGCAATCAAATACATTTTTAAAAGGACTGATTAGCATATAGTTGTTTATTTTCTTCTACATATTCTAAAATAATTGGAAAATAACTTTTTTTCTAAATTGTATTTTACTTTTTCCAATAACATGTAAAGGTAGTTTTCAGCATTCATTTTAGTAAGATTTCAACCTACCACTTTTTTTTCCCTTCCTCTGTTACCTCCCCCTTAACCCAAAAGGCAAGCAATCTAATACATGTGTGATCTTGGAAACACATTTATGCATTAGTCATATTGTGAAACAAGAACCACCACCAAAAAAGGTGAAAATAATATTATTTGATGTGAATTCAGGATCCATAGGCCTTTCTCTGGATGTGAATGGTATTTTCTGTCATGAGTATTTTTGGAATTGTCTTAGATCATTGTATTGTTAAGAAGAGCTAAGTTAATCATAGTTGATCATTGCACAAAAGGTCCTGTTACTATGTACAATGTTCTTCTGGTTCCCTCACTTCACTCAGCATCACTTCATGTAAGTCTTTCCAGGTCTTTCTGAAATATACCTGCTCATCATTTATTATAGGATATTAGTATTCCATTACAGTCATATGCCACTACTTGTTCAGTCATTCTACAATTGATGTTCATTGCCTCAATTTCCAATTTTTGGCAACCACAAAAAGAACTGCTATAAATAATTTTATACTTGTGGGTCCTTTTTTCCCTTTTTATGGTCTCTTTTGGATACAGACCTTGTAATAATATTGTTGGGGAAAGGGGTATGTACAGTTTTATAGCCCATTGGGTATAGTTCCAAATTACTCTCTAGAATGGTTGTATCAATTCACAATTCCAACAATGTACTAGTACCCCAATTTTCCCACATCCTCTCCAACTTTACAATTTTCCTTTTATGTCCTATTGACCAATCCAATATGTGTGAGGTCATACCATGGAGTTGTTTTAATTTCAATTTCTCAAAACATTTTTATATGACCATAGATATATTTAATTTCTTCATCTGAAAACTACCTATTCATCTTCTTTTACCACTTACCTATTGGAGAATGATTTATATAAACTTGACTCATTTCTCTATATATTTTAGAAACGAAGCTTTTATCAGAAACATTTTCTGTAAAAATTGTTTCCCATCATTCCGCATTCCTTCTAATCTGGGCTGCATTGGGATTTTTTTGTCATATTTTATTTTGTTTTGTTTTGTTCTTTGTGTGTGTGTGTGTGTGTGTGTGTGTGTGTGTGGGTGTGTAGAAACTTTAATTTAATGTAGTCAAAATTATCCATTTTGCATTTCATATTGTTCTTTTTATTTGAGAACTCTTTTTTATTTTTAATAAAAACATAAATGTATAATTCTCTTTAAAGAAATAAAAATTCCTTCAATGTCCCAGAAATACCATGTGGTTTAAAATTCGTATTTCTTTTTACACAATATACGTATGTTTAATTGATTTCTTGTGAAATGTATCAATTATGTTATTTACAATATTTTGCCTTTATTTCAATTAAAATTCCAGACAGTCTCCCTTATAATAAACCAAATCAGGTCTATCATAATTGAAGGATGATCAGTTGCTAAAAAGATGGCACTGGTAAATACTGTCAGTAAGTTGGTGAACAATGATACAAGTTTGCCACAATGAAATAGGGATGATATTTAAAGTACCATGGAAAGACATATTTTAGTCAGCTAGACTCAATTTTTAGAACTCATTTAATATCATATTCTACTGATTGGATGTATAGCAGTTTAATAGGAAATTAATTGAGACTCTAATGCCTGGTAAAAATATGTTTTTTTGCCAAATCTTTCTTAAATAGGAAAGAAAAATGCCAATGTAGCTCTTCATCCAAAGTGTGTCATGGCATGCAGTATTTCAGAACTGGCGATTCTCTCATCATCTCATATTCTCTCTCTGCTTTTTGCTGTCCAACCACAGGAGAAATGCTAGAACTTTCACAAACAAAAAAGCTCTTTAACTGAAATGGGACAGGAAGTGCTCTATGTCTTTTCATCAATGGCATTTATTACCCATGCTTTAAAGTGACCAAAATACACTGACAGCACAATCCCAAAAGTACTAAAAACATTACTTTTTAAAGTCAAGGTACCTTCTCTTGGTTTTATCTATTTGTCCACAAAAAACAAAGTGAAAGTTCTGGGAATAAAGTAAGCACAACAAATTGTAATTTACTCTTACATGCATTCTATATCCTCTAAGTGAGGGTAAAATTATCAACTCTTGTAAAGATATTATACCAAAAGCTCAAATGACCCCACATGATATAGAATTACTACCAGGGAGAAAATATTTCAAGCATAACAAACACATTCCGTAGAACAACCATTTTCATTTTGGAATATTTACATTTACAATAACCACCTGGATGGTATTCAAAATGGCCCAGAAACAATGTAAACCAAGTCTTAGGATTTTGGAAAACACATATGATCAAGTAACCAAAAACAACAAAAACATATCCAGTTTCTAAGACATTAAATATCCTTCATCCCTTTATTGCTCCAAAACACAAAGACTGGGGGGAAAGGGGAGGGGTGAGCTAGTAGCCTACTAATTGTGATCACAAAACACCAAAGGGGCAAACCTGAGTTTGCACTCCAAAGAACACTAGGTTGTTAGGCTCCCAGGCCAGATGTGGGCATAACTTATAGCCTAAGAAGGATATATATTCACTTGTGTGCTCCCCATTATGGTCCACATCATCCTCTTAGGGAAGATGTTTCTTCCCTAAAATAACATTTCATAACAGACATTTGGTGAAAAAGCCAATAAATAAGGAATAGTGAACCAGTTACATAAAAATTTGGTGTAGCAGTAAGAGATCACAACTTTTAATTATCTAAGAGACAATGATAAGACCTCATCACAGAAGCAGGAGTAGAAGTACTGAATTGTATCCAGTACTTACTTGTATTTGTTTTAAACAAGTTTTTTTTTTTCAAAGATTTTTATACTTTGTTGTATGCCTGATTCCTCATACTATACAAAACTCACTTTGGGGAAAAATAAACCTTCATGTAAATGTAGCCCTGGATATGAATGGCAAAGGTCGGTGGAATAATTGCTCTCTGTTCCCGCTGGCCTCACACATTTATGGTACTGATGTGTACAGCCATAACATCTATGTTTGAACCTAGTGTGAGGCTCAGGACTGAGGCTCAGGACAAAGAACTATGGCTTAGACAGGACCAAAGTATTCATTTGCTCTGGGTTTTTCTTGGATCAACAAGATATAGGTTCCTCTCTGGTATCTATCTGGCTTGAAGAAATGAGAACAGAAATGAAATCCTTCTATTGTGCTTTTTTCAGGAAGGAGCACAAATCAGGCCCAATCTCTTAAGTCTCTAGTCAGGAAAGAAGCTCGGTATTTTGGTTACTGTGGCAGCCATTAGAGCTATAAGCAATCTGTCACTTTATTACAGATCTTGAGGCAGAAACAAGATCTCGAAGGAACAGCTGCTAATTTTAAACTATTTTCTCCAGAACAGTCTTTCAAGCTTGTTGAGTGTACGAAAAAGTGTTTTAATATCTCTCTTTATATGCCCCTGTCTACATTCTCTTTTTAAGTATCTCTCTCTACATTCAGCAATAACAAAATGTTCACTGCATATGAACACCTGAAAAGTAATTTTAAAATCTGATTAATTTACTTGCTATTATAGATGGGGAAATTTCAATAGTTTATAAATATAGGTGGAGAGGACAGCTACAAGAGTTTTCAAAGAAGCTTCTCCAAATACCTTTTCATATGGATTGTCCCTATAAGTGCAATATAACAGAAAGATCATCATGGATTATAAAAATAGGAATGCATATAATTGTTGATGCATATGCACCATTTAAGTTGGAATGATGCACAGAACAAATCTGTAGTTCCTACAGGAAATATATATTACAAATCACTCAAGTAAATTTGATAAAAGAAGTTCAGGTCCATTTTGAAGGCTGAAAACTTATAATTTAGAAAGCAGCCTATTTGGTTTCTCTGAATAAGACTATACAAAAAACAAAGCAAATGAAGTGACACCAACACACACAATTAAATGAAAAGAACATAATTAACCAACATGGAGCTAAGGTGCAAAACTATTGTTTTTTAACTTATTGTCATCCATGCCACATGGTTTTTTCAACACATCACATCATATGCAAATCTATTGCAGCTATCAACATCAAATGAAAGAGGACTGAAAAATATGAATTTTCCTGTTGTTGGAGGTTTCAAGGTCCTTCAACATGTACGATCACAGATTTGGTCAACAACTGCAGGTTAACATAAATGACCACTGAACTGTAGGTAGCAAATTAAATTCCCAAGTCCAATCTTGTCCATTCTTCATGTGATTCTGAATGTTCAAATTCAGCAACTGATTCGTGAGTTTAAATGGAAACGATCTTCACCAGGAATTGTGATTAGCTTCTGTTTTTATAACCTTGGTATGTCTGTTTGAGTTCTGCTGAGTTCTGCTGCTCTGTTCCTCCCCAGTTAGGAGAGCTTGTATTTCGGAGGGGATTTTTCCTTGATCCATTGCCATGCACCACTGCTTGTACATTTCCAGTTCTTCTCTGAGACCAGAGATGGCTCTCTCCCAACTAGAAACCAATTCTTCCAGATATTGATATCTCACCTTCTTTCTGGCCCTACGTTCTCTTGCACTCTGTCGGCTTCTCTCAAGCTTTGCCTTTAAATCATTTTGTCTGGCTTCAGACCAAGTTTACCTAGTTTCTTTACATTGCCTCCAACTACCTTGCTTTCATCCATGTCCGCAGGCTTGCAGGCCGAGCCTCACAGCCTCGCCCACCTGCCTGGCTCCACCATTTCATATCGTTCTTTATTTCTTTTCTGGTTACAAATTCTTCCCTTCTCCATAGAGCTGATAGGTAAATTATTCTTGTTCTCCTGATTTGTTTATGATATCATATCTAAATGATGTATATATTTTGATCTTAACTTGTCATAGGGATGAGATGTTGTTCTATGCCAAGTTTCTGCATACGATTTCCCATTTTTTCCCCAGTCCTTTTTGTCAAATAGCAAGTTCTTATCCCATAAATGGAGTCTTTAAGTTTATCAAATAGTAGATTGCTGTATTCAGTTTCTACTGGGTCTAGGGTAACTAATATTTCCACTGATTTGCCACTCTATTATTTATCTAGTTCAAATTGGTTTGATGATTGCTACTTTATAATATAGTTTTAGATCTAGTATAATTAAGCTACATTCCTTTTCATTTTTTTCATTAATTCCCTTTATATTCTTAAATTTTAACTCTTTCAGATGAATTTTACTTTTTCTATACCTTTAAAATAATTATAAAAGTTTGATTGGTATGGCACTGCATGAATAAATTCATGTAGATTAATAAATTAGAATTTTCGGGGGCAGTGCCAAGATGGCAGAGTAGAAACAGCATTTCCAATGTGCTCTGCCCCACACAAATTTCAAACAATGTGAAAGGGAGCTCCGAACAACTTCTGGAGCCACAGCACCCACAGAATGGCACAGAGAAGCTAACCTCCTGCTGAGGACAGCCCAGCAGCCCTGCAGAGAACAGCCAGCGCAACGCTCTGAGAGCAGGCAGCACAGCGCGCTGGGAACCAACAGCGCAGCCTGCAGAGCTGAGCCCAGGTCCGCGGTTTTAGCCCCAGGGCGGCTGGGCCTTCAGCCGGCTGGTGGAACCCCAGAACACCAGCAATTGTGGCGATTCCAGAATTATAAGCACAGATATGCCTAGGACACAGTGAGAGGTTAGTGCCCTATGGACTTTGGGACCAGTATTTGGGGAACACATGGCTTCCTCCCCTGGGGGCGAAAAGCTGCTGAAGAAACAGCTGCACAGAAGCCATTTCGCAGCATCAGTAGTGGCTCTAGCTCCTGGTCTGCGAACTATAGAAAGATCCAGCAATCAGTCTGGGGGTTAATCGCTTTTGCTTTAAACTGCCTGGATCTGGATTGTGGTCTGGGGGGGGGGATGTTTGGGGTGGGTATCCAACTTGATAGAGTGGGTGGAGGCTTTATAGAGGCCACCCAACTGGCAGAAGTTGTGAAGACCCCACGTTTGGGCGGAAGCTCCCCTGTCTGGTGGCAGAGTCCTACTGTGGCAACAAGCCCAAAAATCAAGTAATTAAGTGGCAATATGCCTAGGCAAACGAAACAAAATAAGCAGAAACGTTCAACATTGGACTCCTATTTTAGGGGCAAAGAGGCTCAAAGCATGGAGGAGGACTGTGAGGTCAGAACTCCTGCACCAAAAGCCCCAAATGAAAATACAAGCTGGCTACAGGCCATAGAGGACCTTAAGAAGCAGATAAGAGAAGTGGGGGAAAATTTGGGAAGAGAAATTAAAAAGATGCAAGAAAAGTATGAAATGACAGTCAACAGCCTGACTGAGGAAAACAACACCTTAAAAAATAGACTAGCTCAAATGGCAAAGGAGGCCCAAAAGGGCATTGAGGAGAAGACTGCCTTAAAAAGTCGAATTTGCCAGATGGAAAAAGAATCTCAAAAGTTCACTGAGGAGATTCATTCCTTCAGAGTTAGACTGGACCAAATGGAAGCTAGTGACTTTATGAGAAATCAAGATGCTGTTAAGCAGATCCAAACAAATGAAAGATTAGAAGGCAATGTGAAATATCTCATGGGAAAAACCACTGACCTGGAGAATAGATCCAGGAGAGACAATTTAAAAATTATTGGACGACCTGAAAGCCATGATCAAGGAAAGAACCGAGAAATCACCCTTCAAGAAATTCTCAAGGAAAACTGCCCTGATGTTTTAGATCCAGAGGGCAAAATAGAGGTTGAAAGAATCCACAGGTCACCTCCTGAAAAAGATCCCAATAAGAAAACTCCCAGGAATATTATAGCCAGGTTCCAGAATCCCCAGATCAAGGAGAAAATACTACAAGCAGCCAGGAAGAAACAATTTCAATATTGTGGAAACACAATCAGAATAGCACAGGACCTGGCAGCTTCTACATTGAGGGATGGAAGGGCATGGAATATGATATGCCAGAGGGCAAAAGAGCTGGGAATGAACCCAAGGGTCACCTACGCAGCAAAGTATCTTGTTTCAGGAGAAAATTTGGTCATTCAGTGGGATAGAGGACTTTCAAGCATTCTTGATGAAAAAACCAGGGTTGAATAGAAAATTTGACATTCAGACACAAGAAGCAAGAGATGCTTGAGAAGGTAATCAAGGAAAAGAAATCAAAAGGAACTTATCAAAGTTGGACTATTTACAGTCCTACATGGAAAAACAATAACTGTGTTTGATGAAACCTTTCTCATTATGAAAATAATTGAAGAAGGGTACATGGCATATGTTCACAGGTATACATGGATAGAGGGCACAGGTTGAATTTGATGGGAAGGGATGATTATTATTATTTTTTTGGAGGGCAATTGGGGTTGGCTGACTTGCCCAGATTCACGTGGCTGGGTTTTTGTTTGTGTGTTGGGTGTCTGGGGCCAGATCCGAGCTTGGGTCCTTCTGGCTCCAGGGCTGACTCTCTGCTCGCTGCGCCACCTAGCCGCCCCAAGGAAGGGATGATTCTTTTTTTTTTTTTGCTTTTTTTTTTGGAGGGCAATTGGGGTTAAGTAACTTGCCCAAGGTCACACAGCTAGGTTTTTGTTTGTGTGTGCATTAAGTTTCTGAGGCCGGATCCGAACTCAGGTCCTTCTGACTCCAGGGCCAACACTCTACTCACTGTGCCACCTAGCCACCCCAGGAAGGGATGATTCTTAAGGGGTGAAGTCAAGAGGTGAGAGAGGAAAGTGGCAAGAGGAGATGGAGAGAGACAGGGTAGGGCAAACTATCTCATGTAGAAGAGGCAAGGGGAAGTAGTTGCAGGGGAGGGGAAGAACAGGAAGGCAAAAAAGCAAAAGCATATTCTCATTGAAGTTGGCTCAAGGAGAGAATCACATACATACTAAATGGAATATCTTACCCTCACTCACTCTCCTGAGTAGGGGAAAGGGGGATGAGAGGGGGGATGATGGAGGGAAGGGCATTCTGGGGAGAGGGGAGGTTAGAAGTACCCACTATCAAAGAGGGACAGGATCAAAGTAGGGAATGGACAAGGTGGGAGGTGAGACAGGTGGGAAGGAAATATAAGCAGTCTTTCACAATAGATCTACTATGGTAATGTTTTGCATAGATATACGTGTACAATACATACTGAATTGCTTATCTTCTCAGAGGGAGTGGGTGACAAAGGAGAAAGGGAATGGATCTGAAAATCGAAGTTTTAAAATTGTTTCATAAGATATCCAGGCAGTGGGGCTCAGAGATTCACCTTGCCCTAATGGCAAAGTCGAAGGGGGTATGGGAGAAGATATGGGAGAGAGCAGATTGGATGAGGGGATATCTAGTGGGACTGCTATTCTGGGGTGGTGGGTAGGGGAAAAAAAGAAAAAAAATAAATTAGAATTTTCATTTTAGTTATATTAGCTCAGTCTACCCATGAACAGTTCATATTTTTCACATTGTTTGTATCTGACTTTATTTGTGTGAAGAAATGTTTTGTCATTCTGTTCATAAAGCTCCTTGTTTTTCCTTGGCAAGCAGAATCCCAAATATTTTATATTTCTATAGCTATTTTAATGAAATTTCACTTTTTGTCTCTTGCTGCTGAACTTTATTAGAAATATATAGAAATGTTTATGATTTATGTGAGTCTATTTTATATCCTGCAACTTTGCTAAAATGGTTAATTATTTTAAGTAGTTTTTTTTTAGTTGAGTCTCTAGGATTCTCTATGTATACAATAATATCATATGCAAAGAGTTTGTTTCCTCATTGCTTATTCTAATTCCTTCAATTTCTTTTTTCTTTTCTTATTACTAAACATGACATTTCTAGTATAATATTAAATTACGGTGGTGATAATGGGCATCCTTGTTTCACCCCTAATCATATTGGGAAGGTTTCTGGTTTATAATGAAAACTCCACTCCTATGTTCTCTAGTGTTTTTAACAAGAATGAGCCTTGCATTTTTGTGAAAAGATTTTTCTTCATCTTAATATAATCATATATTTTCTGTTGTTTTTGTTATAGATATGGTCAATTATGCTTATAGTGTTTTTGCTATTGAAGTAGCCCTGTATACCTGGTATAAATCCCACCTAGTCCTAGTATATTATCCTACTGATAAACTCTGGTAATATCTTTGCTAATTATTTAAAAATTTTGTACCAATATTCATCAGGGAAATTGATTTATAACTTTCTCTGTTTGGACTCTTCCTGGTTTAGATATCAGTATCATATTTGTGTCGTAAAAAGAATTTGGTAGGACTCCTTAACCCACTTTTCCAAATTGTTTATATAGTATTGGAAGTAATTATCCCTTAAATGTTAGGTAGAATTCACTTGTAAATCCATCTGTCTCTGAAAATTTTTCTTGCAGAGTTTATTGATAGCTTGTTCAATTTCTTTTTTTTTTTCTAAATTTGGGTTATTTTATTTCCTCTTCTGTTAATCTGTGAGACTTATATTTTTGCAAATAGATATCCAATTATTTCACTTAAATTGTCATATTTACTGACATACATTAATGATAAATAACTCCTAATTGCTACTTTTATTTCTCCATCATTGTTAGTGAATTAATCCTTTCATTTTTGATACTGGTAATTTGGTTTTCTCTTTTCTCTTCTTCAAATTATCCAAAAGTTTATTTTATTGGTTCTTTTATAAACCAACCCAGTTTTGTTTATTAGTTCAGTAGTGTTCTTACCTTCAACTTTATTCATCTCATTTTTGATTTTCAGAATTTCAAATTTGGTGTTTAATTGAGGATTTTAAATGTTATTTTTTTCTAGCTTTTTTTTTAAACAAATACTTTATTAACTTCTGTTTTACATCATTCATTTCCGCCAGATTTTGAGTTACAATCATTTTCCCCCCATTATTCCCCTACCCAACCTCCCAGAATAGCAGTCCCACAAGATATCGCTTCCTCCAATCTGCTCTCTCCATACCTTCTCCCATACCCCCATCGACTTTTCCATTAGAGGAAGATGAATCTTTGTGTCCCAATGCCTGCACATCTTATCTCCCAATTATAGGCAAAAGAGTATTAATAATGGTATTTATATATATATTTGAAACATTTAATGTTACGACCTTGAATTTCAGATCCATTTCCTTCCTCCCTTGTCACCCATTCCTTCTTGGGATATAAGTAATTCAGTATATGTTGTACATGTCTAGCTATGCAAAACATTATCATAGTAGATATATTGTACAAGGCTGCTTATAATTCCTCCCACTCATCCCACCCCCCACCTGGTCCATTCCCTACATGATCCTGTCCCTCTTCTATAGTGGGTACTTCCAACCTCCCCTCACCCCAAGGATGCCCTCCCATCCATCATCCCTCCTCTCATCCCCCTTCCCCTTATCCTGCTGCAGGTTGAGATATCCCATTTAGTATGTATGTCATTTTCTCCCTGAACCAAATTCAATATGAATGTGGTTTTGCCTTTTTAGCCTTCCTTATTCTCCCCCTCCTTTGCACCCACTTCCCCTACATGAGATAGTTTACCCTACCCTGTCTCTCCCCATCTCCTCTTGCCACTTTCCTCTCTCACCTCATGATTTCCTCCCTTGAGTATTCTCCCTTCCCAACAGATTCAACCTATGCCCTCTATCCATATATGACTGTAACCATATACACACACATTCACATATGTATTCATATGACCACACCCCCTTCCTCCATTATTTTCATAGTGAGAAAGATATCATCAGTCACAGTTATTGCTTTTCCATATAGGAATGTAAATAGTTCAACTTTGATAAGTTCCTTTTGATTTCTTTTCCCTGATTACCTTCTCAGGCATCTCTTCCTTCTTGTGTCTGGATGTCAAATTTTCTATTCAACTCTGGTTTTTTTCCTCAAGAATGCTTGAAAGTCCTCTATTCCACTGAATGACCATATTTTCCCCTGAAACAGAATACTCAGTTTTGCTGGGTAGGTGACCCTTGGGTTCATTCCCAGGTCTTTTGCCCTCTGGAATATCATATTCCATGCCCTTCGATCCCTCAGTGTAGAAGCTGCCAGGTCCTGGGCTATTCTGATTGTGTTTCCACAATATTGAAATTGCTTCTTCTTGGCTGCTTGTAGTATTTTCTCCTTGATCTGGGGATTCTGGAACCTGGCTATAATATTCCTGGGAGTTTTCTTTTTGGGATCTTTCTCAGGAGGTGATCGGTGGATTCTTTCAACCTCTATTTTGCCCTCTGGATCTAAAACATCAGGGCAGTTTTCCTTGAGAATTTCTTGAAGGGTGATTTCTAGGTTCTTTCCTTGATCATGACTTTCAGGTAGTCCAATAATTTTTAAATTGTCTCTCCTGGATCTATTCTCCAGGTCATTGGTTTTTTCCATGAGATATTTCACATTGCCTTCTAATCTTTCGTTTGTTTGGATCTGCTTAACAGCATCTTGATTTCTCATAAAGTCACTAGCTTCCATTTGCTCCAGTCTAACTGTGAAGGAATGAATCTCCTCAGTGAACTTTTGAGATTCTTTTTCCATCTGGCAAATTCGACTTTTTTAGGCATTCTTCTCCTCATTGCCCTTTTGGGCCTCCTTTGCCATTTGAGCTAGTCTATTTTTTAAGGTGTTGTTTTCCTCAGTTAGGCTGTTGACCCTCATTTCATACTTTTCCTGCATCCTTCTCATTTCTCTTTCTAATTTTTCCTCCACTTCTCTTATTTGATTTTTAAAGTCCTTCTTAAGGTCCTCTATGGCCTGCAACCCACTCATGTTTTCCCTGGGGCTTTTGGAGCAGGACTTCTGACCTCACAGTCCTTTTCCCGCTCTATGCCCCCAAAATAGGAGTCTAGGGTTACATTTTTCTGTTTCCTTTGCCTTGGCATGTTGCCACTTAATTGCTTGACTTTTGGGCTTGTTGCCACACTATGGCTTTAAGGCCAGATGGAGGAATTTTCGTCCTGAACATGTGGGGGGCAACTTCCGTTTCTGGCAAGCTGTAAACCCACCCACAACTTCCACCCTAGATCACAATCCAGATCCAGGGAGGTTAAAGCAAGAGCGATTAACCCCCAAGACTGATCGCTGGATCTCCCCACAATTTGTAGGCTGGGAGCCGAAAATGCCTCTGAAAACTACACAGTGGCGTGTCTCCTCAGCAGCTTCTAGCCCCCAGGGGAGGGAGCTGACGCATTCCCCAAATACAGGTCCCAAAGTCCATAGGACATTAACCTCTTACTTTGTCCTAGGCAAGTCTATGTTGATAATTCTGGGGTCGCCACAGTTCCTGGTGTTCTGGGGTTCCTCCAGCCAGCTGCTGGCCCTGCCGCCCTGGGGCTAAAACCTCGGCTCACGTGGACCTGGCCTCAGCTCGGCTCGGCTCCTGCGCTCTGTGCTCTGTGCATTGCCGGCTCCCAGACCGCTGCGCTGGTCCTTCCTGCAGGATGCTGGGCTGTCCTCAGCGGGAGGTTAGCTTCTCTGTGTCGTTCTGTGGGTGTTGGGGCTCCAGAAGTTTTTCAGAGTCCTTTTTTACATAGTTTGTGGAGAATCTGGAGGCAGAGAGGCTTGGACGAGCTGTTTCTACTCTGCCATCTTGGCTCCGCCCCTTTTTCTAGCTTTTTTAGGTGCATGACCAATTCATTGATCTGCTTTTCCTCTATTTTATTCATGTAAGCATTTAGAGACATAAAATGTACCCTAAGAACTTCTTTGGCTGTATCACATAAGTTCTGTAATGCCTGCACCTTCACAGCATTAACCAAAATGGGAGAGAGCAGAACAAATGAAAAACCATGGACCAGGAGGAGATTGTATTCATACATTTATTGCATGCGAAGCAAATCTCAAATAAGCATCTGAGGGTTAGGACATATATATATATCTATATATATCTATATCTATATCTATATCTATATATATCTATATATATATCTATATATATGTATATATATATATATACTGTAGCTTTCTCATAGGAAAATTCACATAGATTGCTACATGAGGTAGCTAACTAACAACTTTGTAGGAGTCTACTGCCGTTTCTTGTCTCATGCCTTATTACTTTATCTATATCCCCCAAACAGCCAGGGTTCCATGAACGCCAGAATTTTCCAAGCCTCCCTTGCATGGAGGGAAGATTAGTGGGGGGTGGTGAGTCAACATTCTGGTATATAGTGGGCCCAGGCAGGTGGGAACAAGGTTCAAGTGGGTTCTTGGCCTGGATTCATGCCCATGGCAGGCCCCTCAGAGTTAACCCTTGACGTATTCCCCTACATCCCCCCCCTTTTTTATTAGCAAGCAGTTTGAGGTTATGTATATCTGTGCCTATATTACTGTTACGCATGACCCCATTAAGTGGGAGAGGCATGGCAGAATAAGGCATGCTACCACCAAAATACTTATCCAAAAGAGTAAGTGGAGAAGAATGGAGCATTTTTTTAGAAAAGATTTTATAAGGTCCAAATTATGTAGAATTTTGGTTGACCAATTTAGCAGGGTGGGCCTCTCAGGGATATAGCTGTGATCAATATTATGGACCGCATTAGTTAGCACATTCAAATTTGCTAAAAAAGCACTATTGTTCCATACAACTTGATTAGGGTCCATTCTACCAAAATGGAATAATCGGGAATTGGGTTTATACAAATATAAATATAGCAGTAGTCACACTACAATTTTGCATTCTGCTATCATTACATACAGGTGAAATTTAGTAATACATTGTGTGAGATTACAATTTCTACAAGTAACATTCCAATATAAATCTTGACCTTTTTTTTAGGCTATACATGTATAATCTTATTAAACATTTTTACATTAATTATGTTGTGAAAGAAGAAACAAAACAAAAGGGAAAAACCACAAGACAGAAAAAGACAAACAAACCAAAAGAGAAAATATTATGCTTTGATCTGCATTATATTTAGAATCTATAGTTCTTTCTTTGGTTGTGGATAACATTTTCCATCACAAGTCTTTTGGAATTGTCTTAGGTCATTGCTGAGAAGAACTGAGTCTATCAAAGTTGGTAATCACGCAATATTGTTGTTACTGTATGCAATGTTCTTCTACTCACTTCACGTAGTATCAGTTCATGTAAGTTTTTCCAGGCTTTTCTTTTTTTTTTCTTTTTCCAAATGCTTTATTAACTTATGGTTTACATCATTCATTTCTGCCAGATTTTGAGTTACAATTTTTTCCCCTTTTTTCCCTTACCTCCTGCCCCAAAATAGCAGTCCCACAGGATATCCCCTCCTCCAATCTGTTCTCTCGATATCTTCCCCCACACCCCATTTGACTTTTCCAGTATGGCATGGTAGATCTCTATGCCCCAGGGCCTGTCAATCTTATTTCCCAATTACTTGTAAAATAGTATTAATAATAGTATATATATATATATATATATATATGTATGTATGTACGTATGTATGTATGTATATGAGTGTGTAGATATATATATATATTTAAACATTTGATTTTAAAACTTTGAATTCCAGATTCGTTCCCTTCCTCCCTTGTCATGAGCAATTCAGTATAGGCTGTACATGTGTAGCTATGCAAAACAGTACTATAGTAGATATATTGTAAAAGACTGATTACATTTCCCTAACTCCTATTCCACCTCCCACTTGTACTATTCTCTACTTCGATCCTGTCCCTTTTCAAAAGTTGGTGCTTCCAACTTTCCTCCACCCAAGCCTGCCCTCCTTTCCATCACCCCCCTTTATCCCCTCCCTCCCAACTCTTCTATAGGGTGAGATACCCTATTTAGTGTGTATGTATTCAATGAGAATAAGGCTTTGCTTTTTTGCCTTCCTGTTCTTCCCCTCCATTGTAACCATTTTACCTTGACTCATCTATATGAGATAGTTTACCCCATTCTGAATCTCCCCATCTCCTCTCGTTATATTCCTCTCACCTCTTAATTTCACCTTTTAAGTATCATCCCTTCCTATTAAATTGGTCCTGTGCCATCTCTCTATTTATACTTATAAACATATATACACGCATTCATATAAGGTGTTCATATGCCCATATACCCTCCTGTATAGACATATGTGTGTGTATTTCTATTCTCTTCAACTATTTTCATACTGAGAAAAGTTTCATCAGTTAAAATTATCATTTTGCCATGTAGGAATGTAAATAATTCAAATTTCATAAGCTCCTTATGATTTCTTTTCCCTGTTTACCTTCTCATGCTTCTCTTACTTCTTACATCTGAATGTCAAATTTTCTATTCAACTCTGGTTTTTTCCTCAAGAATGCTTGAAAGTCCTCTATTCCACTGAATGACCATATTTTCCCCTGAAACAAAATACTCAGTTTTGCTGGGTAGGTGACCCTTGGGTTCATTCCCAGCTCTTTTGCCCTCTGGAATATCATATTCCATGCCCTTTCATCCCTCAGTGTAGAAGCTGCCAGGTCCTGGGCTATTCTGATTGTGTTTCCACAATATTGAAATTGTTTCTTCCTGGCTGCTTGGAGTGTTTTCTCCTTGATCTGGGGATTCTGGATCCTGGCTATAATATTTCTGGGAGTTTTCTTTTTGGGATCTTTTTCAGGAGGTGATCTGTGGATTCTTTCAACCTCTATTTTGCCCTCTGGATCTAAAACATCAGGGCAATTTTCCTTGAGAATTTCTTGAAGGGTGATTTCTAGGTTATTTCTTTGATCATGGCTTTCAGGTAGTCCAATAATTTTTAAAATGTCTCTCCTGGATCTATTTTCAAGGTCAGTGGTTTTTCCCATGAGATATTTCACATTGCCTTCTATTCTTTCATTTGTTTGGATCTATTTAACAGCATCTTGATTTCTCATAAAGTCATTAGCTTCCATTTGCTCCAGTATAACTCTGAAGGAATGAATCTCCTCATTGAGCTTTTGAGATTCTTTTTCCATCTGGCAACTTCAGCTTTTTAAGACATTCTTCTCCTCATTGCCCTTTTGGGCCTACTTTGCCATTTGAATTAGTCCATTTTTTAAGGTGTTGTTTTCCTCAGTCAAGCTGTTGACCTTCATTTCATACTTTTCCTACATCCTTCTCATTTCTCTTCCCAATTTTTCCTCCACTTCTCTTATTTGATTTTTAAAGTCTTTCTTAAAGTCATCTATGGCCTGTAACCTGCTCATATTTTCCTTTGGGGCTTTTGGAGGAGGATTTCTGACCTCACAGTCCTCTTCCTCTTCTATGCTTTGATCCTCTTTGCCCCCAAAATAGGAGTCTAATGTTGTGTTTTTCTGTTTATTTTGTTTCCTTTGCCTTGACATGTTGCCCCTTAATTACTTGACTTTTGGCCTTGTTGCCACTTAATTACTTGACTTTTGGGCTTGTTGCCACAGTAGGACTCTGCCACCAGACAGGGCAGCTTTCGTCCCAAACGTTGGGGTCTTCACAGCTTTCTGGCAAGCTGGATACCCACCCCAGATCTCCCCACCAGATCATAATCCAGATCCAGGGAGGTTAAAGCAAGAGCGATTAACCCCCAAGACTGATCTCTGGATCTCCCTACAGTTCACAGGCTAGGAGCTGGAGCTGCCACTAGAAACTGCAAAATTGTGTGTCTCCTCAGCAGCTTCTAGCCCCTAGGGGAGGAAGCCGACGAGTTCCCCAAATACTGGTCCCAAAGTCCATAGGGCACTAACCTCTCACTTTGTCCTAGGCATATCTGTGTTGATAATTCTGGAATCGCCCCAGCATCTGGTGATCTGGGGTCCCTCCAGCCGGCTGCTGGCCCGGCCGCCCTGGGGCTAAAAATGTGGCTCACTCAGACCTGGGCTCGGCTCTCCTTGAGCTGCACGCTGTGCTGCTGGCTCCCAGAGCACTGCACTGCTCCTTCCTGCAGGGCTGCTGGGCTATCCTCAGCGGGAGGTTAGCTTCTCTATGTCTTTCCGTGGGTGCTGGGGCTCCAGAAGTTGTTCAGAGTCCCCTTTTACATAGTCCGGAGGTAATGTTGGGGGAGAGTGCCCTGTACTTGCTGTTTCTACTCTGCCATCTTGGCCGGCTTCCTTATTTCTAAAATAAATTGTAGACTCCATTATCTTCTCTCATAATAGGGCATTCCCAGTTTGTCTATTACATTGGTTGTACTCTTTATATAGAAATTCATATTTATAATGTCATACACATTCTAAAGGAAGAGTCTTGAATGACATTTCAATTTCCATACTTTCTACATGATGGCTGAGACACTCTACTACTAGAATTCTGTTTCAATAACATGGTATGCTGATTCCACCCCCTTCAATATATCTTTTTTATATAAACTACAAGTTCACAAAATTTTTATATTGAAAGAGAATAGAGACCATTTAGTCTAAGCCTAATTGAATAAGAATACCCTCTATAATATCTTTGACAACTCATCATCCAGGCTTTATTTAAAACCAGTAGTAAAGGGGATATTACTAAGTCCTGATGTAGTCTGTTCTTTTGGATTACTTTAAGTAGTGTATTTATTATTATATCAATCCTCAATTTATCTTCTCGTTACTGTCTCATGCTTTGAATTTTCTTATATGGGGACCAAGAGTAAGTAAATAATACCATCATATATGAACTCCCATTTCCTTATAGATACATGGTATTTACTTCATTTTTCTAGTATTCATTGTTGATCAATATATGTGTGTATATATATATATGATGTGTATATATACATATCAATATATGTACATATATGTATATTTGTGTGTGTATATACATATAATGTGTCTATCCTCCTTCTACCAATGCAGATGGCAACTACCCTATACACTAACATACCATCACATACCATCTTCATTAGTTTTTCAAAACTGGAATAATTATTCGCTTGGCAGTCATAACTGGCTAGTTTAATTCCTGACTGACAGATATGGAGTCTTTTGCCAGATTCATTCTCAAAAAAACTTTCCAGTCTGTTAGAACCTGACCAGCCTGGTACTTCTCTGAATTACTTTCAAATTACCTTCAAGAACTCAGGGTTATCTCTATGCTATGAGAAGACATCAAAGCATGACTAGTGTAGAAGATATGTTATATGATAAATTAATACTCATAGATTTATTGCTAATTGCATCATGGATTACATGAGTATCTTTAGATCATGAGACCTAAACAAATGCATGTTGTGATGAATGTAGGACATCTACTAAAATGTGTAGTGAGGGTGTGGAAATTTCCACATGATGAATATTTGATTAATAAGTTAATCAAAGTGATGTAAAACAGATGAGTATAAAATGATCAAGAAACAACTCATTCCCACTGTAATTGAATTCACAGGTTTTATTTGCCAACAAAATCAACATGACTTTTTATTTACTTAAGTGAATTTCTGAGAACCAAGCATGAAGTTTGTATGCAATTTACTAGGGGTATTACAATGATAAGCAAAAGCCAATCATTCTCCCTATAGACAAACAAATGGCATATTCCTCAGCACTTTATATAAATATTTAAAATAATGTTAGAATGATGGCTTTACTGAACTTTTGCCTTCCCTATTACAGACATATGATAAACATTTTATAATAATGACATAATAAACAAGGGCGTGTTCTATTTATGCTGAAAAGCACGTTTATCCATTGATATTTTTATTATGTGGTGGTATTCATCCAAGTTCATTATTCATTAAAACTTATTTATTTGTCATGTGTAGAATAAATCAAGGGACGAGTCTAACTTTTTAAAAATACTTTTGACTTTAAGGCCACAATATGAGTATTTTCCTATGGTCTGACATTATTTTGGATTTCTATCACCCTGTCTGTGATGTGTTATAAATTGCCTTAAAAATGATGAATTGGTAGAAAATATAGGTAGTTACACATTTTTGCCATTTGTGAATATAGATTTTCTCTCCTCTTCAAATTTTTAAAAGCTTAAGGGAGGTAATCCAGACCAGAAATTAATATTTTCCCAACAATTTAAAATGCTATCAAATAGTTCACATAATTATCTGGATCCAGCATAACCCTGTCTATAGTGCTTAATATTGTTACAATATCAAATTTGGCTTAACAGACCAACCATATCATGCCTGCCTTACAACATGTGAAATGTGTGCTTTGTCACTTTACATGTGCTGTCTAGCACCAAGACCAAGAAAAGAAGGGTTTTACTTAAAAGTTCTTGAGTTTGACTGTCTTTGAAATGGATCATACTACTCTGCTAAAGTAAAATTATTCATATACAGCTGAATTTTATTTAGTGTGTTATTCTGTCAGTGTATCATTATATCATATTAGCAAGAAGTTAATATGTCTGAAAATTATGCCTGCATTTTTAACAAGAATTCCAGGAACCCTAAGTGTTTCCAAATAGTGTAGCATTAAAGAGATATTAGAGATCATATAATTCAAATCCCTCATTTTATAAAGTAGGAAGCAAATGTTCAGAAAGGTATCTGAACTACTTTTGTGTGTTCATGAACAACCCATCATTATTACCAAAGTCTTACACAGGCCCAAATGCATAAAAGAATATTTAGGTGCACTGTTCTATTATGAGGAAAGAGCAATACTACGAGTATCACCTTTCATGATATTCCCTTAGTTGCAGTGAATGGTCCTTGAACATATATGTCCCTTCTTCACATCTATCCTGACTGGAGCAAGCAGTAAGTGTGTAATTAATTCAAACTTTGAATTCTTGTCCAGAGTCTTACTTTTCAGCTGGCATGACTAGGTACTTTGTCTTAGTCTTACTTTTCAGCTGGCATGACTAGGTATTTAACTGAATGTTAAATTTGAATTTGCTTTCTGGTGTGCACTGTGAACTAGAAATTTATTTATTCAACTTATCCCCTTAGTTTGTGTAAATTCAAGTTGTAGTTAGGACATAGGAAATTGACTTAACATGTTATATTTATGTTAAATTAGAATTTCTTGCATTTCAATTAAACAAATATTTTTATTAAGGGCCAACTCTAATAATGTATAAGAAAGTAGGATAGGAACTTTACCAATTTTTTGGTTGTTCTTTTGGAGGGAAGAAAGCAGGGCAATTGGGGTTAAGTGACTTGACCAAGGTCACACAGCTAGTTTCTGAGGCTGCATTTGAATTTAGGTACTCCTGACTCCAGGGCTGGTGCTCTATTCACTGCAACACCTAGCTGCCCCCAATTTTAACAGTTCTTTAAGAATTTCTTTAAAAACACAGCAGTTTTAGTTGTCTAAAAGGAAAGAAAGGGAATAAGCATTTATATTTCACCTACTATATGCCAGACACTGTGCTGATTATTTCCAAATCTACCTTTCCCTACTCATTCTCTCTATTGACCTACAATCTCACATCTACAATTGTCTTTCAAACCTGAATGTCCAGTAGATAGATGAAACTCAACATGTAGAAAACAATACTCATTAGATTTCCCTCTAAATCCTCTCTCTCTCCTACCTTCCTCATCGTTGTAGAGGGCAAAGCCATTGTCCCAGTCTAAAGGCTAACAAAGTTGAAGTAATCCTGGATTCCTCCTGCCAATTTCATCTGTGTAATATCTCTCCAATATGCCTCTTCTGTCCTGTGATACTGCTATAACTTCAGTCCAGGCCCTCATCACTCATGTCTTGATTATTGGAATAGCCTGTTGATAAGTCTTCCTGCCTCAAGTCCCTTCTATTTACTCCATCCTCCACTCAGCCACTAAAGTGATTTTCCTGGTGGGATCACATCAACCCCTATCAATAATCCTCAGTTGCTTATTATAGCCTCCAGTATCAAATAAAAATTACGTTTGAAATTCAGTCCTTTATAACCTAGCTCCCCTTTATATTTCCAGTCTTCTTTCACCTTACTCCATACTACATATGAATGGATTCAGTGACACTGGTGTCCCAGCTTTTACATGAACAAGATACTCCAATCTCTTTATTCAGGACATTTTCTCTGGTTTTACCCTATGTTTGGAACCCTCTCCCTTCTATGCTTTCACTACTGACCTCCCTGTCTTCCCTTACATTCCAACTAAAATTTTACCTTCTACAAGAAGTCTTATTTAATTCAAGAGCTTCCCGTCATTTAATTATTTTCTATCTATCCTTTATACGTAGTATACATGTTGCATATATTTATTTGTATGTCATCTCCCCATTTTAAGCTCCTTGAAAGAAGATAATGTCTTGACTCCTTTGTGTATTTTTATGTATTATTTTTGTGGGGGGGGGGGAGGCAAGGCACTTGGGGTTGTGACTTGCCCAAGGTCACACAAATAGTAAGTGTGTCAACTGTTTGAGACTGCATTTGAACTCAGGTCCTCCTGACTCTAGGGCTGGTGCCCTATTCACTGAGCCACCTAGCTGTATCTTGACTCTTTTTGTATCTCCAGCACTAAGCATAGTATCTGGAACATAGAAGGTACTTAATAAGTGTTTTTTAAATTAAATTTAATGTAATTTTATTTAATTTTAGCCAGTAAAGGATATGTTTGTTACTAGTATTTTTCTATACATTTATAAGGTTTTTATTCTGTAATACATGGTAAATTTCTGTACAGATATTTAGGTGAGAAATTTGAATATTCCTTTCTATTGCCATCCAATAATTACAAGAGATATATCTTATTTAACTTTTCTAAAAATTCTATTCAGATTTTTTTGGTTCTTTCCCATTTAGTTGTTATAGTCATTGGCTCTATCTAATAATCAGAAGATTATATTAAAGCCACATACCTCACAGAATTATTGTAAAGATAGAATGAGAATGCATATTAAGGAGACTCTGAGGGACTTCTTGGAAGAAAGATGACTGAGTAATCAGTAAATCACCTGAATTCTCCTATATTCATTTCCCAACAATTATAATGCCTCCGAATGAATTCTAGAATTACAGAACCAACAAAAAGTTGATGGGAAACTATATTCTAGTCCAAGACAACTGGGAAGATCATTAGAAAAGGTCTGTCTCACTTCAGTAAAAGGGGAGGGCAGTCCAGGGCAGGCAGCATCTCAGCAAGCCAACAACATACCTCACCTTAGCACATTAGCAAAAAGGCCCTGAATCTCAGAAAAGCACTGGGCAAAGGGGTAGATGCCAGCACCAGGCCCTTCAACATGCTTCAGAGCAGCACCAGTCATCCCCACATTCCTCCCTCAGTAGAGCACAAGACAAAAAAGTATGTACAAAAATTTACTGAAGACAACTCCCTAAAAGTAGAATAGGACAAAAGATTAGAATTGGACAAGAGCAGGGGAGGGTTGGAACAGGGAGCCTCAAGACCACATTGGCCCTCTAAGTTCTCAAGTGGGACCCTTTGATTGCATCCATTCTTCCTAAAACAAATCAAATTAATTGAAGGACTTATGTTGTAAAATGTGGACTAAGTCCAAAGGCCACACCCCAAAGGACCTAGAAGACCATATTCAAAATCACAGGTTTCCTACCACTGGTCAAGTGGAAGTTTATGTCTCCATGAAAAATTGAGAATCAATCAAACAAAATTTTTTAAAAAGTAGAAGAAAATGTAAAATACCTCATTGGAAAAATAAATGTAATGGAAAATAATTTAAGATTTGTTGGACTCCCTGGAATCCATGACAATATAAACGGGGATCTGAACATCATATAGCAAGAAATTATTAAAGGGAATTGTCTTGATAACTTAGAATCAGAGGACAAAGTATGCATTGAAAGATTTTACTAATCACCTCTACAAAGAGATCCCAAAATGAAAACTCCCAAGAACATTGTAGCCAAATTTCCAAACTACCAGATGAAGAAGAAAATAGTGCAAGCAGTCAGAAAATAATAATTCAAAAATCAAGGAGCCATAGTTATGTTTACATGGGACTTAGCTACTTCAACATTAAAGGATCAGAGGGCATAGACTCTGATATTCCAAAAGGCAAAGAGCTAAGAAAACAACAAAGAAGCACCTACCCAGTGAAACTGAGCAGATAAATGAACTGCCATGTATTTTCTTATGCTAAAGACAAGGCATAAAGGAATAAACAAAGAAGCTATCACTGCTTTGTGGATGATATGATGATATACATAGGGAATCCTGAAGACTCAGCTAAAAAAAACTACTTGATATAATGAAATATTTTAGAAAAGTTTCAGGATATAAAATAAACACATATAAATCATCATTATTTTTACATTTGACCAACAAACCCTAGCAAAGAAAGATAGAGAAATTCCATTTAAATAACTGTAGACAATATAATATATTTGGGAATCACCCTCCCAAGACAATCCCGGGGATTATATGAACACAATTACAAAATACTTTTCATACAAATAGTCAAATCTAATGATTGGAAAAATATCAGCTACTCAGAGTTAGACTGAGCCAATATAATAAAAATGAAAATTTTAGCTAATCTATGTATTTAGTGTATTGTCAACCAAACTACTTAAAATTATTTTATAAAGGTAAAATATATTACAGAATAGAACAAAACATCAAGAATATCAATGGAATTCATGAAAAAATACAAAGGAAAGTGACTGGGATATACCAGATCTAAAATTAAATTATAAAGCAGTAAACATAAAAATGATCTTGTACTGGTAAATAAATAGAGTAGTGGATATGAATTCAATATTGGACAAAACCTACTGGGAAAAATGGAACACAGTATGGCAGAAACTAGGTATAAACCAGCATCTTACACTGTATACCAAGACAAGATGAAATTGCCTACATGATTTAGACATAAAGGATGATATAGCAAGCAAAGTAAGAGAGCATAGAATAGTTTACCTGTCAGATCAATAAAGAGGGGAAGAATTTATGACCAGACAAGAGATGGAGAGCATTACTAGATGTAAAATAGATGATTTTATTATATTAAGTTAAAAAAGGATTTGCATAAACAAAAACAATGTAAACAAGATAAAAAGGAAAGCAGAAAACTAGTAAGCAATCTTTTCAGCAAGTTCTCTGATAAAAGACACATTTTTCAAGTATATAGAAATCTGAGGCAAATTGTAAGAATACAAGCTATTCCCCAATTGATAAATGGTCAAAGGATGTGGACCTGAGGTTTTCAGATGAAGAAATTAAAGCTATTTATAGTCATATGAAAAATCAAAGCTATATGTAGTCATATAAAGAAATGCTCTCAATCAATATTTATTAGACAAATGAAAATTAAAACAACTCTGAAGTACCACTTTACATCTCTCAGATTGGCTAATATGACAGAAAAGAAGCCATAAAGATTAGAGAGTCTGTGGTAAAGCTAGGATACATTCAGTATTGATGAGGTTGAGAATTGGTCTAAAAATTCTGGAAAGTAATTTGTAATTATGATCAAACAGCTATAAAACTGTGCATATCCTTTGATCCAGCAATAGGAAAATAGGGAAAGAACCTACATGGACAAAATAATTTTCATACCAGCTGTTTTCAGGGTGGCAAAGAATTGGAAATTGAGGGGATACCCATCAATTGGGGAATGGCTGAAGAAGCTGTGATATAGGAATGCAATGGAATGTTATTGTGATATAAGAAGTGGTTAACAGGCATAATTCAGGAAAAAAATAAACTTAGAAAATTTACATAAACTGATGCTGAGTAAAATGAGCAGAACCAGGAGTACATTATACACAGTAACAGCAACATTATCTGATGATCAACTATGAACTGCTAGATTATTTTCAGCAATACAAGGATCCAAGAAAATTCCAAAGAATTATGATAGAAAATGCTGTTCACACCCATAGAAAGAATTGAAGAAGTCTCAATACAGATCAAAACATAGAAATTTCACTGTCTTCATTTTTTGTGTTTTATTTTTCCTCTTTCTTCTTTCACATGACTAATATGAAAATATGTGTAATATGATTGCATATACATAAAATATCAATTTGCTTGCTATTTTAGGGAGGTAGTAGTAAAGAAGGAAGGGAAATATTTTGTAACTCCAATCCTTTTTTTTTTTATTTTTGGAGGGGAGAGGGCAGGGCAATTGCGGTTAAGTGACTTGCCCAAGGTCACACCACTAGTAAATGTTAAGTGTCTGAGGCCAGATTTGACTTCAGGTCCTCCTGCTCCAGGGCCATTGCTCTATTTACTGCCCCACCTAGCCACCTATCTAATCCTTTTTTTAATGAATATTAAAAAATTCTCTTTAGATGTAATTAGATACAATGAAATACATATATTTTAAAGAGAGGGAATCCATTTAAAATCCTTTGCAAACTTATACTACTACATAAATATTAGCTGTCATAATGATGATGATGATTATCATCATCATCTCATTAGATATTTCTTCCTGTAATTTATGAAGATTTTCCTTAAATATTTAGAACATACCACGTACTCTTGAGTATTTAAAGCAATACTTTATCTATTGCAATATTCAGCAAAATGCAGTTTCCTTTTGTTTTTTCCCTTTGAAGAGTTTGCTTTTACTGTTTCGTTGGGTGAGAGTATTACAGCTCCTCCTGTGGTTTTTGTTGGTGCTATTGTTGTTCAGCTGAAACAGTGGATTTTGCTTTAACCCTTTATTTTAACTGTATATGAGTGTGTAGGTTTAAATTAGTTTCTTGTAAATAACATATTGCTTGATGATGTTTTCAGTACATTTTATTATCCTCTTTCATTCTGTGAGTTCATTTCATTCAAGCACACTGTTATAATCATTAATTGTGTATTTGATTCCATTCTTTTTTTCTCCACTTAGCTTCTGCCATGAAAAAACAAAACAAACAAACAAAAAACTGCTCTTCAGACCTAAGTGTGCTTAGAAAAAAATATCCTTTGGTTGATAAATCAACCTTCATTTCCATGCCCCTTTCTTTTCCTTTTACTGAGACCCCAAACACAGTTTCTTGCCTTGTATGTATTGTATTGTAAACCTTCTTCATTATCCCCTCTCCAAGCTTATAATTATTTTACTTAAGAATTAGTCTTCCCATCATATTTTCCTCTTATTTTCCTGTCTTTTTATCTGTTCCTATTCCTTTCTCTTTTACTCTTGCATTTTTACACCAATGCATTTCTACACTAAGCTTTGCATTGTTCTCATTCTTAACTCATTTGATGATATATAAGAAAATGAGGGTCAAAGTGACTAACTCCATCCACTCATTCCTCATTTATTTTCACCCTCTAATTATACCAGATATGTTCACCATCCTTCTCTCTCTCCCCTGCCCAATTTAATCATTTCCCTTTCCTGCTTTTTACTTGTTTTAAGGTCACCAAAATAAAACGTCCTGGTTTTCAGCTTTATTTTACTCAAACCATGATTTGTGTGGCATTAGGTTTCTCGTATTACCAGTTCACTAATTAACTTTAAACAGAACCTTCTGGTTGATCGTTCATATGTATTTTAGCTTTGTATTTTTCTCTTGACTGCCAAGTTCACATTTAAAAGTGTCTACACAGTTCTAATCAGTTTTTTTTTTAATTACAAATGCTTAAAATTCTTCTATTTCATTGATACTTTTTGTTTCCCCTTTAGGATTATATTCTGTTTTACAGTATGTCATTTTTGATCAAAAGTCTAAAACATTTCATGTTTTCCACTGTTTTAGTGGTGGCTGCATCTTCTTGCTCATTATCTTGAAATGAAATAATGAAAATAGATAATGAATTGGATTTTTTTAGGAAAAAAAAGATTCTAAATAGGATTTAAAAAGTTTAAGGTTGTGATAGAAACTGTATAGATAGAGATAAAGAATATATCATTCTTTTTTTTTTAAAGCAATTGGGGTTAAGTAACTTGCTCAAGGTTACATGGCTAGTCATTGTTTATGCGTGGGTGCTCATTTTCTGAGGCCGGATCTGATCTCGGGTCATCCCAACTCTGAGGCCAGCGCTCTTACTCACTGCGCCACCTAGCCGCCCCTTTAGGGCAATTGGGGTTAAGTAACTTGCCCAAGGTTACACGGCTAGGTTTTTGTTTGTGTGGATTAAGTGTCGGAGGCCGGCTCCGAACTCAGGTCCTTCTGACTCCAGGGCCGGCGCTCTATTCACTGTGCCACCTAGCCGCCCCAAGAATGTATCATTCTTATTGCCCAAACTTCGTACTGATTTTAGGTGGAAAGAATTTTTCATTCTGAATGACAAACCTTATTAAATAAACTACCAAATTTGTGAATTCTAGATTGATTTTGAGAACAAAGAGTGCATTTGATAACTTAATTCTCAATTAGCTAAATGTGATGAATAAAAGTATTATTTCCAGTAGTTAACTAGGAAACTCGGCCTAATACCCAAGACACTCAAAAATCTTTATCATGAAATGACTGTCTAGGAAGAGGTAAGGAGAACAATACAATAAGGAAATGTACATAAATATAAAAACAAAAGTTATCAATAAAATCTATTTGAGATTTTGAAGAGAAAACAAAATGTCATACCCTCCATTAAATGGATATATATTTACTCTATTTGTCAGTTGGCAAAGTACCTGCTGCATTTCTGACTTTTTTTGGAAATAATCATATGTAAATATATACATATATGTGCAAAATGCATGCCTAAACATATATGTATATACATATTGTGTGAGAGAGATAGTTTCTCAGTTCTTTGTTATTTGTGAAATATGATCAATGCCAGATCACCAGCTATTAGCAAAGGACCCTAAAAATTTACTTAATCATTAAATCTTTTACATACACAAGTGTAATTTCTAAATTTGAGATCTTCTAGAGACTAACAAAAATTAAATTAAAATGAAATAGGACAACAAATAATTTGACAGAAATATATTATAAAAGACAATACAGCACAACCACCCCCAATCTGTACAACTTTTCCACATGTAAGATTCACAGGAATTCATTTTTTTTGTTCTTGATTATAATAAAATGGGAAATTGGCATTCTATCCTTCAAAATATTCATCAATTACATATTATGTACAATTATGTACATATTATGTACAATTATGTACATATTATGTACAATTACATATTATATACATATCAATTACATATTATAAAAGACAATACAGCACAACCACCCCCAATCTGTACAACTTTTCCACATGTAAGATTCACAGGAATTCATTTTTTTTTGCTCTTGATTATAATAAAATGGGAAATTGGCATTCTATCCTTCAAAATATTCATCAATTACATATTATGTGGAGAACACTATGCTAGTTTGAAGTAGTGCCTGTTTCCAAGTGCTTAAGCACTCTAATTTATTTAATCCCACACATGTCTATAAAGTGATGGGGTTCCATTACATGATCCCTAAGATCTATTTTAAATTTAAATATTGAATTTGTAGGACACAGTCCTAAATATCTTAATAATATCACAGAATAGCATACAATAAATGCCAGATAAAGGTAAAGACAATATGTACTATGAAAAATTTGAAAAGGCAGCTATTGTTAAGGCATAGAAAAGCTGGATAAATTTCACAGAGAAATTAGGATGTAAACTAGGCCATTAGCTCATTCATTACATAGAAATATGTGGATATACACAAGCTATGATTTTCCTCAGAAAAGAGAGGTTCTAATGTAGGAACTTCTTCTACTAATGCTAACTATGGTTTAAATGTAAGAGAGTAGTCTGAGTGATGTAAAGGTCGTGGCTTGACAGGTGTTCCACAGGTTCACAGCTGTTCCACAGCTGTTAAATATCCCTAGAGAGTTTTGAATTCTAGTATTCCTTATTTCAAACAAAAAACCTTAACCAGTTTGTCATCGTGCTTTTTCTATATGTAATAACATAAAATGTTTTTTATGCCATTTCATATTATTTAATTCACAAAATAAAATCTCCAGTTTTACACAAGAAGCCAATTATATTGAAACATAGTTATCAAAATATATAAAAAATAATAATCTAGTTCACCAATCTCAGAGTAATTAGTCCTCAGTTGGGAGAATGACTTAAGAAATTATGACACATGAATGTAATGGAATATTATATTTCATGAACTTTTAAAAGGAATGGATTCAGAGAATCTTGCAAGGATCTGCAAGACTGATGAAGAGTGAATTGAGAAGAACCAGGAAAACAATTTGTACAATAATTACAGCATTGTTAGGAAAAGAAATTGTGGAGGACAAAAGTATTTAGATCAATTAAATCTAGAAAACTGAGAATGAGAATTGATGCTCTAGAAGCACAAAAGAAGGCATTTTTTAGGTGTAGCAAGTGTTTTGATAGTTTCCTTTGACTATATATATTTCTTATGATAAAATTGTTATTTACATTATCATTATGATTATCATCATTATCAGAGAATTTTGAGTGGAAAGGGAAGAAGAGATTGTGATATTAAAAAGAAAGAAAGAAAGAAAAGGCTAGTTGTGGCAGCACAGTCCTAGTCACAGTCATAGACTGAGGGTGGTAGATAAATTAAGTTTTGGAGTTCTGATGTGTTATAGGATTAAAGATGATCAAGTAGCCACATTATGTATGGCATTAATATGATTAGATGACTAGGGTTAGAGGGGGGGGGGGACTAGGAATGAAAGAAAGGAGGAAGAGAGGAAGGGAGAAAGGAAGGGAAAGGGAAAGGAAGGAAAGGAAAGGAGAAAGAAAGGAAAATGAAGAAAAAAGAAAAAGAAAAGAAAAAAGTAATAAAATCAAGAATGGATCATATTAGAAATACATGAAACAGTAGAATGAAATGATCTATCAGCTTTTTTTCTGCAACTTCTCTCTAATTTCACCTCTTTGCCAACTCTAGCATCACATAACTATATCTAAATTAAAGCTACTGAGAATGACCTGGGAATAAAACTGTCAGAGATATAGGCCAAATATGAAGTTGTTGGGGTGGGGAGGGAGAACAATCTGATAGTCCCTGCACTTGGGATAATAGCTAAAGGTCAATGGAGTATGGGAGAAAAACTAAAGGAGAGCTATAATGAATGGGAAGGGTGGAGAGTCAAATATCACTCTAAATAAGGTATTAAATCCTCAGTAATAGGAGTGTCTTTGTATTTATTTAACATATAGGAGCATCATTTAGAAATTTCTTTGATCATCTTTTAAGAATACTATCATTTTTTAAGAAAACTCTTCTAGCAGAAATAAGTATCTCCCACAAAATACTAATATTATTTTATTTAGTACAAACTAAATCCAAAGTTCTCCTTTAATGTAAAAATATTCCAAATTATTTTTACCCTATTTTTCATGTCATTTTGGTCGTGATTAATCTTAATCTAATCTCTAAAACTTTTTCATTGCTTCTTTAAGTTTACACAAATGGACATCAATATTCAAATATCTTTTTCTTTCATTTCCTACCTTCTCTGCAGTTTGTTGCTAGCATTTGGGTTAGATGTTCCACAGATCATTTCCCTGCTGGTATTTCTAGTTATTAAAGGCTTTGGTTGCTACTTTCATACCCAGGAGACCACTGTGCCTTAGACATGAGAAGTATTTAATGCTTATTGACTAAGAAAAGAACATCTTTCACTCTCCATCCAACAGTAAACTTAAAGATATAGTTTGAACTAACCCTGAAATCATACTATTTTGTAGTGATGAAAAGAATAAGTAAAAGGATTTAGTAACTCCTTATTATGTGCTAGGCACTAAGCTTATTGTTAGAGATAGAAAGAAAAAAGCAAACATTGCATGCAACCTAGGCATTTACACTTTGCTCTGGGTGAAAAATATATATATGTACCTATTAGTAAACTTTTAAAAAGTATATAGAAAATCAAAATATTTTTACATAGACTGGAGAAAACTTCTTATAGTACATGGTACCTGATCTGAGTTTTGAAGGAAAATAGACATTTTGAAAGGTAGAGGTGAAGAAGAAAGGTGTTCCAGTCAAGGAGAGCAGCCTACATAAGGGTATAAAGGCAGGAAAAGAAGAAGACTAGTGGTTAAGTTTGCATGGAATGCAGGTTTTGTGAAGGGGAGTAAAGTGAAATAAGTTTGGAAAGATAGTTGGAATTAGACTGTGAAGGGTGTCAAATGCCAAACAAGTGATTTCTCTTTTGTCCCAGAAGCAATAAGAAATCACTGGAGCTCCTTTAGCAAGCAAGTGACAATGTTAACCATGTACTTCAATAATATAAATTTGAAAGCTATATGAAAGAGAAATTAAAATAAGGCAGAGTTTATATACAGTGAGAAATATTGGAAGAAAATTGGAACAGGCTAGGTAAGGTGAAGTAGTCTTGCATTCGAATGATTGTGATGTGAGTGGAGAAGGGAACAGATATGAGTGATATCATTGCATGTGGGAGTAAGACTTGGCAACTGATTGGATATTGGTGGAGGTGATGGGGAGTGAGAAGACTATGGAAATGATTAATAGGCGTTAAAGTATGTCCTTGACAGGAATATGATAGAGAGTAAACATACTATGAACTTGTTTATCTGGGGGAAAAGGTGTCCTTGACAGAAATAGGAATGTTAGGAGGCAGGTTGGTTTCAGTGGGGAGAGAATGAATTCTGCTCTGTACATATTGAATTTCAGATGCCTATTGAACATCAAAGTGGTATGGCCAACAAGGAGTTAGAGATACAGGACAAGAGCCCAGTAAAAAGATGAAAATTGGATAAATAAATCAGGAGTCATCTAAATAGAAAAGATAACAGAACCCAGGATACTCTATGGGCAGCTAAGTGACACTGTGGATAGATTGCCAGGCACTGAGTCAGTAAGAATTCTCTTCCTAAGTTCAAATCTGGCATCAGTCACTTACTTCATGAGTGATCCTGTAGTGCCAGTGCAATATTTACATCACTGACTATGACTATAACTATTCCTGTACAGTATCTGTTTACAAAATATAACAGATTCTTTATATAAAGGACAAAACCAAAGCATTTATTTAGTCACCAGAAAACCAAATCTCAACATCAGGAAACCAAATCCATCAAAGCAACATAAAAGTTAATGCACTACAATGTAGCAGAGGGCCATGCCATCCTTGTGGCTTTCCCACAAACTAATATAACATCAAAATTTACTGACAAACCTCTCTATGTCCTTGCCTAATCATCCTGTCTTTCCCACTCTCTCTCTAGCTCTGACTCCCAGTTTCCTGTGGCTCTGCTCTACCCTTCAGCAAGCTCCTCCCACCACAGGATCCATATAACTACATTCATCCTATTAGGGGGAAGAGTTTACTTTCAAAGCAGGGAAGGTCTTCAAATTTCCCCTAGACCTATTAAGAAGCAGGGAAGAATTCCAAATTCCCATTTCCATTATAGATCTTGGGCAAGAAATCACTTAACCCTATTTGCCTCATTTTCCTCATCTGTAAAAGGAACTGGAAAAGGAAATGGCAACCCACTCCATTGTGTATCTTTACGAAGAAAACTCCAAATAGTGTCACATAAAGTCAGACATCACTGAAATAATGAAACAACAACAAAAATGATAGTTGATGAGATGAAAGAGTAAGAAAATATATAGCGAAAAGAGAAGATGTTATTAGACAGACCCCTAGGTTATACGAGTCAAACAATTGGAGTCATATTTAATAATCTGGGAAAGAAAGTGAGAATGACTAGTTAGATCAGAAGAGGAAAACCAGGTAATAGCAGTTAAAAAACCCTATGGAGATAGTATCCAAAAAGTAGGTGCATTCAAGTTTCTATTAATGAAAAGAAAAACGAGGAAAAAAAATAATGGATGATGTTTATATAATCTTTTATTGATGCTAGACATACTAAGTGACTGGAACTTCTCAGTCACCATGGAAGTAGATAGAATAGGTTTATTTTTTAACTCCATTTTATAGCTGAGGAAAAAGAGGCCCAGATATTGTAAAGAATTTGCCAAAGTCACAAAACTACAAAATGGTAGAGGTCAGTATTAAAGCTTGGTCTTCTGACTTTAGAGTCCATGGTCATTCAAATACATCACAGCTTATTCCCACAATAAAATGAACAATTTGAGATATTGCATACCAACTAAACACACATACACACACACACACACACACACACACACACACCACTGCTATATTGTTTTCTTCAAAGAAAACAAAACAAACTAGTTTCATGTACTTTGCATCATGTGTTAGAATTCGATCTGCGTTCCCAACAGAACAAGCTTTTGAAAATAAATTTTGCTGAATGCTTTTCCTTTGAGAGTAGTTGTATAATAAAAACAGATACTATACCTTCATAAAATTGTTTTGGAGGCTATATATTTTTCCACAAGTTGTACAGAAAAACTGGATTTCTAAGCACATGCACCATCCCAGTTTCTTGTCTTTTTTTCATATAATTCAAGTCACAAATATCACAAAGATTGTTCAAATAGGTTATTTTTTAAAAGTCTAATGTACATGTGTATGTGAATGTGTACATATATGCAAATATTTATATAGACATAAAAGCATGTAAATAAATAAGCATTCATTAGATCTAAACTTATCTAAACTTATATGGAATCCAAAAAGAATGTTGTTTTTCACTTCTAAGCTTTCAAGTAGCTTGAAAATTGGCAATCATATGTACTGGCTGAGATGCAGAATAATATTCTCTATCAGTAACAGGAGTGAACATATTGCTGAAAACATGTATAAATTGGCATCTCCTGATTCATCTGTATAAGAAGAGTGAGACGATTATAATATGTTAGAACTGTTTCTTGGAGAATGGGGTAAGGGGAATCTTCCTCCTAAATTGCTAATTTTGCTTTCACATGAGATACTTCCCAGCAAAACCCCATAAAAAGCACATTCCCAGAAAATACTTTACCAACTCTATACAGAAAGTAAGGATGCATCTTTCATCTTAGACAATATGAAAAAATTATATCACTGATATTCATATTGGAACAAATTTTTCTCAATTTTTATTTACATAGAAATTATGCATATATGTATAACTGCATGTATATATATATATATATATATGTCCATATATATAGCTAGAAAAAAACGTTTAAATTTTTGGCTACATTTCCTTACTCCATATTACCTTATGTAACAATCCTTAGCATATTTCTTTGAATTCGATATATTTATAATTACTTAATGAATTTGTCAGAGTGTAGTCTCAGCAATGGAATCTCTAGTCTTACCTCCTAGTTTGAATGACCTTTCTCTGTGTCATTCTATTGAATTAAAAACAAACAACTATTTAGTTGCCTCCTATTTTGAAGGTAGTATTCTCTAAATGTTTATGATCAGGTAACTTCATGAATAAAAATTTTTGAGCATGCACTTCTGATATATTTATTTTTAAATTATGCTTGCTACTGTGCTAATAAACATTTTATAAGTAATATATTTCATGTTTCACATATTGATGGTAAAATATTTTATTTTAAATATTATTAATGATATATGTATTATAAAGGAGGCAACTAACTAACTCAGTGGATAAAGCATTGCAGCCAGTAGTCAGAAAGAAATGAGTTCAAATCCAGCCTCAGACCCTTAATTAGCTTTGTGGTCCTGGGAAAATCACTTAAACTCTTTGCTTAATCTACAGCAGAAGAAAATGGCAAAGCACTCCAGTATCTTTGAACAGAAAATGTCATGTAAGGTATGACACAGGGTCATGGAGAATAAGACAAAGACATGACTGAATGACTGAACAGCAACAGTTATAAATGACTATATTATACTAATGATTAAACAATTTGATCACTGTACCTAAGTAAGTGAATTTATTTATTTAGAGCACTTTATTTAAAAAAATAAACCAGCAAATAACCATATTTAGTGACAGCTTTTCAGGAAATATAATATTTACTTTTATGTTTCAATATACACAATTAGAAAATTAAAACCAAACAAAATGTCTGATTTCCACTCAGCATAAAATTGTGTGGTACAGTGGATAGAGCACGAGCCCTGGACTCACCAGGACCTGAGTTCAAATCCAGTCTCAGACACTTGACACTTACTAGCTGTGTGACCATGAGCAAGTCACCTAACCCCAATTGCCTTACCCCCCCAAAAAAAAATCTAGGTTTTTTTTTTTTTTAATGTGGGTCTGCTTCATGGATGATATGATTCCTTAATTTCCTATTCATGTTTGCATCTGTTAGTTGTATAAGGAACAGCAAAATCATTTTGACTAAACCATAGCATCCAGGAAAGAAAGCAGAAAGGTAGGTTGGGTTTAGGGTTTGCTGGTAAATGTTTAACAAATGACTCTATGAAAAAAAAAGCACATGCTATATATTAAAATTTAATCTGCATTCACCTTTTCCTATCATTCTATTAAGTTTAAAAAAGCAACAAAATAATAAGACGAGTCTCTTTTTATAGTGTTTTCTGATTTCCAAGATACACATGCTAACATTGAAAATTTAACAGTAGATTCTCAAGTGCCAGTTTGAACTAGCTCTTAGCATATCTCTGGTTAGGCTCATTTTATTTAAATGCTGAAAGGAGTTAATATATTAAACGAGAGATAAGAAAGCTTTTAATTGCTTAGAATGGTTACAGGTTAGGCAGTGTTTTAATAAAATTACTTTGGCAGTTATGGAGAGGAAACATTGCAGTTGGGAGAAAGATTTGCCAGGGAAACCAATTATGAAGTGATTGCAATAGGTGAGAAGAGAGATGAGGAGATATTGAACAGCGCCCAGAGAAAGGCCCAGAGGGAAAAATAATGGAGAGAACACATGACAAAACTTTGATAGCTGATTGTATAGGTGCAGTTAGTGAACCTGAGAAATCCAAGATAACGCCAAGGCTATAAATATGACTGACTAGAAGAATGGTTATGCCCTCTCCAGAACTAGGGAAATTCAGAATGTGGATAAGTTTTAAGGAATAAGCCATTATAAGATATTTTGATTTTGTCTTGTCACTGAAGTTATTTTGACTCTGGAGGAGAGATAGTCTAGTGTCCTCTTAAATTCAATTCAGACTCACATTAAGGCATTACCCTATGATATCATTGGTATTCTTCAAGAACAATGATGAGGACTTCCTGGGGCCAAGATGGCCTAATAATGATTAAATCGCTGTAACTCTCAGATATTCACTTCCAAACAATCATAAAACAGAGCCACCAAACAAATCCTGGAAAAGTAGAAGAGCATATTAAGGAGTGAAACAATCTTTTAGCCTAAGAAACTTGTAAAATTGACAAAAAACATTCCATTTCACTCAGGTGAAAGAGGAGTGCAGTCCAGGCAGGGGAACATGCTGGTAAGACAGCAGAAAGCCCCACCTCCGCAAAACAGCAGTACATCTTGAGCCCCATTGTGGTGGAACAGGCAAATACCAACACCAGGACCCCCCACATGCCATAGCATAGCCAGGGTAACTGGAAGATTTCAGCTCCCAGAACCACCACCTTCTTTAGTGCATCCTGGGGAAAACAGGCATCATCCAGCCACCGGACATCCAAGTGCTACAGCACAGTCCAGGGCAAGCGTGTAGATACCAACCCTACAGGAGCCTAAGGAAAAAGGCAGCTGCCAGCAAGCACCAGCCCTACCAAGCTTCAGTGCAACCTCAGGCAAACAAGCCACCTCTAGAGACCAGACCACCATATGCTTCAGTGTAGCTATTGAGAAACAAAGAAATTAGAAAGAATCAAAACAGAGGGGAAAAAATGAACCTATTTCCCCAAGGAATACTGATACAAAAATTGAAATAAAATACTAGCAAAGAGATTAAAACAATGTATCACAAGTATTACACACAATGACTAGGTGGGATTCATAACAGTAATGAAGGGACAGTTCAATATTAGGAAAGCTATCAGCATAATTGACAGTATCAGTAACAAAATAAATAGGAAGTATATGATTATTTTAACTGATGCAGTCTTTGACAAAAAAATCAATTCTTATTAAAAAAATAAAACGCTAAGGAACATAAATGGAGCTTTTCTAAAAATGGTATGTTTATCTAAAACTATTAGCAAGCATTATCTTTAATGAGGATAAGCTAGAAATCTTCCCCATATAATCAGGAGTGAAGTAAGGATGCCCATTATCACCTCTATTAATCAATATTATACTGGAAATGCTGGCTATAGCAATGATAGAAGAAAAAGAAATTAAATGAATTAGAATAGACAATGAGGAAATAAAACTATCACTTTTTGTAGATGATATGACAGTATGCTTAAAAAATCAGCTAAAAACACTAGTGGAAATAATTTACAACTTTAACAATTTTTAGGATAAAAATAAACCTACATAAATTATTAGCATTTTTATATATTAACAACAAAGGAATGGAGAGGAGAAATTCCACTTAAAATAACTTCAAACAATATAAAATACTTGGTAGTCTACCTGACAAGACAAACAATATCTATGTGTACACATTTACAAGACATTTTCCACACAAATTAACTCAACTGGAAAATATCAATTGCTCATGGGTAGGCCAAGGTAATATAATAAAAATGACACTTCTACCCATACTGAGCTGATAAGCTGCTTCCTTGCTTCTAAATCATTTCTGAAAGGGTTTTCATGTTATTTGGAGTGGAATTTGGAGATGACTCCAGGAATTTCCTGACTCAGTCCACCATCTTGGCCTCAGAAGTGTCTTAAAAACCAGTTCTAAGGGAAAGATGATATAATGAGATCTGTGATGCAGATTACAAGATACCTCTACATGTTCATCCTTTGGGACACACTATTCTATCCACTATGAAAAACAAGGGAAGAATGGACATTTTAATCAATTTTGATTATCTCAAAGTGTAAAACAATTTTTATTAGAGCACCTGCACAATGGAAGGTAAGTTATGCTAGAATGGGGAAGAAATTTTCTTTGTGGTATTGGCACAACTGCTGTTATGGATGCCTGGGTAATAGCTGGGTTCTAAATGCCCTGTGAAGCAGATATTCTGCATAGATAGGGGAAGGGTTGGAACTTCTTTAGCAGCAAAAGAGGAAAGCAGATAATGGATAAAAGTTAGACACTGTGTTTAAGAAAAAACCAACAATAGGATATATTGGGAAGAATAAAATGTGTCCCCTTTTTCCCCTCCTTCATTGGCTGACCACATACAGTCTTGGGGTGACATCACAAAATACATGTATCCAAAGTCATGAATATAAGTGACCTCTGACCATTACATTTGCATACTCAACCCCTACAGTTTTTTGGCTTTTTTCCTTACTTATTTACATTTAAACAAGATAAGTAAAGGATAGTAATAATCCTCATCTTTCAGTATGTACACAATATATTATCACTTTGCTTTTTCTACTAAAATCTATTTGATTTTCTTAAGTCTCTTGTGTAGACCATTTGAATTTAAAATACTATATGAAGCACTAGTTTCTTCAACATGAATGATGTAGCATAAATTTCATATAAGGACAATTTTTCAGGACATTTATTGTCAGTTTTATAATATGTCATTCTGGGGGAAAAGTAATTTTCTTTGATTTTTCAATAATTATATGACTCTGATTGCAGTGTATCACATTATTTCCTTTTCTTTCATTTCTATTAGTGATGAGTTCTTGGTATTTCTGCTTGGATTTCCTTAAAGCAATCAATGAAAGTAGAAAAATAGTAGTGTAAGTATTACTCTGATACTTCAAAAATTCATGTGAGTGGGTATTACATTCACTGATACAGATTGAAATCAACCCCTGGTCAATTTATGGTTTCATTAGTTGCTGCTACCAAATAAAGCCATCTGGGGAGGAGGCAAGAGAGCTGAAAGGAAGCAGTAACCTCACTAAGCTCCTCAGTCACTGAACCTCAAAAAGTGAATCTGAATGGATTCCAGAGTGACAAAATCCACTTGGAGATGGAGTGTGGCAGAATCCAGCCCAGGAAATTGCCCAGTGAGTCCGGACAGGACAAGTGCAGAGCATGTGGGGTCTGCACAGCTCAGACTTAAGAGCAGACAAGCAGACTACACCAGAGAGAGAAGAAGCTCCATCCTGCAGACTTACCAAGAAGGAACCACATTCATCTTGCCTTCATATCATGCGGTGACTGGAAGAATCACTGGAGCCAAGTAGGAGAGCCAGGCCCCCAGCAGAGACAGCAGCTTCTCCTGCAGCATTTGGCCCCCAGACTGGAAGTCTAGAAACTGCCTGCCTGTATAATTACCGGGGCTGGAATGGCAAAATAAATTCTAGCTGCTCTGATCCTCCCATCCCTCCTTCATGAAGTAGAAAACCCAAAGATAAGTCTCCCACACAGATTGAAATCCCAAGTTAATGGAAATAGCCTCAGGCTTGGGAGTCTCCAAGAAGGGTTTTAACTGAGACAGCCAGGAGTATGAAGAGAAGAGAGGGAGGGGTCCCAACAAGCCCCACCTCACCTCACCAACAAAAACCTGCTTATAGCTCAGGGGTATAAAGGCAGAAATCTGAAGTGGTCAGACTCACCCCCCACCTATGCAACTACATTCCTCACTGACTTCCCTGACTTAGCCATAAAAAAGCCACCCAGAGGTATGGAAAGTCAACAATCAGGCCCTAAACTCATAGGCTGAGAAATTAAGAAACAGGAAATCACAATGGGAAGGAAGGAAGCTGAGAAGGAGAAGGGGAAAGCAAGAAAGTCTATTCGAGCCCACTATGTAGGGCAAGAACAACCAAATACACAGGACAATATAGACTCTCTACCCACACCTAAGACCACAGAAGGAAACATGATCTGGTCTCAAGCCCAAATAGCATTCCCGGGAGGTGCTTAAGAAAAATTTTAAAGACCAAATCAGGGAAGCAGTGACCAACTTGGAAAAAAGTCTCAAAAGTAAAATTAGTGAAGTAATTAGAGAAAATACCTCCCTAAAAAAGGACCTTAAAAAACTAACTGAAGACCATAATTCACTAAAAATTAGATTCAATCAAATTGAAACTCAGAACTCTATGATGCAGCAAGACTCAATCAAACAAAACAAAACTGTCGAAAAATTGGAAGAAAATGTAAAATATCTCACTGGAAAAATAACTGACCTAGAGAACAGATCCAGGAGAGATAACTTAAGAATCATTGGTCTACCAGAAAGACATGATGAAAAAAGCAGCCTACACAACATCCTCCAAGAGATTGTCAAAGAAAACTGTCCTGAGGTCCTGGAATCAGAAGATAAAATAGTTATCGATAGAATTCACCGGACTCCTCCTGAAAGAGATCCCAAATTGAAAACTCCAAGAAATAAAGTAGCCAAATTCCAGAGTTAGAAGATTAAAGAAAATATTCTACAAGCAGCCAGAAAGAAACAATTCAAATATCGAGGAACTACAGTTAGGATCACACAGGACCTAGCAGCTTCTACATTAAAAGATTGTAGGGACTGGAATTTGATATTTCGTAGGGCAAGATAGCTAGGACTACAACCAAGGATTGACTACCCAGCAAAACTGAGCATAATTAGGCAAGGAGGTGGTCATTTAATGAAATAAGGGACTTCCAGTCTTTCCTGATAAAAAAGCCAGAACTCAATGGGAAATTTGATCTCCAGTTATAAGACTCAAGAAAGACAAAAAAGGGTAAACAAGGGAAACAAAGACTCACACATGCATAAGTACACACACCCACACTCACACACACATGCTCATTATGTGGGATGCAATAAGAGCAAAATGTTCACATCCCTATATGTGGAGTTGATAACTGTCAATATTTGAAATTTTTATGATTATAATGACCTTCAAAAGGGTTATACTTAGATAGAGGGTGTGGGTATGAATGCATTAACCTGAAGACTTAAAAAAAAAAACTATTAAGGAGATCAAAGGGACTCTAATGGGAAAAAAGGAAAGGATGAGATAGGAAAAGGTAAAATATGCCATCTGAAGAGTCATCAAAACTCACTATAGAAGAGGGGAAAGGAAGAGGGAGAGGAACATCATTTAAACACTATCCTCACTGGTTCTGGTTCAAAGAGGGATCAACTTAATCAGTGAAGTATAAGATTCTAATGTGAATAGACACATAAATTCGTTAAATAGAGGAAAAGGAGGGAGGGAGAGGAGCACTGTTTGAAATTTACTCTCATCGGTTTGGAATCAAATGGGGAGTAATTCACTCTGATAAGTATAAAAATTGATTGTGTCCTATAGATAGTGGAAGAGTAAGGGAGGGGGTTGAAAAGGAGGAGACTAAAGGGGGTATTAGACGGGAGGGAAATAGTAGTAAGGGGACAGGGTAGGGTAATAAGGGGGGGTCACTGGGTGGAACCCTGAGGGAGGGGGCAGTCAAAAGGGAAAACTTCAAGGAGGGGAAGGGAGAAGGAAGGAACAAAAACATAAACAGGGGAAGGAATAGGATGGAAGGGAAGAGACAGATAGTCATCATTACAGTGAATGTGAATGGGATGAACTCTCCCATAAAACAGAGGCGGATAGCAGAATGGATTAAAAACCATAATCCTACAATATGCTGTCTACAAGAAACACATTTGAAACAAAGGGATACCCACAGGGTAAAGGTAAAATGTTGGAGTAAAATTTATTATGCCTCAGCTAAAGTAAAAAAAGCAGGGGTAGCAATACTTATCTCAGATAAAGCAAAAGCAAAAATAGATCTAATTAAAAGAGATAAGGAAGGAAACTGTATCCTACTAAAAGGAACCATCGAGAACGAAGCAATATCATTACTTAATATATATGCACCAAGTGGTATAGCATCCAAATTCCTAGAGGAGAAATTAAGGGAATTAGAGGAAGAAATAGATAGCAAAACTATACTAGTGGGGGACCTTAATCTCCCCCTCTCTGAACTTGATAAATCTAACCTTGAAATAAACAAGAAAGAAGTTAAGGAGGTGAATAGAATCTTAGAGAGACTAGATATGATAGATCTCGGGAGAAAACTGAATGGGGATTAAAAGGAATTTACTTTCTTCTCAGCAATGCATGGTACCTACTCAAAAATAGACCATGTACTAGGGCATAAAAACCTCACAGTCCAGTGCAGAAAGGCAGAAATATTAAATGCATCATTCTCAGATCATGATGCAATAAAAATTAGATGCAATAAAAATTATATGCAATAAAGGGCCATGAAAAGATAGACTAAAAACTAATTGGAAATTAAACAATTTAATCCTAAAGAATGGATGAGTCAAACAAGAAATTATAGAAACAATCAATAATTTCATTCAAGAGAATAATAATAATGAGACACATACTAAAATTTGTGGGATGCACTAAAAGCAGTTCTTAGGGGAATTTTATATCCCTGAGTGCATACTTAATTAAAGCAGAGAGAAGGGAGGTCAATGAATTGGACATGCAATTGAAAAAGCTAGAAAAAGAACAAATTGAAAATCCCCAATTTAGTACTAAATTAGAAATACTGAAAAACAAAGGAGAGATTAATAAAATTGAAATTAAGAAAACTATTGAATTAATAAATAAAACTAAGAGCTGGTTGTATGAAAAAATCAACAAAATTGATAGACCCTTAGTCAATATGATAAAAAAAAGAAAGAAGAAAACCAAATTATGAGTATCAAAAATAAAAAGGGTGAATCTGCCTCCAATGAAGAGGAAATAAAAAAAATAATGAGGAATTATTTTTCCCAATTGCATGCACATAAATATGACCATCTTAGTGAAATGGATGAATAATTACAAAATTACAAGTTGCCCAGATTAACTGAAGAGGAAGTGAATTACCTAAATAACCCCATCTCAGAAAAAGAAATCAAACAAGCCCTCAATGAACTCCCTAGGAAAAAAATCTCCAGGGCCAGATGGGTTTACTAGTGAATTCTATCAAACATTTAAAAAACAATTGATTCCAATACTCTACAAATTATTTCGGAAAATTAGTGAAGAAGGAGTCCTACCAAATTCTTTCTATGACACAAATATGGTACTGATTCCTAAATAAGGAAGAGATAAAACAGAGAAAGAAAATTATAGACCAATTTCTCTCATGAATTTAGGTGCAAAAATTTCAAATAAAATATTATCCAAAAGACTCCAACAACTTATCACAAAAATAATACATGCTGATCAGGTAGGATTTATTCCAGGGATGCAATGATGGTTTAATATTAGGAAAACCATCAGTATAATTGAGCATATCAACACTATAACTAGGATAAACCACATGATCATCTCAATAGATGCAGAAAAGGCTTATGACAAAGCAAAACATCCATTCCTATTAAAAACACTAGAAAGTATGGGAATAAATGGAGCCTTCCTTAAAATAGTTGATAGCACCTATTCAAAACCATCAGCAAGTATTATATGCAATGGAGATAAACTAGAAGCTTTTCCAGTAAGGTCAGGAGTGAAACAAGGGTGTCCACTATCACCCCTCTTATTCAATCTGGTACTAGAAACGTTAGCAGTAGCAATTAGAGAAGAAAAAGAAATCAAAGGCATCAAATTAGGCAAAGAAGTGACCAAGCTATCACTCTTTGCAGATGATATGATGATATACTTAGAGAATCCTAGAGAATCAAGTAAAAATTACTTGAGACAATAAATAAATTTGGCAAAGTTGCAGGATATAAAATAAACCCACATAAATCCTCAGCATTCCTGTATATCTCTAATGAAACTCAACAGCAAGAGATAGAAAGAGAAATCCCATTTAAAGTCACTGTAGACATTATAAAATATTTGGGAATCTACTTGCCAAAACCAAACCCAGAATCTATATGATCACAACTACAAAACACTTCTCACACAAATAAAGTCAGATCTAACTAAGTGGGAAAACATCAATTGCTCATGGCTGGGTCAAGCTAATATAATAAAAATGACAATTTTACCCAAACTAAACTATATGTTTAGTGCCATACCAATCAATTTACCCAAAAACTACTTATTAGAGTTAGACAAAATAATAACAAAATTTATTTGGAAAAACAAATGGTCTAGAATATCAAGGGAATTAATGAAAAGAAATGCTAGGGAAGGTGGACTAGCTATGCCAGATCTTAATCTGTATTATACAGCAGCAGTCTTCAAAAGTGCTTGGTACTGGCAGAGGTGTAGAGTAGTGAATCAATGGAATAGATTAGGTGCAGGAGACCCAGCAGTTAATGAATATAGTAATCTAGTGTTCAATAAACCCAAAGACCCCAGTTTTTGGGATAAGAATGCCCTATTTGACAAAAACTGCTGGGAAAACTGGAACACAGTATGGCAGAAACTGGGCATAGATCATTATCTAACACCATATACCAAAATTAAGTCTAAATGGGTGCATGATCTAGGTGTAAAAGATGATACTGTAAACAATCTGGGAAAGCAAGGAATAGTTTCCCTGACAGATTTGTGGAGAGGGGAAGACTTTAGGACCAAAGAATTAGAGAGCATTATAAAATGCAAAATGGCTAACTTTGATTACATTAAATTGAAAAGCTTCTGTACAAACAAAGCCAATGTAACCAAGATCAAGAGGGAGGTGGGAAATTGGGAAAGAATTTTTACAACTTATGTCTCTGATAAAGGACTCATCTCTAAAATTTATAGAGAATTGAGTCAAATCTATATGAATACAAGTCATTCCCCAATTGATAAATGGTGAAAGGATATGAACAGGCAGTTTTCAGAGAAAGAAATTAAAGATATCTAAAAGCATATGAAGAAATGCTCTAAATCGCTATTGATTAGAGAAATGCAAATCAAAACAAATCTGAGGTACTACATCCCTCCAGTCAGATTGGCTCAGATGACAAAACAGGAAAATGACAAATGCTGAAGAAGATGTGGGCAAATTGGAACACTAATGCATTGCTGGTGGAGTTGTGAACTTATCCAACCATTCTGGAGAGCAATCTGCAATTATGCCCAAAGGACTATAAATAATTTCATACCTTTTGACCCAGCAATACGACTTCTAAGGTTACATCCCAAAGAGATCATAGAAATGGGAGGAAGACCCAAATGTACCAAAATATTTATAGCAGTTCTTTCCATGGTTGCAAAGAATTGGAAACATTCACTACTGTGTTTTGGGTACTTAAATTATTCCACTGATTAACCACTACATTACTTAGCCAGTTGCAAATAGTTTTATGAGTGCTGCTTTATTATATTTATATTATTATATTTAGTTTTAGGTCATGTATGGTTAAACCTTTGCATTTTTTTCATAATTTCCCATTTAATCCCCATGAATTTTTTTTTTTGGCTTTTTGGAGGCCAATTGGGGTTAAGTGACTTGCCCAAGGTCACATGGCTAGTGTGTGTGTGTGTGTGTGTGTGTGTGTGTTAAGTGTCTGGAGCCGGATTTGAATTCAGGTCCTCCTGCCTCCAGAGCCAGTGTTCTATTCACTGCACCACCTAGCCACCCCCCAATCCCCACGGATTTTGTTATAATGTTTTCTAGCTCTAATTAAAGAACTTTTGGGAGTTTAGCATGGCACTGAGTAAGTAAATTCATTTAGGTACAATTGTCATTTTAATTATATTAACTTTGCTTACCCATAAGCAATTAATATTTTTCAGTTGTTTAGATATGACTTTATTTGCATGTAAAGTGATTTCTATTTGTGTTCATGTAGTTCCTGGTTTTGTCTTGATAGTTTTTTTTTCCTCTTTGAGTAGTCTAATTTCTTCAATTTATTTTTCTTCTCTCCTTGCTAAAGCTAACATTTCTAGTACAATATTAAATAATAAAGGTGATAATGGGTATCCTTCTTTTACCACTGATCTTCTTGAGAAAGCTTCTAGCTTATCACCATTACATATAATACTTGCTGATGGTTTTAAATAAATACTACTCATCATTTTAAGGAAAACTCCTTTTATTCCTATGTTCTCTAGCATTATTAATAGAAGAGATACTGTATTTTCTCAAAAAAGCTCTTTCTTCATCTATTGAGACATTCACATGATTTCTGTAGGTTTTATTATTGATATTGTCAGTTATGTTGATAGTTTTCCTAATATTGAACCAGTATGGCATTTCTGGAATAAATCCCTCCTGATCACAATCTGTTATCCTTATGATAAATTGCCATAATGTCTTTGCCAATATTTTATTTAAAAATTTTACATCAACATTCATTAGGTAATTTGGTCTTTAATTTTCTTTCTCAGTTTTCGTTCTTTTTTTAAGTATCAATACAAACTTTTGTCCTAACAAGAATTTAGAAGGACTCCTTCTTTACCTATTTTTCTAAATAGATTTTTTTATATATTATTGGAATTAATAGTTCTTTAAATGTTTGGCAGAATTCATTTATAAATCCATCTGGTCTTGGAAATGTTTTCTTAGGAAGTTCATTTATAGCTTGTTTACTTATTTTTTTTTCTTAAAGGGGTTATTTAAGTATTTTATTTCCTCTTAATCTAGGTAATTCACACTTTTGTAAGTATTTGTACATTTCACTTAGATTGTCAGATTTATTGAATAGAGTTGACCAACATATTTCCAAGTTCTACTTCTGTGCTCTCTTCTTCCTCCTCTCTATCCACCCCCTTCCTCTTTGTGTTCCCCTTTATCTTCCTACTTTCCTATGAGGTGAAATAAATTTCTATACTCAACTGTGTGTGAAAAACATTTCTCTGAGCCAAATCCAATGAGAGTAAGGTTCAATCAATACTAACTACCCTTCCCTCTCTTGCTTTATTGTAGTAGGTATTTTGCACCTCTTCAATTGATGTAATTGACCCCATTCTGCCTCCCTCTTTCCTCTCTCTTAGTACAATCTTTTTTATAACATTTTAAAATATAATCACATAAAATTCAATTTATACTCACACCCTACATTTACATATCCCCCTTCTAACTGCCCTAATAGAGATACAGTTCTCAAGAGAGAGAAGTATCACCTTCCCATGTAGGGACATAAACAATCTTATTGAATAGCATTTATTTTCTTTCCTATTTATATCTTTGTGCTTTTCTTGAGACTTCATACTCATTTTCTTGAAATCCACCATAACGTTAGAATTTTTGAAACTTCCTTCAATTTATGCCTCCTCTGACTTCTACTTGTGAAGATTTTTTTTATCTAACTGTAATGCTCTATATTGAAATTCACATCACTAAATTCAGCCTAAAGTTTCAGCCAATTGAATTTTTTGGACACTGTCAGTGTCATAAACATTTTAATCATGCCTCTTTGCTTTCCATCAGCAGCAAATTTTCTGTCAGATTAAAATATTGATTGCTTTTATCAAAATCATCAATAAGACAACTAAACACAATAGAGTCAACTACCCTAGGAGTATTCCCCTGGATACCTACTTCCTAATCTTTGCTTCTGGTCTTTGAACCAACTCTGAATTTATCCAACTATTATGTTTTCTAACTCACATCTCTTCATTTTGTGGCCAAAAATTGTCAAATTGCTTTATGAAACGCCTTGTTAAAATCTAAATTTAAGAAGGGCTTTGTTGCACATGCTCAAATTATCTATAATGAAGATACCCTGTTTCTGAGAAGACATTCTTCATTCCAGGACTACTTAGGTGGAAATGCTTCACACACACACACACACACCCCCCACCCCACCATTGGCTACATGGCCAGAAGAGGCTTCATCTTTTAAATGATACAACTAGGACAGTTTTGTTCTCAATTTTCCTGTGCTGTTTAAAAGTGTAACTTTGACATCATAGGTGCCATTAATTGACTGGATAGAGGGAAGGAATACCTTTCTCTCTCCCTTTTATGCCCCATTACCCCACAAAGTGGACTTGGGGTTTTATCTGGTCTGTTTCATTTGTCTTTTTTTCAGTTCTAAGTAAAGGGAGTATAATTGAACCAGAATAAAACTTAAGACATGGTGACCTTGATATGAGGGTTTCAGGCTGGATATGAAGCCAATCACCCATGGGGAAGCCCTCATATGTCAGAGTACTCAATCTCAAGTCCAAGGGAGACTTTGGACTTGAAACTTGGGGGGACTATACTGTATGGGAACTGAGCTAAGTTGTGAACCTAATCCTTTTCACTTCTCAAATACTTAGATGGTAATGGCATAGGATAGATGATACCAACCATGTAAGGGGAATGTGTTTATGTATTTGTTCTTTCTTTACTTTTGAAGTGAATATTCCTTTGTAAAAGCTATTCTGACTGTTAAGTGGTTAAATGTATCTTCAGTGCAAATGACCCCTAGAATTAATGCAGCAGTGAGAGCTACAGCTGAGATTGCCAAAAAAAAAAAAAAAAGAATCCTGTAAAATTTCAAGAAAATCCTGATAGAGTGGTGCAACTTAATATACCTGGACCTTAGGCAGTGGGGACCAGGGGAGTCACAGCAAAGAAGAAAACTCTACCCAAAGTATTTCTTTTAACTCCATGTCTGATAATGAAGTGAAAATAGGAAATGTAGTGAGCCTACCCATCATCTGTTCTTTATGAAACTTTAATGGGTCTTTGTGATCAATACTTCCCTAATTATACATTAACTAACAATATTAGTAATAATAATAGTCATATTTATATGGTGCTTCAAATTTTCCAGAGTTTATAAATATATATGTATGTATGTGTATAAATATATGTGTATATGTCTATATATGTATATATACACACATAGAAGTAGATTAATTTAATGTGATATTATTCTTTGAATAAATACTTCTTTTATAATACATTTAAAATTTTATAAAGAATTAAAGTTAAGTCTTCTGGCCCATAATTCAAAAGGTTTATTTTTTTGTAAATTTTGTTTGAGGTTTGTACCTTGATGTTTTCCACTATTCTTGTACCTATATTAATTCTCTACAATCTTTCAATACTCATAAGCAGTGCTTCAGTAATTATATATGTCCTGTCAGTACCCTGGGGAGTAGTTTGTCTTGTCCTTGACCTTCATTGAAAGCAGCTTAGATTCTGCCTCATTTTCTCCAAACTTACCTTGCTTGTCAAATCCTTATTAGCTATTTTTGTCCTTTCCAAAAGGAAATGATTGCAAACATAAACAAAATGTGTAAACTACCTGTCTTCTACCCCTTACCATTATACATTCCACTCTTTTTAACATTTTCATGTTCTTTCCCCCATCATATATACCTTCCTACCACACATACACACATAAACATATATACATATATAGGTGTGCATTTATATGTATGTATGTATATATGTATGCATTTTTGTGTTGTTTTGCACTTTCTTCACTAGCTTAGATTTGTGCTAAGCTTTGGCACACTGAACCAATTTGTGTTCATCTAATTCAGAATATCAAGGAGCAGAAACGTAGACAACCACACTTCTTCCCAAACTACAGAGCTTATTCATAGCATACAAATAATTGGCAGAATACAAGCTCCTTCAAAAAAAAGGAAAAAAATAAAAGGATGAAAGTGTATATATGCTTATGCTTACTTCATTGCTATCCTCATGTCTTGTTCAAGTTCTGGGAAATGAAGTTGCCTGTGTAACAGCAATTCTCCTTTGGAACGTAAAGCTCTTAACAATATGGTTCCAAACTTTTTCTCCAAAGTGATCTCACATTACTTCCCCTTCTACATTCTGGATTCCAGTTAAATGACCTGCTTAGTGTTCTTTGTATACAACATTCCATCTCCTGTGTCTTTGCAAAAGCTGTCTCCTCTGTCTTGAATTCTCTCCCTCCTCAACACTGCGCTCAACTCCCCTCAGGCCTCATCACAAATGCCACAGCTTCTACCATAAGCCTTTTATGATTCTCTTATTTCAAATGTTATTTTTTTAACATTCAGAAAAAATATTGAATATTATGTCTCAATATAATAAGTTTATTTTTAATCAATTGCTATCACAAATTCTAATTTGAAAGGATCACTTCCTCCAGTGTTCCTATCACTTTCAACCCATTAGGTAGTTATTCTTTGTGGTGAGAATCAGATTCAGACTTTTAAGTCTTGTTTATTGGTTCTTCCTTTGAATGATCAAACTACTATAAGCTCACATTCTTTTAAAATAGTTAATAATTTTAATCTCAGAAGCTCAATTAATTATTTCTGCATTTCCACCATCTGAATAATTCTTTGTTTAACTCCAGAGATGAGAGCCTCTCATTTCTGAGAAATTGTGCCAGATACTCTGAGATGGAGCTAATTTATCTGCATAGCTACAGCAACCTTCTGAGGCACAGATTTCTCTAGTGCTAATCATATCTTTTCTGTAATCTCTTTAAAGACATATTGATAAATTAATTGATTTGGGGCAGCTAGGTGGTGCAGTAATAGAGCACTAGCCCTGAAGTCAGGAGGACCTGAGTTCAAATATGACCTCAGACACTTAACACAAAACTAGCCACGTGACCTTGGGCAAATCACTTAACCCCAATTGCCCAAAAAGCAAAAAAAAAATGATCATTAAGTTAAATAAATTCTCTCTCTCTCTCTCTCTCTCTCTCTCTCTCTCTCTCTCTCTCTCTCTCCCCCCCCCCCCCACCCTCCAAGAGATTAGCAAGATTTATCTTGCCTTCTTTATAAATACTGCCTCAAGGAGCAAACTTTTTGTGAAATAACGTCCTTAAGGTCTTATGGTTTTCTCTTGATTCTTTTAACTTGAATGTAACACTAATCAACACAGCATAGTTGAGGGCCACTACTGTGAATAATTTTAAGGGTCTAATCACAAAATATAATAACCACTCTGTTTATTCAAAACTAAATCTTGAGCCAAGAAACTACAGTATGACATTCACAGCAACATAACATATTACCAGAGTGGCCACAAAGCCTTTTAAACAGACAGAAATAGATAACATACTGACCCTAAATACTTGTTTATACAATCAGGGGATCCCAGGACAGGGTCTTCCCTTAACACAGCACATCCCCAGGTGTAGCAGAGAACACAACACTCTCCACCCCTAGGTCACAATAGGTTAAAATCTCCTCAGTACAGAGTGTACAAATAAAGTCCTCATAGGGGTGTATCTTTGTCCCCACCTGCTGTTGCAGGCTCCCATCTGGCCCTCTCAGGTGCACACATGCTCTAATGAGCCAAAGAGTCCAAGTCTTAACACTGCTCCTGCTTCCAAGTCCTGAGGGGCACTGGGCAACAGAGCCAACAGGGTGGGTCCTGGGGACCACAGCACTTCCTCCCTGCCACCATAGACAACTCCACCCCCTAGGTCCCAACCCATCTCGGGAACAGCAAAAAAGCATAATAACTGCTCCCACCCTGCTACAAAGCCTCCATTTCAACTTGGGACTGTTTTCTGAGCTCCAGGGTTCCTGCTCCTGCAAGTCCAGGAGCCAAAAGCTCTCAGTTCCTGCCTGGATCTGCATGCAGGCAGCTTTCTGCTTCTACTCCATGCCTCACCTCATGGGGGAAAGGACTGCTCCACTCCAAATTCTCCCTGCTTCTTCCTGAGTCCAGTCACAGCAGGCTCTGGGGGTCCTTGCCCCCAACTTCTATCTCTGGTCTTCACCATCCCAACTCTAGAGCAGCTCATCCTTCCCTAACTGTACATGGGGAGGGGCCACTCTGCTCTGGGCTCTGGGCACAGTACAGTTCAAGAACTCCACCCCTCCAGCATAGTCTTGGGTATGGCTACTCCACTCAAGTTCTGGCTCTACAAAAAGTAACACAATATTTGGGAAATAACAGATAACTATACCAATCTCACTAAACCACATTATGTTCCTTCAGTACTTTATTCTAGTCCAGGGTTCCAGGGTTTTCACAAGGGTTTGTATCAGAGGTCTTCTCTCTCTATCAGAGGTCTCCTCTCCAAACCTTGATGAGGGATTCACATTTATAGTCAGGGGCCCTGTAATAATGACTACTTAGAGTAAATGTCCTTCTGTGAGGGTGCCCCCAAGGTAATATCTCACCGAAATGTATATATTTGGGAGCCTGGGAAACTGAATTCCAATAAGAAGAACAAAAAAAAAATAACAACAAAAATCCCACCTTGCTTTTACTTTTCTCCCCCAAATTTTAAATCTGCTATCCCATGTCCCATTCCATGACTTTCTGTCCTCTCCTGATTTGGTAACTGTCGTGATCCCTACCTAAATATTCAATCTAATCTGAAGTTAGTGGATTAGCTATAGTTAGTTATTAAATGTCACTCAGGAGACATTATACATGGACAAATTATCTACATGGGTGCTTTTTAATTTTTATTTTAGAACTCCTATGCTCAAGAGGACCCATCTTCCTTGGCCAACCTAAACATCAAGAATGACAGGCATACATCATCATTCCTAGCCTAAAATTATCCACTTTCACTAAAGTATTCTACTCATTTATCCCTAATAATACGCGAAGTCCCTTTACCTGTTATTTTTTTTCCCTGCTATTGCTACCCTGCTATGTATTCTTTACTCTTTCCATTAGCTCCTTGGCATCACTTTATCTGTTGAATCTCCCTATTGCTAAACAGAACTTTTTTATTTTTTTTATTTATGGAATAAAATAAGAATTTCCATAACATAGTATAATAAAAAGAAGATTGCACATGAAACTTCAAATTCACTAATTACAACTTGTTATTTTTTTTAAATAAAGAGCAAAGTTATCATGTAAATTTTCTTCCCTCCTTCCTTTTTTCTTCCTTCCCCCATCACCTCAGACATTTCTATCATTAGACACAAAGGTATACACACATATGTATATGTACATATATATGCATGCAAATTATTCTATACATACTTCTATTCATTAGATTTTTTCTAGAGGACAAAAGCATCATTCTTCATATGTAATTTATAATTATTTGGTTATTTGTAATAGTCAAAAATGATTTATTCACTCTATTATTCTTAAAACAACACTACTATTACCGTATGCAATAGTCTATTCATTCTTCTCATTTCACTGTTCATTATTTCCTGCTATCTTTCCAAGTTTTTCTAAGATAATTGAGCTCATCCTTTCTTATACCAGAGTAGTATTCCATTACAATCATGTACCTCAACTCGTTTAATCATTCCCCAATTGATGGGCATCCCTGCAATTTCCAATTATTTGCCACAATAAAGAAATGAGGTATAAACATTTTAAAACATTTTGGTTTCTTAAACCTCTTCCTGGAAACCTACTTTATGTTACTAAGTCAAGACTTTGAACCTAATGTGACTGAACACTTATTAATATTTCTACTAGAGTCCAACTTGGCATTATATCTTACTTCTTCATTACCATCTTTTTTTTCAAGATCTTTCTCAATTTATACAGTGAAGCTGGCCCTTTTCCAGTTCAGTCTACCTTAGTTCCTAATAATTAGTAAGTCCTTTGAAGTTTGGCATATTTTCTATACTACTTTGGTAGGGACCAAAAAAACAAAACAAGCAAACAAACAAAAAAGTCCTTATGCTTGATTTGTTAACAAATTCTATACCTGCTCTTTCCCAACAATAAACTTACTGGACTCCTATAAACTAAAATAAACAAAATCATTATACTATGATTGCTAAAAATTGGAAATTGAAGGGATGCTGCAAAAATTGGGGAATGGCTGAACAAATTATGGTATATGATTCCCATGGAACATTTTTATGCTATAAGAAATCATAAATAGGGATCAGAGCCAAAATAACGGAGTAGAAGCACAGACTTGGCATGGGCTCCCACTTGAATCACTTCCAATACATGTGGAAAATTACTCTAAACAAACCTTAGATCTACAGAACCCACAAAACAACAGAGAGAATAAACCTCCAACTGAAGGAAGCCCAGCAGACTGACAGGAAGGGTCTATCACACTGACCTTGGAGCCAAGAGCAGTCCCACAGGAGCCATGTGGTTCCAGCCCAAGGGTGGCCCCAATTAGTGGCCACAGGAGCAAACTTCAGGAAAGAAAATCATCAGTAGCTGTGGCAGGTTCCAGACTTCTCAACCTATTAACACCAAAGACAAAGTAAAAGGTCAGTGCAAAACTCTGTTGGAACGGGGGGGTGCTGAAGAGCACAGTCTGGCCCCTACCATCAAGGGGAGAAGCATCAGAGGTGCAGGACCTCCGGTGGCTACAGCCTTGCTGCCTCAGAAGCTCCTAAACTGCAGATCATAGTGGGAACAAATGACCATTCAGAGGGTAATCACTCTTGCTTTAACATGCTTGGATCTGGATGTTGGTCTTAGGCGGTGGTCCTGGGGTATGTGACCAGTGACCCAGAGCTTGTGGGGGCTGTAGGGAGGGAACCCAACTGATAGCTACAGCACCTACAAAAACCCCAGCAATTTGGGAAACAGATCTCTCCATTCTGGAAGCAAAGTTCTACTGTGGCAAAGATCTCAAAAGTCAAGTAATTGACTGGCAGTATAATCAAGGAATGGAAGCACAAACAGACCATAGAATCCTTTTTGGTGGACAAAATGAATCAAGGCATATAGTAGAGAAAGGCAATGAAGACAGAACTCCTGCATCAAAAACCTCCAAGAAAAATATGAACTGGTTACAGGCCATGGAGGAGCTCAAAAGGATTTCAAAAATCAATTAAGAAAAGTGGAGAAAAATTGGGAAGGGAAATGAGAATGTTGCAAAAAATCATGAAAAGAGAATCAACAGAAAGCTAAAGGAGACCCAAAAATACACTCAAGAAAATAGCAGCTAAAAATGAACTAATTCAAATGGCAAAAGAGGCCCAAAAAAGCCAATGAGGGGAAGAAGGCCTTTAACAGCCTAATTTACCAGATGGAAAAAGAATGACAAAAACTCACTGAAGAGAATAATTCCTTCAAAATTAGATTGGTGCAACTGGAAGCTAATGACTTCATGAGAAATCAATATACTATAAAACAAAGAAATGAAAAAATAGAAGGCAATGTGAAATATCTCATTGGAAAAATCACTGAGCTGGAAAGAACATCCAGGAGAGATCATATAAAAATTATTGGGCTACCTGAAAGCCATGATCAAAAACAACAAACCTAGACACCATCTTTCAAGAAATTACCAAGAAAAACTGCCCTGATATTCTAGAACCAGAGGGCAAAATAGAAATTAAAAGAATTCACTGATTGCCTCTTGAAAAAGGTCCCAAAAAGAAAACTCCTGAAGATGGCTGAGTAGAAGCAGGACTTCCATGTGGCTCCTGCTTCCACTTCCTCCAAAACATGTAAAAAATGATTAAAAACAAATTTTAGAACTACAGAACACAAAAGTGACAGAGAGAAAATAACCTCCTGCTGAAGAGAGTCCAGTAGGCTGGCAGGAAGGGGCCATAGAAGCACTCTGGGAGCTCAGCCATGTGTGAGCCTGAGGGTTTAGCCTCATGTCACCCTGATCAGCCACTGGGTAGACAGATAGTGGAAGAGTAGATCACCAGCAGCTGTGGCAGTTTCCAGAATTATCACCCCATAAATACCAAAAACAAAGTGAGAGGTCAGTGGACTTTGGGAAAAGTGTTCTAGGGTTATGGTATGTCCTTTGCCCCTGGGGAGAGAAGTGGCTGAGGTGTGGCAGCCACAGCCACATGGCTGCTTCAAAGCTCCTGGCCTGCATATTGTAGGGGGACCAAGCAAGCATTCTGAGCACTCTTGCTTTAATCTGCTTGGATCTGGATTTCTGTCCTGAGTGGAGGTCCTGGGGTGTGTGACCAGTGAGCCAGAGTGTTTGGAGGCTTCAGAGAGAGCAGTTAACTAATAGCTCTGGCAGCTGAGAAAATCCCAATGATTTGGGACAAAGCTCCTCTCTCTGGTAGCAGAGTTCTACTGTGGCAAAAAGCTCAAAAGTCAAGTAATTGAATGGCAAAATAAAGAAGCAAAGCAAGCAGGGCAAGCCAACTTCAGGCTCCTTAACTGGGGGACTAAAAGGATAAAAGCAAGGAACAGGAAGAAGACAAATGAAGTCAGAACTCCTGTACCAAAAGCTTCCAAGAAAAAATATGAATTGATTATAGGTCACAGAGGAACTTAAGAAGCATTTTGAAGACCAAATAAGAGAAGTAGAGGAAAAATTGGGAAGAGAAATGAGAATGATGCAAGAAAATCAGGAAAAGAGGGTCAACAACCTGAATGAAGAAAATAACATCTTAAAATAGGCAAATTAAAATGGAAAAAGAGGCTCAAAAGTGAATTAGGAAAAGAATGCCTTAAAAAGCCAAATTTGCCAGATGGAAAAAGAATCTCAAAAGTTCACTGAAGAGAATAACTCCTTCAGAATGAGATTGGAGTAAATGGAAGCTATTGACTTTTTAAGATATCAACATACTATTAAACAGATCAAAACAAATGGAAAAAAAGAAGGCAGTGTGAAATCTCATTGGAAAAAACCACTGACCTAGAAAATAGATCCAAGAGAGAGAATTTAAAAATTATTGGACTACCTGAAAGCCATGATCAAAGAAAGAACCTAGGAATCATCCTTCAAGAAATTATCAAGGAAAACCGCCCTGATGTTTTAGAACCAGAAGGCAAAATAGAGGTTGAAAGAATCCACTGATCATCTCCTGAAAAAGATCCACTCCCCACCCCCCCCAAAAAAACTCCTAGGTATATTATAGCCAGGTTCTAGAGTTCCCAGATCAAGGAGAAAACATTACAAGAAGCCAGGGGGAAATAATTTGTATATTGTTGAAACACAATCAGGATAGCACAGGATCTGGCAGCTACTACCTTGAGGGATTGAAGGACTTAGAATATGATATACTGGAGGTCAAATGATCTGGGGTTAAAACCAAGATTCACCTAAACAGCAAAACTAAGTATCATGTTTCAGGGCAAAATATGGTCATTCAATGGAATAGACAACTTTCAAGTGTTCTTGATGAAAAAAATCAGAGCTGAATAAAAAAAAAAACTGATATTCAGATACAAAAAGCAAGAGAAGCTTTAGAAGGTAAAGGAAAATAAATCATAAGAAACTTATCAAAATTGAACTATTTACATTCCTACATGGAAAAATCTATAATTGTAACTTATGAAACTTTTCTTAGTATGAAAATAGTTAAAGAAGGGAATATGGGTATATGAATATATATGTGAATGTGTGTATTTATGTTTACAGGTATACATAGATAGAGGGCACAGGACCAATTTAATAGGAAGGGATGATACTTAAAAGGTGAAATTAAGAGGTGAGAGAGGAATATAATGAGAGGAGGTGGGGAGAGACAGAATGGGGTAAACTATCTCATATAGAAGAGGCAAGGGGAAATAGTTACAATGGAGGGGAAGAACAGGAAGCCAAAAATGCAAAACCTTATTCTCATTGAATTTGGCTCAGAGAGAGAACAACATACATACGAAATAGTATATCTCACCCTACAGGAGAATAGGAGGGAAGGGGATGAGAAGGGGGATGATGGAAGGGAGGGCAGGCTGGGGGAAGGAAAGTGGGAAGCAACCACTTTTGAAAAGGGACAGGATAAGAGTAGAGAATAAAACAAGTGGGAAATGGGATAGAAGGGAGGGAAATATAATCAAGTCTTTTACAATATATCTACTATGGTAAGGTTTTGCATAGCTACACAGGTACAACATATGCTGAATTGCTTATCTTCTCAATAAGGTTGGGTGACAAGGGTGGAAGTGTATGAATCTGGAATTCAAATATTTAAAATCAAATCATTAAAATATTTAAATAATATTATTAATATTTTACATGTAATTGGGAAATAAGATATACAGCCACTGGGACATAGAGATCCACCATGCCCTACCGGAAAAGTTAAAGGGGGTATGGGAGAATATATGAGAGAGAGAAGATTGGAGGAGGGGATATCCTGTGGGACTGGGTGGTGGGTAGGGGAAAACAGGGAAAATATTGTAACTCAAAATCTGGCAGAAATGAATGACATAAAGAAGAAGTTAAAAAAGCATTAAAAAAATTCTCAAGAAAAATTGCCCTGATGTTTTAGAACCAGAGGGCAAAATAGTGGTTGAAAGAATCCACTGATTACCTCCTGAAAAAGATCCCCCCAAAAAAACATCCTAGGAATATTATACCGAGGTTTCAGAGTTCCCAGATCCAGGAGAAAACATTACAAGAAGCCAGGGAGAAACAATGTGAATATTGTGGAAACACAATCAGGATCTGGCAGCTTCTACACTGAGGGATTAAAGACTTCAAATATGATATTCTGGACGTCAAAGGAGCTGGGATTAAAACCAAGAATCACCTACCCAGCAAAAGTGAGTATCATGTTTCAGGAGAAAATATGGTCATTCAATGGAATAGAGGACTTTTAAGCATTCATGACGGAAAAAAACAGAGTTGAATAGAAAATGTGACATTCAGATACAAGAAGCAAGAGAAGCATGAGAAGATAAATAGGGAAATGAAATCATAACACACTTATCAATGTTGAGTTATTTATATTCCTACTTGGAAAAATAATCATTGTAACTTATGAAACTTTTCTCAGTATGGCAATATTTGAAGGGAATATAAATGTGTGTACATATATATACACATATATATATATATATGTCTATATAGGGAGGGTATATCGGTGTATGAATAAATATGTAAGAGTGTGTATATATGTGTACAGGTTTACATAGACAGAGGCCACAGGACCAATTGAATAGGAAAGGACAATACTTAAAAGGTGAAATTGAGAAGTGAGAGAACATTGGGAGAGGAGGAGATGGGGAGAGAAAGAATGGGGTTAGTTGTCTTATATAGAGCAGGTAAGGGAAAACTGTTACAAATGGAAAGGAAGAACAGGAAGGCAAAAAGGAATGAGTCAACGTTACTCTCATTGAATCTGGCTTAGGGAGGGAATGACACACACATTAAATAGGGTATCTTGCCCTACAGGAGAGTAGGGGAAAGGGGATGAGAAGGGGTGATGAGAGAAGGGAGGGGACGTTAAGCAGGAGGGAAGTTGGAAGCAAACAATTTTGAATAGGTACCAGGTCAAAGTAGAGAATAGCATGAGTGGGGGGAGGGATAGGATGAAGGGAGATATGGTCAGTTTTTTACAATATATATGCTATGGAAATGTTTTAAATAGCTTCACATGTAAAACCTATATTGAACTGTTTTTCTTCCCAGTGGGAGTGGGTGAGAAGTGAAGAAGGGAAAAAGTATGGAACTCAAACTTTTAAAAACAAATGTTTAAATTTTTTTTTTACATGCAAGTGGGAAATAAGATACAGGTACTGGGTATAGAAACCCATCTTGGCCTACTACAAAGTTAGGGTTGATGATGGGGGAGGATATAAAAGAGAACAGATTGGGGATAGGTGTATTCAGCAGGCTTGCTATTTTAGGGTGGGGGTAGGGGAAATACAGAAAGAAAAAAATTACTCAAAATCTTGTGGAAATGAATGTTGAAAACTAAAAATTAATTAATTAAAAAGAAATGATAAGATGATTTCAGAAAAAATATGGAAAAATTTACATAAACTTGTACAAAATGAGGTGAGGAGAACCAGGAGAACATTGTACAAAGCAACAGCAATAGCTGCCAGAATGAGGAGAGAGATATTTTGCTTTGCTTTGTTTTTGTTTTACAGAATCTGATATGTTTTTGTCCTCTTTGCTGCAATTTTAAGCTTTGCTAATAGAGAAAGGCTCTGATATAAATGCATATTTTATTAAAATTTTATCTTACCTATCAAGGACCAAGGGAAAACAGTGACAAATTTAAAATAAATATTTCATTTTTATTTTTATATTATTTTATTTTAACTGATTAAATACTATATGGTAGGTTTTATTTATCTTTCCAAATGTTTCCAATTATTAATATTATAAAATTTGTGGAAATTATAGACTTCACTAAATGCAAATCTCTGTATCTGAAACCTCTATTTATAAATCAATGTTTACTGGAATATATAAAAAATAAATGAAGGGGAGGGAGGAAGGCAGAGAAAATTTGAAACCCAAGGAATTGTGGAACTGAATCTTGTAAACTAAAAACTGATCCAAGACAATCCTGGAGGACTCATGATGAAAAATGCTATCTATCTCCAGAGAAAGAAGTTATGTTTTTGTTGTCTGAATACAGACTAAAGCATCCTCTCTCTCTCTCTCTCTCTCTCTCTCTCTCTCTCTCTCTCTCTCTTCTTCCTTCCTTCCTTCCTTCCTTCCTTCCTTCCTTCCTTCCTTCCTTCCTTCCTGCCTTCCTGCCTTCCTTCTTTCTTTCTCTGTTTATTTCATCTTCTTGAACAAAATGACTAATATGAAAATGTTTTACATGATTGAACATGTATAACCTATATGAAATTTCTTACTGTCTCGGGGGGGGGGAGAGGAAGTAGGAGGGTAGAATTTTTAACTCAAAACTATGGAAAAAAACAATGAATGTTAAAAATAATTAATTTATATGTATTGGGGGAGAAATGAAATGTTATTAAAATACCAATAATGGTAGTGCTCAAGGCTAAAGTCCACATGTTAAAAGTAACATTTAAAACGATAAGTATATTATGGGACATTATGTAATTTCTGTGTGGCAGACATCCAAGGATATTATTATAATAATTAAATTTGAAATTGTATTTATATTAAAGAGGATTAATTATATATTTAAATATTAAATATTATAATCATTTAAAACAGCTCATTGGAAATTAGATAATAGCCATGAAATCATCTATCCTGAAAAAAATATTAATTGGTAAATTATAGGTGAGTTAATGTCATACTAAGTACATTATAGTTATATTTTTATATATAGCATGATATGTATGTTATATGCCATATAGTATCTTTTTTTAAAAAATAATAATAGAAAAGTAGCAGCATAAGCATTAGCTGGGAATGCGATAGCAAACAAATGATCAAATTCTGTTGTGGTCTTTGGAATATTTCAGGAAAGGTAAAATATAAGAATAAAGAGAAAATTAGTTTCCATTACAATTCCAAAAGTCTTTGCTTAGCTCTATTCAAAAAATGATTGAGAAAATTCATTGATCTAAAAATAGATGACTATTAAATCTTTGAAATACCAGAAAAGTAACTTTTATGAGGAAAAGCATATTAGTATGTGATGAGAGCAGGTTATGTCTGATGGTGCTAAATACCTCAGGAAAAGGAGAGAACTTGACATTTGGAAATTATTTATTCATTTACTGGGCCAAGGGTCAGCTTTACCATAATGTCTTTCACCACTCTTAACCAAAAGCCTTGAATTGCCTATAAAATAAAACTTTAACATTTCTGCTTGGTATCCAACTTCCTCTGCAACTGGGATCCTTTTGGCTATTTAATGGTGTTTCTCTTAAATACGTTATGTAAACTTTCCACTCTTCTCCCTGGATCCTGTTTATGTTTATTCTAACCTCTGGCCCTATGTTCATACTTTTCCAATATTTGAGAGATCTTCACACCTTTCTTAAAATCCTATGGTGTGTGAGGGATCATTTGTATCACCTCCATAAGCACAGTCTCCCTTGTTGAAAATAAATGTAGTATCATTTCCCCAAAAATCTAGATGAATTTGTAAAGATCCAGGTGTTGTGCACACCACTGTTTGTGATGAAAAACCTCATCCTGAATTTAATCAAGAATATGGAGATCTCTTAGGATAGGAACAGGAATTTATTCTCTTCCGTGGGTAAAGAGGGCAGGTCTTCCCCACGACTGATCATGAGGAAGAGGCACATTACAAAAGGCAGAACTAAAATTTATACCCTAATGTAATCAAATCCTTCCCCCTGCTATCCCTTCTCCCATTGGCTGAAAGGTGAGCTCAAGTCTCCTCTCAAAAATCTTCCCCAATGGTAAACAACAGAGGAGCCCACCACTATGGCTTACAAAGAGCAAGGATGCTAATTGACAGCAGCAGGCAAGAATCCCAAAACAAGGGGGAGGAGTGAGCTTGGGCTGTCCCTGGGCCTCACTGGCCAGGAGGAGGGGCCCACAGGGGCAGGAACTTTGAAAGCCTCCTGAAAGGGCTTGCTGATGATTAACAGCAGAAGTGAAGGGGTGGGGGAAGGGAGAGGGAAGTTCTGAAAAGTTTTCACTTTCCCCCCAGACACCACTAAGAAGATTAAAACATTTTAATATTTATGTAATTCTCCTACATGGCTCACTCACCTACCACATTACCACAGGTGCTTTTGTCCCTTGAAGGGTGACTGTTGTTACTTTCATGATTATTGAGATAACCCTTTAGGAGGAATTATCTTTCATGTAACTAGCTCACAAGCTCAAACTGTTGTTCTTAAGCAGTCAGCAGACTCAGTTCCTCAACAAAATCACTGAAATGACAGAATAAGAAGAGTAATCACAAATAATTTCAACAAAATCAGAGGCACACTTTCAAAAGAATGCATTGAATTTCCAGGAAGAGAGAATTAAGTACAATTGCAATAGGGTACATGTGTAAGACACACATATTGCCAAGGCAACTCACAACTCTAGAACATTGAGGAGTTTCTGATGCTCAACTGGGCTATTTCTTTTTTTTTTTTTTTAATTAATTTATTAGTTTAGTTTCAGTTGACAAGATTCAATTCCATAGTTCCTTGATTTTCAAATTTCCTTTACTTCCCTCCCCCCTCCCCTCATGACATCATATAGTACAGTATAGGGTCTGCAAATGCATTCATATTAAACATTATTCCAATTACAAAGGCATATTGTACTAGGTGGGATGAAAGATGGTAAGGAAGAAGTACAACCAAACAATGAGAAGAACAAGATCATTTAGTTTGCTTCCATCAGGATTCCGGCTCAGTTCTTTCTAGTTATATCTCTGGATGGCACATTTCTCACTTTCTTGAGTCATTCGGGATTAACTTATATCACTGCATTGCTGAAAAGAGTCCAGTCTGTCATAGTTGGTCGTCACAGATATGGTATGTCTGTGATTGTATACAAATTTCTTCTGATTCTACTCTTCTCGCTCAGCATCAGTTTGTATAAGTCTCTCCAGGTAATTATGAAATCCATCACCTCCTCGTTTCTTATAGCACAATAAAATTCCATTACATTCATATACCACAACTTGTTTAGCCATTCCCCAATTGATGGGCACTCCTTTAGTTTCCAATTCTTTGCAACCACAAAAAGGGCTGCTAAAAATATTTTTGTACATATGGTTCTTCCTCCCACTACTATGATCTCTTTGGGATATAACCCTAGGAGTGGTATGGCTGGGTCAAAGGGTATGAAATTATTTATAATCCTTTGGGCATAATTCCAGATTGCTCTCCAGAATGGTTGGATAAGTTCACAACTCCACCAGCAATGTATTAGCGTTCCAATTTGCCCACATCCTCTCCAGCATTTGTCACTTTCTTGTTTTGTCATCTTAGCCAATCTGACTGGAGAGATGTGGTATCTCAGAGTTGTTTTGATTTGCATTTCTCTAATTAATAGTGATTTAGAGCATTTCTTCATATGCTTATAGATATCTTTAATTTCTTTCTCTGAAAACTTCCTATTCATATCCTTTGACCATTTCTCAATTGGGGAATGACTTGTATTCATATAGATAACTGGGCTATTTCTTTGTTAGAATGTGTGGAAAAGCTTTTTTTACCTAGGGTAACAATTTTTAAGCTAAGAGTTCTAATTTTGTGGCAACATCTCAAGTGAAAAAGGATCTTAATATATGACTTGGTTTAACTAATTTCTGGTATCAACAGAATGGGGTCAAAACAAAGGAAATGCCATACTATATTGAACAGACAATTACATGAGAAAAATAATGCAGTGTGATTGCATAACTAAGGTATCTTGATTGGTGATTATGATTTGTTCCTTTGTGAAAAATAATAGTTTTCTTTTGCTTTGAAAAAACCTAGACAATTAAAATTCCTTTAATGGAGTAAGAAGTAGATCATTATATGAGGTATGGCAGTGCTTGAGGTGAGAATGGAGTGAGGTCAACAGACGACTTTGAGGGCAAATATTATGGAACAGTTAATGAGATCCAAGGGACTTGGCAAGCAAAGGAGTATGATACAGGATATAACGAAAGAAAAAAAATATCTCCCTTTTATAAACACACTAAATAATATTAAGTAATTAAGCATTTTTCATAGACTCATGTATAATACTTCAGTTTCCAATAGCTGCCAGAATGAGGGGAGAGATATTTTGCTTTGCTTTGTTTTTGTTTTACAGAATCTGATATGCTTTTTTCCCCTTTTTGCTGCAATTTTAAGCTTTGCTAATACAGAAAGGCTCTGATATTAAGTGTATATTTTTATTAGAATTTTATCTTAGCTGTAAAGGACAAAGGGAAAACAGTGATAAATTTAAAATAAATGTTTTTTTGTTATTTTAAAATTATTTTATTTTAACTGATTAAATACTATATGTTAGGTTTTTTTCCATTGGATAGCAATGTTTCCAAATGGATAGCAATGTTTCCAATTATTACTATTATAACATTTGTGGAGATTATAGACTACACTAAATGCAAACCTCTGTATCTGAAACATTTATTTATATGTCATTGTTTACTGGAATATATTAAAAATAACTGAAAGGGAAGGGAGGGAGAGAAAATTTGAAACTCAAGGAATTGTGGAACTGTGTTGTGAATTAAATGTAAACAAATTAATAAGGACCAAAATATTTTTAAAAAGAAAAAAAAAACTCAATCACTTCCACTTGAGTTGTCTTAGGAAGATTCTGATGATCACCTGACAGGATAAGATAGCAAACACTAAGATAATTTCTCAAACTAAACTCCCAAGCATTTAAACTCTACTGCAGAAAGTGCAACTCTGATGGGCTGGCCATGTTGTTTCAATGCCAAACATACACTTCCATAAAATGTTATTTTATGGAGAACTCGCACAAAACAAGAACTCAGTGGTCAGAAAAAGCAATATAAGGATACTCTCAAATTCTCTCAGAACAACTTCAGAATTGATTATGTGACACAGGAAACACTAGCACAGGACCACTCAGCATGGCATGCCCATATTGAAGAAGGTGGTATGCTCTGTGAGAGAATCAGAATTGAAGTAACTCAAAAGAAATGCAAGATGCACAAATTTAGAGAACCCATTACAAATGTTCATGTGGACTATTTGTGCCCAACCTGTGATAGAGCATTCTGAGCTTGTATTGGTCTGATCAGTCACAGTCAAACACAGTGACTTGACTCTAACATAGTGATGTCATTTTGGTCCTGCTTGAAAATGAAGGACAACAACAATTCTCAATTATCTCACTTTTCCATCCCCACAGGAGCCATGCTAATTTGAGGATATTGAGAAAGAAGGGTGAAAAGATATAGAGAAAGCAAAACCACATGAGTATTGTATTACAGAACCCAATTGAGAAGAGAGGACTGGCTAATCTGGCTACCTTCATGCCAACTACTTGACATTAGCATGAACTTTATGTAGATGGGTTTCAAGAATTTTCATCTTGAATTAGCAATCCTGCAGACAAAACACACAGTGTTCAGAAAGGAAGCAGGGCCATAGCTAATGTATAACATAGCAGAACAAATCTTTCTATAAGTACTAATAAACTTGATATTGATGAGTAACATAGAAAAAAAATAACTGAACAAAACATAATTGAAGGGGAGGGGAATTAATTTCATTTCAAAATAATAGACTAAACTGCTAAATGAACTTGATTACTTTTTTTTAGAGACTCCACTTTATTCAACTAACAAATTAAATATATATATATGTATATATTATTATATATAATCTTATACACACATATTAGAGTGGTAATCTCCCAATATTAGAAAAAAGAGGAGGGGAACTACTTCATATATAAATACTATAAAAATTTTCAGAATAAACAATGTCATCACCATAAATAAGGACATTGATGGGTATGTTCTGTATGTTTGTATATATACTTGTGTGTAGATATATGTACTTATATGTACATGCAAAAATAACTCGTTTGCTTTCCAAGGAAGTTGCCTAGGAGTATAGGGCAGAAGTGTTAAACACATAGCCTTGTCTCCCCAATGCAGCAAACCAGATTAAAATGTAACTGGAAAATATTTCTTTTCTTTTTTCTTATTTAGTAGTATTTACATGTAATGCAATTACATGTAAAGACAATTTTCAACTTTTATTTTTTCTGAAAGATTTTGAGTTTCAAATTTTTTTCTCTCTATCCTTCTCCTCCCCCTTCCCCTTGCCAAGACAGCAAACAATGTGATATACATGTATATCCTATACAACTTGATTATTTTTAATAGGGTATTTAAACTGAACAAAATGAATCCATTCATCTAAAATGATAGCTGAAAATTATATAGGACTTTACATACGTGGAGGAAGGGTAATACCATGATCTCATGGAGCATGGACCAGACCTCTCCTGGCAACTTCCATGGAAATCTTCAAATTTACAGTTCAAATCTGAAGTGGCTTAGTATTTTGAAAGTTGAAGTAACCCCCCTGAGATCCACTGAGTCAATTGTTCCTTCAGCTTAGTAACTAGTAAATTAATTGCTTTATTTTCTCAAAGCATCTAGGCCTTTCACTGTTAAACTATATATGTCTCATGTATTTGCTTATTTAAATGTGTTTTATATCTGTATAGCTATAGATACATATACAGATAGATAGATAGATAAGTAGATAGATAGATAGATAGATAGATAGATAGATAGATAGATAGATAGATAGATATTGGTACAGATACCTATTTTTTATTTGATCCTCACAACAACCGTGTGCGGGAGGGTGTGTGGGTGGAAAATCTCCTATGAATTCATCAACTTGGGCATTTCTACTCTGTGAGCATGTATGTATGGAAATTGCTCCCACAGTTGCAGATTAGTCATATTTGCAACTCTTAGTTTTAGAGAGTTGGCTGTGGCAATGGGAGATCAGAGGCAGGACTTGAACTAAAGTCTTCTAGGTTGATGCCTCTTCTCTGACATATTTTACTCTTCTATTTTAATGCTTTCTTTGTGAAAGGGATCAAAATGAATGATTCATTTTAGACAGTACTGCAGGAGCTAATAAAAACTGGAAATTATGCCTATGATGAAGTGATCTGGGTAAGTGCTGTTAATCAATAGCCTGTTTTAATTTTCATTGCCTTTGACTTGTCCACCTCATAGTTTTTGAGACTTAAATATCAGGTATCAAATATATATTCCTCCAAATGAGTATCCACTAAATTCTAATGCTTGCAAATAGGAGCAGTATAGTTTAGTTACAACACTGATCTGGGAAAATGGAAGTCTGGCTTATAAACCTAGGCATACTACTAACTAGTTGTGTGATTTTGTTAAGTCACTTTCTCTCTCTCTCTCTCTCTCTCTCTCTCTCTCTCTCTCTCTCTCTCTCTCTCTCTCCTGTAATTTTCTTCCAATGAATAATTTTAAACACATATTATATGTAAGGAAATTTCCTAGTATCTGGGGCTACAAAAATTGAAAAGGACACAACCCCTCTCTAAAAGTTATTTACAATTTACTAGGGGATTTCAAGCACCAACTCAACTAATTAAAGCCCAGCTAGTAAAAGATATGCAAAAGCTATGTGAGATAAAACATTGTAAAAGATTCAGGAGAAGATCTCTATGTGAATCAGGAAAAATTCTCAGGGTATAGTTGATCTTAGTACTAAGGAAGGAGAGAATTTCAGGAGACAGAAACATAGTGTTTATTCCAGATAAGAAGAATCAAATCTACTTTGGCACAGAGAAAGAAGAGCAGGGGATGAGAAGAAGAGAAATAAGACATTGGAAAGAAAGCTGTGTATGTTTAACCAGATCGTGAAGGGCACAATGCCAGAATACATCCTTTCAAAGTAACCCATTTATCTCTCTGGGTCTCATTCTCATTCTCTCTATAATTAATTAGGTCAAATAGATTATCTTCAAGTTCACTTTTATCTCTGGATTTATAACTGTAAAATATGTGGGCGATGTAAAACCACTAAAAGAGCATGTCAGTGATGATTATTTTTTGTTATATCAGAAAGAATATTTTATCAATGATGAAAATGAAAGGGGACATGCGGCATAGGGAGACCAATTGGACTTGAGGCCTAAAGTCACTTCCAGGTGTAAAACATTTTCAAAGCTAGCAACAAAACTGTAAATCATAATAAGGACAACCCTTCTCAGGGAACTTCTTGTGAATTTTAAAATACAAATGTGAAATCTTTGTTTTCTGGTGATATTTTGTGTGTGTGTGTGTGTGTGTGTGTGTGTGTGTGTGTGTGTGTGTGTTCATGCAGGGGATATTAATATGTAGAACAAAGTATTAAATATTTTTAAATCTTTCAGGGATAAGAATACACAGCATATCCAGGAAAATCAAAGTAATTCAGAGCAAAGAAAAGCAGATACATTATTAATGTTTAAATGAAATAATACAGAAAAGGCTGCCATACTAAACTGAAAGAGTACTGTCTTCATATAAGGACTGACTTTAAGGGTGACAGGATACAATTATATAGCCTGGTTGCACAACATTTGATACTGAGAGACCTAAGTGCAAATTGAATCCACCCTACCTTAGCAGCTGTTTGGAATTTATTTGTGGAATACATGTATAGCAAGCTGCTCTTAAAGGACTCAAGCTTTCATTCAAGTCATTCCCTTCTTTATCCTTCAAGTGATGTAGAAATATGCATCAAGAATATTGAATAAGACTTCTGCATGACTTGGTGATTAAAAAGATCAATGGGGACCAGGTGGAGGAAAACAAAGATGCTATAGAACAGTGGAGAGGAACAAAGGAGTCAATCTGATGAATTGGAGGTCTGCACATAACAAGAGACTGGAAATACCCAAAGCAATAGAAAGAGGAACAAGCCCTCCACTAAGGCCCCCAAGTTTATTCAATAAATACTGGATTGTGACATGATGCTGAACTCAGTTTTCAGGGAGAATGGTGAACCTCTAAATTCAGGGCATCACAAGAAGGAGGCTATTTCAATTGGACACAATTTCTTTTATTTATTTTTTACTATTTTTAATCACATGTTATTTCCTTAATATTTGTTTATGTCAGTGCCTTGTTAGTCCAGGGTCCTTGGAGGAACAGAAACCATACTTTGATTTTGTCAGAAGTTTACTCTGGGTATTGGCTGAGCCATAAAGATTATTCAGTGAAAATTTTCCTGAGTGTGAACCTAGTCCGGGTTTACTCAGTGCTAGAATCTTTATCACTTGTGATAGGTTACACATGGACTAAGCTGATATTCAGAAATTAAGTTAAAAATGGACAGGTGTTCCAATCTCTCCAAATATTTTCTTTTTCTCTTCTTTCCTTTGCCTTTTTTTTAGGAGGGAAGGCGGGGCTATTTAGGTTAAGTGGTTTGCCCAAGGTCACACAGCTAATAAGTGTTAAGTGTCTGAGGTCAAATTTGAACTCAGTTCTTCCTGACTCCAGAGTCAGTGCTCTATTCACTGCACCACCTAGCTGCCCCCTCATTTTTCTTTTCTTGGCTCAGGCCCAGACCATACTCAGGGTTTGAGTTTATGTTTAACTTCTTATGCTTATCGGGGCAGCTAGGTGGCACAGTGAATAGAGTGTCGGCCCTGGAGTCAGAAGGACCTGAGTTCGGATCCAGCCTCAGACACTTACCGTACACACAAACAAAAACCTAGCTGTGTGACCTTGGGCAAGTTACTTAACCCCAATTGCCTTCCAAAAAACAAAACAAAAAAAAAAAAACTTCTTATGCTTATGTTTAACTATTTAACCATTGTGCCCTTAATGATCTGGTTAAACATAACATTCAAAACTTCCATGAAAATATCCCTTAGTCATTCAAACTATATCATGAATACTATACCGGAACATCAACTAAATCTTGTGATTTTACTGTCCTAAATTTGACATTTCTTACTAGTAAGAAAAGTTTAGATGAGAACATTAATACTCAATGTTCAACACATCTCAAATATCTCCTTTCCTGTTGCATTATAGGTCATAATTTGTGCTGTCCATACTGACAAAGACACAGTAACTATCTGTGTCATTCATATCTGATCATATTTCTTCCACCATTGACTTTCAATTGCAAAAATCATTGCATGAGATCAGAAGCTCACTGAATAATCTTTCTCATTATCCAGTGATGCTGGAACATGCTGGAACAAATGTGACCCCATTTTCTACCTAGAGAGTATCTTGATAAAAATGCTAACAATTGATGAAAACACTTTTTTTAAAAGCTGCTAGTAATGAAACTATATCTGAACTAATTTAGAATATAAATGATGTATTTAAAATTCAAATTTATATCAACATACTATTGTATTTCCTCATCTTACTGAAGAAGAGGGTTATAAAGCTGATCATCCTCAGAGTTCAAGGCATAGGGCCTGTGCAGAATTAGAAAAATAGAATAGGTGACAGCTAAGATTCACATTTAGCACAAACACAAGGAAGAGTAACTTAAAAGACTTTGATTGGAAAGCTATCCTTTGGATGAATAAAGGTAGAATACTGAGTTCTGAGATAGAAACACACTTGTAAGTATGAGAAGGAGGATATAATGAAGCATTATGAATGGCTGCTGGGAGGAGTTATCAAAACAACTGACTGGAAATCAGGTAGCATGACTGGATATATTGGCATTGTTCCAAAGAGGGACTATGGGTTCACATGAATCTACATTGCTAACCAAGATGAACTTGGAGGAAAACAAAGTGATCATCTCTCCTATTTCTTCATCTCTAGGAAAAAGCCATATGTCCTTGAAAACTATTCATTCTTTCACTCACTCCTTGATTCCATTTGACCCTCCTAAACTTTTGAGTGTCAGTTGAGGTTTGCAGGTTTTGTTCTTTCTCCAAGTATTTACTTTTTCTCTTAATTGTTAATTCTGAAATAAAGTATTTTTATCCAATTAAAGACCGAGGCTATCTAACATATTAACGCTAAGATAGTGGTAAGCAAAGAAGAGGACTTTCCTTTTCATAGGTAAATCAATCTGTGCCCAACAAGTTGGGCTCAAGCTGAGAATTAAGAGATGAAGATAGAAAGCTGGGTGTTGTCTCATGTGAACCATTTAGACTACACAAAATAAATCTAAATTAAGAATGACAGAATATTGGGCCTATTTTTATGGTCTTAAAAATGAATTCAGGAAGAAATACAAAATGGGGGAAAGAAAGTTACCATGGCTTCAATGAGAGTTGTTAGTTGGTATTCCTGTCCTTTTCTAAAGTTTAATAAAGAGTTGGGCAGAACGAAGAATTCTATGTAGCAGCAAAGCCCAGCTGGAGGACATCAGCTGCACATCTGTTACACTATCATAGCAACTACAAAAACTATCAGTGTCTGAATTTTTTCTTCCTGGTGGTTTGATTTACTAACCACTGAAAAATTTAGAGCTAAGATGAACATATCTTCTTAATGACCAAACAGATTCATATATTTTTCCCTGAAAGGTAATGGTGCTGTCAATATATATATTTTTTTGCTTTTTTTTTTTTGGAGGGCAACAGGGGTTAAGTAACTTGCCCAAGGTCACACGGCTAGGTTTTTGTTTGTGTGTGCATTAAGTGTCTGAGGCTGGATCCGAACTCAGGTCCTTCTGACTCCAGGGCCGATGCTCTACTCAGTGCGCCACCTAGCCACCCTAATATATATTACCAGTGTATGACTAGAGGTCATATATTTTTATTTTTGAAAAATGTAAAATTTGCTTAGTATAAGTACTGCCTCTATTTATATAGATAGTAATCCTTCTGTGTCTTTTCTTTCAATTAAATTTCGGTCCATGTTGTCTCTTTATTCTCTACAAATTTATTTTGTGTATAATTAGATATGTGCATGTGCTGTACCCCAGTAGATTATAAATTATTTGAGGGTAGGGGCATTTTCATTATTTTTATTTGTATCTTCAATACTTGAGGAAATATCAATAATAGAGTATGGGGTTAATAAATGCTTATTGATCTATTGGCTTTCTTTCCCTTAAATTCTAGAATATATGTTAAAAAAAGGAATCTTTCTCCTAGTCTGATGAGGGTAAAAAGGACTAAAATGAATGGACTAGGTAAAAATCCCATCAGTGGTACCAAAATATAGAAGGGACTACCACTTATCAGATTTAGTGAGCTAACCAGTAAAAGTTGAATATAAAATAGAAGATGAAAAAATACTACTAATGGAGCTGACCCAGAATCTCATTAGAGCTACAAGAGCCTTTCTGGCTTTTATGTCAAATATTTATTGTTTTATGACAACAGAAGGAAGCTTAGTTGGTTGCTATAGAAAATACTTTAGTAATCTCACCGAAGGGCAATGTCTACCAGTTGTAGCCTCTACAAGAAACAACTAATAAGAAAAATACAAATTTCTAATGTGAAGAACAACTTTAAATAAGAGAAACAATCTTCTCCCCACTTACCCTCTCAGTTCCCAATGTGTTCTCATCTTAGAAAGCTAATGGCACCCATATCTAGTATTTTCCTTATTGTAACAACCAGATTGAAAAGACTTTATCTGTTCTACTGAACCATAACTGATAAAATGGAGTAATCATCCTAAATTCAGAAAATACTAGGAAAATAGCTGAGAATAAAACTGATTTCTTAGGTATTTTCTGGTATGTCAAAACTTTGGGTGAGAATGCTGTCAGGAATTTAGCTTTTCATCTTCAAAGAGATAGAAGTAAAGTATTCCAAATAATATTATCCTTTCCTTTAGGCCTTCCATTTTATACCTTCAAGAATTCCTTCGAATAATTATAAGGGGTGGGGAGTTAAGATGGCAGAGCAAAAGCAGGGACTTGATTTAGTTCTCCCCAAAACCCCTTGGAAATACCTGTAAAACATGACTCTAAACAAATTCTAGCGCTACAGAACCAACAAAACAACATAATGAAAAACATTTCTAGCCCAAGACAGCCTGGAAGGCTGAAAGGAAGGGTTTATTTCACCAGGCTGGGAGCAGAACACTTTCTGTCCTGGACTTCCAAGCACAGACAGGGCCAGAGCAGGCCTCAGGAGATGTAGTAATTTCCAGACTTTTCAACCAATAAATGCTAAAGACAGCATAGAAGGTCAATGGGAAAATTCTGTGGGACCTGGGTGAAAGAGTAGTGTGGTTCAGCTGAGGTCCAGGCCCAGACCCAAAGTATTTGACCAGGAAAAAAAAACAGACTATAGAAACTTATTTTGGTGACAAAGAAAATCAAAGCATTTAACTAGAAGAGGACAACAAAGTAAAAGCTCCTACATAAAAACCCTCCAAGAAAAATATGAATTGATCTCAGGTTATGGAGATCTCAAAAAAGATTTTGAAAAATCAAGTAAGAGATGTAGGGGGAAAATTGGGAAGGGAAGTGAGAGTAGTGAAAGAAAATCATGAAAAATGATTCAACAGTTTCCTAAAGGAGAACCCAAAAAATATTGAAGAAAATAACACCTTAAAAAATTGACTAATCCAAAATGGCAAAAGAGGTTCAAAAAGCCAATGAGGAGAAGAATGCCTTAAAAAGCAAAATTGGCCAAATGAAAAAGGAAGTCCAAAAATCCACTTAAGAAAATAATTCCTTAAAAATTAGAATGGAGCAAATGGAATCTAATGACTTTGTAAGAAATCAAGAAATTATAAAACAGAGCCAAAAGAATGAAAAAATAGAAGATAATATTAAATATCTCATTGGGAAAAAACAAGAGACCTAGAAAATAGATCCAGAGTGATGATTTGAAAATTATTTGTCTACCTGAAAGCCATGATAAAAAAGAGCCTAGACTTTATCTTTCTTTTTTTTTTTTTTTTTTTTTTTTTGGTGATGAAACCATTAAAAATACTTTATTGTTACAACATATCATGAAGATCACAACACATTCAGCTTCTTCTCTCAAGGATATACACAGTACAATCTGTTTGGTACAGAGGTTAGAACAGGAAACTGTAGGCAAGCCCTTGAAAACCGGCTGCTGTAAATCTCAGGCAAATGGGATTTGTTAGTGTTTCAGTGACAGCAGGTAGGATGTGATGGAAGGCTCCTTTAACTACTTCCTTATGCCATTCCTTTCTCAACAGAAGAAGATCCCTAATGACCTCATCTCCAAGACTCAAGTTAAAAGGATCTACTCCTCTGCTGTAGAGATGCAGGCAGTTTCCAAAGGCTCAGGGACTGGCTGTTATTTAGTATATGGATTATTCAAACTCCTGGTTTTTCTGGTCACATTTTAGTTCCTTTCCCCATTCTCCTAAAGTGTGCAGTGGAGTGGAAAGACTAGAGGACCTGTGTTCAAATCCTGGCCCTGCCACTTACAAGTTGTAGAGCCATAGGCAACTCACTGAAATCTCTTCAACTGTTTCCTTTGTGAAACAAGGGGGTTTGGTTGGATGAGATGACTTCCAGGGTCCCTCTAGTTCTAGTATCCTATGATCCTTGTTTGTTCAGGTGACAGGACAGAGAGAGAATTCCTACGTGTTCTGTTCCATTCTATAAGCACCCATTAAAAGTTCTGTTAGGGGGCGGCTAGGTGACGCAGTGAATAGAGTACTGGCCCTGGAGTCAGGAGGACCTGAATTCAAATTCAGCCTCAGACACTTACACACTTACTAGCCGTGTGACTTTGGGCAAGTCACTTAACCCCAATTGCCCTGCCTCCCCCCCTCCAAAAAAAAAAAAAAAAGATAAAGGAGGCCACAAATAATATGGAGAGAACCTAGAGGACAACCAGGTTGTTGAAGGACTTTAATCCATGACATATTAGTTAAAGTAACCAGGCATGTTTAGCCTGAAAAGGAAAAGCCTTAGGGGCTGGGAGTAGGTAACATGATAGATGCCTTGATAACTATCATGTGGAACAGTGATTAGACTTGTTCTTGGCCCCAGAAGGTAGAACCAGGAGCAAAGGGTTGCAAAGAGACCAATTTAGATTCCACATCATGAAAAACTGTTAAGACAATTAGAGCTAACCATAAGTAGAATGAGTTGCCTTGGGGGTAGTGAGTTATCCTTCATTGAAGATCTCCAAACAAAGGTTGGTTGGCTACTTAACTGGGTAGGTTGAAATAGGGATTCTTCTTCAGGAAAGGATGATCACTGAAGGTCCCTTACAATTCTAAAATTCTGTGACTCTCTGCCTTTCTGTTCTATAAAAGTCAACTACTCGTTTGATCCTTCAGCTCAGAGAAAACTATCACTTTCTTAAGTACTTTATTACAATTCTGTGGTACAGTGGTAACAACAATTCTCTGTAGTCAGAGATCCTAGGTTCAAATCTTGTCTGATACTAAGTTCCATGACCTTAGGCACATCCTTAGGCCTTAGCTTCCTCACCAGCAAAATGAAGGAGCTGGACTAGATAGCCTCTGAGGTCCTTTCCAGCTCTCCATCTATGGTTCTTTCACTAAGCAGGAGGTGGGGAGGTGGAAGTCAGTTCCAAGTTAGTCTGATAAGGCCTGATGTTTCCGGCAAAGATTAACTTTGTAAATTACGGGATAAGCCTCCCCCTACTGGCTAATTTACACATCACAAGACATCCTTGATTTAAAATCAAGCATCCAGAGGATGATATGAACTGTCTCCCTTATTTCAGCAAGGGACGAGCTGGTGTCTCAAGGATCCCTAGTTCTGGGGATCATAGAACAATGTACTTATGGAGAAAAACACTCAAATTACAGCCAAATGTGTGATTATAGCCAAACACAAATAATATTAGAATCCACCTCCAAATCTCTGCTGCTAGGCCCTACTTATCTTATCCACATGGCTGCTTAAAGGGAAACTTCAGGCCACAAGGCACATTCTACCCCAGTTCTAAGTCCAACCTCATCCTACCCTTATCAGAACTGACTAGAGACTACACTGGAACAATGCTAGATATTTTTTTCTCTATTTTTTTGGAGGGAAGAGAAACTGCAGGGGAAATCTATTAAGAACCATTGTTAAAAGGTTCCTCTGCTAGAATCTCTGCTCCTGTTTATTTCAAATGGAGAATAAAGTCAAATGACAGCCCACTGCCTAATATAAAAACAGGAACTATGCAAATGATACGAAGGAATTCCCATCCCACTTCAGAATCCGATTAGTGCTATGGCAGAGAGAAGGTAGCAGCCAAATATAAGGAAATAAATTTCAGGTGAATCTTGGGGCTTGAAAATGGTCAGAACAGACACAACATCCTGGGTTTTCACAGGTAAGAACTTTCCTGCTAGAACCACAGTCTTTTCTACCACAAGTTTAAACCTCTCAGAAACAGTATTGGAAATCCTCTAGTAAGACCAGTGATAATTTTCCCAAGGCAGTCCCAGTTTTAACGACACAATGAAAATGACAAGAGGAATGAAGCTAAAGTCTATGATCTCCCTCCTAGATTTTTACCTTTTGGTTCAATGTGGATAAACTGACCCAGATTTGAACATGATGTTGTCGTATCCCAGCAGGTAAGGAGAGGATGGCGTGCCAAAGAGCTGCACAGAAAGGCTCTGTTTACAGGGACTTCCTCTGTCCTTCCTTCCTCTGATCCCACACAGAATCCAATAGGAACCCAAATCAAATGACCTCTCCTACTAAAAGAAGAGTCCTCTGCTTCTTCCCAATGTCGCCAAACCCCTACAAACAGTCTGCAGAGAAGGGAGTCCTTCAAGCACAGCACAGAGTTGGGGGAGGTAGTGTAAATACAGCACCAAGAGTGTTGTGATTGGGGCTTGACCATTATGGAAAGTATAACCTTTAGCAACAGCATTTGGCTTGAAAAGTTTGCAAGTCACCATTTAATCCAGAGATGAGAGAAAGACAGCACTACTAAAGTGCATTCAGACTTTAAAGTACCAGGAAAAAATGCTCTATAAAAAAAATCTTGATACAAGAGCAATAAATGTGCTGCTGATCAGTCAGCATTCCCCTGTCCACTTTGCTTTGCTCTGCCCTGTCCAGTCCAGGAGAGTTCCAGAGCATGCCCCTTCCTGGGACTGAGAACCCAAACCTTCCAGGGGTCATAATTCCTTAGGAAGTCCCTCCAAGGCCCCAGTGGGGGAGGAAAGAAGGTTAAGATGCTGCCACCAGTTCTGGCTGTTTTGGCCTTGTCTTGATGGGTTCTTTCTCTGGAATCTTCTCTGATGGGGGTTCTGAAGGAACTTCTGGAAGCTCTACTTGTTCCTGAGTGATGGCTTCCAGCTCCTCTAAGATCGCATCTTCATCTTCTTGAGTAAAACTGCCAGCCAAGAGATCATCAATTTGCTTCTGGTACTCTACAGCATCCCGGGTTTCATCCATTATCCTTTCCACTTCTTCTATGGACATGACCTGATGCATTTTATTCAGACACTCATTTCCAAACTTCAGGCCTTCAATCACTTTCATTTCAATCTGGGTAAACTCAATATTCTGAACCATAGTTTCCAGATTCGTGATTTGGTTTTCTGTTTTATCCAAGAGCTGTTCCTGGTAGCGTTTCTTCTTAAGCAGTAACTTTGCTCTTTCTTTCTTTCCATCACGAAGAAGTTGTCTGGCAAATTCCCTTTCCTTCTCCAGTTGCTGGGTGATCCTCTTCTGGTACTGCTTCAACTTATCCCGTTGTTGTTTCAATTGCAGGATGGCCTTGTCCTGCTCCGTGATCCGGCTTTGCTTCTTGCGGCCGAACAGGTTGCCCATGGCGGCCACGGAGCCCCGGCCCTGCCCGGCCGGCCCCGCTTCCTCAAGTCCTGCCGGAACCTAGACTTTATCTTTCAAGAAATTATCAAGGAAAACTACCCTGATATTCTAGAACCAAAGGGGAAAATAGAAATTGAAAGAATCCACCAATCACCTCTTGAAAAAGATCCCAAAAAGAAAACATCTAGGAATACTGTAGCCAAATTCCAGAGAACCCAGGTTAAGGAGAAAATATTGCAAGCAGAGAAAAAGAAACAATTTGAATATTGTGGGAAAACAATCAGCATAGCACAAGATATAGAAACTTCAACATCAAGGCATCAAAGGCCTGGGAATATGATATTCTGGAGGTCAAAGGAGCTAGGATAAAAATGAAGAATCAACTACCCAGCAAAACTGAGTATAATATTTCAGGGGAAAAACGGATATTCATTGAAATTCAGGACTTTCAAGCATTCTTGGTGAAAAGACCAGAGTTGAATAGAAAATTGGAATTTCAAATAAAAGCATCAAGAGAACTATGAAAAGGTAAACAGAAAAGATAAATTATAAGGTACTTATTAAAGTTTAACTGTTTACATTCCTTTATGGAAAGATGAAATTTGTAACTCATGAGACCTTTCTCAGTATTAGGGTAGTTGGAGGAAATAGGTAGGTAGATGGATTGAAAGATAGACAGAGAGAGAGAGAGAGAGAGAGAGAGAGAGAGAGAGAGAGAGAGAGAGATGGATGGATAGAGGGCATGGGGTGAATTGAATATCAAGGGATTATATCTAAAAATAAAGGTAAGGGGTGAGAGAGGAATATATTGGAAGAAGGCAAAAGGGGGAAATAGAACAGAGTAAATTATCTTATATAAAAGAGGCAAGGAAAAGGTTTCTAAATGGAGGTGAAGAGGGGAGAGGAAAGAGGAAATGAGCAAACTTCACTTTCATAGGATTTGGATTAAGGAGGGATAACATACACACTCATTTGAGCAAAGGGAAGTAAGAGTGAAAGGGAATGGGAGGGGGGACTAGGAGGGCTGAGTGGGGGAGGGGATACTTAGAAGCAAACACTTTTGAAAAGGGACAAGATCAAAGGAGAAATTGAATAAATAGGCGAGTGGGATAGGGTGGACAGAAATACAGTCTTTCACAATGTGATTATTATGGAAGTGTTTTGCATAACTACAAATATATAACCTATATTAAATTGCTTGCCTTCTCAATGAGGATGGGTGGGGAGGGAAGAATGGAGAGAATTTGGAACTCAAAGTTTTAGAAACAAATGTTAAAAATTGTTTATACATACAAGTGGGAAATAAGATATACAGGCAATGGGGTACAGAAATCTGTATTACTGTACTAGGAAGTAAGGGGGAAAGGGAAGCAGAACCAGGAGAACATTGTACACAGCATCACCCAGATTGTGTGAGGATTAATTTTGATAGATTTAGCCCTTCTTAGCAATGCAAGGACCTAAAACAATTCCAAAGGATATGTAATAGAAAATGCCAGCCACGATGGAGTTGGAATACAGAATGAAGCAGACTATTTTCTTTTTTGCTTAATTTTTTCTTTCTCATGGTTTTTCCCATTTGTTATACTTCTTCCATGCAATATGACTAATGTGAAAATGTTTTTTTTTTAATAAGAATGCATGTATAGAGCTCATATCAGATTGGAAACAGTATTGGGGAAGATGTGCAGAGGTAGGGGGATAAAATTTAAAACTTATGGAAGTGAATATTAAAAAAAATAAAATAATATAAAAAGAAAGTAAGGGGGAAGGGGTTAAGGAGCGTGATAAAAGGAAAGTTAGAGTGGGGGAAGTGGTAATCAGGATGCATGCCATCTTGGGGTGGGGGGAAGGGAGAGGTGGGGAGAAAATTTGTAATGCAAAATGTTGTAGAAATGACATTACACACTAAAAATAATTTAATTATTTAATTTAAAATTAAATTAAAATAAATGAAATTTAAAAAAAATAAAAGAGAAAATGGCAGGAAGCCAAGATGGCTTAATAAGCAGTTAATCACTCTACCTCTCCCACTCATCTCCAAACAACCATAAAATAGAACCCCCAAATATCCTGGCAAAGCAAAACTAGCAAAAACATGGAGCAAAACAATGTTTTAGTCCAAGAAACTTGGAAGATAGGCAAGAAAGGTCCATGTCATTTCATTGAAAGGTGAGCACAGCTAAAGATAGGAAGCATCCCAACATGCCAACAGCAAGCCTTACTTCAGCAAACCAGTAGGAAATCATGAGCCCCAGTGTGGTGGAGCAGGCAAATGCCAACAACAGAACCTACCCCACCTGCTTTAGCATATGCCAGGGGACTGTCAAACTCCAGCTCTTGTGAACCAGCAGGTCTTTCAGTCTAGCCCCAGGCAAACTGGTATCCTCCAGCAGCCAGACTTCCACATGCTGCAGCACAGCCTAAGCCAAACAGGTAGATGGCCAACACTAGGGGTGCCTAAATAAACAGGTAGCTTCCAGTCAGCACTGGCCCTGGCACACTTCGCATAGCCTCAGCCAAACAAGAAGCCTCCAGAGCTCAGACAATAACATGGTTCAGTGTAGCTAAGGAAAATGAAGAAACACACCACCAGTCCTCAGCTCATACCAGACACCACCACTAGTATGCCATTTCATACTGTCATACTGATGCTAGTATGCCATCAAGTAAACTATCATATCCCTACGGCTTCAAGTATCTCCAGTCACTCCTGCCCCACCTACTCAGCTCAACATCAGACACAAGGGTCCTCCTCCATGGGCCTCAGGGAAATATCAGTGCAGCATCAGGTGAACAACCACAGCCAGAAACAACTAGCACGAGAAGTCTTGAGACAGGGTACAAATTTAAAAGAAAGAAAACACCTTCTCCCCTCCCCCAAAAAATAGATGAGCAAAAAACAAACAAAACAAAAACAAAAAATACTCTCAACCACAGAAAGTTATTGTGTTGACAGAAAGAACAAGACACAATTTGAGAAGAGTTCAACAGTGTCAAAACAATTATGGGCAAAGCCTCAAAGGAAAAAAAAAAACAGTAAAAGAGCTCAAGCACAAGTTGTTGTTGTTGTTCCTTCCCTTAAATTCTAGTATGGCTGTTTTAAATAGGCAATCTTTCTCCTAGTGTGCTGAGGGTAAAAAGGACTAAAATGAATGGGCTGGGTAAAAATTATATCAGCAATACAAAAATATAGAAGGGGCTTCCACTTGTCAGGTATATTGAGATAACAGGTAAAAGTTGAATATAAAATATAAGAAACAATACTACTAGTAAGCTCAAAAAGGAGCTTGAAAGATATGTAAGAGTGGTAGAAGAAAAAAATATGAAAAGAAACAAGTAATTCAAGATAATTATGATAAAAAAGATTCAACAGCCTAGAAAACTACTTTAAATATAGAATTGGCCAAATGTGAAAGGAGATAAAAAATAAACTGAAGAAAACAAGAGTACAACTGGCCAAATGGGAAAGAAACTACAAAAGCTAACTTGAAGAAAACAATATCTCAAAAGTCAGAATTGAACAAGTGGAAGCTAATGACTCTGAGACATCAAGAATCAATCAAATGAATTCAAAAAATAAGAAAAAAAGTAAAAAAAATATAAAACACTTCATAGGAACAAAAAAAAAAAAAAACAGGAAAACAGATCCAATGGAGAAAATATCAGAATCCTTGGATGACTTGAAAGACATAATCAGAAGGAGGATCTGCACAGCATATTTCAAGAAATTGTCAAGGAAAAACCTGCCTGATGTCCTCCTGCCATAGGACAAAATGTACATTAAAAGAATCCAGCAATCACCTAAGGAAAGAGATCCAAAATAAAAACTCCAGGGAATATTATGGCCAAATTTCAGAACTATCAGGTCAAGGAAAAAAAATACTATAAGTGGTCAGAAAGAAACAATTCAAATATATGGGAGGCAAATCATAATCACACAGGACTTGGTAGCTCAATATTAAAGGACTATATATAATTAATAATGATATTCTAGAGGTCAAAGGAGATAGAACAATAGCCAAGAATAATTTACCCAGCAAAATTAGTCATAATACAGCTGTGGTGTGGGGCATCATTCAGTGAAATAGAAGGGATTCAAGCTTTCATAAGGGAGAAGACCAAAACTAAACAGAAAAAATTGAACTGAATTGAATTGAATGTCAAGAGACAAGAGAAGCACAGACAGTAAAAAAGAAAAAAAAAGAAAATTGTTTATATCCCTACATGAGAAATGATATTTGTAACTCTTAAAAATTTTATCACTAACAGATAGAAGAAATTTATAAATCCAGAGTGCACTGGTATAAGGTAAATTTGAGGGAATGATATAAAAGTAATTAAGGGGTGAGAAAAATAAGTACAATGGTTTCAGGAGGAAGGGAGAGGTAGAATAGCATAAATCATCTTATATGAAGAAGCAAGAAAGATCTATTACAGTAGAGGGAAAATGGTGGGTGGGGTGAGTGATGGCCATTGCTTGAACCTTACTCTTATCAATATTGGCTCAAAGACAAATTTATGTAATCAATCAGATGACTATAGAAATCTATCTTAGCCAACAGGGAAGTATTTACAAAACAGGGAAGTAGGAGGATAAGAGTTTAAGTAAAGGTGGGAAGGACTGACAGAAGGAAGAGCAGATCAGGTGAGGTGGTAGGGAAAAGCAAAACACTGGTGAGATGGGAAAGGGTGAAAGGAGAGAGAGCAGAGGAAGAAAAATAGTATGGAGGGAAATACCCAGATTATAATCATAACTGTGAATGTGAATGGGGTATATTCTCCCTTAAAATGGAAGCAGATATCAGAGTGGATCAAAAATTATAATGCTACAATATGTTGATTACAAGAAGCAGACTTGAGATAAAGGCAGAGAGAAGAAAGTAAAAGAGCATACACAGAATCTACTATGTTTCAGCTGAAATTAAAAAAATAAAATAAATAGGGGTAGCAATCCTGATCTTAGACAAAGGAGAAGCAAAAACAGATTAAGAAATAAGGATGGAAAAAAAAAGGAGGACACTGAACGACCTCTGTAGCTCCACAACCCAAAAAACGACACAGAGTAGCTAACCTCCCGCCAAGGACAGCCTGGAGGGACACCAGAACACCAACAGCTATGGTGTTTCCAGGATTATCAACACATAGATGCCTAGTACAAAGTAAGAGGTCAGTGCCCTATGGGCTTTGGGACTGGTTGGGAGAGCACTTCAGCTTCTTCCCCTGGGGGCAAGAAGCCACTGAGAAGCCCGCACAGCTTTCGCCACTTTGCCATGTTGCAGCTTCAGCTCCTGGCCTGCTAACTGTAGGGGGATCTCGCAATCAGTCTGGGGGGTAATCCCTCTTGCTTTACCATTCTTGGATCTGGATTGCAGTCTGGGGTGGAGGTCTTAGGGGGTGCTACCAGCTTGCCAGAGTGTGTGGAGGCTTCAGAGAGGGCACCCAACTAATACCTCAGGCAGGTGAGAAAAACCCCACCATCTGGGACGGAAGGTCCCCTGTCTGGTGACAGAGTCCAACTGTGGCAAAAAGCCCCAAAGCCAAGTAATTGAGTGGCAACTTGCCTAGGCAAAGGAAATAAAATAATCAGAAAAATTCAACAATAGACTCCTATTTTGGGGGCAAAGAGGATCAAAGCCTGGAACAGGAGGAGGACTGGGAAGTCAGAACTCATGCACCAAAAGCCCCAAATAAAAATATGAGCTGCTTACAGGCCATAGAGGACATTGAGAAGCAGATAAGAGAAGTGGGGGGAAATTGGGAAGAGAAATAAGAAAGATGCAAGAAAAGTATGAAATGACAGTCAACAGCCTGAATGAGGAAAATAACACCTTAAAAATAGACTAACTAAAATGATAAAAGAGGCTCAAAAAGGCAATGAAGAGAAGAATGCCTTAAAAAGCCAAATTTGCCAGATGTAAAACGAATCTCAAAAGGTCACTGAGGAGAATCATTCCTTCAGAATTAAGACTGGAGCAAATGGAAGCTAGTGACTTTATGAGAAATCAAGATGCTGTTAAGCAGATCCAAACAAATGAAAGAATAGAAGGCAATGTGAAATATCTCATGGGAAAAACCACTGACCTGGAAAATAGATCCAGGAGAGATAATCTAAAAATTATTGGACTACCTGAAAGTCACGATCAAAGAATCTAGAAATTATCCTTCAAGAAATTCTCAAGGAAAATCACCCTGATGTTTTAGAACCAGAGGGCAAAATAGAGGTTGAAAGAATCCACTGATCACCTCCTGAAAAAGATCCCCAAAAAGAAAACTCCTAACAATATTATAACCAGCTTCCAGGGAATGGGGGGGAAGGGGATGATGGAAGGGAGGGCAGGATCGGGGGAGGGAAGTTAGAAGCACCCACTTGTGAAAAGGGACAGGATCAAAGTGGGGAGTGTACCAGGTGGGAGGTGGTATAGGAGGGAGGGAAATATGGTCAGTCTTTTACAATATATCTACTATGCTAATGTTTTGCATAGATATACATGTACAACATATACTGTATTGCTTATCTTCCCAGTTAGGGTGGGTGACAAGGGAGGAAAGTAATGAATCTGGAATTTGAAGTTTTCAAATCAAATGTTTTAAAATTATATAAATACTATTATTAATACTACTTTACATATAATTGGGAGATAAGATGTGCAGACATTGGGGGCACAGGGATTCACCTTGCCCTACCGGAAAAGTCGAAGGGGATATGGGACAAAATATGGGAGAGAGCATATTGGATGAGGGGATATCCTGTGGGATTGCTATTCTGAGATCGTGGGTAGGGAAAAATGGGGAAAAAATGTAACTCAATATCTAATAGAAATGAATAATGTAAACCAGAAGTTAATAAAGCATTTGGGAAAAAAAGAAATAAGGATGGAAACAACATCTTGCTAAACAACATCTTGTACCAGAGACAATGAAGCAATAAGATTAGAAGTGCAAGGAGCAGTCAACCTGTCAGATGAATGGAGAAGTGAAGAATTCATAACCAAAGAAGAGATCAAGAACATTTTGAAATGTAGAATAGATAATTTTATCATATTAAATTGAAAAGCCTTTGTTCAAATTAAAACAATGCAACCAATATTAGAATGAAAGCCAAAAACTGGGAAATAATCTTTTCAGCAAGTGTCGCTGATACTTTGTCTCTGACAAAGACCTCATTTCTAACATGTATCAAGAACTGAGTCAAATTTATGAAAATGCAAGTCATTCATTAATTGATGAATGGTTAAATGATATGAACAGTTTTGAGATAAAGAAATCAAATATATCTATAGGCATATTTAAGAAGTGCTCTAAATCACTTTTCTTTAGAGAAATGCAAATTAAACAACTCTGTAATACCACCTCACACCAGTTAGACTGGCTAATATGACAAAAAGGAAAATGATAAATGTTCGAAAGGATATGGGAAAATCTCGACACTAATGCACTATTGCTGGAATTGTGAACTGAGCAACCATTCTGGGGTTCAATTTGGATTTGTGCCCAGAGGCCAATCAAACTCTTCATGTTTTTTGATCCAGTAATACCACTACTAGGTCTGTATCCCAAAGAGGTCAAAAAAGGGAAAAGAAACTACATGTGCAAAAATATTTATAGCGGCCATATTTGTGGTGGCAAAATATTGAAAATTGAGGGGATGCTCATCAATTAGGGGAATGGCTGAACCAGCTGTGGTATATGAATCAAATGGAATGCTATAATGTAAAAACAAACAAACATGATGAAAAAAACAGAAAAAAATCACACAAAGAGTTGTACAAACTGATGCAAAGTAAAATGAGCAGAAGCAGGAAAACATTATACACAGTATCAGCAACATCATGGGATGATCAAGTATGAATGACTTCGGTCTTCTTAGAAACACAATGATCCAAGACAAATACCAAGAGATCACAAAGAAAAATGCTATCCACATCCAGATAAAAAACTGATGGACTTGGAATGTAGACAATATAGCATTTTTTCACTTATTTTATTTTTCTCATGATATTCTTCCTATTTGATCTTTCTTCTTCCACAACTGTGAGAAATATGGAAATATGTTTTATATGATACTACATGTGTAAATGATATCAAACTGCTGACCATTTTCAGAACGGGGTGAGGAAGAAAAATTTGGAACTCAAAATCTTGTAAAAATGAATACTAAAATTCTTTTGATATGTAATTAGGGAAAATTACTATTTAAAGCAACAACAACAAAATAAACTATAAGAAGCAGCAATAAGATGATTTATATTATTTTCCCTTAGCCAGAGTGAAAATTTTGTGTTATTTCCAATATAACAATAAAAACTAATTATATAATAACTTTAGATTAGTCTATAAGGTATAGTAATTCCCCAGAGATACATCAGAATTGCTTGCATTGCTTTTGTAAATCTTACCAAGCCATATTGAACCATCTTTTTATTATTTTTTCTTATTTGTTAGTATTTTCTTAACATTTTGTATAAATATATTTTGGCATAAAAACTATATCTTTATCACAGAAGTATGTTAGTAGGATCTATTCTTTCCCTATTATTGAACACAGTTTATATAATACTGGGATTGATTGCTTTTTTGTTTGATAGGACTTATTTGAAATCTATTTGGTCCTGTTTTCTCTCTCCTCCCTCCCACTTTGGGAGTTTATCCATAGACTTTTCAACATCCTTACCCAACATTTGTTCCTTTAAATTCTATTATATCTTGTTGTATTTATCAGAACATATAATGTACATTTTAGATATCCCTCCATTTTATTTAACTCATCAATTTTTAATATATTAATGGTTAAATTATTTCCTTATAACTTTTTTTCTTCTGCATTTTTAAATTTCTTTGTTTTACTAGTTGAAATTTGGTTTTCTTCTAACTTTTTTTTTTAATTTAAGTAGACTATATACTGTTTTTTGTTTTGGTTTGGTTTTTTGAGGGCAATTGGGGTTAAGTAACTTGCCCAAGGTCACAAGTCTAGGTTTTGTTTCTGTGTTGTTTCTGAGGCTGGATCCGAACTCAGGTCCTTCTGATTCCAGGGCCAGCGCTCTACTCACTGCAACACCTAGCCGCCCCTAACTGTTGTTTTTCAACAGCCTCTAGATATAGCTATCAATTTAGCAAGTTTCTTTTTAATTTTAAAATCTATTACTTGAGTTTTAAATTTTTATTTTAGTGTTTAGTTAGATTGTTTATTTTTTGGTTTCCTAGGACTTTTATTCCATATCTCCAATTCTTTGATAATTTTTTTTTAATGAGAGCATTAAGAGATACACAGTTTCCTGCAAGTCATGCTTTAGAACACAATGAAGTGACTGAAAATAGCATAACATTTGAGGTGTATTTTATTTTTTAAAAAGTTTACCTGGAAAACAGGTCAAAGATACATAATTCAAGAATTATCAGACTACCTGAGATCATTAAGTGTGTTACTAGGCCCTGGTCTGCATATCTCTTTTGGTGTTCCCATATTCATCTTTAGGGTCTTTGTTCCATGGTTTGCCCCTAGTTTGGAACTAGTTTTACTCTAAATTACTTAATCATTTCTTGCTCTACCATTCTTTTTTTTTATCCTTGCCAGATGATTTTTGAGAAAGCTGACTCTTCTACTTCCACTTATCTGAGATTTTCAAATGATTCTCTCCTCATAACATCTTTCCCCAATAAATGCTAATTGTATAACTAGTAGAAGGAAATCAGTTTTCTCTGCTTTACTAAATTACATATCATCATAGGAATTTACAAGGATCCTAACACCTTAATAATGCAAATAGTACAAAACTCAGATGACATGATATCAACTCTACTCTTCTTTGTAACACTATATTGCCTCTCTCTTAAGAAATAAAATGCTATGTAACCATGTGCAAGTCAATATTTTGAGCTTCAGTTTCCCTTGTTGTTTCAAAAATACTTATAATCTAAGGATCTAAATTAAAATATTGGCTTACCTACTTGCTACCTGAATTCTTGGAGAAGGGACAAGTTCTCTACATCTCAGTCTCTTCATTTATGAAATGAGTAGATAATTCTGAAGCCTACCAATTCTAAATATATGATCCAAAGATACTATTGGCAGGATGAAAATGTTTGTATTACTTACCTCCTAGAAGTGTTGAGACATAAGTACTTTGTAAACCTTAAAGCTCTATATAATTTTGAACAGTTATTTTTAGTAATAATCAGCATGAAGTTATCTATGCTAAGCACTCTTGTTTGCACAGTGCTATTTTAATGAGCAATGTTTACACTATACTGAAGGAGATAATCACAATCATGGTACATTTTCTTAGAGTGAAGAAAATAAAGACCTTGAAATAATTTCGGGTAAATACACCGAAAGTCTGATGGTATCTTGTACACATATTTTGCCAAATGTTTTAAGCAAAAATGAAATTCTGAATCATAGATGAACAAATGACTCCATTTTATCCTTTCCTTAGAAACAGGTTCATATTTATTCTTTTTTTTTCTACTCTTTTTTAGACTCTTTGTGACGTGTTTGGGGTTTTCTTGGCAAAGACAATGGAGTGATTTGCCATTTCCTTCTCCAGTTCATTTTATAGAGGAATAAATTTAAGTAAGTGACTCGCCCATGGTCACACAGTTAATAAGTGTCAGAGGACAAATTTGAACTCAGGAAGACAAATCTTCTTGACTTCAGGCCTGCCCTTCTATCCACTGCACCACCTAGCTACATCAGAGACAGGTTGCACAATAGGGAAAAAATAAAAAAGTAAGTTCAATAACTAATGCACCCTAAATTTTATAAAGTACTTTATTTATACAAACACTGTGAAGCAGATGATTCTGGCCTCTGAAGTAGAGATTAAGAACAATTTGCCTGAACAATGTGATGGTTGTTCCAAGTTTGGATTGCCCTAGACAACCATCAAGTGCATTTTTTTTCATAAACAGAGAAAAATTTGCCCTTGAAAACATCCCTAACTGTAGCTAGAGGGAATGAGACCTCTGTTCCTAAAAGAAACCACTTTAGGGGAATAAGAAAATAAGGATATACTAATTTGTTACTAAGGGAACCAATTTTAGCAAATCTTAGGCTGAAAAGCCAAAAAAAAAAAAAAGAAAATATTTGCTCTGTTAAAAATAGTATACTCATTTGGGGAAGAGTTGAAATAAACAACTTTTCAAGCTTCAGTGAGCTTATGAATTAATAGAAAAGTAAAAAAAATTCAGAGGAACACATATTTCTTTAGCATCTGTACCGTGTAAGGTCCGGTACTAGAAGTTGGGCATAGGAAGATAAAAAATAAATTAAAACCACGCCATCCTATGGGATGTTTACGTTCTACCAGAGGAACACAATAAGCACATAAATAAATATAATACAAGGACATTTGAAGCAGTGAAAACCCCCTCTACCAAGAAGAGCATCACAGAAAGCATAACCCCACTTAGAATCTTTGACTGAAGACAAATGTTTTGAAATGTGGAGATGATACAAAGTGCATTCAAAGCAAGGACTGTGCTTTCGTGAATTTGTAGAATTAGGATATAAAACATCAGTCTTGGTGAGAACTGGTAGTCCAGTTTGACAGAAATAGTTCTGGAAAGGTATGTAGCAGCCAAATTGGGAAATTAATTTCCTTAAATCTCAAAGTAGGTGTCTTCTATTTTATACTCTTTGCAATAAAAGGCTGTTCAGAGCTGAATAGCAAAGTATAATATGGTCATACATAGGTCTTAAGAAAATTAGATTGTTAGCTGTTTGAAGAACAGATTTATAGAGGGAAGAGACTAAAAGCATGGAAACGAATTAGGACATTATTATAACAATGATCTGGGACTAACCTAGAGTGTTCGTTTATGGAAGTGAAGGTGGGGGAAATACTTCTTGGATATTATGGGATTGAATCACTAGGACTAAAAAACTAATTAATTACAAAGGATGAGGGAGAGGGAAAAGTTAATGATGTCTCCAAGATCAGATTCCCAAGAGGATGGTAGCACTGGCAATGTAAATACAGAAGTTTAGAGAAGAGGAAATGTTCACATTGGAAGAAAAAAAAATCAATTTTGCATGTTGAATAAAGTCTATTAGAATACTTTCTTAGTTATAAAGGCAAAGGCCTACATATTTCTTTAAATAACAAAAAACAAGATGGAAGATGGTAATGGGAATGTAAATTTATGTTGTTGCCATATTTCTAAGATTGTATTGTGTAAGATCTTCCCTGCCCTTAGGTTAAGTGCACCTGGAGCCTGTAGAGAGAGGCTTGTTTTTCAGGAGATACTTTGTAATTGGGCAGTGGGGCAAAAGGGTTGTTTCATTCTCTGAGCCTGGAGAAGGCTATATATATACTCTGACGTGAGGCTTTATTTTGGGGCTCACTTTGAGAAGTGTTGTGTGATTTGACCAGACGAAACTCTGAGCAGCCATTGAGAGCCCGAAGGCTTTGGAATCCCAGATGTTGATGCTTTCCTCTGTGGTAACTGTCTAGGTAGGGATGTAATGGTCAAGACAGTTGGAGGCTTCTCTGCATGATATGTTTTTTTCTGTTTTCTTGTAACTTCTGTCTGTATACTCTGAAGTTCGGGTGCTGACTTTTTCCCCTGAGCAAGGTAAATGATATATTTGATTGATTAAATTGTTAACCCATTTTGAGTTGCTTTCCTTTAGAAAAGCAGATATAAGAACCTGTGTTGGCATCCACCCTGGGGATGCTGGGGTGCTTGCTGCTACAAAGATTTATAGAGTGAGACAACAACTTGCATGGAAAATATCTTGGGGTTTTAGAGATTATGATTAATTTGAATGATATGGTCAATTGTAATAGTCAAATGCAAAGTGTTTCTAGTATGGATAAAGAAGGATGAACTATTCAGAACAAGAGAATTGATAGTCCAGTTTTATAGTTTATGTTGATAAGATATAGTGTCCTAATTACTTGTATCTCATTTTGACATTGAAGAACTGATTTATATCCAAGGCTTTTAATTAACTTAAAATCATTTCATATACAAGAATCAGTTGAAAGAATGGGAAATACTTTTAAGAATGTTTTACTGCAGATATGCTATATTAATATATAACAAAGTCTTTCTCGTGGAAGAGGAATTACCACAGGGCAAAAACAGGAGCAATAGATAAAAATTTTCAACAGTCATTCAAGCAAAAAAGATTTATTAAGCATTTAATACATATGAGATGTTGGCAGCTAGGTGGTATGTGGATAGAGTATAACTCTATCCAGTAGATAGAGTCAAATAGCCCCAAATTCAATTCAGCCTTAGACACTAAATAGCTGTGTGACTCTGGGCAAGTTGCTTATTCCTGTTTGCTTCAGTTTCTTATTTGTAAAATGAACTGGAGAAGGAAATGGCAAATCTCTCCAGTATCTTTGCCAAGAAAATCCTAAATAAGGTCACATAGAGTCAGACAGGACCTAATATGACTCAAAAACAACAAAAATATATGAGCTACAAAAACACTGGGAATACAAACAGAAATAAAAACAATTCATGCCCTCAAGAAGATTACTTACTAATGGGGGAAGAAAAAACATAAAAAGAAGATGAAAAAGCTAATGGAATAGGACTGATGCAGAATATACCTGATGTAGAAACATAAGAGAGAAAGAGGAGGGGCAGACCCATAAGAGTTGAGGTAGAGAATGAGGAATGAGAGGCAGATTCTAGTTTCATATATAATCAGATTTGCAAACAAAGTTAACCCAGTGAGTAATTTTAGGAAGCAATGAGTTTATTATAATCCTTTTAACAGAGGCTAGATTATTATTGGTCAGCCATTTTGTGAAGAAAATTCTCATCCAGATACAAATATTAGTTGAAATAGATAGGCTCTGATATCAGTTCCAAATCCAAGATATTGTGATTAGTTAATCAATAAGAATTTATTAAATTTTCACTAAGTCCTAGGAACTGTGATTTCCTTTCTAGTAGAAATTATTAAAATAAACATAACTCTTTCATGCATCAGAGAAAGGATGAGGAAAAATATAAGTGAGAACTGGTATAATTTGTTTAGTTAGGACATTACTTTCATATTTCTTTACTTTCTCATTTGCTAAAGAAGTAAAAATAAAATTGAAGCTTGTAAATTTTCAAAATATAAGCTAACTCTTCAAGGTTAGAGCATTACTAATGTTATCAGTGAAATTCTGTAATTGGATTTGCTTTCCATGGACTCTCTAAAAAAAGAAATTCAAGGGGGCAGAGCCAAGATGGCAGAGTAAAAGTACATACTTGGCCTGTACTCCAGCTCCTACCACTTCTAATATCTGTACAAAAAAAAAATTACTATAAAGAAATTTTTAAGCTACAGAACACACAAACAGACAGAAAGAAACAAATCTCCCCCAGAAGACAGCCTGGAAGTACAACAGGAAAGGTCTACTGTGGTGGTTTCCAGACTTCTCAACCCATAAACACCAAAGACAAAGTAAAAGGTCAGTGGGGAACATTGTCAGAAAAATGAGGATTGAAGAGAGTGATCTGGCCCCTGCCTCTGGGGTGAGAAGTGGCAGAGGCCCATCCGCAGCAGCTGCTGCAGTGTGGCTGCTTTCAGAGCTCCTGGCCTACATATTGTATGGGGACAAAGCAACCATTCAGAGGGTAATTGATGTTGCTTTATCTTGCTTGGATTTGGATTGTGGCATTGCCTGGTGTTCCTGGGGTGTGTGGCCAGTGTGTAGGAGCTTGTGTGGGCTGCTAAAAGGGCAGGTTCCTAATAGCTCTGGCAGCTACAAAAACCCCAGCAATATGGAACAAAGCTCTCTCCATTTTGGAAGCAGATTTCTACTGTGGCAAAGAGCTTAAAAGTCTAGTAATTGGCTGCCAATATGAGCAAGCAGAGGAAACACAATCAGACCATACAATCTTTTGGGGGGATCAAAGGATGGAACTGGAGGAGTACAATGAAGTCAGAACCCCTGCATCAAAAGCTTCCAAGAAAAATATGAACTAGTCACAATCCATGGAGAATCTCAAGAAGGATTTTGAAAATCAAATAAGAGAAGTGGAGGAAAAACTGGGAAGATAAATCAGAATGACACAAGAAAATTATAAAAAGAGAATCAATAGCAAACTAAAGAAGACCCAGACATACACTGAAGAAAATAGCAGCAAAAAAATGAACTAACTCAAATGGCAAAAGAGGCCCAAAAAGCTAATGAGGAGAGGAATGCCTTCAAAAGCCGAATTTGCCCGACGGAAAAGGAATGTCAAAACCTCACTGAAGAGAATAATTCCTTCAAAATTAAATTGGAGCAACTGGAAGCTAATGACTTTATGAGAAATCAAGATACTATAAAAGAGATACAAAAAATGAAAAAAAAAAGAAGGCAATGTGAAATATATCATTGGAAAAACCACTGACCTGGAAAGTACATTCAGGAGAAATCATTTAAAAATTATTAGACTACCTAAAAGCCATGATCAAAAACAAAGAACCTAGACACTATCTTTCAAGAAATTACCAAGAAAAATTTCCCTTGGGGCAGCTAGGTGGCACAGTGAGTAAGAGTGACAGCCTTGTGCTCTGTCTGTGAGTGAACACAAGCACTCTTTTCTGCTTTGGAAAGACAGAAAAGCTACAAGCAAAGAGGATTCTCTCTCCACCTCTGCCACAAGCTCTGCCACACCAGTGCTCCTCCTAACCCTAGGACTGCCACCAGGACTGTGACCCAGATACAAGAATGTGCAAAGCAGAGAATCCTGTCTCATTGCCAGCAAAGAGATCCCTACAATACCCCTCTGGTCAGCTGTTGATGCCCTCACCATCTGTGTGCTGAGGACTCCAGAAGCAGCCACTGCTGCTGCCACCTCTGCCCTAACACTGGTGCCAGACAGTGCTCCTCTCACCCAAATCCAATAAACTACTCCTACCGACCTTCTAAGTTTTCTTTGGCATTTGTGGGTTGAGAAGTCTGGAAACCACCACAGCTACCATTAATTCAGTCCCCTGATACCTGCTTTAAGTTTGCCAAGGCCCAGGCTGTGTTTTCACAGCCCTCACTGGACTTTTCTCTCAGACTATTGCAATAGACCTTTCAGGTTGTCTTGGGGTGGAAATTTATTTCACTTTGTCATTTTGTGGGTTCTGCTGCACTACAATATATCTAGAGTCATTTTTTACAGGTATTTGGAGGAGTTAGGGGAAGAGTTCAAGCAAGTCCCTGCTTTTACTCTGCCATCTTCTGTAGTATGAAGGTTTCATTCTTGATGTTTTTTCTTCAGTATATAGTAGAATAGTTTATAACAAATAGCTTTTCTGCATTTATTTTCTCCTAGACATTTGATCATTGTGTATAATATCTGCCAGGGTTTACTCTGCTTATATCATGTTGCTGCTACTCTCTAGGACTATATTGATTTTGTGATCAATGCTGGTTGCTGTTAGAAAGGGCTTAACCTTGGAAAAGGTGGTAGAGTTGCTAATCCCAGTTTCTGTCTTTGGCTGGAGCCTTCAGCTACAAATTTCCCCCAACTTAATTTATTAAATCACTAAGCATTTATTTATTTCCTACTTTGTGCCAACTACTGTACCAATTACTGGACATATATTCTATTGAGGAAACATAGTATAAAGGGTTAAGAAAATAGAAACACATTTTTTTGGAAAATCACTAGAAATTTGTCATGGGGAATAAGTATAGACTTCATGTGCCATCTGTGCTAGGTTTGAAGAGAATTAGCAAATCTAGGAAACAAAAGGGAAGGAGTATATTTCCACCACAGGGATCATCCTGTACTAAGTCATAGAGATGGGAGACGTAATATTGCACATAGGCCAGGTGGTCTGAAATGTATAGAGGCTGAAAAGGAATAATGTGAAATAACCAGGGGAAAAATAGGTTGGATCTAGATTGGGAACAACTTTAAATAGGAATCAGAGGAGTTATGTCTCCAAGATAATAGCAATGTGCAGTTTAAGGAGGATCTCTTTTTGTTTAAAACTAGGTCTTTTGTTATAGTTCTTTCAGAAGGGAAAAACCACCATGCATCCAGTGATTAGCTAAGGGGAAAAAACAAACAAACAAAAAACTTAGTGTCCTTTCCTCCCAGAATGAGTTTTCATATATTCACTAAGTTTTGTCTAAAATGGGTTGTTGTTCTCCATATGGGGAAGCTCTTTGCAAAACAGACAGCTAAGGTCTTCAGGATTCATCTTATTTTTAAAATTCTGCTTCTTATTTGCTAAGAGCAAGATTTTCTGTCAGGAACCTCCCTCCCTCTGATTATGAGAAAACCCTTGTAGCTCCCTTATTAATATCTAATACTAAACTGTACCTCTTGTTCATCCTTCATTTTCAAAGAGAACCAAAGGCATCATGAGGCAGTCTTGTCTCCAATGAATGAGATTTAAGTGAGGTAGAGTTACACAAACTCATAAGACTCATACTCTTATCCAGTCACTGATATCCCATGGCAAGAGAAAAGTCAAGAAGAGTGTCAGTGGTCCAGGATTCCACAGGTGACCCTGGTGTCTTTGATGTAGAACCAAACTTTAAGTGCTCCACTCCACAGCTCATACTTCAGCTGTCTTCATAGTTGCTGGAACAAATTGTTCTCATACACCTATTCCTCCAGAGGAAGTCTTCACGTGCTTGAAATAGACATCCCCTTAACTCTGATTAACTAAAAGCAGGTTTGATATCAGTTACCCTTAACCTGCTTTAGCTCTTCTGCCAAGGCATTTTTAATGGAAAGAAACACACTACAGCTTCTTAGAGCCACAAGTGATAGTTACGTGTCAGGTAGACACCAAAGGTGGATGAGCAACCCTGAAAATGGCTTGGCAAGCCCCTCACACTAGAGGTTTGAGTCCTCCCTGAACATCCCACATAAGACAGCTGATTAACTCAGTGGGTTAGAGCATGGTGCTTATAACCCATTTTTGTGGGTTTGATCTCAGTTCTAGTCAGAGCTAAACTTTACCTAGTTAGCATCAGTATATATGCTCTATATTTATGATCAATTGCCAAGGATTTGGGGTTTTTTTTAGTCTATGTTCCCCCAGATTTTCAATATTCAAATTATTTTTCCTCATGCAAATGTGTAGTAGCAGAAAAAGAAAAAGAAAAAAAAGCATTATCTTTATCTTGCCTTGTCCATGTTCTTACCTTTAATATATCCATAAGGTTGTCAGAGTTGAAATTCCAAAACAAAAAAAGATAATTACAATTAGTTTTTTAAATAAAGTATGTCATTATAAGTACATCAAATATTCTCATCTTTTTTCTTTTGCTATTTAAAGAGCTTAGGCAAAGGGAATCATTAGTGCCACCTTCAATATTTCCAGCTATGAAAGTAATAATTAATTAAAATGGTAGACTATAATCTTAATGAATTACACCAAAAGGGTTATCAGGGTCATTTCACAATTAATGCTTCCAAGACATACTCAAGAAAATATGTCATCTAATTATGTCCTTTTGCTCTGTTCCTGGTAACTTACTTAGCAACAAAATCATATAGATTTTTCCTTCCAATCCAAAGGCAGTAAATTATAAGGCAATACTTTTACCTGTAGTTACAGTGGTAAGTGGTAAATTCCTTAGCATTTATTTGAGCTGTTATGACCAAAATGATCTGAACTAATAATACAAAATGCACTAGAAAATTAGCTTTGGGGAATCAATATATGTCTTAAGAATTTGCATAGTAAACCTGTATCTTTGTACTTGTTCATACAAATATATTTTAAGTGACAAAAGAATGCTTTTAAATGCCTAATTTCCCTACAGAACCTCATTACCACCCTCTGGTCAAAGGTTACATACACTCTGGAATTTGTGGTAATTTCCTTAACATCTCATCAGTTTCTCAAAAATAGATGCCAATATAATCCCAGATTTTACTGTGATAATGGATACCACTGATGATCCTTCATGGTTGGTTTCAGTGACCATCTAGGTTGAATGACTGTAGGTCAAAATGGGTAACAAAATTTTGTCACTACATTTCACTATTCCTCCCCTGCCCATACTTCATTTTAGATGGCACTTAAACTAAAGTGGCTGCTCCACATGACTTGAATATCAGTTTTGTTATCTCTGTATTCCCATTATTGTGATACCAGCTTAAGAGGCACTGCACAAACAGGAACCAACTACACTTCTTTGCCAATTATTTATTTGCAACATTCTATCTACTACCAGATTTCCACTGCCATCTTTAGGAATGAGGATGATTCTATTCCTTTAACCTGTGGCTACACACCACTGAATCAATACAGCATTGCTTAGGCTTTGGAATCAAAAAAGGAGATTCTAGATATTTTAATACAAAGTCTTAGCAAGACTTTTTTTGCCTGGGGGAAGTATCATAAATAGTTTCCATTTTAAATCATATAGATCATAGTCTCAATTGGTTTGGATAGCAGGAAAACAGACCTGTGAGGAAGAGAGATTCTAAGAAATGAACATGAACTTGATGCTGGGGAAATTGCTGTAGAATAGAGTGGGGGATGAAAGTCTCCCTAGTCTACCATCTGGTAGCTTACTATTTTAGTTAAATGTTCCTGCTAACTAAGCACTAACCTCTATTATTTCTATGCTGCAGAAGGTGTCAGTGCTGTCAGTATCCCCTGTATTTTGTGCTCTCAAAATTGGGTAGGTTGGAGGAAAGTACCAGTCTTGATTATATCTGTGGTCATTTTACAAATTAATAAACAGACACCCACAGAAGGAAAATGACAATCCAAAAGTCTTACCTTCTGATTTTATAATGGGACTACCAACTTTCAGAGCTCCATAAACATGGCTTTATATGATTTTCCTGACTATAGATGAGTGCTAATTGATCAAAATGGCAACCTTATATTTTCTTCTGGTGTAATTCACACACTCATTCCATTACAATTTGTAGGAGATTCCCATTGGCTAGTCCATGAACAGTACCCATATACAGTATTTTCTTTCAAACAATTCCAAAATTATTTCACTACAAAATCTTTTATCAACATTTATAAAGTTAAACATCAATTTATTTAATTTTTTTTTTATATTTTCTTCTTCCCACCAAAGGATGCCTCCTTTTTTTTTTCCTGGATCTGACCAAAAAGGGTAGTGTCCCTCTCTATGTCTATGTTTACTCATCTTTTAAATGAAGGCATTGAATTCAGTGACTTTTGAAGTTCTTTCAATCTCTAATTGATGTTCTGTCACTCTATGAAGAACAAAAACCATTATTCTAAGGTTGTATAGATCAAAGTAGTTCACAATAGAAAATGTATGCATAATCCTATACAAAGTTTATTTGTTTCATAGTGGCAGTAGGAGATTTAAGATAAAAAAAAAAGAGGAGGAGATGAGAGAAATAAGAAGTGACAGGAGGGAATAGAAAGAGAAATCCCATTTAAAGTTACTATAGACATAAAATATTTGGGATTCTACCTACCAAAACAAACTCAGAAACTATATGAACATAGTTACAGAACACAAATAAAATCTGATTTAAATAATTGGAAAAAAGTATCAGTTACTCATGGATAGGCTGAGTTAATAAAATAAAAATGACAATTCTATCTGAATTAATTTACTAATTCAGTGCCATACCAATCAAACTACAATAAAATTATTTTTTCGAGCTAGGAAAAAAAAGTATGAAAACTCATGTGGAAGATCAAAAAATTCAGAATATCAAGAAAATTAATGAAAAGAAATGCTATGGGAGGTGGTCTAGCAGTACCAGATCGTAACTTGTATTATAAAGCAGCAATCATCAAAACCAGTAGGTAGTGGTTAGGAAGTAGAAGGGTAGATCAGTGTAATAGGTTAGGTACACAAGATACAGTAGTCAATGATTATAGCAATATACTGTTTTATAAACTCAGAGACACCAGCTTCTGGGATAAAGAAAAACAAATAGGAAAACTGGAAAACAGCATGGAAGAAACTGTACATAGATCAACATCTGACACTGTATATCAGAATAAAGTCCAAATGAGTAAATGATCTAGATATAAAGGCTGATATTATAAAAAAAAATTAGGGGAGCAAGGAATAGTTATCTGTCAGATTTATGGAGAATGGAGGAATTTATGATCAAACAAGAGATATATAATATTATAAAATGCAAAAAGGATAATTTTGATTACATTAAATTGGAAAGTTTTTGCCCAAACACAACCAAAGCAACCAAGATTAGGAGGGAAGCAGAAAACTGGTAAAGAATTTTTACAACTGGTGTCTCTGATAAATGTTTCATTTCCAAAATATATAGAAAATGGAGTCAAATTTACAGGAATGCAAGCCATTCCCCAATTGATAAATGGCCAAAGGATATGAACAGACAGCTTTCAGTTTTTTAGGAAATTAAAACTATTTATATGGAAAAATTCTCTTAATCACTATTGATTAGAGAGATGCAAATTAAAACAGCTCTGAGATACCACATCATGACCTAAAACCTTTCCAAAGAACACATGATGGAAAATGCCAGTCACATCCAGAGAAAGAACTATGGAGTAAGAATGCAGAGTGAAGCAAATTATTTTCTTGTTTTATTTTATTTTGTTTCTTTCTCATGGCTTTTCTTATTTATTATAATTCTTCTATGAAACATGACTAATGTGAAAACGTTTGATAGGAATGTATGTGTAGAACCCATATCAGAATGTAAGCCATCTTGGGGAGAGAGGAAAAGAGGAGGGGGAGAAAATTTAAATCTTCTGTAAGTGATTTTTGAAAAATAAAAAGTAAATGTTAAAAAGAAAGAAATCACAGGTTTTTTGATGATGTATAAACACTTTTAATTGTTATTTTAAGGGTCAAATTCAAATTCTGCCTCCAACAGGTGCTACTTGTGTGACCTTGAACCTCCTTTAATTTAAATATATAAGAAAGTATTTGGACCAAATGATCTCTAAGATCCTTTTCAGTTATACCTTCATTATTCAGTAACTTCCTCCTTTGAGATTCACTCAAGTCTTATTCACTACTCAATAAAAATTATAGTAGCTATTATCTACTGACACCCAGAAAAGTAATCTTCTTTCATCAGAGTTCATTGTCTACCAGACAGCGTCTAAAAGGACCTACAGTTTTTCTTTCTTCGTCACCTCCTAACCTCCTACTAAAAGTTGTTTTCAGTTGTGTCCCACTTTTCATTATTCCATTTGGGGTTTTGATTTGCATTTCTTTCTCCAGCTCATTTTATAGATGAAGAATTAAGTAAACAGGGTTATACAGCTATTAATTTTCTGAGGCCAGATTTGAACTCAGAGCAATCTTAATGACTTCAACCATGAGGCACTCTATCCACTGTCCCTCTTTCCAAATTCGAAAATTGAATTTCAGAGAGGTCAGTTAAGTATATATATATATATATATGTTTGTGTGTATGTATGCATGTGTGTATATGTGTGTATACATACACATATATATATGTGTGTGTGTATATAGTCTGTGATTATGTGAATATATATGTATGTATGTAGTATGTATATACTTTCTGCAATATCCTAAACTCCTACTTCTTCAACTTACCACCATGACCTACTCTTCCACTCATTTCAGCTAATACAGTGATGCCTCATTCCCTTGTCCATGCCATCCCCGTGAAATATTCCACTTCTATTTTATAAACTCTGAAATCCCCTTTAATGACTGATGGGGTGCTTGGGATCTATGTTTTTAATATCAGTTGGTAACATCAGTTTGAAAAATCAATTTGTAAAACCATCTATAAAATCAGCATTCTGCCCAGCAACAGTTCATGAGCTGTTTATTTCTGCTTTGAACAATAAAAAGCTACGCCTATGAAACCTTCACTAAACCATCAATAAACATTTTAGCTTAGGCAAATGTTATCTCCCCTTAGTATAATGGCCAGCTGCACCTATGAATCCTTCAATGCACTATCTATAGGTTAACTCCTTAGCCAATTATACACATACTGAGTCTCTGTTAGCCTTGGCTCCTAACATCCATCTTGTCAAACATGACACCGATGGGTGGCAGATTGGCACTTCTCAGTCAGCCCCGACCTGACCACTAGCTGACTTAATGAAGTTTCAAGCCTAAAACCACACTTCCAGGTAGCCCTCGGGCTATTTCCCAGTGAATTATGGGCAATATGCCTGGCAGTTGATATTAAAAATGCATGTTTCTTTAAGCACTGACCACTCCTTAACTCCTCCCTAATTCCACCCTTATTCACCTAGTTAGCATAATTGACCTCTGATTTCCTGCCATGACTCCTTAAAAACTATACCTGTGACTTCTTTAAATTTGCAGGTTCCCTAAGAACCCTTGCCCTCTGTAAAGTGTAACAATAAAATTTTACAATCCTGACTTCAAAGTTTGCTTGGGCCTACTGAATTCCTTCCAGACTGCAAACTCAACAACTCCGGTCATTGATCAGAGCCCCTGTATAACCTATTGCCTTTCCCCCCGTCACGACCACAATTTGTTGTTATTCTTTGTCTCATAGATCCCAAACTGTGTCTTTCATCCTCAACACAACCTCTAATCCCTCAACCCCTCTTCTTCCCTCCTTACAATCAATTACTCTTGATTCTTTGGTGAAAGGAATTCAATTCTACACTAGCCTTTTTTTTTTTTTAGTCCCTTGACCCCTTAATTTATTACCGATAAGTTTATCACTGATTTTTGAGGTTGCAAGTCTCAGATTTGGATTACATCTGCCTGTGTTGCATTTACTTCTACTCATAGCTGAACAAAGCTGGAGAAATCATGAAACTATCCTGTATCCTATACTCACTGCAAATTTATGTTACGCAATCTGAAGTGGATCCTCACAATAAGATAATTCTTTTATACCTCCCTAATAAATTTACTATCTCACTCACCACAGAGCCTTTCCTAAACCTCTTTTTGTTCCTCCACAAAATTCCTAGAACTTCCTCTCCTACCAAGCACTCATCTGAGAATCTTGCCTCATATGACTAAAGAAAAAAAAAAATGAAGTCATTCAGTGAGAGTTACCTCTTATCCCTTTCTTCATGGCACTTAGATGGCCTTTGTCACCATATCCTTTGCCTTTCTGCTTGCCAAGACTCAGTTTGGTTACCCCATTTTCTCCAGCAAATTTCCCCTTTTATCATCTGTACTCTCTCATAAATCTTCAGTATCTCTCCATCTTCCGGTTGTTTACCTATTGCCTATAAATATACCCATGTCTCTTCTATCCTCAAAAAACCCTCACTTGATCCATACTTTCCCATTAGCTTTCATTACATATCTCTTTTCTTTTGATGTGGTGAAGTTCCTTCAGAAGACCTTCTCTAACTGACATCTCTACTTCCTTTACTTGTACTTTCTTAATTCTCTCATGTCTAAATTCTGTCTCATCATTCAGTTGAAACTAGTCTCTCTAAATTTACCAGTGAAATCTAACTTAACAAATCAAATTCCCTCTTACTTAATACTTATCATCCTAGACCTGTCTGTAGCCTTTGACTCTGTTGGTCAGCCCGTTGCCCTTGATGCTCTCTCCTTTCTAAGTTTTTGGGGTTTTTGTTACACTTTCATCTCCCAGTTCTCTTCTTGTGTGTCTCCTCAATCTATTGCTGGATCTCCAGCCAGGTCATACCCTTTAATTATGAATGCCTACCAAGACAAGGGTCTGTCCTAGGGTTTCTTCTGTTCTCGACCTCTAGTATTTCACTTGGTAACCTCAAGGGTTATTTTTTTCTTCTTGTCACCTCTGTTTTATAGTTTCCTACTGTGTGATTTCTCTTATTAGATTGTATTTCTTGGGGGCAGGGACTTTGTCTTTCTTTCCTTTATTACTTCTTTTATTACTGTCCCTAGAGGACAGTACCAGGTACATAATGGCTGTTTAATAATTATATCGTATTGTATTGCACTGCATTGCATCTTTATGCTTATAATTCTCAGATTTAAATCATTATATTTCTCCTCAAGCCCTCTCCTTTTTCAGATGTTACTATAACTCTAAAGGATACCACGATCTTTCTAGTAACTCAGGCTTTCATCCTAGGTGTCATCCTGGAATACTCGTATTTCAGTACCTATATCAAATGTTGTACTAATTGTTATCAAATCTATCTTCTCAACCTCACATATATGCAACTTTCCCTCCTGTGACATTGACACTGCCCTAGCATGTTCATGTCTCTCTCTCTCACACACACACACACACACACACACACACACACACACACACACACACGCATATCATTTAATGAATTTCAGTGGCTGCTTATCACCTCTGAGCATTTTCACTGGTATTTTCATATTTCTCATACTTGGGATTCTTTCCCTTGATTTTTGTCTCCTGGATTCCCAGGTTTCCTCCAAATCCCAGCTAAAATCCCACCTTTTAAATGGAGCCTTTCTGGATCCCTATTAACACTAATGCCTTCCCTCTGTTTATTATATCAAATTCACCCTGCATGTCTCTTGTTTGTATGTAGCTCTCTATGTAGTTTCTTTCCCACTGGACTATGAACTTAAGAGTAAGAATTGTTTTAAATCTTTATTTGTATCCTCAATGCTTACCGCAGTTTCTTGTACACAGAAAGCACTTAATAAATGCTCTTTGACTGATATGTAGCATTAAATGCAATTATCATAGAAATAATCACTAAAGCTATGACATGATAAGTTCACTGAGAGGAGAGATGAGGAGGGGCAGGGAGAGGAGGCAAGGTGAGCCTCAGGACCAGGGCCCTTGTATATCACAGGATAATAGTTCTAAAACTAGAAATTATGTTAAATATTATCTAATGACTAGTCTTACCTCCTTGTTTATAGGTGAGAAAATCTAGGACCAAAAATATTAAACCACTTGCCCAAGGTCACACAAGAACTAAATACCATATTTGAACCTTGGTACCCTGATACAACATCTCATATTATTTCTACCATAGAATATTGTTTCACTTAAATTCAGTATTGTTTTCTGACAGTCCTTTGGCCTGAGTGAGTTCCTTCTGGGATTACTCTATTGACCCTCTCTTTCTAAAACCGGGTTTACAGTTATATGTCCTCTTAGTGTAGGTGTGGTTATAGTATAGTATGGTGTTATATGGTATAAGTTAAATTTTTGTCCAGGTACCCAGTTTATGTCTAGGGAAAGGCTTGTTGTGCTAGCCAGAGATGTTGGTGGAAACAATCCCTTACTGAGTTTGTATACTGAAAATAATATGCAAATCAATGGGAATCAATTCAATGAAAAGCTTTATTGCAAGCAACAGGGTAAAGGAAGAAGGGGAAAAGATGAAAAGGGGACTTGAAATACAACTCAAATATACACAACAACCTAGAATATATAAGGGTGACACTGTTTTGAAGAGCACAAACATAAGTTTATTCAGCAAGAAGGGAGAGACTTCAGCAGGCAGGTATGTTTCTGCTAGAATGGAGGGCGTGCTCCCAAGTGCCTTTCAGAGGGTTCAGATATTATGATTTTGAATGGTTTCCCCAGGGTTGAACTAATTTCATATCAGGAGGGAGGGCAAAATATTATTTTGGAGGTTTCTTTTCAGGTAGAAAAATAAATTGGAGGTAGGCAAAACATTGTTCAGGGGAGAGTGATGTACAAACCTTCAAAAAACATTGCTGTCAGTATTTTTTCCATGAGTATACTCTATATACTTATGTTCTTGTATGATCTCAAGATCATTAGGCCTAATCTTACAGCAAGGGTTTGCATGCATAGATAGTATAAGCGAGAGTCTCCCATAAGGGGAAATTGTCATGATGGTCTCAAGACTACCAGGTCTAATCTTATAACATATCTTTAAGAGTTCCTATTTAGATATAGTTTTTGCAACTCAATAGACATCTCAAAAATTACTTTGTGATATGAAAATAACTTTGTTTCTATACTCATATTCCAGTACTAACCTCTTGATATGTTTTACACACCTAAAGATCACAAAACAGAAGGAACTGTCTGAGACAAACACACATAAAATTTAATATATTTCTAATATTTTATGATAGAAACTTGAATGTAAATAAAATAAAACACAATTATAAAGTAAAAGCAGTGAATTTTAAGTCAGAATACCTGGTTTTGAATTCTAAGTAAATATATATTTTCATGGACAATTCAATTAAACTCTTTGGGTCTCAGTTTTATTTTGGTTTTATAGCCTATAAAATTAAAGTGGGCCAACAGTGAATTGGAACACTTGAATTAGGAAGATCTTAGTTTCAATATTTTCTCAAACACTTACTAGCTCAGTGATGCTGGGCAAATCATTTAACCTCTCTTAATCTCACCTTTACTCATTTGTTAAACCATGATATAATAGCATCTATATCAATGAGTTCTTTTTAAGATAAAAAAAGATTATACATGTAGAGCACATTGTAAAACCTAAAAATTTGCATAAATATAAATTATTATGATAATTGTATGATCTTGAAACATAAACTATATACCCCTTTCATCCAAGATCTTTTCACCTAAGATTCAGAGATTATGTTCTTACTCATTTCATATCTAAGTTAGAATACTATGTTGTAAGTATGCAACCATGTCACTTTGCTATTCAATAAACTCCGGTGGCTCCTTTTTGCCCCCACGACCAAATAGAAAAGCCTTTGTTTTGCATTCAAATCCTTTCCTAACCTATTCCCCACATGCTCTTTTTGTCTTTTTATACCTTATTCCTTGCCATCTACTCTTCAATCCAGTGACACTGGCCTCCTTGCCATTTCATGAACAAAACACTCCATTTCTCAGTTCTGAGCATTTTCTGTGGCTGTCTCCCATGTGTGGAAGAATCTTCCTCTTTAGTTCTGTCAACCAATTTCCCTGGATTCCTTTAAGTCTCAAATAAAATCCCATCTTTCTCAATACCTCTTAACTCTAGTGCCTTCCATCTTAATTCCTATTTAGCCTCCATACATTTTGCTTTGGCTTTATTTGTTTGAATGCACTCTTCCTCATTAGACTGTAAGCTCCTTGAGGGCAGGGGCTATCTTTTTGTATTAGTAATTCTTAGCACAGTGTCTGGCATGTAGCAGGTGTTTAAAAATCTCCTTAAATATCTGATAAGTTTCTTGAGGACAAGAACTATGTCTTATTCCTCAAAGGACCTAGTACAATCCTTAGGACATAATTTTTTAAAAAGTTTAATTATTAGTTACTTATAATTTTATTAATTTCATAATGGTTGGTAAATTAATTCATTGTCTTAAGGATGATACTCTCTTGTCTGAAAATTTCATTTAAGCTGTAGCAAAGTGTATTTTTCTCGTTAGTATTTTAGAAATTCATTCATCCTAAGCACATTGAACCAACTAGAAAGCATTAAAGCTAATTAAAAGCAATTGTCTCTATATAGCCATCTGTTGCAAAGGCTCATGTCATATAAACCTGAGCATGCTGTTAAATTTTAAATAAGCATAGACTCACAGAATCTCAGATTTTTAAGGGATCTCTGTGCCACATAATGCCTTAGATTGTGCTAAAGCATAGGCCAGATGTGCTGGAACATCTGGTCATGTGTGTATGTATATCATAAGTACGTGAAAAAGAATCTCCTCCAAGTGGTTGCCCAACCTTTACTTGGAGACCTTTAGGGAATAAAGAACCCACTGTTTTCTAAAGGGGGCTATAGAAGGGTGTTTAGATTTCTGGGTATAGGAGAATAGGGGAGGGATCACTGGAAAGAGGAGACAAGTAAAAGGACAGCAAGGTGGGGGTTAAGTAAAAGAGACAGGAGGGATAGGAAACAAGAGACATATACAAACATAAAAACAAAGATCAGGCATAGAATTTGTTTCAGAAAGTATATGTCTATATATGTATATATGAATGTGTGTGTGTGTGTGTGTGTGTGTGTGTGTGTGTGTGTGTGTAGCTATAGAGAAATATATCCCTATTTAATTGTAGTCTTCTAGGGTGGTGGGGAGGGGAAAAAGAGCAAAGTAAAACAATACACAGGAGAAAAAAATAAAATTTACAAGGAAGCAAAGAAAATATGGGCAATTCTCAATACAATTTGTAGGATTTATCATACAAGCTTTCTTGAAATGAAATTTAATCATTATATATTTTGAAGCCTCTTATGTTCTGCTATGCATATGACATTTTTTTTACCCTTTCTTCTTTTGTATGTAAGTTCCCATATTTAAGTTTATGATGTGATTTTTCTTCTTTTCTCTATTTTGTATTTGTATTCTGGTGTTTGAATCTAAAATATATATTTTTAATAAAATAAAATCCTATCAAAAAAATAAAAGAACCTACTATCTCCAGAGTCAGCCCATCACCCTTAGGTGCTCTTCTAAATGTTGGGAAGTTCTTCATCCAGTCTAAATTTGTCTCTCTGCCACTTCTACCTCTTAATCCTAGTACATAAGAATTCCTTATGAAAATTATTTATATAATTAAAGATAGCTATCAAGAAGATAGGGGAGTCTCAGTGAAAAAGACTAGCACTAAAAGGAAAGTTGATCTAGAGTACCAGCATAAGGACAGGGCTGATAACAAATGATTGTCTGCTTGAGGTAGTACAGTGGAAAGAATACTGTCTTGGGAGTCAGAAGACCTAGATTCTGATTATTTTTTTTTTCCTGTGGTTGGACTAGGCTATAGTCTCATTCCATAAACGTATTTCATGTTTTCAGATTTCTACGGCTTTCTTCATATTGTTCCCTCAGTTTATAGTGTACTCTCCTATCTCTCTGCCTATATCAATATACTGCTAAAGTTCAGCCCAAATGCCACCCCAGGAAGTTTTCTGATTCTCCCGTCTTTAGGGATCTCCCTCTGAAATCTAATGTCTCTTCACAGTTTGAACTGAACATGTCATAGACATCTGAAACCCCGCATATCCCAAACAAATCATTATCTTTTCTACCAAACTCAATCCAAACTATCCATTACTGTTGAAGGCTCCACCGTTCTTCCAATCACCTTGGTTCCCAACTCAGATGTCATCCTCAATTACTCCTCTCACCCCACAGATCTAACCAATGGTCAACACTTGTCATTTCTTTTTTTTTTTAAACAAATGCTTTATTAACTTCTGTTTTACATCATTCATTTCCGCCAGATTTTGAGTTACAATCATTTTCCCCCCATTATTCCCCTACCCAATCTCCCAGAACAGTAATCCCACAAGATATCACTTCCTCCAATCTGCTCTCTCCCATACCTTCTCCCATACCCCCATCGACTTTTCCATTAGAGGAAGGTGAGTCTTTGCATCCCAATGCCTGCACATCTTATCTCCCTATTACAAGCAAAAGAGTATTAATAATAGTATTTATATATATTTGAAACATTTAATGTTACGACCTCGAATTTCAGATCCATTTCCTTCCTCCCTTGTCACCCATTCCCTCTTGGGAGATAAGTAATTCAGTATATGTTGTACATGTCTAGCTATGCAAAACATTATCATAGTAGATATATTGTACAAGGCTGCTTATAATTCCCTCCCACTCATCCCACCCCCACCTGGTCCATTCCCTACATGATCCTGTCCCTCTTCTATAGTGGGTACTTCCAACCTCCCCTCCCCCCAAGGATGCCCTCCCATCCATCATCCCTCCTCTCATCCCCCTTCCCCCTATCCTGCTGCAGGTTGAGATATCCCATTTAGTATGTATGTCATTTTCTCCCTGAACCAAATTCAATGTGAATGTGGTTTTGCTTTTTAGCCTTCCTTATTCTCCCCCTCCTTTGCAACCACTTCCCCTTGCTTCTTCTACATGGGATAGTTTACCCTACCCTGTCTCTCCCCATCTCCTCTTGCCACTTTCCTCTCTCACCTCATAATTTCATCCCTTGAGTATTCTCCCTTCCCAACAAATTCAACCTATGCCCTCTATCCATATATAACTGTAACCATATACACACACATTCACATATGTATTCATATGACCACACCCCCCTTCTTCCATTATTTTCATAGTGAGAAAGATATCATCAGTCACAGTTATTGCTTTTCCATATAGGAATGTAAATAGTTCAACTTTGATAAGTTCCTTTGATTTCTTTTCCCTGATTACCTTCTCAGGCATCTCTTCCTTCTTGTGTCTGGATGTCAAATTTTCTATTCAACTCTGGTTTTTTCCTCAAGAATGCTTGAAAGTCCTCTATTCCACTGAATGACCATATTTTCCCTGAAACAAAATACTCAGTTTTGCTGGGTAGGTGACCCTTGGGTTCATTCCCAGTTCTTTTGCCCTCTGGAATATCATATTCCATGCCCTTCGATCCCTCAGTGTAGAAGCTGCCAGGTCCTGGGCTATTCTGATTGTGTTTCCACAATATTGAAATTGTTTCTCCTGGCTGCTTGGAGTATTTTCTCCTTGATCTGGGGATTCTGGAACCTGGCTATAATATTCCTGGGAGTTTTCTTTTTGGGATCTTTTTCAGGAGGTGATCCGTGGATTCTTTCAACCTCTATTTTGCCCTCTGGATCTAAAACATCAGGGCAGTTTTCCTTGAGAATTTCTTGAAGGGTGATTTCTAGGTTCTTTCCTTGATCATGGCTTTCAGGTAGTCCAATAATTTTTAAATTGTCTCTCCTGGATCTATTTTCCAGGTCAGTGGTTTTTCCCATGAGATATTTCACATTGCCTTCTAATCTTTCATTTGTTTGGATCTGCTTAACAGCATCTTGATTTCTCATAAAGTCATTAGCTTCCATTTGCTCCAGTCTAACTCTGAAGGAATGAATCTCCTCAGTGAACTTTTGAGATTCTTTTTCCATCTGGCAAATTCGACTTTTTAAGGCATTCTTCTCCTCATTGCCCTTTTGGGCCTCCTTTGCCATTTGAGTTAGTCTATTTTTTAAGGTGTTGTTTTCCTCAGTCAGGCTGTTGACCCTCATTTCCTACTTTTCCTGCATCCTTCTCATTTCTCTTTCCAATTTTTCCTCCACTTCTCTTATTTGATTTTTAAAGTCCTTCTTAAGGTCCTCTATGGCCTGCAACCCGCTCATGTTTTCCCCTGGGGCTTTTGGAGCAGGACTTCTGACCTCACAGTCCTTTTCCCGCTCTATGCCCCCAAAATAGGAGTCTAGGGTTGCATTTTCTGTTTCCTTTGCCTTGGCATGTTGCCACTTAATTGCTTGACTTTTGGGCTTGTTGCCACACTATGGCTTTAAGGCCAGATAGAGGAATTTTCGTCCCGAAAGTGTGGGGGGCAACTTCCGTTTCTGGCAAGCTGTAAACCCACCCACAACTTCCACCCTAGATCACAATCCAGATCCAGGGAGGTTAAAGCAAGAGCGATTACCCCCCAAGACTGATCGCTGGATCTCCCTCAAATTTGCAGGCTGGGAGCCGGAGCTGCCTCTGAAAACTACAAAATGGCGTTTCTCCTCAGCAGCTTCTAGCCCCCAGGGGAGGGAGCCGACGCATTCCCTAATACCAGTCCCAAAGTCCATAGGACACTAACCTCTTACTTTGTCCCAGGCAAGTCTATGTTGATAATTCTGGAGTTGCCACAGCTCCTGGTGTTCTGGGGTTCCTCCAGCTGGCTGCTGGCCCTGCCACCCTGGGGCTAAAACCTCGGCTCATGTGGACCTGGGCTCGGCTCAGCTCGGCTCCTGCGCTCTGCATGCTGCATGCTGCCAGGTCCCAGACCACTGCGCTGGTCCTTCCTGCAGGGCTGCTGGGCTGTCCTCAGCGGGAGTTTAGCTTCTCTGTGTCGTTCTGTGGGGGCTGGGGCTCCAGAAGTTTTTCAGAGTCCCCTTTTACATCGTTTGGGGGGAATGTGGGGGCACAGTGGCTTGGATGAGCTGTTTCTACTCTGCCATCTTGGCTCCGCCCCTAGATTCTGATTCTTACACTGTCATTTTAACCTGTGTGATCCTGAACAGTTCACTTAACCTCTCTGTGCCTCCCTAAGTATCTCCACATATAAACTGCTAATTAGTTTGTCCCACAGTATAGTTTGTTAAATTAAGTTAAATCACATTTTGTCGACAAATTGTCAAGTAATGTCTTTATACTAATGCATGCACTTATCTATGTGTACCCTAATGTTTATGAATTTATATTTTCTCATTTTAACTTTTAATTGTCCACTCAAACTCAACAAAACATACATCTCAGTTCTTGCCATACACCCCTGCATCAGCTAAATACTGTGCCTCTGTTGTAATAGGCAACCAAGATAAATGATATTGCATTGTTATGCATAGCAGAGCCACAGAACACCATTGGGTCCAATTCACTCAATTTTCACATACATTTTATGTACTTCTCTAGTTGCAGAGAAGGAAATGTGTAAACTCAAAGAGGAAGTTATACATCAAGGCTACATAAATTTTCTCTTTTTACTTAAGTAGCATTCCAACTATGGGGTATCAGGGGTACATAAGCCACAATGGAGATCAAGGAATCAAAGGTAGTTCACTTCAATAAATAATAGATCCCCAAAAGAAAATTCCTAGTAATATTATATCCAGGTTCCAGAATTCGCTGATCAAGGAGAAAATACTACAAGCAGCCAGGAATAAACAGTTTCAATATTGTGGAAACACAATCAGAATAGCACAGGACCTGGCCGCTTCTACACTGAGGGATCAAAGGGCATAGAATATGATATTCCAGAGGGCAAAAGAGCTGGGATTGAAGCCAAGGGTCACCTACCCAGCAAAACTGGGTATTTTGTTTCAGGGGAAAATATGATCATTCAATGGAATAGAGGACTTTCAAGCATTGTTGAGGAAAAAACCAGAGTTGAATAGAAAATTTGACATTCATACACAAGAAGCAAGAGAAGCATGAGAAGGTAATCAGGGAAAAGAAATCAAAAGGAATTTATCAAACTTCAACTATTTACATTCCTACATAGAAAAACTATACCTGTGATTGATGAAAGCTTTCTCAGTATGAAAATAATTGAAAAAGGGTATATGGACATATGAATACATATGTGAATGGGTGTATATATGTTTACAGGTATACATGGATAGAGGGCGCAGGTTGAATTTGGTGAGAAGGGATGATACCTAAAGGGTCAAGTTAAGAGGTGAGAGAGGAATGTGGCAAGAGGAGATGGGGAGAGACAGGGTGGGGTAAACTATCTGATGTAGAAGAGGCAAGGGTAAGTGGTTTCAGGGGAGGGGAAGAAGAGGAAGGCAAAAAGTTAAAACCATATTCTCATTGAATTTTGGCTTAGGGTGAGAATGACATACATACCAAATGAGATATCTCACCCTGCAGGACAGTAGGGGTAGGGGGGCAAGAGGGGGTATGTTGGAGGGGATATTCTGGGGGGAGGGGAGGTTGGAGTTACCCACTTTTGAAGAGGGACAGGATAAAATTAGGGGATCGACCAGGTGGGGGGGGTGGGATGAGTTGGTTGGAAATACTAGCAGTCTTTTAAAATATAACTTCTATGGTATTGTTTTGTGTAGCTATACATATACAACACATACTGAATTGCTTATCTTCCCAGAGGGAGTGGGTGACAAGGGAGAAAGGGAATGGATCTGGAATTCGAAGTTTTAAAACTAAATGTTCCAAATATATAAAAATACTAATATTAACACTATTTTGCATGTAATTGGGTAATAATATGTGCAGGCTTTGGGGCACTGAGATTCACCTTGCCCTAATGGTAAAGTCAAAGGGGTTATGGGAGAATATATGGGAGAGAGCAGATTGGATGAGGGGATATCTTGTGGTGCTGCTATTCTGGGGTGGTAGGTAGGGGAAAATGGGGGAAAATTGTAACTCAAAATCTGGAGGGAATGAATCATGTAAACCAGAAGTTAATAAAGCATTTGTTGAAAAAAATAGAGTATCATGTGTCAGGGGAAAATATGGTCATTTAATGGAATAGAGGACTTTCAAGCATTCTTGAGGAAAAAACCAGAGTTGAATATAAAATTTGACATTCAAACACAAGAAGCAAGAGATGCTTGAGAAAGTAAACAGGGAAAATAAATCATAAGGAACTTATCAAAGTTGAACTATTTACACTCCTAAAAGGAAAAACAATAACTGTAACTGATGAAACCTTTCTCAGTATGAAAATAGCTGTAGAAGGGTATATGGGCATAGGGATACATATGTGAATGTGTGTATATATCTTTACAGGTATACATAGAGGGCACAAGTCAAATTTAATGGGAAACGATGATACTTTAAGGGTAAGATTGAAAGGTGAGAGAGGAACATAATAGAGGAGATGGGGAGAGACAGAATGGGGTAAACTATCTCATGTAGAAGAGGCAATGGAAAGTGGTTGCAGGGGAGGGGAAGAAAAGGAAAGCATAAAGGCAAAACCTTATTCTCATTGAATTTGGTTGAGGGAGAGAATGACATACACACTAAATGGGATATCTCACCCTACAGCAGTATGGGGTGAGAGGGATGGGCAGGGAGGAATCCTGGGAGGGAAGGCAGGCTGTGGGGGAGGGAAGTTGGAAGCACTCACTTTTGAAAAGGGACAGGATCAAAATGGGGAGTGGTCCAGGTGGGATTTGCGATAGGAGGCAGGGAAATATAGTCAGTCTTTTACAATATATCTACTGTGCTAATGTTTTGCATAACTACACATGTACAACATATAATGAATTGCTTATCTTCCCAGTAAGGGTGGGTGAAAAGGGAGGAAGGTAATGAATCTGGAATTCAAAGTTTTAAAATCAAATGTTTTAAATATATATAAATACTATTATGAATACTAGTTTACATATAATTGGGAGATCAGATGTGCAGGTATTGGGGCAGTGGGATTCACATTGCCCTACTGGAAAAGTCAAAGGTGGTATGGGAGAAGAGATGGGAGAGAGCAGATTGGATGAGGGGATATCCTGTGGAACTGCTATTCTGGGGTCATGGGTAGGGGAAAAAATGGGGAAAATGTTAATCAAAATCTGATGGAAATCAATGATGTAAACTAGAAATTAATAAAGCATTCGAGAGAAAAAGAGTTAGGGGGAAATACAAGCAGCAATTCCCTTAAGTCCTGTCTTATCTCCAAGGGCTAAAACATAAACTTTTTTTTTAATTCAGGAGTCTCGTAAGGGTTTCAGGGACATGGGTCCAAGGATACAAACATTCTCTTTTTTCTTTCTTTCTTTGAATCAGTAGTTCATGTTAAACAAGTTGCTTCATCTCTTTGTGTCCTTGTTAGTCCTTCCAGAAATCAAAGATTGTAGTATAAGCCACCTGCTGCCAAAGTAAAGTGAAAATGATTGGTAAGGTTTGGGGTTTTCATTTCCCAAGCATCTCAGTTATTCACTGATAGTAATGGAGATAGTAATTAGAATTGTAGACCATTTAAATTGTAGACCATTATGTTATTTAGTGCATTAAGTAATGTACTAAATTGGTTGCTTGAGTAATTTATTCAATCATATCATAGAAGTCTGAAAGACTAAATATATCTTCTTAAGCACTTAACTTACAAAAAAATTACTTGGGATTTTGGCTACTAAAGTTGAATATTTGAAAAGGTAATGGAATAATGGTATTATATACTTACTGAAGTAATGTTTTTATTTGATAACACTTTATTTTGATATCAACTTCTTATAATACATTTTAGCTTTCTATTGAAACCACAAGTTCTCCTATTAAAGTGAAGTTACATGAAAGTAACAGTGTGTTATCTATACTTCGTACCTCCCCTGTGATGACTGTATGAGGAGTGATCCACCCTGAAAATGCCAATAATTGATCAAAAATGGGATGTGACTATGAATTAAAATAACAAGTTTTTATTATTTTAAATGCTAGTACTTAATGGAAGCATTTTAATGGAGTGTTTAGTAGTGACAACACTATATTATAATAATGAAGTGTTGGTAGAGAAGAACTTTAGGTCTTTGGGTGGAGAAAGGACATTTCTTCACCATCAATAGCAAGTCATTTCTAACTATTAATATATAATCTATCTCATTTATAATAGTGCTATTTGGTGAATGTCATCTAAGTACTTAAAAAGCTAACAAAAATAAAAGGTGAAACAGACAAAAAATTCTTGAGAATGTGATTTTTTTCCCCTTTTAGGTCTAGCAAAGTCTGGAGGTCCTGATGTCCTGATTGTGGTGATTGACTGCCTCACCTGGATTTTAGTAAAGTCCAAGTCATGCTTTTCTTGGCTCCTTACTCTGACCATCTTCTCAACAACAACCTTACCCCTACTTTGCCCCAAATTTGGCAGTACTCCAGCATAGGGTAAGTCAATATTCTCCTCTGGTAATACTTAATAACCATGTAACTTTCCAAAATAAATTTCCCCCTACTTGGACAACACTCCTTTTTGCATGCTGTCTTCTCCATTGAAATGTGATTTTCTTTTTTTTTTTTTTTTTGGCTTTTTTGGAGGGCAATTGGGGTTAAATAACTTGTCCAAGGTCACACGGCTAGGTATTCGTTTGTGTGTTAAGTGTCTGAGGCCGAATCTGAACTCAAGTCCTTCTGACTCCAAGGCTGGCACTCTACTCACTGCACCACCTAGCCACTCCAGAAATGTGATTTTCTTAACAATATGAATTTTCTTTGCTTGTTAACATTTTTATCCCAAGTTTTTTGCAGTGAATTTAGCTCATAGAAACTGAAAAAATGAGTGGGTGGGAGGAAAGTAATTAATAATTATTTTTTAAAATGGCATTAGCTAGGGAGAGAAGTGAATAAAGTTCAGATTAAAGAAGAAAGGAGGTTAAAACCTCATTTAAATATTTACTGTCTCTGCTTCAGTATATGTAAAATGAAGGAGTTAGACTTTCTGGCATTTCTAGTCCCTTCCACTTCTAAGTCTATGAATGCAAGATATTATGAGGACAAATGTCAAAACTTTTGCAATGAAGCTGAGATAGTCCTTAAAGAATATTTAATTCTATCTCCAAACTCTATCATTAACATGAGAAAGAATACATGAATGCCTTACATGTACAACTTGAACAATATAGAGACATAGATAGATAGAAAGATAGATAGATAAATGGATGAATAAAAGAAATTAAAACACAAATAACCATGTAAGTAAAAATTCAAAAAATCAGAGTTAAAATAGAAATCAACAACAAATTCAGTAAGCTAGTTGAAAAAAAGTGATCTGGTTTATTGGAAAGCAAAATGGATATCATTTATGAACTTGAGGCCAGAAAAGAGAAGAAAATATATTTACCAAATTCAAGTACCAAAAAGAACTTATAAGACATGAAGAAATAAAAATGATTGAAACCATTTCACTCAATTGTGTAAAAAAAACCCAGATACCTTAAATAAAAGAAACACATACTTATAAAAATATAACATATGTAAATGAACAAAATAGATGATTTGTTTAGATGATAAAGGACCAGAACTTAAATAAGGAAGACATGCATTAAAATTGAACCACAGACATTTCTTAACTATGTGTAAAGCCAAGCATGTGCAGCTTTCCAGAGGACTGCTGCTTTGAATAGCTTTAAGGTTCTGATCACACAGTATAGTGAACTCTACTTATTAAGCAGTAAATTAAAGCAAAACATTCCCAGAAACCAAAGTACAGCATTAATAATGTTATAACATAACAAGTTGTCACTAAAGTGGTCACATAGTTTTCACCAAAGTGGCCACATATTTTTAAAGAAGAGATATCATTCAATAAGCCCTTAACTCAATCATCCTTAAGGAGTAAGCCTCCTTAAGGGACACAAAGTAAAAAGGTCAAATTTCTCCACCCCTAGGTCACATTGTCTTAATATCTCAGTCAAAAAGTCTTCTTTCTTCTTGACTGGAGAATAGTTTCCAATCATCCTTAACTCAATCATCCTTAAGAGGTACAAGGAACAGAGTACAAAGTTCTCCCATCTGTAGGACACCATAAATCATGATCTCAGTAAGCACTAAATACCCAAGGAGATGTCTTTTCATCTTGACCTGAAGCTGGCTCCCAAATTCCATGGTTCCTCTTACATGTGTCTACCCAACTGTCACTGGATTCAAAGGTAGGCAGCTCTCAAGTCATTATCCAGCTTCTAATGTAGTTCCTTGCCCGGTTCTAGTCTAGTTCCATATTGAAGTTCACAGCCTCCAGTCCACCTCAATTCCTTCTCAGTTTCTGTTTCTGGGAATACAAAGCTTAACAGAACCAAAACAACATCCATACACATTGCTGGCACCATCATCAATTCACTATCTGTCCAAGAAATCAACACAGACCCACAAACGAGGTCTGAGAAGTCAACATACATTACCACTGTAGAAATCAATAGAAACCTACAAACAAGGTCCAAGAAGTCAACACAAATTACCACCATAGAAATCAACACAGACACACAAACAAGGTCCAAGAGGTCAACACAAATCACCATCATAGAAATCAATACAGACTCACAAACAAGGTCCAAGAGATCAACACAAATCAACAGTTAAGTCCCAGAACATCTGAACCCTCCTCCATGACTTTTGTAAGATAAAATCCTCTTTCAGGGCTTCCAGTAAGGTCCCAGGGCTTCTGTACATAGTATTACAAATGCAAATAAACACAGACAGAGTGTTGAAATACCACAAATTTTCCCTTTCTCAACTCTGCCACCACCAGTGTTTCCTTCTCAGTTCTGCTCTCTCCCAGCTTTTGCTCAGCTTTTTATCTGGTCATTAGCTCCTCCCTCTTCTGCCCATCTCTTATCTCCTTCCTGTTCCTGTCTTTGGCAAGTCCCTCCCATTGTGGGTTTCAGAAGTTCTGGGTTTTTTAACAAAGATTTAATATAATCATGGGCAAGGCTCAAAAGAAACTTGGACTGAAATAAGGTGTTAAATAATTAAATAACTGAAATAAGCTGCTAAGTACTTCTTTGCTTGCCATTGCACCATGTGAACCTGGGAAAGTCACTTAAACCTCTTTCTGTCTCAATTTCTTCCTCTGTAAAATGAGTCTAATAAAAGAACCTCCCAAGGTTATTGTGAGGTTTAAATAAGATATTTGTAAAGTGCTTCACAAATCTTAAAGTACTATATAAATAAAGTTTTTTTATGCTGTTGTCATAATAAAATAATAAAAAGAGAGGATTTAAATAATCTAATATTACCCCCCAAAATGAATAAATCATACAGTAATTCCTTAAACAAAATGAAAAGGGGGAAAAAAAGCTCAAAAATTGGAAGAGATGCGGAAAGCAAATGAAAAGAATATCAATAAAAATCTGAAAACTGAAAAGAAAAAAACAAATGATCAAATAAGGATCCCAAAACCAGCAATTTTATTATTGCTTTATTAAACTATATATAAATTTAAACATATTGTATGCAACAGAAGTTCACATGTTCATATTCAATATTCTTTTTTCCCATAGGATATTGAAATGTTTATAGGGCTCATTATTATTAAGTCCATATCAAAATGTTATTAATCCTTTGAAAATAATCTTTTTTTTTTTTTTTTGCTTTTTGGAGGACAATTGAGGTTAAGTAACTTGCCCAAGGTCACATGGCTAGGTTTTTTTGTTTGTGTGTGCATTAAGTGTCTGAGGCCAGATCCGAACTCAGGTCCTTCTGACTCCAGAGCCGGCGCTCTACTCACTGCGCCACCTAGCTGACCCTGAAAATAATCTTAAATTGAACCTTTTTTTAATGTAGTCACTGACCATCACTATATTTTGGTTATTTCCCGTACTTTTCAGTTTTAACAATATTTGTTACTAATAAATTAGACCTTTAGATTTATAAATGTTCCTCTTCTCATCTGAAACTGATATATATTCAGCCAGCTTGATTTATATATATGCTATTCAACTGTTATTGGTAAAACTCATTTGTTTTCATCTGCTTGCTTCATCTATCTGTGCTGTTATTTTGCTGCCAAAAAAAGTATAAAGAATACCCATGGTACCAAAAAGTTGATGATATTCTAATGATATATTCCATTTATTTTGCTCAGAGAAGGAGAAGTGCTAACGAATGGAAGCTCTCTTGAAATTAGGCTTATACCATGATAATATATATGCCTGTCACCATTATTCAAAGTAAGGTCAATAAAGTGAGACTATCCTAAAGAGTTACTAGGTACAAGGAATATGCTAGGTCTTGGATAAGATAGAAAGTTAAGATATAACATGATTCTATATCTCATAGATCTTACTTTCTATCAGAAGAATAAAATAAAAATACAAATGCACATATATGATGTTATGTGTATGCATGGAGGGAATACCAATAGCAATGAAATTATGAATCCAATGTATTGGTGCATAAATATACTTGTGTAGTACTGCAACATAAGTGATTATGAATACAGAGAAATATAGGAAGACATTTAAATTGATGCAAGGTTAGCACAGCCAACAAAAGTATACGAATAACAACAACAATATAAATGAAAATAACAATAATACGTAAATAATTATGTAACAAAATATTATGTTATTATAATTAGCAAGCTTGTCTCTGATAAAAAGAAATAACAAAAATGCCTCTCTGCTTTTTTGTAGAAGTAGAAGATTGCAGGTATGTGATCAGACCAAAAACACCAAAAGGTCCTCTTGTATCTGGTTGTGGTGCAGAACTTCTAAGAAAAGACACGAACAAAGCCAGGGTGATCAGTCCAAGCTTTATTAAGGCATTTACTTACAGGACACCTGTGCAATGGGACCTTACAATGGACAATAAACTACAATGCATAACATGGTATAAATCAGTACAGGTTTAAAATATTTATGTGATTTACCAAACTCTTAAAGAGGTGTGGGGAGTGGGTTGAAACATGCCATATGTAGCCAAAATGTATTCAACCAAGATGGAGGTGGTTACTAGTCATACATCTTTCTTGACCTAGAGAGAATGCTTATATTTCTTGCCCCTAACTTCAACCATGATCCATTTAACACACATTGTGCAACATAGTGCATATTTTCAGATTATTGAACAGTTTCCAAATTGGAAAAGCAACATAATACAGAAGTAAAAAACAATATAGAAGAGAAATTTTAAAAAATTAACAGAAAATATATTATTTATGCAAGCAAAACTTACTGATATCAAAGAAAGGATTTGTGAAGGTAACCTAAGGTTCACAGATGTCTCAGAACAATATGACATGATGAAAAACCTGAATATTATGCAAGAAATAATATGAGAGGACTTCCAGGAGCCAAGATGGTTAATTAAGCATAAAATTGCCTTAACTGACATATTCATCTCAAAACAACCATAAAATAGTGCCCTAAAACGAATCCTGGAACAGCAGAACCAGGAAAAAGACAGGGTAAAACAATCTTCTAGGCCAAGAAACTTGGGAGGTTGACAAGTAAGTTCTGCCTCACTAAGGTGAAAGAGGAACACAATCTGGGACAGGAAACATTCTGGCAAGCCAGTAGCAAGTACTACCTCAGCAAACCAGCAGGAGGTCTTGCACCTTGTATCAGCAAGTATCCTAGCATACCCAGGATGGCTGCTAGCACAGGCTCTTTGATCTGCTTTTCTAAAGGAAAGCAACTCAAAAGGGGCTATCAGAAATATTACTTTAATTAAACATAGATATCATTCACTTAGTTCAGGGGAAAATGTCAGCACCCTGAACTTCAGAAAATACAACCAGAAATTACAAGCAGACAAAAAAAATACAGAGAAAATAACACAGTTCAGCAGAGCAAGAGACAGGCTTTCTAGATGTCTGACCATCACATTCATACAGTTATTTACCAGAGAGAGAGAGAGAAGCATCAACATCTGGATTTTCAAAAGGAGAGGGGGGGACACTCAATGACTGCTCAGAGCCTCATCTTCTCAAATCACACAACTCTTCCCATGAATGAGCTGCAAAGCAAAACCTCACTTCAGGGAGTATATATAACCTTCTCCAGGGTCAGAGTACACCACAACCTTCATGACCCACTGCCTAATTACAAAGTTACAATATGTGGGCCTTCCTGAAAAAGAAGCCTCCCCTAAACAAGCTTCTCTTGTTGGACTCCAAGTGAAGCCCATTAAGGGGCAGGGAAGATCTTCAAATCCCCTTACTATTACAATCTGCAAAGCAAGCAATGGCCAACAACAGGACCCCCCACATGTGTCAGTAAAGTCAGGCAAATGGTCAGATGCCAATAGTGTTGGGATCTACCACATGCTTCAGCACATGTGGACCCCACATAACCTAAGAAAATAGGCATACACTCACACCAGGACCCCCCATAGGTCTCAGGACATTGGCAGATATGAGTACTAGGCAGGTACCAGCCCATGTGTCTTGGCTCAGCACCAGGTAAGTTGCCACTGACATCACCAGCCATCCTCTACTGCAAAACTGAGTTTTACTAAATTCCTTTTAGGGAACATATCTGGTGTTGATGAATAAATCAAGAAGAGGTAAAACAGAGAAAGTAAACTATGGACCAATTTCCCTAATGAATATTGATTCAAAAAATTTAAATAAAATACTACCAAGGAGATTACAGCAATATGCAAAGATTATATACTATGAACAGGTGAGATTTATAACAGGAATGCAGGGTTGGTTCAATATTCGAAAAATGATCACCTTAATAAACCATATCAATAAGAAACACAACAGAGAGCATATGATTAACTCATAGATGCTGAAAAAGCTTTTGACAAAATACAGCACCTCTTCCTATTAAAAACACTAAAGAGCATGGGAATAAATGGAGGGTTCCTCTAAATGATACTTGGCATCTATTAAAATAATCACTAAGAATTATCTGTAATAGGGATGAGCTAGACACTTTCCCAATAAGATCAGAGTGAAGTAAAGATGCCCATTATAGCTGCTATAGCTAACTAGAAATGTTAGCTACAACAATAAGAGAAGAGAAATAAATTTAAGGATTTAAAATGGTCAAAGAAGAAACAAAACTATCACTCCTTGCAGATTATATGATGGTATACTTCGAGAACCCTAAAGGATTAACTAAAAATTACTTGAAATAATTTTAAAAACTTTATCAGAGTTACAGAATATAAAATTAATTCATATAAATCATTGTCATTTCTTTATATGACCAATATGCCAAGTAGTGAGATACAGATAGAGAAAATTCCATTTAAAATAACTATAAACTATATAAAATATTTGAGTCTACCTGCCAAGATAAACCCAGGAACTATATAACCACAATTGCAAAACACTTTTCACATAAATAAAGCCATATCTAAAAGATTAGAAAAATAGCCATTGCTCATGGTTTGGCCAAACCAAAATGATAAAAATGATAATTCAGCCTAAACTAATTTACTTATGAAGCACCATACCAATCAAACTACCAAAAAATGTTTGATAGAGGTAGAAAAAAAAGGAACAAAATTCATCTGTAAGAGCAAAAGTCAAGAATATCAATTTAATTTAAAATATACAAAGGAGAGTGACCTAGCAATACCAAATATCAACCTGTTTTATAAAATATTAATTATCAATACTATCTGATGCCGATTAAGAAATAGAGTGGTGGATCAGTGAAATAGATTAGGTACATAAGACATAGTAGTCAATGACCATAACTTAGTGTTTGATAAACCCAAAGACTGCAACTTATGGGATAGTAACATAATATTTGACAAAAACTGTTGTTAATGATCTTATTCTGGTCCTCAATTTCCTCATTTGTGTAATGAGGATGATTATAAGACCTAAAGCAAAGGGTTATTGTGAGGATCTTGATATTGTGTGCAAAGTACTACGCACACTTTAAATACCATACAACTATTGGCTATCAATAAATGTTTGAGGAGTAAATGAATGAATGATAGAATGAATAGATTTGGAATAAGGATTAGGTCATTTCAACTGAGCCTAGATGGGGAAGTTAGATAAAGTCCACACTGTTGCTATTTTTATACATAGACTACAAGGTTAGATATAATACTATTTTTCTATGTCCCATGGTAACTTTAAAGTCCCAGGTCATCTCAAGACTATTTAAGTTGTGCTGCAAATCTACCAGTAGAAAATCTATTTTAAAATCATTTCATCTAGATGATCCTCGGTTGTGGTTATTCCTTTTGAGGAATTTTATGGAGAATGTCACCATCTGGCCAAAGTAATCAATGTGACTAACGTATTTTGTAACAAAATGCTCCTTTAAAACCATCATTTACTCTGTTTTCCCAGCAGTTGAACTAAACACTCAACAGATAGATGTGTCAGGACCTTCTGCTAAGATTTATGAGGTCTATCTTGTTTGCCAGTGTAAGTTAAAGAAAGAGCAATACACAAAAGGTGGAACAGGGAAAGAAAACAGAAAAATAAGATGCAACATGAACACACACACAGTGCTAAGCAGTTTTATCAAGATATTAAAGCTATATTGTCTTACTGGCATACTCACAATTAAAAGTGTCTTCAAAACCTCATAGATTTGTGACCTATACAAAACAGTTATATTAGTGTTTTCATCTGTGTTAATCACACAAAAAGAGGATGTACCCTGCGTTCACATAAATTATCTGTTGATAACACTAAAGTAATTGGGTTGGTGATGTTTGTTCCTTGGTATGGATTATCAGCTAGGCTGCAGCACTCTTTGACAAGTTAAATGGGGTCCAGTTAATTTTGTTCAGACTAGTATAGAGGGATAATTAGTGAAACTTTTACAATTAATTGTTGAACTGTGGTTAGTACTGGTCACAAGGTGAGGGGAATAGACTAGGATAATTTGAATAGGAACAGGAGCCGAGCAGGCACCATATCTAGTAGACAAGATAAAAGTTCATGTCAGGAGTACAAGTTTCAGGAGTGTGAGACAGAGAACAAAAGAGAAAATCCATACCACAGATGATTCATAGTAGATATGGGGGAGATGGGTAATAAAAAAGTGGAATTTCTAAGGTAAGCAGGTCTATAAAGGAAAAATCAAGGATTGGTGGGAAACAACAATCAAGTGGTCACCAATTGAACACATTTTGCAAAAAGAGGCCACTGTCAATGGAGTTTTGCTTTTTTTAATTCCTCCCAGTGATAGCTAGGAATAGAGTTCTATAAGGGACTCTTGATTTTCTCCTAAAAAGCCTCTTTGAGCCAAAGACCATTAATAGGACTCTAAAAAGATGGGGAGAAGATCCCTTGAGAAAATTAATAACTTCAAGCAATGTTGAAGGTTGGGGATATGTTATTTGTTATATTTAATGCCCTGAGGAAGTTCACTGTAACTGGTTAGGGAAGCTGGACAGTTTGAAGGCTGAAAAGGGTAAGGATCTACTGGTATAATTCATCTTCAGGGTAAGGTCTGAGGATAACCACAGTTTTTCCTTAGTACTTTGCACATGTTCAATTATTTTGATCATATGTACAAATCACGATATCAAGAAACCAGGATTCACTCTGTAAAGAGAGGGGACATAAACTGTTTCACAATATTTGATAATGAAATATAAAGTAAAAGAAATTTAAAAGTGTTCTGTATTTTCTAATTTGGTTATTAACCAAATATGAGGAGATGAGCAAAAAACTTGATATGAATCATAATATTCTATATATTATCTAGTAGAAGAAAGAAGGGTTTTTCTGTGATTAAATTTTAAGACTCTTCTTTCTGCTTACCTAAATAAAGATACAAAAGCAAAAATGTTTCCTATAGGAGAGAATGGTAACTTATGATAGGCAAGATAAGTGAAAAGACAAAATCAATAAGTCAAACTAGTAGTGACAGTAAAAAAAAATAGTTCAGACAGGGGTGACTTGAACTGACTGAATAAATATCATGGTTATATGAAATAACAATCTTATATTGCCACAACATCACCCCTAACCCCAATTGGTTGCCAAGTTTGCTTTAGGTAAATTAATCTCAGTGAACTGACACAAGGACTCACAAGCATACCAAGATCTGCTCTAGTCTTCATACACTGCTCTTTAGGGGAAACATTCTCCCTTTCCATAGAAATTGGATTATGACCAGGATAAGATGTTAGCCTTATACCAAACTGATGCTTATTATTTCTCCTATTTGATTTCTTTGTTCTCTACCAAATTCTAAAAGGCAATTTCCCCTATTTGATCATTGTTACCCTGAAAAGCCCCTAAAGTGCTCAATATTTAAACTATCAAGAATATACATTTATCTAATGTTTAAAATTATAAAGACCATGCTGATAACTAAGTGAATTTTTCATTTTACATCTAGATGTTTTCATGACAACTGTACAAAGTCACTTCTAAAGTCTCCTTAACCTCAACCTTTCCCCACTACAAACAAGCTTCTATAATTCTGCCAAACTAATTTTATTTGACAAAAAATGCTAATCATAATTTCCCAAATAATACAATTTAAAATACCAATAAGAAAAAAAAATCTCAGGTAAAAGAAGCAATACACTAATAATTACAAGTAAAACCCCAGAAAAAAAATGGAAGATAATCAAGGATTTATAGAGCTGATGGAATTAATGAGGGAAAAGTTAGATATTTAATAATATGAGGGTTTTCTTTTTTATGAAGTCCTGAAAACAATAATAAAAATATATGGGAAAAGAATATTTGACTTGAAAACATCAGAAGCAGTAATGTAAATAAACAAAAAAAAAAACAGGAAAATAATAGGTAAAGAAATAAAGTATTCTATCTCTGGGGAAATTTTTTTTGAAGAAAAGAGAATGACTAATTTATGAGGTTACAAAAAGGGGGACCATGGGAGTAGAAACAGCATTTCCGCGGAGCTCTGGCCCAACACCACTTCAAAATTATGTAAAAGAGGGACTCTGAATGACCTCTGGAGCTCCAGAACCCACATAATGGGTTGATGATACTTAAGGGGTGAAATTCAGAGGTAAGAGAGGAACATAATGGGAGGAGATGGAGAGAGACAGAATGGGGTAAACTATCTCATGTAGAAGAGGCAAGGGAAAGTTGTTGCAGGGGAGGGGAAAAAAAAAGGAAGGCAAAACCTTTTTTCTCATTGAATTTGACTCAGGGAGAGAATGAGATATCTCACCCCACTGGAGAGTGGGGGGGAGGGGGATAGTGGGGAGATGATGGAAAGGAAGGAAGGCTGTGGGGGAAGGAAGCTGCAAGCACCCACTTTTGAAAGGGGATAAGATCAAGGGGAGTTCACCAGGTGGGAGGTGGGGTGGGAGGGAGGGAAATTTAGTCAGTCTTTTACAATTTATCTACTATGGTAATGCTTTGCATAGCTATACATGTACAGCATATACTGAGTTGTTTATCGTCCCAGTGGGAGTGAGTGGCAGGGGAGGAGGTGAATGCATCTGGAATTTGAAGTTTTAAAATCAAATATTTTAAAAATATATAAATACTACGATTAATAATATTTTGCATATTATTTGGAGATGTGCAGGCATTGCGGCACGGGGATTCACCTTACCCTAGTGGATAGGTCGAACAGGGTATGGGAGAAGAGATGGTTGAGAGCAGATTGGATGAGGGGATACCCTGTGGGACTGCTATTCTGGGGTTGTGGGTAGGGGAAAAATTGGGAAAATTGTAACTCAGCATTCGATGGAAATGAATGTTGTAAACCAGAAGTTAATAAAGCATTTAAATATAAAGATGAATTTTGATGTATAGATATGTATATATATATGTATGTATAGGTATATATATATAGGTATGTATATGTACATATATATAGGTGTGTATATGTACATATACACACCTATATATACATACACACTTTTTTTCCTTAAATAAGAAAAAGAAGAAATTTCAAAAAATAAGAAGAAAAAAAGAGGAACTATACACAAAGAGAGATACAGATACAGACACACATGTAAATAAATACCTCTCATTCTCTGTTTGTATGTTTGTGTTACTACAAGGGGATTAAAATGAAAGCAGAGTTTATATAAATAAGAGAAAATAGTATCAATGAGCATTTATTAAGCAGTGACTATGTAGCATGAATTGTTCTAAGTGCTGGAGATAGAAAGAAAAACAGTACTTCAAAGAAGTGAGATTCTAATGGGAAAGAAAATTTATCCATAAGTGGATCAATGTATTTTGTAGACAAAATTGCATGCGAAAAATGTTGACTAGTGGAGGACAGAGAAGAAAGTATGATGCACTCTAATTATGTCTATGGATGAACAATGGAAGAATGATACCTTCTACCGTCTTTTAACACAATGAAAGGCTTTAGCAAAACAAGAAAAATCAAAGAGGATTGAAACAAGGAAAATGGAAGTGGGATAAGTAGATACCATTCAAAAGTACTCCATGGGAAAGATAAATATGTAATATAAGATGATGACCTTACAGTTGATCTACCTTGGAGTTTGTTGATAGAGGGATGCTTCTCATTTTTGAGAGATGATGTTTCCCCATGAGCAATGTCCTCCCTGAGGAGGAGGTAAATCAGAGATCATGTTGAAATCCAGCACTTAGTTCAGAGACTATAGACGCAGAGAGAAGATTTCATACAAAATAGGAAAGAGAATGGTCATAGGAAGGATAAGGTATAGGATTCAACTGTTATTTGAGACACAGGATAATTTTTACTATGGGAAAATACTTGTATTCCCATTGTTTCATTTTTTTAATATTTCTTAGTCAAACATACTTTCTTTCCCCCTTCCTCTTTGCTTCTCTTCTCCTCCTATTCTTTCTCCTCTTCATCCACTCCTGATACTTCTCAAATCTTCATGATTATCTTCACTCTAAGAATTATGATTGAAGATAATGATCCATGATGTTGATTCTGTCCTTTCCAGTTTATTTTTTCCCTGTGAATTAATGGATACCACCACTTCTTTTCTTCTCTGATATTTATCATTTTTATGGGTCTAGAAATATATGGAAGCCATTTGCATTGTTTAGAATTTGCATCTGTACATGGTCTTCTTTCCCCATCCATTTTAAATTAAAAGTCATTCAGGTAAGAGCAACAATTGTCCAGGCTACATTATTTCCAATCCTTTTCAGAAAAGATTTGATTCTATCTATAATCTTGTTATATCTGTGTCTTTTTTTTTATAAAGCAATTGGGGTTAAGTAACTTGCTCAAGGTTACACGGCTAGTCATTATGTGTGGGTGCTTATTTTCTGAGGCCAGTTTCGATCTCAGGTCATCCCAACTCCAAGGACTATGCTCTTACTCACTGTGCCACCTAGCCGCCCCAAAGAAAGGTATTTTTCTCTGATTCTCTCTTTTTTTTTTTGGAGGGCAATTGGGGTGAAGTAACTTGCCCAAGGTCACACAGCTAGGTTTTTGTTTGTGTGTGTTAGGCCAGATCCAAACTCAGGTCCTTCTGACTCCAGGGCCAGTGCTCTACTCACTGTACCACCTAGCCACCCCTCATATCTGTGTCTTGATCCAAGGAAAGTACAAAAAGGCAAATCTTTTCAGTTGAACATATTCTTAGTCAGCAATCCATCTTTCTTTTCTAGAGTTCATCCTTTCATTTGTTAGGAGTTTAAACACTTTTTTGATTTTCTTCCAATTACATGTAAAAACAAAATTTAAAATTCATTTTAAAATGGTTTGAGTTCCAAATGCTTTTTCTCCGTCCTTCCCTTTCCAATAATTGAGAAAGCAAGCAATTCAACATGTGCAGTCATGAAAACATATTTTCATATTAGTCATGTTGTTTAAAAAACAGATTTTAAAAACTGAGAAAATAAAACAAAAAATATGTTTCAATCTATATTCAGACTGCATCAGTTCTTTCTCAGGAGGTAGATAACATTTTTTTATTGTAAGTCCTTCAGAAATGCCAAGGATAATTTTATTGCTGAGAATAGTTGTGTCTTTCACAGTTTATAATCATGCACTATTGCTATTACTGTATACCTTTTTCTCCTGGTTCTGCAATATTATCTTTTCATCAGTTCATGTAGGTATTTCCAGGTTTTGCTGCTCATTATTTATTATAGCACAATAGTATTACATCACAACCATACAACAGGACTTGTCCAACCATTCCCAATCGATGGGCGTAATCTCAATTTCTGATTTTTTTGGAATCACAAAAAGGATTATATAAATATATATAAAATATATAATATTATAATATAAAATATATATATAAATAAATATAAATTATAAATATATTTTTTGGTGTGTGTGTGTATATATATATAAAATCTACAAAAGGACTAATAAAGAAATTGGTTAGGAGAGAATTCAGACTTGATAAGTTAGAAATTTAGTACTGTGAATGCTATGTCAGCAGTCTTTATTTGGTAGGTTTCTAATAATATTTTGCTCAATTAAGTTTCAGGAGATTGAATAAGAAATAAATATCTTGTTCTTCAGTCATTTTTCAGTCATGTTCAACACTTCGTTACCCCATTTAGAGTTTTCTTATTTTTTTTTAAGATACTGGAGTGCCTTGCTCTTCTTTGACTCATTTTATAGGTGAGGAAACTGAAGGAAACAAGATTAAATGACTTGACCAGAGTCATACATCTGATAAGTGTCTGAGGTCATATTTGAACTCAGGAAGATAGGTCTTCTGATTCCAGGCCTAGAACATTATTGCACTACATAACTGCCCATTAAATGTATGTGCCATAAATAAAAGTATGCAAGTTTAATATGTATATACAAAAGAAAGAGAATTAATGAGGATACTTAGTGTGAACCTGGATTCTATAATGACTATTGGATATGTTTGAATTTCCCTTCTTCGCAGGAGAGCTGGACAATGAAATCACCCAACAACCAGTCAATTCTAAGGTTTTCTGAGGCTCAGAGTTACTTGACATTACAGTGATCCCTTGAAAGTGAACTTTAGCCAAATTTGGAAATGCTTTTTGAAACTAGAAATCACAAAACCAGCATTGACCCATTCAAGGGCAATTTTGAATAGCAGCTTCAAACTCATGACCTTGTTTAGTACTTTCTAAAAAGTCCTGCTTCCTGGCTTATTGCTTCCATAGATTTCCTCTCTCTTGTTAAAAAGCCTCTAGGAAGTACATAGCCAATACTTCCTTTGAGCAGCTGAGAATTCTCTCTCTCTCTCTCTCTCTCTCTCTCTCTCTCTCTCTCTCTCTCTCTTTCTCTCTCTCTCATCTGTTTTGGGAATTTCTTCATCAGGATCTTCTCAGAAAAGAAATCATTTTCTAATTTTGGATCAGACTCAGTTTCATCTAGGGTCCCTGGTTTGGGGCCTGGGATTTTTTTTAACCTAAGGTAATGAAAGGGGCAGGGGAGGTACCAAAAAAGAAATTGTTGGAGATGAGCAAAGAGGATGTTGCAAAATAACAATAGTACTGAGGAGAAGGAAAGAGAAAAAAGAAAGAATTATATATTTCAAAAGAGAAAGGGATAAAGGGAATAGGGGTCTGAATGGTCATAAGAAGTAGATTGATTAAGAATGAAGGAGTAGGGGGGCAGAGCCAAGATGGCAGAGGAGAAACAGGACTTCCACATAGCTCCAGCTTCCACCTCCACCAAGACATGTAAAAATGACTCTAAACAAAATTTATAGCTACAGAACCCACAAAGTGGCAGAAAGAAACAAATCTCCCACAGAAGGAAGCCCCACAGGCCAGCAGGAAGGATCTATCACAGCATGCTGGAAGTCAAGCACAGCCCTGACTGAGTCATGATTTTAACCCCAGGGTAGCCCTCACCAGCCATGGCTGGAGCATACTTCACAAGAGTAAATCACCAACAGTTGTGGTGGTTTTCACACTTCTCAATCCATAAATGCCAAAGACAGTGTAAAAGGTCAGTGCAGAACTTTGTTGGAACAGGGGGAGTGTGGCTTGCTGCTACTCCCCTGGGGTGAAAAGTAGAGGAGGCACACTGGCTACCATCCCTGCTATGTGGCTGCTTCCACAGCTCCTGGACTGCAGATTGTAGGGGGACCAAGCTACCATTAAGAAGGTAATTGTTCTTGCTTTGACCTTCTTGGATCTGGACCATGGTCTTGGGTGGTAGTCCTAGGGTGTGTAACCAGTGAGCATGTGGGGGCTGTAGAGAGGGTGCCCATCTAGTAGCTCTAGTAGCTGCAAAACCCCAAGATATTTGGGATTTAGCTCTCTCCATTCTGGAAGCAGAGTTCTACTGTGGCAACAAACTCAAAAGTCAAGTAATTGGCTGACAATGGGAGCAAGCAACAGATGCACAAACAGACAATAGGATCCTTTTGGGAGGTAAAAAGGAACAAGGCATGGAGTGGGAGGAAGACAGCTTAGTCAAAACTCCAGTATCAAAAATCTCTTAAAAATATGAACTGGTTACAGGCCATGAAGGAGCTCAAGAAGGATTTGAAAATCAAGTAAGGGAAGTGGAGGAAAAATTGGGAAGGGAAATGAGAATGATGCAAGAAAATCATGAAAAGAGAGTCAACAGCTGCTAAAGGTGATCCAATAATACACTGAAGAAAATGACAACTTAAAAAAACAGACTAACTCAAATAGCTAAAAAGGCCCAAAAAGCCAATGAGGAGAATGCTTTAAAATGCTGAATTTGCCAGATAGAAAAGGAATTTCAAAAAGTCACTGAAGAGAATAACTCCTTCAAAACTAGCCTGGAGCAACTGGAAGCTAATGACTTCTTGGGAAATCACGATAATATAAAACAGATCCAAACAAATGAAAAAATAGAAGGCAATGTCATACATCTAATTGGAAAGATCACTGACATGGAAAATAGATACAGTACAGATAATTTAAAAATTATTGGTCTACCTGAGAGTCATGATCAAAAAAAGAAGCTAGACACAATCTTTCAAGAAATTACCAAGCAAGGGGTGGCTAGGTGACACAGTAAGTAAGAGAGCCAGCCCTGGATTCTGGAGGATGCAGGACAGGATCCAGCCTCAGTTACTTAGCACCCACACATAACTAGCTGTGTAACCTTGATCAAGTTACTTAAACCCAATTGCTTTAAAAAAGAAAGAAAGAAAGAAATTATCAAGCAAAATTGCCCTGATATTCTAGAACCAGAGGGCAAAATAGAAATTGAAAGAATTCACTGATTGCCTCTTAAAAAAAGATACTAAACATAAAAGTACTAGAAATATTATAGCCAAATTCCAGAGTTCCCAGGTCAAGGAGAAAATACTGCAAGCAGTTAGGAAGAAACAATTTTAGTATTGTGGGAACACAATCAGGATAACACAAGACCTAGCAGCTTCTACATTAAGGGATCAAAGGGCTTGGAATATGACACTCCAGAGGTCAAAGGAGCTAGGGCTATGTTATAAGAATGTAAATTATTAAGATCTTCCCTGCCCCTAGGTTAAGTGCACCTGGAGCCTGTGGTGGGAGGCTTGTTTTCAGGAACAGCCACACCTTTGCACTTTGTGAGTGGGCAGTGGGTCAAGAGGATTGTTACATTCTCTGACCCAGGAGAAGGCTATATAATCCCTGATGTGAGACTTTGCTTTGGGGCTGACATTGAGAAGTGTTATGTGATTTCACCAAATGAGACTCTGGGCAGCCATTGAGAGCCCCCCAGCTTTGAAAAACCCAGATGTTGATGCTTTCCTCTCTGGTAACTGTGATTTGGTGTGGATGTAATGGTTGGGCAGTTGGAGGCCTGTCTGCTTGAAATGTTTCTGTCTGTATACTCTGATGTTTGGGGTGCTGATCTTTGTCCCCTGAACTAGGTAAATGATTAAAGCAATAATATTAACCCTTTCTGAGTTGCTTTACTTTAGAAAAGCAGATCTAAGAACCTGTGTTGGCAGACACCCTGGGGATGCTGGGGTGCTTGCTGCTACAGACTAAAATGAAGAATCATCTACCCAGAAAAACTGAGTATAATGTTACAGGGGAAAGTAGGGTCATTCAGTGATGTAGAGGACTTTCAAGCATTCTTGATGGAAAAAAAAAAACAGAGCTGAATAGAAAATTTGACTTAAAATACAAGAAGCAAGGGAAGCATAAAAAGGTAAACAGGAAAAAGAAATCATAAGGAACTTATTAAAATTGAATTATTTACATGCCTACATGGAAAAATGATAATTGTAACTCATAAGACTATTCTCAGAATGAGGATATCAGAAGGGAATATATATGTGTATATGCATGTATGTATGTATGTATACATATATATTGTACATCTATATATGTATAAGAGGATGTATATATGTATATATATATATATATATATAGGTGTAGGCATTTGTATGTTCATGTATACATAGACAGAGGGCACAGGATGAGTTGAAGAAGAAGGGATGATATTTAAAAAATAAAATCAAGAGGTGAGAGAGGAATTTATTGGGAGAAGAAAGAGAGGTACAGTTTAGAGTAAATTATCTCATATAAAAGAGAAGAGAAAATGGTTACAGTGGAGGGGAAGAGCAGGAAGGTGAAAGGGAATGGGACAACCTGATTCTCATTGTATTTGGCCTAAGGATGGAATAACATACACACTCAATTGGGTATCTTACCCTACAGGAAAATAGGGGGGGGGGGTAGGGAATAAGAGGGTATAGGATAGAAGGGAGGGCAGATTGGGGGAGAGGGGAGTTAGAAGCAAATATTTTTGAAAAGGGATAGGGTCAAAGGAGAAAATAGAATAAGTGGCAGGGGGGCAGGATAGAACGGAGGAAAATATAGTTATCCTTTCATAATATAACTATTATGAAAATTATTTGGTTAACTACACATGTACAATCTATATTGAATTGCTTATCTTCCCAGTGGGGGTTGGTGAGCAGGGAAGAAATGAAAAAAAATCTGGAACTCAAAGTTTTAATAACTATTGGTTAAAAATTGATTGTTTAGATACAACTGGTAAATAAGATATACAGGTATTGTGATATAGAAACCCATCTTGCCTTACTAGAAAGTTAGAGAGGTAAAAGGAGCTGATATAAGAAAGAATAGATTGAGGTGGCCCAGTGAGTAGAGAGCTGGCCCTGGAGTCAGAAGGACCTGAGTTCGGATTCAGCCTCAGACAATTAACACACACAAACAAAACAAAACAAAACAAAAAGAACCTAGCCGTGTGACCTTGGGCAAGTTACTTAACCCCAACTGCCCTCCAAAAAGCAAAAAAAAAAAAAAAAAAATTGGGGGCGGCTAGGTGGAGCAGTGAGTAAGAGCACCGGCCTCGGAGTTGGGATGACCTGGGATCGAAACCGGCCTCAGAAAATGAGCACCCACACATAAATCATGACTAGCCGTGTAACCTTGAGCAAGTTACTTAACCCCAATTGCTTTAAAAAAAAAAGAAAGAATAGATTGGGGATAGGGATATTCAGTCGGCTTGCTATTCTGGGGTGTGGGGTAGGGGAAAGACAGGGAGAGAAAAAAAATTGTAACTCAAAATCTTGTGGAAATGAATATTGAAAACTAAAAATAAATATGTTTTTAAAAAAAGAATGAGAGAGTAGACAAAATATAACAATGGGAGTTTGTAATAAAAGACGAAAATGTAATTACATATTGTACTATTCATTATTAGTTTCATTCTTAATAGAATTTAATCCTGGTAGAGTGGGGAGAGGATTGACCTGGTTGTTCAGTAAGATGTGTACATTATAGCTCTGTGATCTTGGTAAAGGTCACTTAAATTTACAATGCCCCAGGCAACTCCATTTATAGTATTGGTAAAATGTACCCCATGACATGAAATGGGATTCAAAAGTATATATATGCCATTTTCTCTTGTGAATCCTTGATTAAGTACTTGATCTATTTGATCAGTACAACTTGGAAAAGTCTGGTACACCCTGTGCATGTATTCCCCATTTCTAATTTTTTTAATCAATAATGAAAATATTAGTAATTATTACCATGATTGAATTGATCACAAACCTTGTGGATACAAGTTTGGTTATATATTTATTGTATTTCATTTATGAAAATGATTTCTCTTCCAGTAGAATTTTTTCCTGATCTGTGTGCTCTACAGACCTTATTACTAGTAAAACCTAATTTTTAAAATAGATCATCCTACAGATTTGTCCCTTGGTATATCTCAGCATTCAAAAATGTCTGCATAATTTGCTGAAAAAAGAGGAATCAGCCATTATAGAATTATGTAGCTATTCCCTGCCTTTCTGACCTTGGAATGTTGCTAAATGATAACATTATTTCTTAGACTGGTTATTATTTATTCTTCTTACTGTATCATATAATTCAAGACAAAAGGTTATGCCACTTGCTAGAGTTTATACAAGAGGTTCTTTTCCTTTATTCTCATAACAGAATGCTCCCTAAATACAGAAAGAAGAAAAATTCACTTTATTCTGTCTTTCCCCTTCATAACTGAATTCTCTAAAATGAGTAGGTTATTATTGAACTAATTGAAGTTAAAAAAATCTTATAGTTAAATTAAGGTAATCATAGAGAGACCTGGCCAGATTGCCATTTAATCATGCTCCTGAGGTTTGTTCTTTGGTACTTAAGGTGAAGGGGTGTGTATGTGTGTGTGTGTCTGTGTCTGTGTGTATGACTGTTTCTGTGTCTGTGTATATGTCCCTAGCAACATGTGCATGTTTGGACATGATGAAAGATGAGGTTGCTTGAGGACAACAAGAATTGAACTAGAGTGGGAAGAATGTCTTTTCAACCTGTACCTGTTTCTAAATCCTTAATTTTCTTTCTAACTATAAGAGGTGGTGGGGAGGCAGAATTGAGTTCCAGAAGTCATTTAATGAATGTATGATGGATCTTAGAACCCATGATTCAAACAGTTCTGAGCTGCATTTTCTCCCTGAGCAGAGAGGGGTCTATTGTAAAGTTGACATGAAAGCCTCGAGATTAATGGTCAAGCTTATAAATTACCTTCTTTGTCATCCTCAGAGACTCAAAGGTTGGATACATTTATTACTATAAAAATATTTGAAAATATATCATTTTTTCTTTAATAATTTAGTAGACTTTGAGTTAGAAAAGGGGGAGATAATTCTACTCAGCTCTACACAGCTAGAGCAGGGAAGATTTTTTAAAATAAGAAGATCTGTGTCAGAACAAGAGGAAACAAAATCCTTCTTGCCAGGCTGATTCTGAAAGCTCACATTTTATCATTATGGTTTAAAAGACAGAACGTTTACTTCAGCTGAAGATATTACAATGACTTGTAAATAAAAAAAAAACCAAAAATAAAGCTTGTTCTGTACAAAAGAGATAGCCATTCTCATCTACTACACAGTGATTGAATGTATGTATGTGTGTATGTATATTATGTTCATAAATGTGTCTCTGTGTGTAAGATGTATGTACATTTGTGCAATGAAGAAAACATGGGCACATATAAATATGTGTGTGTACCTGAACTTCAGGAAGTTTAATTTGATAGCAGAATTGAAGGGTAGACTTTAGAAAGAGAAAGAGACTTTTGGGATAGACTATGGTAGACAGCCCAATCAAAAAATCTGTTGTAATAATCTAAACATGAGTTGAAGAGAGTCTATATGAGAGAGGTAATACTGTCAGAGGAGAGAAAAAGATGTCTATGAACCTGTATACTATAATATTAGAAAAATTTACCACTAAAACAAAGAAGGCAGGTATTTTTGGTGCCCTCAGGGAATCCACTTCTCTATTTCAAGTGGGAATTAGAAGAGGAACTCTGGAGCAAGTACTATAGATGCACAAGATACATATATTGTAATATGTGTATATGTATATACACAAATATACATGTAATCTATATGTTCGTATTGTTCACATACTTGTATATATGTGTGTGTGCATGCACATAGGTATATAACAAATTAATTAATATATGTAAATTACTTTGCAAATCTTAAAGCACTATCTAAATATTACCTGTGACAGGAAGCAGCTAGATGGCTTAGGCATGGCTCAATGAAGTCAGGAGGACCTGAGATCAGATCCAGTCTCCTTTTTAGCTGTGTGACCCTGGGAAAATTACTCCATCATTGTTTACTTCTGTTTCCTTATTTCTGAAATGGCAATAATAAGAGCCCCTAACTCCCAGGTGGTGGGGACAAAATGTAATAATATTTGTAAAGTAGTTTGGAAACCTTAAATTATTCTATAAATACTAGCTATTCTTACATACAAATTTGTTTCCAAAAGTCGAATGTAAAATCCCTGAGAGCAAAGATTGTTGTACTTTTATGTATGTATCTAAAGCTCATAGCACAATCCTTAAAACACAAAAGAGTTTTAATAAATTTTTGTTAATGTGTAGCTAGGTGGCACAGTGAATAAATAGAGCACCAGCCCTGGAGTCAGGAAGACCTGAGTTCAAATTCGGCCTCAGACACTTAACACAAAAACCTATGTGACCTTGACCAAGTCACTTAACCCCAATTATCCTACATGTCTCCCTCCAAAAAAAAATGCTTGTTAATTGATTAATCAAATGATCAGTAAGTTTAGCAATTATGGATCCAGCCAAGGATAACAAAGGTTTCTTATCACAATTATTTATAGATGTTCATGTGACAAATATAATCCTCAGCAAATTTAAAATGACCGAGCATACACAATTTCCATTGTCGTTTTTATAATCAATTTTATGAATAGCATTCATTTTACAGACAGAAAAAGTATATTTATAAAATGATTTGTGATTTTTTTAAAATCTAGACTTATTTGTTTAGAGAATTGCAAAGGTTGTAGATGAATCTGCTCTCTCTCAAAAGTGTCACCTCCTCCATAAGGTCTCCTATTACCTTGCCTCTATCAGAAATGGCATTTCTTTTCTTCTAATTTGAATAATACTTTCTACCTCTCTTATGCTCTCACTTTTAAAATTTTTGTATTATGCTTATTTTTAAAACAGGTACTAAATCACCTTGAGTAAAAATATCAACCATGTCTCTATTATATTTGAATTTTACTATTTTAGAAGCTGATAGTACTCTCTATTTAATAAGTGCCTGACAAATGTTTGCTAAATTGACTTAGAAGAAATAAATATAATACAGCTCAGTCAGACAGTAAACATTTACTAAGCAGATGGTGCCCTGTACTGGGTACTGGACCTGGAGTTATGAACATCTTCCTAAGTTTAAATCTGGCTTCAAATACTTACTAGTTGTGTGACTCTACACAAGGAACTTAACCCTATTTGCCTCAGCTCCTCATTGGTAAATTGAGTCAGAAAAATAAATGGCAAACCATTTCAGTATCTTTGCCAAGAAAAATCCCAAATGTGGTTGTGGAGAATCAGAAACAACTGAAAAATGACTAAACAAACCTTCAAATGGTCATAATAATCGTAACTACTATTTACATACCATTTTACGGCATCTAGGTAGCTTAATTGATAGAGTACTAGCCCTGGAGCCACGAAGAAGCCACTTCCTTAATTCAAATCTGACCTGATACTTACTAGATGTATGACCACAAGGAAGTCACTTAATCCTGCTTGCTTTTGTTTCCTCATGTATAAAATGATATGGAAAAGGAAATGTCAAACTGCTCCAGCAAATGCCAAGAAAACTCTAAAAGAGATGACAAAGAGTTGGCGCAACTGAAAATGACTAAATATTAACAACAACAAACACCTATTACATATCAGGCAATTTTGCACTAGATATAAAGAAAGGCAAATGACAGGCCTTATCCTCAAGGAGCTTATAATATAATTGGAGAAGTGAAATACAAAGAAGATGAAAAGGAAGATGGTGGAGGAAGGGAACCTGATTCAGTGGCATGATGAAACCTGTAGCTGGGTAGGAAATAATGAGATGGCTGCCCTGGGTCTCACCCTTAATTGGAAGATCTGAGAGAAGCAAACTTGTGTATTCATAGAGAGGTTCTTTAAATGTTGCCCCACCCCTGTCTCACCTTCCAGAGATTACTCTTGTCAGCAACCTAGTTGCCCATAGTTTAGCAGTGTGACAAAAAAGGTTTCTCTCACTGCTTTCCTTTCCTCTCAAGAGAATCATGCATAGGCCAAACTCATATTTTTTTCCTGGCTTTTATTACTAGTAGTTCACTTTATTCTAACTGTGACAATCTTTCACACACACACACACACACAGGCATGCACCCAAGCATGCACTCATTCTCTATAAATCCCTCACCCCCTTTTTTTCTCTATACTTCCCATTTTCTCTCTTCCTTCTACTTCATTTGTTTTATAAAACAAAACAAACAAACTTTCAAAACAAAAATTTCAAATTGCTATTGCATATAAGGAAGGCCAATAACTCAGGTACTACAGGTAATTAATTCTGTGGGTGAATGATTCTAACCCTGTTGCTTTCAAGTCTCTGTCAATGTGTTTCCAAGTAGTAATCAGCAAATAGATCCAATTGGCTATCAGTGTATGCATTTAATCAAATGGTATAGAAAGAACAGCGATTACAAAATGTTCTCCTTATATTATGTGGTGAACTACTTGTGTGATCATATTTATAGGGGCAAGAATGAACCCAGACTAAAAGATTAAAATGGGAGTGAGACACACATAGAAGAGCCACATGTAGCCAAGGCAACTCACAACTCTGTAACCGAAAAGTCTTAATACTCTTTGTCTCATTGAAGAGTTTTTGTTTTTGTTTTTTTTTTAGACTGAAGAGGAAGAACAAAACACCAAATAGAAAAAAAAAATAAAAAATCATAAATTTACATATTGATGTTTAAATCTAAAGAAAGAAAAACAAAACATGCTGTGTGCATAGCAGAACAAGAGAGGATTCAAAATAAGTAACAATAAAATTTCATTTCAAAAATCTGCATGATAATAATACACATTTTCCAGGTGTCTAGGTGGCACAGTAAATAGAGCACTAGCCCAGGAGTCAGGAGGACCTGAGTTCAAATCCAGCCTCAGATGCCTAACACAAAAACTACTTCGTGACCTTGGGCAAGTCACTTAACACCGATTGCCCTCCAAAAAGCAAATAACAATAATAGTAATAATAATAATACACATTTTGATGAGAATTGTTTATCTTTTCTTTGCTTCCTAGTAAGTTTTCTTTTGTTCTATGCTGTTCACTTTTTTACTTTGTCTTTTTTATCCCTCACCACCACCCTTCAGAAGAGTACAATAAAGTTCAAATATATTTCTATAGCTATGGATATATACCTACACATATACATATATATATATAGAGAGAGAGAGACATATACTTTCCCATACATATTCTACTCCTGATCTTCATTTTTATTTCTGTGCATATCTCATATTTCCTATCCCTCCTGCCTCCTCTACTTCACTTCTACCCACTACCTTGCCCTCTTATTACTTGCCTACCCTTTTCCAAGGATCCCTCCCCTTCCTCCCATTTCCATTAATCTAAACATCCTTCTATACCCCTATTTTACCTTCTCCCTCACCCTCTCCTTTAAAGATCCCTCTTTCCTCTTTCCCCCTCCCTATGACCTTACTGTTTCATTTCTTCTGAATTTTGAAGACCTTTATACTCTTCTAAACATATTGTTCCCTCTTAAACCCATTCCTGATGAAAGGAGGTTACCAGAATTACCAGGTCTCATCCCCCATCCAATTCTTAAGTATCAGTTCTTCCTCTTGCACCTCATTTGTATAAAATAATTACACTTTTTAGTTGTTCCTAAATGGTTTTACTTCTTAAATTCATATGAAATCCAGATTTACCTAAATCTTTCTTATGAACTACCCAATTATTAATAAGAATCTTAGATATACATTTTATATTTTACAATATAAAAAGTAAAGAGTCTGTCCTTAGGGATTCCTTATAATCAGTCTTTGTTATGTGTCTTATATTTCTCTTGGTTCCCATATGTCAAAACTTCTATTAAGTACAGGATTTTTTTTAAGTCTTGAAAGTCTGAGAGTTTATCAAATGTCCATTTTTTTTCACATTCAGGATAATACTTAACTTTGCAGAGTATGATATTTTTGGCCGGAACCCAGTTCTTTTTGTTCTTCAATATGTTGTTTTCCAAGACCTGTGGTCCTTTAATGTCTCTGCTGCTAAGTCTTCTATAATTCTAATTGTGGCACCATCATATTTAAATTGTTTTCATCTTAATGTTTTTATTTTTTTTTTCTTGGGGCGGCTAGGTAGCACAGTCAGTAGAATGCCGGCCCTGGAGTCAGAAGGACCCGAGTTCAGATCCGGCCTCAGACACTTAACACACACACACACACACACACACACACACACACACACACACACACACAAAACCCTATCGGGGTGACCTTGGGGAAGTTACTTAATCCCAATTGCCCTCGAAAAAGCAAAAAAAAAAATTTCTTGAGCTGGGTGATTGATTTAAGGGGTGATTGATGGATTTTTTTCTATTTCTACTTTCTCCCCTTGCTCTAATACTTCAGGACAATTTGCTTTAATTATTATTTGAATTATTGTATCGAGATTCTTTTTTGATCATAACCTTCAATTATTCCAATTATTTTTTATATTTTCTCTTGTTGATTTATTCTTCAAATTTGTTGTTTTCTCATAAGATGCTTCACATTCTTTTCCATTTTCTCATTATTCATATTTTGTTTAATTTTTGTATCTCTTATAATTTTGCTAGCTTCACTTTGCCCAATTCTAAATTCTAAGGTGTCATTTTTTTTCCTTAAGACTCTGAATCTCCCTTCCTAATTGGTTGGCTTTTCTTTCATACCCGTCTTGTTTTTCTCTGATGAGTCTGGGTTTTTTTTTAATAAAAGATATTTTAAAAACCAATGTCCATCCAATGTTCCTTGTTGACCTTTTCATATACAATACATTTATAAAGGTGTGGAATACTTCCTTTACATTATTTAGTGTCTTTCTCTGACCTTTAGAACCTTGACCTTTGCTGATCTAAATGGAGATATTTTTACATCAAGAAGTCACTAAATTTTTCAAAAGCACATAGAAGTTCCTTTCTAATCTACTTCCTCTTCTTCATTAAAATAAACCTATATTACAAGTAGCACTATAGATATATCTTTTTTTCTTTATTTTATTCTTCTATTTTAGTTTCTGTTTTAGTTTAGAGCTAGTTTCATCAATATTACTTTCAATCATTTTCACTATAGATGAGCAGCAACTGTTTCACTACTTCTCTTGAATTATTAATTAATGTATATAATTATGAAATGGATGTAAGCACACCTAATTCTTAAAGGTCTTGCCAGGAAAGACTACAATGGCAGTGAGAAGTAATGCTTCAATCACACTTTAATAATGCCCAGGGGATACAAGGTCAAATAATATTAAAAAGTATAGAAACAAAGGGCACAGAGGGTGGTATGGGTAAAAAGGCAGATAGTATGGTGACAGGAATGGGATTTTAGAGGAAGGCAGGCAGTGGTGGGGAAGAGAATAGAGAGAGAGAAAATCATAAAGCATAATATAGGTAACCATAGACTGGAGTTGGGAACACTCAATAGCATGAACCCAGATAGAGATGGAGGAAATCATGGTGTTATATTTATAGGGTTTTGGTGGAGAATGAAATAACCTTTATCCATACCAGTTTAGGGTTAGTTGATTAACATATCCACATCATCTCAAAATTGTCAGCAAAACTTTAAAGTTAACATATCCACTTCAATTCAAAGATAGCAGAACCATTTTGTGTTCTGCTGGTCCTACAGAAGATGTCTGAAGCTCATCTGAGGTTTATGTATCATAGGACCAAAAGTCCCTGCTAGCAAGGTCTCAATAGCTTTCCCTATTTTAGTACAAAATCTTAGGATTAAAATTTTAGTTGACATATGGCACACTTTCCAAATTATGCTCATTTGATCTTTGGGATAAATTGTACATGACTTTTAAGTTACTCTTTTCAATTTTACTTTCAACTACTATTAATTTCTATGTATTTACTACACTAGCTAGAAGTTAGGGGTCATGGGGGGCACTAGGGATATTAGAAAAAATTACACTTTTAACATATCTCCAAAAATAAAGTAAGGAGAGACACTGCAATCCTTGTCATTTTCAAAGGAAAAAAAGGTTGAAAACAGTACTACTAAAATTATAATCATTAAATAAAAAAGAAAAACAATAATGTTGAATTAGAATTTATAAAGAAAAATTATTGGGCAGCTAGGTGGTGCAATGAATAGAGCACCAACCCTGGAGTCAGGGGGACCAGAGTTCAAATCCAGCCTCAGACACTTACCACAAAAACTAGCCATGTGACCTTAGGCAAGTCACTTAACACCAATTGCCCTCCAGAAAGCAAATATATATATTTGACAGGCTGGGCATTAAACTAGTTTAAGAAGATAAAGAAGAGCTTCTGTGATCTGGGTTGACCACCTAAGTAAGTAGCATTTACAATATTGTTTCAATGAAAAAGTGCATATGGATTTTTTTTAAATAGAAGACTTTTCTAAGGTCAGAGATTAAAGCATCACCTCACTTATCAGTCAAATGAACTTCCATCAATCTCGCCTCTCTGAAAAATGTAAATAAATCTAGAAATCAGTTGCCTACTTCCAATGTGAAAACTGGAGATGGCATCAACTTACAATTTGTCTATACCAACTATAGCAAATGGGGTGAACTTAATGCGGTAGGATTCTGATGTTTTATCCTATAACACATTGATCCTTGCCAAAGTCCTCCATTCTGATTCTGCTCCCCTTTATCATCATTCCTACTTGATGCTCCTTAAATTCTGCTCCCTTTTCAGAATTGGTGTCAAATTCTATGGAGAATGGGCTAGTCTGTAATCACAAATGTCTATATATGACTAGAAAGCATAGTCCTCTTCATTCCCTACCAAACTTCTCCCTTCATTACTTTATCATTCTTAATTATTGCTCTGCTTTAGAAGTAAATGAAAAAAGTATTTTGAGTTGCCAAAGCAGATGTCACAAAGCCTAGGCTAATGTAAAGCTATGTATTTTACTGTAAAAGAGAAGACCATAAACCCTTCCTAGTTCAGTTTTATGTGCTTCTATTTAAAAGACAGTGAATTAAAACAGATTAAAGCAGCAAATTAATGTCAAAGAGAAATCAAGTATAGGTTGACACAAAAGTTAAAGGTGAAAAAAATATTAAAGAAGAAGCAGAAAGAATGGAGCAAAAGACTAAGGGACATTCTGTATAAGAGCAAACATTCCTTCATACACTTGTCTGTGGCACAGTGTTGTGTTACAATATAGTCAATGACAAATGTTTATAAGGATGTCACAAATTCACTACAGAAAGGTTAAATTTTATTTAATATGGTTTCTTTAACAAGGAAAGGAAGCAGGTTAAAGTGGAAAGAATGAAAGAATTTCATTGACGCAGCTCACTAAAAATGGGGTAACTTTATTCTCTAAGGAAAACTGATAGGGATCTAAACATTCTACCTATTAAGATATCAAATCATAAGAATCAGAAAATGAGAGAAAGGATAGTAGTGTTTGATGATTCATTTTGTGGGTATGGTGGGTGTTTGTTTAAACTTGTAGAAATAATAAATGGCTCTGTTTGTTGTTGTGTGTGTGTGTCTTTTACCCCGGGTATGTAAATAGAATGCAACAGAAAATTCCAAGACTTATTGAAATAGGTGACTACTACCCACTTCTTGAGATCCATGTGGACATCATTGACATTGCCCAAGGGCATCTAGAAAGTATTAAAAAAAATCATAAAATCTCGGGGGAGAAATACAAACATGTTAGTTTAATTTTTAAGCTGACATGCCATGTTATAATCATTTATGATAGCAGAATGGCTTCAGATGAGGAAGGAATATGTGGGTCTGCTAAGGATGTATTTACCCCTGTGTCCTGATAATCTAAACAAAATGGTTTTCACCTAAAAAGAAAGGTGAATGGAGAAAGATAACTTTGTCACGTTTCTTGGAGTCTGAAGCATTTTCAGTACACAGTTTTCTACCTTTTCCTTTTTCAAATAGTCTTTCTTCACTCCACTTTCTTAACACTTCCCCTGGTTCTTTATCTCTATCTAACCACTCCTCAGACTCTTTTGGTGGTCCATCATTCAAGTACCAACTATTGACTACCTTCTCTCTTATCTTAATACCTCTCTCTCAGTGTTTTCATTAGCTTCCATGGGTTTAGTATCAACTTTTTACATGTCTCCTAAATCTTTATGTCCTGTCTTAATTTCTCTCCTGAATTCCAGTACATCATGACAAACTAAATGTTGGACATTCATACTAGGTGAAACTCAACAGGTCTAAAGCAGATTCAAACCCACACCTGCCAATCTTCCTCTTTCAGTTGAGGTCTGGTCACTCTGGTTCAGCTTTTCTCATTCTCTTACTTCCACAGCTAATCAGATGACTCTACCTTCACAATTTCTCTCACGTTGTTGCTTTCTCTCTCTGAATCCTATCAACACATCTAACCAATATCCTACTTCAATCCTTGCTCACCTTTTGGCTGGACAATTACAGCAGTAACCCAAGATTCCAATTTCTCCTTTCTCTGAACTACTCTTTTGACACTTTGCCAAAATAGCCTTCCATTTGACCATTTCATTACCCTACTGAAGGACATTTCACAAGATAATTTGACCTTTAGGATTACATACAAACTCATCAGTTTAACACTTAAAGACCTATATAGTCTAATATAAGCTTACCTTTCAACAATTGTTTCATGTTACACCTCCTTATGTACACTATATTCTAAAAATATTTACCTTCCTTAATGTTCCCTTAACTTTGTATTCTATTTCCTGCCTCTGTACCTTTTCTGTCATCTACTTTTGCCTGTCAATAACTTTATTCCAAAATCAAGAGGGATTAAACCCACAGAAGTACCAAATTTCAAAGAGAAGAGTTTGTGTATAGAAGAATCATTCTTCTCCTTAATTTATTTTTATTAATTAATTTGTTTATTTATTTTTAGTTTACAAGATTCAATTCCATAGCTCCTTGAGTTTCATATTTCCCTTCCCTCTGTCCCCCACCCCCCACAATAGCATATAGTCCAGTATAGGATTTATAAATACTTTCCCATCAGACATTAGTCATGTTACAAAGATGCATTGTACTAGATGGAATGAAAAATGGTAAAGAGGAAATAAAACCAAACAATGAAAAGAAAAAGATCAAGTAGTTTACTTCTATCAGTATTTAAATTCAGTTCTTTCTAGTTCTTTCTCTGGATGAAGGCATGTCTCTCCATCATGAGTCTTTGGGGGTTGACTTATATCACTGCATTGCTGAGAAGAGTCTACCCTGTTATAGTTGATCATCACACGTATATTGTGTCTATGACTGTATACAAATTTCTCCTGGTTCTACTCTTTTCACTGACCATCAGTTTGTATAAGCCTCTTTGAACTTGAACAACTTTGAACAGGTAAATATGAAGTCCATCTGTTCCTCGTTTCTCATAGCACAATAGTATTCCGTTACATGCATATACCACAACTTGTTTAGCCATTTCCCAATTGATTGGCACCCCCTTAATTTCCAATACTTTGCAACCACGAAAAGAGCTGCTAAAATATTTTTGTACATATGGGTCTTTCTCCCATTTCTATGATTTCTTTGGGATATAACCCTAGAAGTGGTATTGCTGGATCAAAGGGTATGAAATTATTTATGACCTTTTGGGCATAATTCCAGATTGCTCTACAGAATAGTTGGATAAGTTCACAACTCCACCAGCAATGTATCAGTGTTCCAATTTGCCCACATCCTCTCCAGCTTTTGTAATTTTCCTATTTTGTTCAAGTTCAAAGAGGGGGAAATTAAGGTCCCCCACTAGTATAGTTTTGCTATCTATTTCTTCCTCTAATTCCTTTAACTTCTCCTCTAGGAATTTGGATGCTATACCACTTGGTACATATATGTTAAGTAATGACATTGCTTCATTCTTGATGGTGCCTTTTGGCAGGATATAGTTTCCTTCCTTATCTATTTTAATTAGATCTATTTTTGCTTTTGCTTTATCTCAGAAAAGGATTGCTACCCCTGCTTTTTATTTTTACTTTAGCTGAAGCATAATAAATTGTACTGCAGCCTTTTATCTTTATCCTGTGGGTATCCCTTTGTTTCAAATGTGTTTCTTGTAGACAGCATATTGTAGGATTATGGTTTTTAATCCATTCTGATATCTGCCTCTGTTTTATGTGAGAGTTCATCCTATTCACATTCACAGTAATGATGACTATCTGTCTCTTCCCCTCCATCCTATTCCCTCCCTTACTTATTTTTTGTTGCTTCCTTCTAACTTCTCCTCCTTGAAGTTTTCCCTTTTGACCACCCCCTCCCTCAGTGTTCCCACCCAGTCACCCCCCTTCTTTACCTACCCTCTCCCATTACTACTATTTCCCTCCTCTCTAATCTCCCCCTTTACTCTCCTCCTTTTTGTCCCCCCTTACCCTCCTTCTTCCTGTAGGACACAATAAATTTTTATGCTTATCAGATTATTTTACTCCCCATTCGACACCAAACCAATGAGAGTAAATTTCAAATAGTGCTCCTCTCCCTCCCTTCTTTTCCTCTATTTAATGAATTTACATGTCTATTCACATTAGAATCTTAAACTTAACTGATTATGTTGACCCCTCTTTGAAACAGAACCAGTGAGAATAGGGTTAACATGATGTTCCTCCCTCTTTCTTCCCCCTCTACTTTAGTGTGTTTTTATGCTTCTTTTAATAGCATACTTTACCTTTTTTCTATCTCATCCTTTCCTTTTATGCCATTACAGTTCCTTTGATCCCCTTAATAAGGTTCTTTTTGTTGTTTGTTTGGATTTGTTTTTATCTTCAGGTTTGTTCATTAATACCCACACACTCTACCTATGTGTAACTCTTTTAAAGGTCATGATAATCATATAAATTTCAATATCGACAGTTATCAGCTCCTCATATAGGGATGTGAACATTTTGCTCCTGTTGCATCCCAAGTTATGTGCATGTGCGCATGAGTGTTCATGTATGCATGTATGTGTGAGTCTGTACTTTCCTTGTTTACCTTTTTATATCTTTCTGGAGTCTTGCAATTGGAGATCAAATTTTCCAATGAGCCCTGGATTTTTCATCAGGAAAGTCTGGAAGTCCCTTATTTCATTAAATGACCATCTCCTTGCCTGAAAGTTTATGCTCAGTTTTGCCGGGTAGTTAATCCTTGGTTGTAGTCCTAGCTCTCATGCCCTAAAAATATCAGATTGCAGTCCCTCCGATTTTTTAGTGTAAAAGCTTCTAGGTCCTGTGTGATTCTGACTGCAGGTCCACAATATATGAATTGTTTCTTTTTGGCTGCTTGCAGTATTTTTTCCTTAATCTTGTAATTCTGGAATTTGGCTACTATATTTCCTGGAGTTTTCAATTTGGCATGTCTTTCAGGAGGAGTCTGGTGAATTCTTTCAATAACTATTTTATCTTCTGATTCCAGCACTTCAGGATAGTTTTCTTTGACAATCTCTTGGAGGATGTTGTCTAGGCTGCTTTTTTCATCATGGCTTTCTGGTAGACCAATAATTCTTAAGTTATCTCTCCTGGATCTGTTCTCTAGGTCAGTTGTTATTCCAGTGAGATATTTTACACTTTCTTCCAGTTTTTCAATATTAATGTTTTGTTTGATTGACTCGGTGCATCATAGAGTTTTGAGTTTCAATTTGACTGATTCAAATTTTTAGTGAATTATAGTCTTTGAATAGTTTTTGAAGGTCCTTTTCTAGGGAGCTATTTTCTACAATTACTTCACTAATTTTACTTTTTAAGGATTTGTTTTCTTCAGTGAAAGTCTTTTTTTTTTTCCAATTTGGACACTGCCTCCCTGATTTTGCTTTTAAAACCTTTCTTAAACTCCTCCAAGAATGCTATTTGGGCTTGAGACCAGTTCATATTTCCTTCTGTGGTCTCAAGTGTGAGTAAAGAGTACAAGTTGTCCCCTGTGTTTGGTTGTTCTTATCCTACATAATAAGCTCAGATAAATATTCTTGCCTTCCCCTTCTTCTCAGCTTCCTTCCTTCCCATTATAATTTCCTATTTCCTAATTTCTCAGGCTGTAAGCTAAGGGCTTGGTCATTGACTTTGAATTCTGTAGCCTCTGGGTGTCTAGTTTGGGGCTAAGGCAGGAGTCTCAGTGGGGTATGCTGATGCACACAGAGTAATCGGTGGAGGAGGCATAGTCTGGCCACTTCAGATTTCTGCCTCTATACCCCTGGGCTACAGCTCAGACAGGCTTTTGCTGGTCAGGTGAGGTGGGGCTTGTTGCGACCCCTCCCCCTCTTCCCTTCAGACTCCTTGCAGCCTCAGTTACACCACTTCTCAATGACTCCCAACCCAGAGGCTATTTCCACTATCTTAGGATTTCACTCTGGGTGGGAACTTATCTTTGAGTTTTCTACTTCAAGAAGGAGGAATTGGAGCTGCCAGAGTTTACTTTTTCCTTCTAGCAAAACAGGCAGGTGATTTCTAAACTTCTAGGCTGGGGGCTGATATCCCCAGGAGAAGCTGCTGTCTCTGCTAGGGACCAGGAGCCCTCTATTACCTTGCTCCAATGATTCCTCTTATCCTGTGGTGAGATGCTGGTGAGACAGCTGTGATTTGTCCTTGGGTGCGATGTTGGCTGAGGCTCCTTCTCTCTCTGGTGTAGTCTGCTTCTCTGCTCTCTAGTTCAAGCTGTACAAACCCCACATGCTCCATGCTCCCCCTGTCCGGACCCACTGGGCACTTTCCTGGGCTGGATTCTGCCACGATCAGTCTCCCAGTGAATTCTGCCACTCTAGAATCCATTCATATTCACTTTTTAAGGTTTAGTGACAGTATTCATGGAGGAGCTTAGAGAAGTTACTGCTTCTTTTCTGCCATCTTGACTCCAATCCCCCTCTTCTCCTTAATTTAAATCTGCCAAGGGTTGCTCCCTGAATATTGTGAAACTGCTATCTTCCGTTTATCCCTTTAGCACTGTTATGGGAATTTTTCATTTTTATTTCTTTTTATTAATTTTTATTATTCAGGGTTTCTCCTTTTGCAATTTTTGGTTATCAAAAAGCCTGTCTCAGGATAATATTAATCTTCCGTGAACAAAACCTAACTCAGAATAATATTTTTAAGGGAAGAGCTTGGAAGTCCGGAGATTTAAAAACCAAAGAGGAAGAAGGAACACAATGTTAAAGCATTCCAAATATATTTTATTTAAGGAAGAATTAAGGAAAAATTTCCTTAATTTCAAGTCTTTATGACTTGTAAATCCTTTTTCATTATTCCATTTAATATACAGCCTTATAATAAAAGTGGAGGATTTTGCAGGCTCAGTGTTTAATCTGTAATCTGACTTACTTTGCCCATAGAGTCTGTTTAACAAATTTTGTTTTCTTAGGGGATGTATGAGATTATGACTCTGGATGACTTTTTATCAAGAAGACTTTTTATCAAGAATGACTTTTTATTGAAGAAAGCATGGCATTATGAATTTGTTTTTTTGTTTTTGTTTTTGTTTTAGAAAACTTATATAGCCTAAAAAATATAGTACTGAAATATATAAGTTAATTATTTCTCTGTTACTCTGACATGATATTGCCAACTAAAAAATCTCTTTAGAACCCTAATTTTTGTTCAGAGACTGTATTTCTACCTCTTTGAATCAGTGCTTTTGCATAATAAAACATAGGTTTTTACTTGCATAGTTTCTGTGTTATGATAGATATATCTTGGCAGCAGTTACCTACCAAATGAACTCAAAAAGGAGATATTTCTTCCATAGCAGCACCCACAGAAGAAAAGCTTATGCTCATAATAAGTTGTACTAACTGGCGCCTTGTAATTTCCTGATCTCTAGGAGCTCCCTTATTATCCAACTTTTTCACTTGCAAATTATACACACATACATGGATGTGTGTATGTAGGCATACACACATGCATGTATGTATATGTATATATAGAGAGATACATATGTGTACACATTTATATGTATATACATATTTGTGTGTATGCAAAGTACTACTTCCTTTTATAATATATTCCCTTTATAATAGATCATAACCTTGCCAGAAGAATACATTGGAAACCTCAGTCGCATGCTTCAAATATTTTTTATTTGTAAGTATTTACTATGTTCACAAGTTTGAATAAAACCAAATGCTACCAGATTGTGTTTATAACAATAAAGTTAGCTGTTTATTGGCTCTAAAAGGGGGTTGTTACTCATTTCCAAATGACTTTGATTAATTCCATCCTTATGTTTGTCTAATCCTGAAATAAATCAAACTCATAAGGGTGGAAATAAAGTGTCTTAAATTGAGATAACAGGGTTCCAAGTCTGCTTCCTTGTGGTCACTCATGTCTGAATACATGGTTGTCCAATCACGAAATATACAAAAAAATTTATTATAACTTTAGGAGAGCCAGGGAAGGGGGGGGGGGGTGGAGCATCATATAAGATAATGAGGTATGGTCATGATACCCCAAACCTCCTTGTCAATTTGGGCAATAATACCCACTTCATTCTGTTTAATTTACCCTTCATGATCTAACTCACCATAAATCACAATGAGCAGTCACAATGACCCAAGGAGCCACTTTGGCTATTGATCTGACTCATGCTGGCTTTGTTTTCAAGGCAAGTTCCTGGGGGGGGGGGGGGGTTAGTTCAACCTAATTAAAAGTTTTAAGAGCAAGAATATAAAGACATTATTAGAAATCTGACATTACTAGGATTGTTCAGAGGGAGGAATTTTCTTCCTGTCATTATAGCCTTTCGGTAGATAAACAAATATTGCATTTAATATCAAGAATATTGTTGTCAGGGCCATGGAGCCAAGATGGCAGAGTAGAAACAGCACTTCCATGGTGCTCCAGCCCACACCACTCCAAAATCACATAAAAGGGGGACTCTGAACAACCTCTGGAGCTCTAGAACCCACAGAATGACACAGAGAAGCTAACTTGCCCCTGAGGAAAGCCTGACAGCCCAGCAGGGAGCGGCCAGCATAGCTCTCTGGGAGCATGGAACAGGAGGAGGACTATGAGGTCAGAAATCCTTAGTATGAAAATAATTGAAGAAGGATATATGGGCATATGAATACATATGTGAATGTGTTTATATATGTTTACAGGTATACGTGGATAGAGGGCACAGGTCCAATTTTGTGGGAAGGGATGATACTTAAGGGGTGAAGTTAAGAGGTGAGAGAGGAATGTGGCAAGAGGAGATGGGGAGAGATGGGGGCAGGGGTAAACTATCTCATGTAGAAGAGGCAAGGGGAAGTAGTTGCAGGGGAGGGGAAGAACAGGAAGGCAAAAAGGCAAATGCATATTCTCATTTAATTTGGCTCAGGGAGAGAATGACATACATACTAAATGGGATATCTCACCCTGCAGAAGAATAGGGGGAAAAGGGATGAGAGGAGGGATAATGGAAGGGAGGGCGTGCTGGGGGGAGCGGAGGTTGGAGGCACCCATTTCTGAAGTGGGACAGGATCAAAGTAAGGAATGGACCAGGTGGAGGGTGAGATGGGTGGGAGGGAAATATAGTCAGTCTTTTACAATATATCTACTATGGTAATGTTTTCCATCGCTATGGAATATATAACATATACTGAATTGCTTAATTTCCCAGTGGGAGTGGGTGACAAGGGACAAAGGGAATGGATCTGGGATTCAAAGTTCTAAAATTAAATGTTTCAAATATATATAAATACTATTATTAATACTATTTTTGCATGTAACTGGGAGATAAGACGTGCAGGCATTGGGGCACAGAGATTCACCTTGCCCTAATGGAAAAGTCGAAGGAGGGATAGGAGAAGATATGGAAGAGAGCAGATTGGATGAGGGGGTATCCTGTGGGACTGCTATTCTGGAGTGGTGGGTAGGGGAAAAATGGGGAAAAAATTGTTACTCAAAATCTGGCAGAAATGAGTGATGTAAACCAGAAGTTAATAAAGCATTTGAAAAAAAAAGAATATTGTTGTCATGTTCTAATGACAGACTGAATTGTATTCATAGGAAAAGCAAGTAGCAGTGTGGTGAATAGGGTGCTTGGCCTGGAATCAGGGAGACCTGAATACAAATCCAATCTCAGACATTGGGATGACCCTGGGCAAGTTAATCTTAACCTCTATTTGCCTAGGCTTTCTCAACCATAGCATGAGCTAAATGAGCATCTTCTTTTCAATGTTTGTTTGTTTGTTTTTAGAATTAAACGAGATAATTTTTAAGTGCTTAGCCCACTATCTTGTACATAGTAGGAATGGTATAAATTCAAATTTCCTTCCTTTACTTTCCCTATAGAAAGGCCAGAGATAATGCTATAAACTTAGAAGATTAAAAGAGTCAGTTGTGAAATTGTTGTAAGAAATGTAAAGTCCTTGCTATACACTGCAGGAAGATGGCATAGATACACAGCAGGTTATTTATGTATTCATTTTTAGCAAAAGAAAAAAATAATGCAATAGCTATTAGAAAAGTCTTTTAGTACATCCATTTACACCAGACCAAAAAAAGTATCTTCTTTATTACTCAATTAATTAACAGTTATTAAACTCTTATTAAAAGAAATGGGTGAGTTGCTAGAACTATTCAAACTCCTGAGAGTTTTCTTTTGTATCTGTATCATGTTTGAGATAAGAAAAGTACTGGAGACATTCAGTATATTTATAAAGTAACATAAAATGCCAGCAACTGGCATGGGTGCAGGATGACATGGGGAGGAAAAACGGATAGAACAAAGAACAGATTGGGCTAGGCAAGTCTAGTCGTACCTGACTGGTTAATTCAAGCAAGAAATGTCCTTACATGATAGAGGAACCTTGACCTTTGTCCTAGTGTACATAATTCATGGGAAAAGCAGAAATGCAAGAATAACATATTTTTTCTTATTGATGTTTCATAGCACTATCTTGACTTATTCCTGTTTTCCCAGTACTGGCAGTCATAGGGTATGCAGGTGTTTTCTGAGCACTGGTTATTATTTGCTACTTATCTGGGAGGGAGTCCAAGGACTTATGTCTGGGGGAATCTTCCTAGTATCTGGGCATCTTCCTAGTATCTAAGCTAAACTCAAGGATGTTCAGACATGGCCTCCACAAGCAAAGAAAGCACAAAATGGGATCAGTTAAGTTCTCCTCAAAATCCACTTTTGACAAGATCATCTAGTCTAATATCCTCATGTTATGGATAGGGAAAGTGAGGCCTAAGGATGTTCAGATAACCTAGTAACTGAGACAGTATATTCAAATTTAGGTTTTCTCACTCCTGAACAAATGGGTTGAGGTCTGGGTTGTACTACTTCTTACTAAATAAATAATCTTGGGTAAATCATTTAACCTCCTCAAGCCTCAGTTCTCTATCTATAAAATGGAGATTATAGCACAATGCTTAGACTACTTGCTTCATAGGGCTGTTATGAGGAAGGTATTTCATGAGTCTAAAAGCTTTGCATAAATACACATTATATTTTTCTTTTATATGCCTTTTTATTCAGCTTAATATTATAAAGACTCTTAAAGCCCACTCCTAGCCCCCTACACACACACACACACAGAGTCACACTGGTCCCTAAACCAAAGACAACAACCTGGACTGCTACTTGCATTGATAAATTTATTTTAGACGTGATTTGATTTGAACACAAGTTTAGAAGGATGAATCCAATAGCATGTTTTCTTCATAAAACCATTTTCTCCAGTTTCATCGGGATTTAAGGGAATCAAATATTAGAAAAGAAATTTCACATAAAACTTATTTATTTTTAGTCATTTATAATAATGAAACACATAAGGATAAAATATGTTTGCTTTTTTACTCTTGAAATGTTCAAAATAGATACATGAATTGGAATTATAAAAATTTGTGAGAGGAAATAATTGCTATATTTGAGTTTGGATCCACACAGACTATGGACTATTATAAATATGTTTTCCTTTCTTGAAACTATTTTAACAAATGAATTTTATCATTCTGCATCAATAGAAAAACATAAGAAAGTAAAACATAGGAATAGAGATGTGCTCCAAGAACACTGGAAAGTCAAAAAAGGCACAGCTTCAAGACTTTATTCTGTCAAGTGTTGAAATAAATCAAAATCACAAGTTGAGAAACAGATTTTAATTGAAAAAACAGGGTAGCAAATCTACCACCCTCGAGTATTTTCCCAACAAAAGAGATCCATGAAAAGAGTTTAGATAGATAGATAGATAGATAGATAGATAGATAGATAGATAGATAGATAAAGATAGTTAGGTTTAGGAGGAGAGACAGAGATGGTGGGGAAAGGAAGTAAGGCCTGGTCATGAGGTAGTGTCCTGGTCATGCGATCCTAGGTGCCCCCAGTAATATGACTGAGGAGAAGAACTTCATTTTGACTGTTTTTTCCCTTCATGAAAAGAATCTTAATGGAAGGGGGCAAGGACATTACAGGTCTAGATACAGCTCAAGCTGACTTCTCCCGTGTGTGTGTGTGTGTGTGTGTGTGTGTGTGTGTGTGTGTGTGTGTGTGTGTGTGTAGGGGGCTGGGAGTGTGCTTTAAGAGTCTTTATAATATAAAGCTGATAGAGTAGGAAAGGCATATAAGAGAAAAATATAATGCTTACTTATGCAAAGCTTTTAGATTCATGAAATACCTTTTTCATAACAAACCTATGAAGCAAAATCTCAGGATGGGACTTAAGGTCTGACAGAACAACTTAACTAACATTATCTTCCCAGGAATGAAATTGACATTTTGACAATGCTAGAATCATTCAGAGAGTTGCCGGTAAGATAACATTTGGTATTAACCATTTCTATCCTTATATTAATACTTTTCTGCCAATTCTAACTCTTTCTAGCTCTATAATTTAATTTAATTCCCTGAACCTCAGTTTCCTCATCCACAAAAATCAGGAAAATGATTTTGTATTATCTATTTCTGAAGGTTATCATGAAGAAACTATATTATGTAATTTTAAGTTATTTGTATTGCATGGATAAACTCCTCTGTGCTAAAATTTTTGTCATTTTTTTTGAGGAGGGAGGGAAATACAGGTCTAGATCTGTGATTTAACCTATATAGGAAATTCTCAGTGTGAAAATTATGTTGCACTGATGCAAATTAGGAAATCATTTGTAATTTAAGTCAAACATATGCCTGGAGCACTGAGAGATTAAGTGTCTTGGCCATGGTTATTGTAAACATGGACTCTGTAAAAACTATACTATATGCTACAACTCCCCTTCTTCACAGGAGAGCAGGATGATGGAGTTATAGAACAACTAGTCAATTTGAAGGATTTCTGAGGCTCACAGTTGCTTGACATAAGTGATCCTTTGTGAGTGAACGGTAGATGAATTTGGAGATGCCTTGTAGCTTTCAGAAATGACAGAACCATCCTTGATCAGCTGAAGGGAAGCCATCAACAGAAGCTACAGACTCAAGACCTTACTCAGGACTTTCTAAACATCCTGTTCATCCCAACTTTGGACTCACTGTGCTATCTTCCTTGTCTCAATATACCAAGAGGTCAGTACTCCTGTTCCTGAAACTCTCCCCATCTCATGCCAGGATCTCTCTGCCTATAACACACAATCTTTCCTGCTTGGACTAGCCAATTACCCACTTCCTATTGTCTGAAAATAATATAAATCCCTCCTTGCATTCCCCAAATTGAGCTGTTTCAGCATAAGGCTGACTCCTCCACACAATCATGTTTGTACCTGCTTAATAAAGATCATTCTTGACTTTTACATTATATAATACCAGGTTAAATCACAGGTTAAATCAAATCGGGATTTCAATTCAAGTCTTCCTAATTCCCAAGGCAGTTTTCTATTGAGTACATCATCCTGTTTATTGGTCATTGCCTTTCTGTTGAATGCAGACATCAGAAGGGATTACTTGACTGATCCCAACAGACCTCAAGATTGGAGCAGTTACAAACCAGTTTCCTTGTAACTGCTCTAGAAGTTCCTACCAGATATCACCATCCCCTATCCCCAACCTCCCCTAGGTTTCTCTATAGACTTTCAGTTATTATGCAAAACAAATTTTGTAGCATATAACAACACCCTTGTTATTTAAACCCTGCCCTTGCGCTTCTCTTAGTCACTCCAGAATTTGTGTTACTTGTCCTGGAATTATAATTCCTTGCCTCAATTAAAAGAATTTAGGGTTTGATTGTTTTTGTTTTTTTCTGTTTTAGCAGCTTTCTTTATTTCAGGTTGTCAATACAAAATGTAAGATAATGGGTGTCAGTGTTCATTATGGGAAAGGATAGATTATATTTTGAGGTGCTCAAGAGCATATACAATGAAGTGAGAATTAATTGTTTCAGAGAAAAGATGTGTATTATATTTTAAAGAATAATTGATAATCTTCTAGTTATACACTTACATGTTTCTGATTAAGAAAAATAAATGAAGGAGGAAATAAATCTATTACAAATTTTACCCAACACAATAGCAGCAAAATGTAGGGATAGAGATTGTGTCAAAGAAAGAATTGGCCACTGATCCAAGAAAACCTTCCCATTCAATTGATCTTAAACAAAATGACTTAAATCTGATGTTCTCTTTTATCCTTCCTGCAGAACCATCTCTCTCTCTCTCCTTTAGGGCTTGGGGTAGGATCATCTTCTCTCACACCAACAGAAATAGCTACTTTTCATATGTGACAACTACGGAAAGCACTTGACTAGGTCAGCTTGAGCTTAGGCTACTGAGTTGAAGAAGTTGGAAACTCCCAGGTAGCCTCTCATATAATGTTGGCTTCACAGAAAATCATCCCCAACAGCGATAGCAGCATATTTATAGGAGAATATGGTAATTGTTAGGAAAAGAGCTATACATTTGGCCTAGCTTTCCAGAAGTCAGGAACCTTGAGGCAGATAATGTAGGATAGAATGGAAGGTGAAATGTTAATTCAACAGTCCTGCAAAATCTTTTACTTTGATATCTTAAGTATAAATCTCCTGTGAGAGCATAAAAGTAATTATGTGACACACATTTAACTGTTTTTCAATATGTATTTGTGAGATGTGTATGGTTTAAACATTTTTTTTCTGTGTGCAAAAGAAATTAGTAGTTGTCCTATAACTAATCTATATTCTACAATGATTACTCCCCTACTCTTCCATTTGAAGGGACCCTAAGCATAAGCAATATGCAAATTTTAAGTGAAATTCCCATTCTTCGTGCATGAATCCTGAGAAGGGAGTCCCTTTAGAAAGATCTGGAAAGAACCTAAGAACTTTGTGTCTCCCACACCCCATGGCCCATCAGCAGTTGTGAAGTAAGTAGGTGAGTGAAGTGGATAAAGCATTGGGCCTAGAATTAGAAAGACCAAAGAACAAATTCAGCCTCAAATCCAACCATATGACCCTGGGAAAGTTACTTAATCTCTGTCACAGTTTCTTTAACTATAAATGAGAATAATAATCTAACTAACTCTTAGGTCTAATGTAAAGATCAAGTACGATAATGTTTGGCAAGTGCTTAATACACTACGTGGCATACAGTAAACTCTATAAATATTAACTATTATTAGTACTTTTATTATGTCATTGTACTTGGAATTTCTGCCTGGATGTAGGAGGGTGGTGCTTCCTTAGAATTCATAGCAAGTGTGCGTGTGTGTGTGTGTGCAGAGAGAGACAGAGACAGATACAGAGAGACAGAGTGAGACAGAGAGATGGAGAAATAGAGAGACAGAGAAAGAGAAACAGAGAGTAGAGAGAGACAGAGACAGAGAGATCCTACTTATTACAAAATCAGGAATAAAGAAGTGGAGACACCAATGGTATGGAGTCATGCCTTTTAAGATCAGCTGTGTGGGCTGCTATTCCTGGGACAATGGCCAATACTCTCCAATCCTACATTGACATAGGTCCCACCACTCCTCCTCCTGTGAGAAGATAGGGAGGGACCACCCAGGATTTCTGCATTGTCCCACAGCACTAAACCAGATAGATAGATAGATAGATAGATAGATAGATAGATAGATAGATAGATAGATGTAGATAGATAAAATAGGCTTGATGATCCAATTCTGAGGTTGGTATTTGGAGAAAAAAATTGCTCTAGAAAAAAAAAAAGTTGGGTTATCTGGTACAGAGTGTCTTTTGTTTGTTTGTTTATTTTATAGTAAAGTCCTAAGTGAGTGAAAAGACTGCTGATATCCTCGTCAGTGGTTCTGTTTGATATTTGTAAAAATGATGGTAAAGAAAACATGTAAATTTAATTCTGGAAAAGCTATTTGACATTATATGATAAAATAGAAATTGCATTTTCCAAATGCCAAAGTTTATATTTGAACACTCATATGTAAGACAAGTTCTTATGTCCTTAGCCTTCTAATTTCTAATGTCTTTCCTAATCTCCTTGAATGTCATTACCATTTAATTTGGTTCGTGGATATCTCACTTTCATTTAATTAATCCTCTTTGAACTTCAACTTACTCTCATCTAATTAATGATTTGCCTTATTTATTTTCTGCCATCTATTTTGAGGGTGCTCCATATAGAAATAAGAACAGATTCTATTGAGATGAAAGCAGTGGCTATTACACAAAGAGAGCAATGTGCCTATCCTCTAAGGGCATTATAAAGAAATCTTTGGATGATATCCCAGGACTCTGTATCTTCATGATTTTACACATTCTCTGAAAGTTTTTTTGGTATTTTATCCTCTATCCCTTAATTGTTAATAAAAGTTTTTTGAAAACAAAATTTTCCTTTACAGTGAATTAAGGGAAATTTATGGGAGCCACAAAAGCTGTTTGCTCTAAAAGCAGCAGTTGGAGAGATATGCAAGGGAGTTTGTTCTACAACAAGTGTGTGGCATGTTGTGGGGTGGAGGGGGAAAGATAGAGATAAACTATTTATCACTATTGACACTACAGAGAAAATATAATGAATAAGAAGTCCTAGGAAGGATTTGAGATTTTGGTCTATACTGACCAGTCATGCCCATTTTCTCATAACCTGTCCTGGGCTAGATATTGTCTAAATGGGTTTTGGCATAAGACATAGTAGAAGTGTGCCTGCATTCCTACTGAATAGCTTTTATATAAGTATAAGAAAGACAAAATAAATATAAGAAGCTTTACCATTCAATATTATAACTAGGTTATACAATGAACATAGCAATGAATCTGGAGCCAGGGACACCTGAGATAAAATCTAAACTTAAAAACTTACTGGTTGTGTGAACCTGAACAAATCACTTAACTTCTGACTGCCTCAGTTTCTTTATTTGTAATATGACAATTATATGACCTAGGGTGCTCTCCCAGGGTATTGTCATAAATAAGATCATATTTGTAAAGCCCTTTGCAAACCTTAAAGCACTACTTAAATATTAGCTCATATTAGAAATGCTATACTTTTATTCCTAGAGCTTCTTGAAAAATTTGATAAGACCTATCTTCTACAAACTTCCTCCAATCTTCCTTTCCAATCTTATCTCCTAAACTCGCCATCCAATCAGACAAGTGCAACTTGAAATAATGTCTGTAAACATATTGAAATCTTTGACTTTCAATATCCTGTCTTGCCTCATTAAGTAGAATATAATCTACTAGGGAAAATGTCTTGAATTTCTTTGTGTTGTAAAACAGTATAAGTATCCAATGTTTGCTGCTAATAAGGAGGAGGTAGTGAAATCATCAACAATAATTTAAAGAGATGCTGTGACAAGTTACATTTTACAGAGACTTTATTTTCATTTCAATTGTGGCTCTGTTTTTCCCTCTTCACATGAAAATAATTTTAAATCTTATCATTTAATTTTGAAAAAAATTAACAAAAATAATTTGAGAAATCAAAATATCTTTAATTTTAAAGACAAATTTGCACTTATTTCTTGCAGAAAATCAGTTCCAGAGAAATGTAGCATTAAGCTATTAATTTAATGTTACTTTCTCTAAAAGATATTTTACAGAGAACTCAAACAAGCCTCTCTGAAGAATTTTGGCATTAATTGTAAGACATTGGAGAATCTTGCATAGGATCATTTGGCTTGGCATTCCCAAATCAAAGAAATATCTGTACAGAGACTTGCATTACTGTGATGTTGAACATTCAAACAGATAATCATTTGATCATTTATAAGATAACATCAAAATAATGGTTTTTTTCCACCCTTTTATTGACTATAATGGCTAATGCATATCATCTAAGGAATCCTTGTGCAAAGTAATATATATGTATATATACATATATATGTATGTATATACATGTGTATATATATATATATATATATATATATATATATATATATATATATATAGTGATCATCTGAATTAAACTCACCCATGCACATACATTTGAGTTCAATGACACCCAAAGTCTTAATGTTTAATCTTTTCATAACCTCTTTGGCCACATCCAGTTTGCATTGGTTTATATGTCTTACATTACAGATTTCTATGCAATAGTTTTTCTCTTTTTAAAATTATTTTTTAGTTTACATCATTCACCTTGAAAAGATTTTGAGTTGCAAATTTTCTCCCCATTGTTCCCCTAACCACCACCCCCAAACAGTGATCCCACTGAACATCCCCTCCCCCAATCTGCTCTTTCCCATCTCTTCCCCTATCCCCCTCCGACTTTCCAGTAAGGCATGGTGGACCTCTATGCCCCAGTGCCTGTATATCTTATTAGCCAGTTACATGTAAAAGAAGAAGAAGAAGAAGAAGAAGAAGAAGAAGAAGAAGAAGAAGAAGAAGAAGAAGAAGAAGAAGAAGAAGAAGAAGAAGAAGAAGAAGAAGAAGAAGAAGAAGAAGAAGAAGAAGAAGAAATTTTAAACATTTCTTTTTAAACCTTTGAATTCCACATTCTTTCCCTACCTCCCTCATAACCCACCCTTACTGGGAAGATAATCAATTCAATACAGGGTTTACATGTGTAGCTATGCAAAACATTTCCATAGTGGATATATTGTGAAAGACTGACTATATTTCCTTCCATCCTATTCCACGCCCCATTAGCTCTATTCTCTACTTTGATCCTGTCTCTTTCAAAGGTGGGTGCTTCCAACTTCCCTCCCCCCCAGCCTGCCCTCCCATACATCATCCCCCTTCTTGCCCCCTTACCCCCTACTCTCCTGTAGGGTAAGACACTCTATTTAGTGTGCATCATTCCCTCCCTAAGCCCAATTCAAAGAAAATAAGGTTGACTCATTCCCTTTTACCTTCCTGTTCTTCCCCTCCATTGTAACAGTTTTCCTTTGCCTGTCCTATATGAAAAATATTTACCCATTTCTATCTCTCCCCATCTCCTCTCATTATATTCCTCTCTCATCTCTTAAATTCATCTTTTAATTATCATCAAGTCCTATTCAATTGTGCCTGTGCCCTCTCTCTATGTATACCTGGACACATATATACACACACTCACATATGTATTCATATGCCCATATACCATCATATATAAACACATATATGTATGTATACATATATACATATACACTCGCATATATTTCTATTCCCTTCAAATATTCTCATACTGAAAAAAGTTTCATAAGTTACAATGATCGTTTTTCCACGTAGGAATGTAAGAAGTTCAACTTTGATAAGTTCTTTTTGATTTCTTTTCCCTGATTACCTTCTCAGGCACCTCTCTCTTCTTGTATCTGAATGTCAAATTTTCTATTCAACTCTGGTTTTTACCTCAAGAATGCTTGAAAGTCGTCTATTCAATTGAATGACCACATTTTCGCCTAAAACATGATACTCAGTTTTCCTGGGTAGGTGATTCTTGGTTTTAATCCCAGCTCCTTTGACTTCTGGAAGATCATATTCCAGGCCCTTTGATCCCTCAATGTAGAAGCTGCCAGATCCTGTGTTATCCCGATGGTATTTCCAGAGTATTCAAATTGTTTCTTCCTGGCTACTTGTAATATTTTCTCCTTCTTCGGGGAACTCCAGAAACTTTCTATAATATTCCTAGTTTTCTTTTTGGGATCTTTTTCATGTGATCAGTGGATTCTTTCAACCTCTAAAACATCAAGCAATTTTCCCTGAGAATTTCTTCAAAGGATGGTTTCTAGGTTCTTTTTTTTTTATCATTGCTTTCAGGTAGTCCAATAATTTTTAAATTCTCTCTCCTCAGCTTATTTTGCAGTTCAGTGGTTTTTCCAGTGAGATATTTCACATTGCCTTCTATTTTTTCATTTGTTTGAATCTGTTTAATAGTATCTGAATTTCTCATAAAGTCACTAGCTTCCATTTGTTCCAAACTAATTCTGAAGTAATTATTCTCTTCAGTGAGCTTTTGAGATTCTTTTTCCATCGGGAAAATTTGGCTTTTTAAGGCATTCTCCTCCTCATTGCCTTTTTGAGGCTCTTTTGCCATTTGAGTTAGTTTATTTTAAAGTTGTTATTTTCTTCAGTCAGGTTGTTGACTTTCATAATTTTCTTGCATCCTTCTCATTTCTCTTCCCAATTTTTCCTCCACTTCTCTTATTTGATTTTTGAAATCCTTCTTAAACCCCTCTATGGCCTGTAAGTAGCTTATTCTTTTGATGGGAGCTTTTGATGCAGGAGTTCTGACTTCACTGACTTCCTCCTTTTCAATGCCCTGATCCTTTTTGTCCCCCAAAAATAGAGTCCAAAGTCTTATTACTGTACTTGTCTTGCTTCCCTCATTTTCTCATGTTCCACTCAATTATTTGACTTTTGAGCTGTTTGACACAATAGAACTCTACTATCAGAGTGAGGAGCTTTGTCCCAATGGCTGGGGTTTTCTCAGCTTCTGTTAGTTGGAGCTGTTAGTTGGGTGCCTTTTCTGAAGCCTCCCCATGTTCTGGCAAACTGCACATACTGCACATACTGCAGTACCTGTAACATAGACAGCAATCCAGATCCAAGCAGGTTAAAGCAAGAGCAATTACTCCTCAGACTGGTTGCTTAGTCTGCCTAAAATCTGCAGGCCCAGAGCTCTGAAGCAGCCACATGGCAGCAGCTGCGCAGCCTCAGCACCTAATCTGCTTTTCACCCGGGCCAAAGGCCAACCACACTCCCGAATTCCCAGGTCCTAAAGTCCACACTGCACTGACCTCTCACTTTGTCCTTAACAACTATGGGTTGATAATTTTGCAAACCATCATAGCTGCTGATGGTCTGAAGCCCCTTCAGCTGGCATCTGGTTGTGGCCACTCTGAGGCTAAAACCTTGGGCTCACTTGGGCCTGGACTCTGCTCCCAGAGTGCTGCACTGACCACTTCCTGCTTGCGTACCAGGCTATCCTCAGTGGGAGGTTAGCTTCTCTGTGTAATTTTGTGGGTTCTGTAGCTCCAAAGTTCATTCAGAGTCACCTTTAACATGATTTGGAGGAGGTGGAAGCATGAGCCCCACAGAGATACTGTAATTCAAAACCTTCTAACATACATGAAATAAAATTTCATTCTTTTCCTGACTACATGATGGGTTACTATTAAGTAGCATGCCTTAATTTCCATTTGATATATAATTCTCATCTCTTCCACAGTCTAGCAATTTATTGCCTTTTTCCAAAGTTACTAATGACTTCTTAGCTGCTTTAATTGATGACTTTTTCCCCAATTCTCATTCTCCTTGACCTGTCTGCAGACTTTGACATTGGTGATCACTCCCTCCTCTTTGATCCTCTCTTCTCTCTAGGTTTTTGGGATACCACTCACTAGTGCTTACCTATCTGACCACTCCATCTCTGTCTTCTTTGTGGAATCCTGCTCTAGATTGTGTCCTCTTACTGTAGGTGTCCCTCAACATTCTGTCCTGTGCTCTCTTCTCTCCTCAGTTAATACAAAGTGATGATCTCATCAGCTCCCATGTATTTAATTATCATCCTTATCCTTATGCTAATGATTTTCTAATATCTTTACCCTGCCACAAACTTTCTGCTGACCTACATTATCACATCTCCATTTGTCTTTCAGACTACTTGAACTGGATGTCTGGTATACAATTTAATATCAATATCTACTTTTCTCATAAAGATTAAAAACTCTTACCAATATATCTTTGTAAATTAGAAAACCATTTAGAGTTTTCAAAAGTATAAAGGCAAAAACAGACTTTATACTTAGTTTCCATATTTTTCCTCTACTTTTACTTTTACTTTTTCTTCTACTTCTACTTTTACTTTCACTTATATCCTCATCTTGGTTTGAAAAGCAACAACAAATTAAACTCAATGTCTTCAAAATATAACTCATTATCTTTCCACATAAATCCTCACCTCCTGCTACCTTTAATTATACTATGCAAAGAAACACTATACTCCCACTTTTTCAGGGTCATAAACACTACTTAGGTTTGGTCCTGTCCATATTCCCAATCAAGAAAAGGAGGCCTTAAACACGACTGAACTTCTCTAATACCTAAAGTATTAGGTCACTGCAACAGTTCAATTATAACTCCAAGAACTCAGATTATTCCAAAGAACTCAGAATTATAGCACAGAGGAAAGAAGAGTCTATTTATGGCCCTGGACTTCCATTTGATTTTTGGGTCTTGAATTCAGAAAACTTCTTGTCCCTCACTTCTCTCAATTTATAATTAGAAAGCAAATTTAAGGACTGCTAAAGTGTTTTCTATAATTCCATTTTAAGATCCCATTATCTTCTTTCAACACTATATACCAAAGGTCTCCAAATATACAGACAATTTATTACTTTTCTATTTTTTCTCTTTCAGTATCCATGCCTGCATGCCTGCATTTCATAAGCCTATATGGGAAGATTAATAGAGGAGGGGACTGAAGAGTAAATAGGGTCAAAGTGTCCCATAGAATCCAACATGTCAGATTCATAATTCAGTATGGGGAGCAGAAATAATCAGCGTCACCTGAAACAGGAGAAGAAGATATCTACTATCATCTTGTTGAGAGTCAAGGAGGTTCTACTTCAGCTTAGAGAGAGGAGAAAATTAGAAAAGGAGATATCTATTTTTGTGGATTAGAAAAAAAAAAGCTCAAGGCTTTACCAGAGGCCAGAAAAATGAAAGAGAATAATACAGATAACATTTTGAAAGTTACTTTAGACCTATAAAACTTGAACTAACCCCTGAAACATCAGCATTGGCATTAAATGCCTAAAACCATAATAAGTTGATCTAGGAATGTGAAATTGTCATTATGATATAATTCAGTTCAGTGAAAATTATAGCTCCAAATTTCCTCATTGTATAAGAAAATAGATGTATTACTAGTATTAATTTGTGAGCATACGATAGAGAACTGGACACAAAGGGACACTTCTAGGAAAGCCATGGACCATAGGAAAATACTGCTTCTTAGGAGTATGGAATTTGATGGGAGAAGTCTCAACCTATAATTCTTCATATGATAGAAGTAAAGTGGGGGCTTTAGATCATCCAAGCGCACATTGAGCTATATGTTATGAGCAAATTACATTATATATGCAACTATTGTTGTATTTCTCGCCTCATAAGCAATCTGAATTCCTGACTCATGCATGGTCTGCTGTCTTTTAAATGCTCATTTAGGTTTTGGAAACAAGGAAATTATTTAGTTGTGCACTAGTAAGAGCAAGAAGTCATTGTCAACCTGCCCTAGAATAAACTAAATTGCTTATTAGGAATCCAAATCTATTCTACCTTTAGAGGAACATTCATTATGGGAATGAATGATAGACAAAAATACAATCTGGGACACCTGGGACAACTTAAGGTTAGAGATAAATGTCTAGGACTAGATATACTACCCAAGAACTATTTCAATCTAAGGTGATTGAATGAAGGAATCAGATTAAACTTAGTTTCAGGTATAAAGCATGCTGGAATTTAGAACTTTACTAAATTCCCATCTCTCTCACTAACTAGCTAGGTTGAAGTGACATTGAGAAAGCCACTTATCTCTCTACAATTGAATTTCTTCATCTGCAAAATGAGCTATGATAGAAAATATGAAAAAAATATCCTGTGATAACAAATATTTCACAGAAAACACTCAATTACTTTTTGTTTTGTTTTTCATTCCATTCTTCAAGGAAGGAAGAACTCTGCCTGAGTTTAAAGCAATTCTGAGAACATTGGGAATGAAAGATTTCTCTTTGAAGTTTGATGATATGTTTAGCAATACTCAGAAAATTTCCAGTCGTTACTTGAGTTGAGTTGTATTAATTTAGTTTGATGGACTGTAACTTTTCTTGGTTCTTTCCCATTAAAAACAAACTCTTTGTTTAGTCATGATAGTCAAGGCAATATATTTTGTGACAGGACTTCCTCTAAGATAACCTTCTATTTACACTATTTGTACTTGTATATTCATACTTATCAGTATGGTGTCTCAACCATAAGAATGTTGGCTTCTTAAATTTTGGCTCCATATTATTGAGTTTAATGAATGTCTATTAAATTATTCACTCTATTGATCACCAGTAAGGAATCCTTTGGTAAGGAACAAATGGCAGAGAAATGGCATCAGTACATTATTTCTATGTTCAAGTGACCAACTTGTTCAGCATTTAGATTTGATTTTTCCTTTAAAAAAATAAAATCCTATGCTTAAATAAAATTACAATTGGAGTGGAGTTAAGGTGTCAGAAAAGAAACAAGACCTCCACACAGCCACCCCATCCAATTCATGGAAAAGGTGACTCTGAATAAACTTTGGAGCTACAGAACCCACAAAATGACACAGAGAAGGTAACCTCCCAAGGAGCACAGCCTGGCAGGTGGCAGTCTGGCAGGAATTGACCAGTGCAGAGCTCTGGGAGCCTAACAGAGCTACACATAGGCTGGAGATTTTAGCCCCAGGGTGGCCTGAGCAGACACTGGCTGGAGGGACTTAAGATCACCATCAGCTGTGGCAGTTTCCAGAATTATCAACACATAGATGCTAAGGATAAAGTGAGAGGACAGTGCAGTGTGGACTTTGGGATCCAGTAGTTGTGAGTGAGTTAGGCCTTTGCCCCCAGGGTAAGAAGCAGCTGAGGCACCAAGGCAACCACTGAACATGGCAGGTTCAGCTCCTGGCCTGCAGACTGTAGGGGGACCAAGCAACCAGTCTGAGGAGTAATCACTCTTGATTTAACCTGCTTGGATCTGGATTGCAGTCTAGGGTGGAGGTCCTGGGTTGTGTGACCAGTTTTCCAGAGTGTGTGGAGGTTTCAGATAGGACACCAAACTAATACCTTCAGTAGCTGAGAAAACCCCTGCTTTGGGGATCAAGCTTCTCTCTCTGGTGGCATAGTTCTACTGTGGCAAAAAGCCCAAAAGTCAAGTAATTGAGTGGCAATATGAGCAGGCAAAGGAAACAAACCAAGCAGAGCAATCCAACTTTACACTCCTATTTTGGGGACCAAAGGGACCAAAGCATGGAACAGGAGGCATACAGTGAAGTCAGAATACCTGCACCAAAAGCTTCCAAGAAAAATACTAGCTGGTTATAGGCCATTGAGGAGCTTAAGAAGGGTTTTGAAAACCAAATAAGAGAAGTAGAGGGAAAATTGGGAAGAGAAATGAGAATGATGAAAGAAAATTATGAAATGAGAGTCAACAACCTGTTCAAAGAAAATGACACCTTAAAAACAGACTCCCTCAAATGGCAAAAGAGGATCAAAAGCAGGGGAGAATGCCTTAAAAAGCTAAATTTGCCAGATGGAAATATAATCTCAAAAGCTCACTGGGGAGACTCATTCCTTCAGAATTAGATTGGAGCAAACAGAAGCAAGTTACTTTATGAGAAACCAAGATACTATTAAACAGATCCAACCAAATGAAAAAATAGAAGGCAATATGAAATATCTCATCAGGAAAACCACTGACTTAGAAAATAGATCCAGCAGAGATACTTTAAAAATTATTGGACCACCTGAAAGCCATGATCAAAAAAAGAACCTAGAAATCATCCTTTTAAGAAATTCTGAAGGAAAATTGTCCTGATGTTTCAGAATCAGAAGGCAAAAAAGAGGTTGGAAGAATCCACTGATTACCTCTTGAAAAAGATCCCCAAAAGAAAACTCCTAGGAATATTATACCCACATTCTGGAATTCCTAGATCAAGGAGAAAATATTACAAGCAGCCAGGAAGAAATAATTTGAATATTGTGGAAATGCAATCAGGATAACAGAGGATCTGGCAGCTTCTACACTGAAGGATTGAAGGGCTTGGAATATGATATTCTAGAGGTCAAAGGAACTGGACTTAAAACCAAGAATCACCTAACCAGAAAAACTTAGTACTATGTTTCAGGGGAAAATGTGGTCATTCATTGAAATAGAAGACTTTCAAGCATTCTTTTTTTTAAACAAATGCTTTTTTAACTTCTATTTTACATCATTCATTTCCGCCAGATTTTGAGTTACAATGATTCCCCCCCCACCAGATTTTCCCCTACCCACCACCCCAGAACAGCAGTCCAACAAGATATCGCTTCCTCCAATCTGCACTCTCCCATATCTTCTCCCATACCCCCTTCGACTTTTCCATTAGAGAAAGGTGAATCTCTGTGTCCCAATGCCTGCACATCTTATCTCCCAATCACAAGCAAAGGAGTATTAATAATAGTATTTAAATATATTTGAAACATTTAATTTTAAGAACTCAAATTTCAGATCCATTCCCTTCCTCCCTTGTCACCCATTCCCTCTGGGAAGATAAGTAATTCAGTATATGTTGTACATGTCTAGCTATGCAAAACATTACTATAGTAGATATATTGTACAAGGCTGCTTGTAATTCCCTACTACTCATCCCCCCCACCTGGTCCATTCCCTACTTGATCCTGTCCCTCTTCTATAGTGGGTACTTCCAACCTCCCTTCCCCCCAAGAATGCCCTCCCATTCATCATGCCTCCTCTCATCCCCTTTCCTCCTATACTGCTGCAGGTTGAGATATTCCATTTAGTATGTATGTCATTCTCTCCCAGAAGCAAATTCAATGAAAATGTGGTTTTGCCTTTTTGCCCTCTTATTCTTCCCCTCCCTTGCAGCCACTTCCCCTAGCTTCTTCTACATGAGATAGTTTACCCTACCCTGTCTCTCCTCATCTCCTCTCTCCCCTTTCCTCCCTCACCTCATAATTTCACCCCTTGAGTATCCTCAACCTATGCCCTCTATCCATGTATAACTGTAAACATATATACACACATTCACATATGTATTCATATGACCATACACCCTTCTTCCATTATTTTCATACTGAGAAAGATTTCATCAGTCACTGTTATTGTTTTTCCATATAGGAATGTAAATAGTTTGATTTTGGTAAGTTTCTTTTGATTTCTTTTCCCTGATTATCTTCTCATGCATTTCTTGCTTCTTGCATATGGATGTCAAATTTTCTATTCAACTCTGGTTTTTTCCTCAAGAATGCTTGAAAGCCCTCTATTCCACTGAATGATCATATTTTCCCCTGAAACAAAATACTCAGTTTTGCTGGGTAGGTGACCCTTGGGTTCATTCCCAGCTCTTTTGCCCTCTGGAATATCATATTCCATGCCCTTCTATCCCTCAGTGTAGAAGCTGCAAGGTTCTGTGCTATTCTGATTGTGTTTCCACAATATTGAAATTGTTTCTTCCTGGCCACTTGTAGTATTTTCTCCTTGATCTGGGGATTCTGGAACCTGGCTATAATATTCCTGGGAGTTTTGTTTTTGGGATCTTTTTCAGGAAGTGATCGGTGGATTCTTTCAACCTCTATTTTGCCCTCTGGATCTAAAACATCAGGGCAATTTTCCTTGAGAATTTCTTAAAGTGTGGTTTCTAGGTTCTTTCTTTGATCATGGCTTTCAGGTAGTCCAATAATTTTTAATTTGTCTCTCCTGGATCTCTTTTCCAGGTCAGTGGTTTTTCCAGTGAAATACTTCACATGGCCTTCTATTCTTTCATTTGTTTGGATCTGCTTAACAGCATCTTGATTTCTCATAAAGTTATTAGCTTCCATTTGCTCCAGTCTAACTCTGAAGGAATGAATCTCCTCAGTGAACTTTTGAGATTCTTTTTCCATCTGGCAAATTCGGCTTTTTAAGGCATTCTTCTCCTCATTGCCCTTTTGGGCCCCCTTTGCCATTTGAGTTAGTCTATTTTTTAAGGTGTTGTTTTCCTCAGTCAGGCTGTTGACCCTCATTTCATACTTTTCCTTCAACCTTCTCATTTCTCTTCCCAATTTTTCCTCCATTTCTCTTATTTGATTTTTAAAGTCCTTCTAAAGTCCTCTATGGCCTGTAACCCCCTCATGTTTTCCTTTGGGGCTTTCGGAGCAGGATTTCTGACTTCACAGCCCTCCTCCTGTTCTATGCTTCGATCTTCTTTGCCCCCAAAGTAGGAGTCTAAGGTTGCATTTTTCTGTTTAATTTGTTTCCTTTCTCTTGGCATGTTGCCACTTAATTACTTGACTTTTGGGCTTGTTGCCACAGTATGTCTTTGCTGCCAGACAGGGGAACTTTCATCCTGAATGTGTGGGGGGAAAACTTCCATTTCTGGCAAGCTGGAAACCCAACCACGACCTCCACCCCAGATCACAATCCAGATCCAGGGAGGTTAAAGCAAGAGCAATTACCCCCCAAGACTGATCGATGGATCTCCCTACAGTTCGCAGGCCAGGAGCTGGAGCTGCCTCTGAAAACTACAAAATGGCCTGTCTCCTCAGCAGCTTCTAGCCCCCAGGGGAGGAAGCTGACATGTTCCCCAAATACTGGTCCCAAAGTCCATAGGGCACTAACCTCTCACTTTGTCCTAGGCATGTCTATGTTGATAATTCTGGAATCCCCACAGCTGCTGGTGTTCTGGGGTCCCTCCAGCCAGCTGCTGGCCTGGCTACCCTGGGGCTAAAACCAAGACTCAGGCGGACCTGTGCTCGGCTCCACACACACTGTGTGCTGTGCTGCCAGCTCCCAGAGTGCTGCTCTGGTCCTTCCTACAGGGCTGCTGGGTTGTCCTCAGTGGGAGGTTAGCTTCTCTGTGTCATTCTTTGCATGCTGGGGCTCCAGAAGTTGTTTAGAGTTCCCTTTTACATAGTTTGGAGGTGATCTGCGGGGAGAGTGGTTTGGACTCCCTGTTTCTACTCCACCATCTTGGCTCCTCCCCCCAACTTTCAAGCATTCTTGATGAAAAAACCAAATTTGAATAGAAAATTTGACATTCAGATACATGAAGCAAGAGAAGCATGAGAAGGTAAACAGGGAAAAGAAATCATAAGGAACTTATCAAAATTTAACTATTTACATTCCTACATGGAAAAACAATAATATGAAATTTTTCTCCATATGAGAATTGAAGGGAACAGAAATGTACACACACACACACACACACACACATACACACACACACACACATCTATATGGGAGGGTATATGGGCATATGAATACATATGTGAATGTGTATACATATGGGTACAGGTATACATAGATAGAGGGCACAAGATCAATTTAATGGGAAGGGATGATACTTAAAAAGTGAAATTAAGAGGTGAGAGAAGACGATAATGAGAGGAGATGGGGAGGGACAGAATGTGGTAAACTATCTCATATAGAAGAGATAAGGGAAAATGGTTAAAGTGGAGGGGAAGAACAGGAAGGGAAAAGGTAATGGTTCTACCTTATTCTCATTGAATTTATCTTAGTGTGGTAGACATACACACTAAATAGGGTATCTGACCCTACAGTAGAGTAGGGTGGAAGGGGATGAGAGGGGGCATGATGGAAGGGGATGGTAGGCTGGGAGGGAGGGAAGTTGGAAGCCCCCACTTTTGAAAAGGGACAGAATCAAAGTAGAGAATAGAACAAGAGGGAGTTGGGATAAGAGGGAGGGAAATATAGTCAGTCTTTCATAATATATCTACTATGGAAATGTTTTGTATAGCTACACATATACAACCTACATTGATTTGCTTTTCCTTCCAGTAAGGGTGGGTGGCAAGGAGGAAGGGAATGAATGTAGAATTCAAAGATGTAAAATTTAATATTTTAAAAAAGGTATATATATGCACATATATATGCACATATATGTGTGTGTGTATACTATTGTCAATATTATTTTACACATAATGGGAAATAAGATATATAGGCACTGTTGCATAGAGATCCACTGGAGCATAGAGATCTTATCTTCAAAGAGCAGGATATCAGGCTAGAATTACATCTATATGATCCCTTTAATAACTAGTTTAGAATATATGGTTTTCAGATTCAAGCTAAAATTCTGATTTTTGTTACTTACTGGGAAAGAGGGTACCCCAAAATCTACATCCATGGGAATTCCCTTCTCTCCAGATACCATTTTTATAATGAACACACATAGAGATCAGAAAATCAATCCTTTTATGTAAGTCAAAACAAATCTGAGAAAGTATATGTATGAGAACATAAAGTGGATAATGTACATTGACAGAGCTCTACCATTGGTAGCAAGGGATCTCAGTTAAATCAATTGAGAGAGTCCCAGTTCTCAGTCTAAGGGAAAAATTCTCCAAAGTTTCTAGTGTACCAATCTGGAGATAGGGACATGACTGAGACTCTCAGCTCCTTTCAAGTCAGTTTCACCAGTGTCTATTTTGCTTCCTTGCGGAACCTGAAGTTGTATTGGTATTGTCCATCTTCACTCTGGAAGTTAAAAGTGAGAAGAACCCCAAGAGGATGAGAATTTCCTTTTTCAAAGACTGGGGTGAGAATGAATTAAGGAAAAGTAATATATACACATGCAAATACATATATGGAGAGGGAAATCTAAAACCAATTCTCAAATAATCTCCATTTCTAGAAGAAGATATTTAGAGGAAATCATTTCATAGCAAAGCTTTAGATTATTTGCAAATTGCTCACTTTAGTATGCAGTTGTCTGTTTAATGAAAAATAAGGTTAAACTAGAAATCTGAACAGATTTATGCAAATCTGACTTATTCAGCATAAATGAGGTATGTGGTTTAAGCCAATTATCAACTCTTGGACTTCTTTTGGCTTCCTTTGGGTTTATTCAAATGATCTGAAAAAAATGAATAAAATAGGACATTCATCATATTTTATGTGAAGGATTAACTTCATGTGAGAAAAAAATAACACCTTTTCATGGAGATTGACTATAGTATTAAAAGGGAAGTAGAGGAGAAATAAAAGTAATTAATTCATATTACTGTTTATATTATAATCCCAATTCCCCAAAATGAGAGGAAAAGAAAAGACCTAATCATATGAGACTCACAGAGTTTCAAGTCTTGAATATAAATTGTGTTGTAGTTAGACTAGATACATTTGTAATATGAGATCAGAACTTTGGAGACAAAAGAGCACACTTGCCAAAACATGCAGCTTTTTTTGGTAAAGTGTTTGTAAAAATGACCTAATCTCAATGATTCAATAGGTAAATATTTATTGAGAAGAAAACCATACAAAGGTGGGCAGTATTTGTGAGGTGGATGTAGGTTTAGTGTTGGAGAAGCTAGGTTCTCCCCAACCAAAGTTGGGAAATGACAAAGGGGCAAGGAAGGATCCCACCTCAAAGCCCCAAATTCAGAACCATTGCCTCATAATTTTCTCTTATTTAAAAAAAAATTATTTTATCTGGACTCACAGGTGAATGATGAAGATTGGGGACCTGGAAGACTGATGCCCTGATCTTTGGTGGGTAAATGGCCATCATATTCCATTCATTCTATAACTTGAGAAACATATCTTTACAGCTTGGACAAGGACTGGACTTAAAATTCTGAGTGTAAAAATTAGTTCATATTTGTGAAACATAGGAGTAAACTCAAAATTTTTGAAGGAAGTTGTAAGCATCAATAAAACTCTGATATAGCAAGATTCACTGTCTATCAATGTATCTCAGCACTGATTTAACCCACCTCCAATATGTTCAATATACTCACAGAATACTACAAACAACAAGCTGGGACCAAATGCTTGCACATATCATCCATCCATATAGCATCTGCAGAGAGTGATAGGAGGAGAGAGCAGTGATCACAGTGAAGATAATAATAACATTAGTTCTTCAATTCAGAAGTAATTTTTGAGAAATTTGGCTTTAGTGATCCTCAAGTACTAGATGGGATAAAGAAAAAGCTGGGAGGCTGCTAATTGGAGGAGAACTAACTTTGATGAGGTTTCAACTAGTGACCTTCACTGTTATCTAAAGGCGAAAGAGGGCCTCATCTCACTGATCCGTCATGAAGAGGACTGCTCTTTTCCCACAGGAAAAGAAAAAAGTTTCCTCTTTTTATCTTGAGAAACATCTGAATCTTTTATTACATTTTAATGGGATTTTTTTCATCCCATACACAAGCATTTCAGACTATGGTATTCACTATTCCCAAGTAACCCACTGGAAAAGATTTTAAAGTGACAATATATAACAAAAGCGGCTTGAAACACATGGTCCTCCATTTTAACTCATAACCCCCTATAATTTTTTTTCTTCTTACTTTCAAAGTGAACTACAAAATTTTTGTTCAGACCAGACTTCAGAAAAGAGAATCACCAGCAGCAGTGATGGCTTCCAGACTCCTCAACCCATAAAGCCCAAAGAGAAAATAAAAGGTTAGTCAGGAACTCTGTGGTAAGGTTGAAGGAACAGCACAGTCTGACCCCTGATCCTGGGGCAAGAAGTGGCAGGAGGCACAGTGGTGTTGTGTGGCTACTTTCATAGCTCCTGGCCTGCAGATCAAAGGAGGCCAAGGGACCATTCAGAGGGTATTGGATCTTGCTTTGACCTGCCTGGATCTGGATCACTGTTTTTGGTGGTGGGCCTGGGATGTATGGCCAGTGAGCCAGAGCTTTGGGGACTATAGAGAGGGCACCAAACTAATAGCTTGGGCAGCTGCAAAAACCCCAGACATTTGGGACAAAGCTATCTCCATTCTGTAAGCAAAGTTCTACCATGGCAAACAGCTCAAAAGTCAAGTAATTGGCAAGATGAAGAAGTACAATCAGACCACACAATCCTTTCTTGGGGATGAAAAAGATAAAAGCATGGAACTGGAGGAGGACAATGAAGTCAGAACTCTTGCATCAAAAGCTTCCAAGAAAAATATCAACTGATCACAGGCCACAGAGGAGCTCAAGAAGGATTTTGAAAATCAAGTAAGAGAAGTGGAGGAAAAACTGGGAAGAGAAATGAGAATGATGCAAAAAATCATGAAAAGCAAGTCAACAGCCTGCTAAGGAGACCCGAAAAAATTATGACAAATATAACACCTTAAAAAATAGACTAACAGGGGTAGCTAGGTGGAACAGTAAATAGAGCACCAGCCCAGGAGTCAGGAGGACCTGAGTTCAGCCTCAGACACTTGCCACACTTTCTAGCTGTGTGACTTTGGGAAAGTAACAACCCCAAATTGCCCTCCAAAAAGCAAAATAATGATGATGATGATGATGATGATGATGATGATAAACAAACAAATAAATGAATGAATGAATAAATAAATAAATAAATAAAGGAGACTAACTCAGATGGCAAAAGAGGTCCAAAATATCAATGAAGAGAAGAATGCCTTTAAAAATGGGAATTTGCCAGATGGAAAAGGAATTTCAAAAAATTACTGAAGAGAATAATGCCTTCAAAATTAGATTGGATCAAATGGAAGCTAATGACTTTATGAGAAATCAAGATACTATAAAACCGAACCAAACAAATGAAAAAAAAAATAGAAGGCAATGTGAAATATCTCATTGGAAAAACCACTGACCTGGAAAATAGATCCAGGATAGATCACTTAAAAATTATTGGACTACCTGAAAGCCATGAACAAAAAAGATCCTAGACACCATCTTTCAAGAAATTATCAAGCAAAATTGCCCCAATATTCTAGAACCAGAGGGAAAAATAGAAATTGAAAGAATACACCTATCACCTCTTGAAAAGGATCCCAAAAATAAAACTCCTAGGAATATCAGAGCCAAATTCCAGAGCTCCCAGGTCAAGGAGAAAATATTACAAGCAGTCAGGAAGGAACAATTTTACTATTATGGAAACACAATCAGGATAACACAAGTTCTAGCAGCTTCTAGCTTGAAATATGATAGTCTGGAGGTCAGAGGAGTTAGGATTAAAACCAAGAATCACCTACCCAGCAAAACTGAGTATAACCCTATAGGGGAAATATAGTCACTCAATGAAATCGAGGACTTTCAGGCATTCTTAATGAAAAGACCAGAGCTGAACAGGAAATTTGACTTTCAGATACAAGAAGCAAGAGAAGCAGCAAAATGTAAACAGGAAAAAAGAAATTATAAGGAAATTATTAAAGCTGAACTATTTACATTCCTACATGGAAAATTTTATAATTATAATTCATGAGACTTTTCTCAATATGAGGATAGTTGAAGGGAATATATATGTTTATATACATATGTGTATGCATAGGAGAGTGTATGTGTGTATTAATATATGTGTGAGTGTGTGCATATGTGTGTTCATGTATACACAGACAAAGGGCACAGGATGGGTTGAATATGAAGGGATTATATCTGAAAAATACAATTAAGAGGTGAGAGAAGAATATATTGGGGGAAGGAGAAAGGGAGAGATAGATTAGGGTAAATTATCTCATATAAAAGAGGAAAGAGAACACTGTTACAATGGAGAGGAAGAGCAGGAAGGTGAAAGGGAATGCATCAACCTTACTCTCATTGAATTTGGCTTAAGGAGGGAATAACATACACATTCAACTGGGTATCTTACCCTACAGGAAAGCTGGGGAGAAGGGAAGAAGGTAGGCTGGGTGATAGAAGGGAGGGCAGATTAGGGGAAAGGGTAGTTAGATGCAATCACTTTTGAAAAGGAATAGGATCAAAGTACAAAATAGAATAAGCATTGGCAGGATAGGATGGAGGGAAATATAATTAGTCTTTCAAAATATAAATACTTTGGAAATGTTTTCTGTAACTAAACATGTACAACCTATGTTGAATTGCTTGTCTTCCCCGTGGGGGTAGGTGAGGAGGGAAGAAGGGAAAGACTCTAGAACTCAAAGTTTGCCACTGGGAAATAAGACATACAGGCACTGCGGTGTAGAAATCCATCTTGCCCTACCAGAAAATTGGGTGGGGGAAATGGGGGAGGATATAAGAGAGAACAGACTCGGGGAAGGAGTATTCAGTAGACTCGCTATTTTGGGGTGGGGTAGAGAAGACATTGGGAGAAAAATTTGTAACTCAAAATCTTGTGGAAATGAATGTTGAAAAATAAATAAATAAATTGGGAAAAAAGGAAAAAAATAATAAATATGAAAGAATAAAAACTCCCCAGACTGTCAGTTTCCTCTCTTCTCCCAGGTTCCTCTTTACTGTTCCCTGTGGTCTAAGAGAGAAACACAAGTGAAGAAAAAATAAAAGTCAAGTTTTACAGTGATCTCTCTTGCTAGAGCAAGATGCTGATAATTTACTGAACAATAAAAAAATCTACGGAGTAAAGAGGGGAGTAGTTTTGTTTTCATTGCCTAAAGTCATCCTAAAATGTTTTGCAGTTATCTGGCTGAAAATGCATATTTTGGAGGTGACTGAGCATTGCACTACATAATCACAAATCACCCATTGTGGGTAAAATGTTACAGAAGAAGTATTTTTCAAAGTATAAATTTCTTCCATGGCCAACTCCGATTAAGACAGAAACTTAGAATGCATACTACCAAAGAAAGTGTTAAATTTGTCTGGGATAAAAATATTTAGAACTGTATCTTACCATGTTCTAAGAAACCTACACTTCAAATATTTAAGATGCATTGCTAAATATTAGGGATGTTGAGACCAGAACAAAAATATCAGGGGAATCTTGTGGCATTCTTAGCATGTGAGTACAACATCATTATGAATGGTACCATAGGCATTATTTATTATGTACCTACTGAAGTTTGAGCATGAGTTGCACCTACCTGTTGACATGTGCTTTATACTTCTGGGGGATGGCAGGCACTCACAGCCAGTACACTTCTCAGATGAGGGAGAACCTGAAGGAATCTTACTACATAAGTACAACTGTAACTTGGAAAAGCCCTAAGAAACAAATTATAGTAAGATGCCAATTTCATTGGCAGGCCTTTCTGAAAGAAGACAGAGTTTTGCTGAGAAATCATTGTGTTCATTGAATATACACATTAGCAGATTAATGGACAGATAAACCATACTTACTTGTGGAATTATTGGAGAGTTTGTTTATGGAATGGACACAATCTGGTCAAGGGTCCTGTAAAGATATTTCACTATATCCACTTCGTACTTATAATTAGTTGGACTTTTTGTTCATGTAAACTAAGGGAAAATTACCTCAGAAGAGTCTTTTAAAAAGACCAAAGAACATCTACCAGTTGGATAAAAATTATCTGACCAGATAATGGCTCAAAAATAAACATGTAAAGCACAGGAGTATTGTCGTATTGTAATTTAAAAATCAATTCAGTCAGGGGGAGAGGACAGAACACAATGGTAACAACTTTCCTGCAAAGCACTTCAGTCATAGAGATCCCTAAAGTTCACACACAGAGATTGCCAACTAGAAAGCTAGTCACTAGCTACCCTAGTCCCTTGACAAATATAGGTTTAGAAATGTGCCATTATATTTCCAAAGAACGCTATGTTTAATTCCTTCCACCATCTGTCTCATAAGAGAGCTGAATCACTTTGACTACTCTATAGCTTATGATGCCATAGGGAAAACTGGAGAAGTGGTTAATACATAAAGATATCTGTAAGAATCCAAATAATAATATTAATATACATGATGTACACCCTGAATGTAATTGCATATCTTCATTGATACTTATTAATCATTATATGATTTTACCATGCTTTTAGTTGTTGTTCATATACATTTACATCTATGAAAGTAAGAAGCCCATACATATATATACATACATATATGTATACATATATACATACATATATGTATACATATATGTTACCTATGCTTCATGTATATTATCTATGAACAGATTTGTTTTCTCTTTACCTATTCATTGTTCCCTATAAGTCAGTCAGCTGTTCTCTATGTGTCCTTTGATTATTACTATGCTGTTTTGTTTTACTGTTATGTACATTTTCTTTTTTCCCTGCATATGCTGTGATGCTGTGTGCATATATATCTTGCCTATATATATCTTTAGCCTCTGAAGTAGTCTGTCAAGTGAGGCTTTACGCTTTATTATGTCTGGTGCATGCACTGTTGATGTACTTTTGGAAAGGAAACCACTCTATTTTAGAAAAGGCCTGACTCAAGTTAGTACTCTGGTAGTTTCATTTCAGTACTTGAATGAAATAAGATACTCATATATCATTCAATAGTCATCAAAAGGAGATTTATTTAGCTATAGCAGAGAAAGGATATTCAATAAGGCTATCCATAAGGCACCCTGCAAGATGATACAGTTAAGTGAAGCTATCCTGACTGTGAGATGCCCATCACGTACCTTCAACCAAGTCTTTGAAGCAGAATGGAGTTCCTTGTATTATTTTGTACTAAGGTAAGCAGGGTCTGAAAAAAACAGACTGAGACTTTAGTATCCTGAGTCAATTAAATCTCAAAGATGGTTTTAATACCTTTAAAAGATAAAGCTAGCCTAACTCTCATGGAGCTTGTGAATCTACCCACTCTGATGTTACTATTCTGTTGCTTAGGTGAATATCCATGTTAATGTTCCCTTTAGAAAAAAAAATGCTATGATGTATAAGTACACATGCCAGGTATATTACAGATAATTTTAATAAATACAAAATTTCTTAACCCTGGTGAAGAACGTAGTGCTGTCTGGCATTACCAATGATGTTAGGAGCAACAAGTAAGCCCCCCTCATTCTAAGACAAACTTTGGTACAGGTTATGAGGGAATAAAAAATCTGAACTCTTGGCAGTAAGTGGGGGAGCAAAAAGGTGCAAGACCTGAACTGTTAAACTAAACTGCCATGTGGTAGGACTATGTTACCAAAACCTTCTGGGCTCCTTAGACGAGAACTATTATTTAGTGATTCTTCAGTCCCCTCCTTCTCTTTTTCTTTCACTATCCTATAGAGAAATATACCCAAGTACAGTCTGAAATGATCTCCCATATTTACTCTGTTTCAGAATTTATTTGACTACTTATCACAAGGTTTTGAGTCTTCTTACTTGTCATTCATTTTTTTTCCTGTGTGGGATTTGTAGGGAGATAAAATTTCTGTCAAATGAAAAAATAGTTTATTCTCTCTTTTAGCTTAACTTGTATATATTTTTTCATTACTTTTTAGTTTATGAAATAAAATAACCATTTCCATAATATGCTACAATAAAAAGTTGGTTGCTCATGTAATTACAAATATACTATGCACAACTTCTTATGCCCTTTAAATATACAACAAAATTATCATGTAAATTTATTTTTATAGATACATATAAAATTATTCTATGCATATTTATATCAGTTCTTTCTCTAGATAGAAATAATATATTCTTTATATATCCTATATAGTTACTTTGGGTGTTTATAATAGTGAAAATAACTTATTAATTCAAAGTCATTCTTTAAACAATATTGGTGTTGCAGCCTACAATGTTGCCTTGGTTCTGCTCATTTAGCTCTTCATTGTTTCAAGTCTTTCCATTTTCTTTCCTTAAATCATTGAGATCATCATTTCTTATAGCACAGTAGTATTACATAGCTATCTTATACCACAACTTTTTCAGCCATTCCCCAATTAATGGGCATCCCTTCAATTTCCATTTCTTTGTCACCACAAAGAGAGCTGGTATAATCATTTTAGAACATATAGGTCCTTTTTTCTTTTTTTCCTGATTATCTTCAGAAATAGACCAAGAAATGGTATTGCCAGGTCGAAGGGTATAGACAGTTTAATAACTCTTTAGATTTAATTCCAGATTGCTCTCCAAAATGTCTGGATCACTTAACCAGCAATTTTTTTGGAAACATAACTAATTGTTGCAATGCTAAGCTATGTACATCGTAGCAAAAGGGAAAAAAAACATGGTGGAGTACTAGAGAGGGGAGAAAGATTTAAGACTGTAGAATTTTCCAGGTGTTTTTTTTTGTTTGTTTGTTTTTTGTTTTTTGGATAAAGCAAACACAAAGAACAAATAAAAATAATTATTATTCATATTTGCAAGTCACCAGAGCAAAAAGAATTAAAAGAATTACACTGGGACTTCTCTCATTAAACAATGAGTCTGCAGTTTAATGAGATGGAGGTAGTGACTAACAGCCACTGAGACTGGAAATAGTCACTAATTTATAGGTACTGAGGGGCTATTGCCACAGCTGCTTTTGAAAGGAAAACTTCCCATTCTCTGAGAGCAGTTTTCAGCTCAGTCATGGTTTCTAAAAAGTCTTTCAAACCATTTTATCCAAATATGACTCTTTTAAAGCTGGTAAGACACTCTCAATAGGCCTAAGGTTTTGAGATAATGATGAACAATGTCCAGCCAGTGTTGGACACGCCTTCTTCTGAACATTCTAAGAAGGGGAAAATCTTTCTCCCCCCAAATTCAACCTCCCCAATTCCCTTACAAGATAAACTGAGGTCTGAAGAGTTCTAATACTTGAATTTGGAGGAGGCTAAAATGACCAAAATGGAAGATAGAGCAAAGCTGGGGGAGCTAGATGATAATTTATTGCAATTGTCTTCTAGGTATAATTCTTAATTAAGTAGAAAAAAACATATGCCCTTATCTTCTTGCTGAATGGCCACTGATAGTTTACTTCCTAATTTCAAGGGAAATTGGTGGAGGGCTTCATAGTAAGGTATCCTTATTTCCAGATGTATCACCAAAAGCACCAACTGAAGAAGGAAGGCCAAACCAGGCTCTCCATCCTCTGTGCTGTTTATCCCCTACTTCAAGGAGTTTATTTTGTTCTAGTTCTTCTAGACTGAGCCTGATTCACCTTGAGTTTTTTCAATCTCATTCTGCCAGCCAAGCTTCAGAACACCTGGGTTTGAAGAAAAGAGAAGTGGCAGAGGAACAGTATCATGTAACTACAAATATTGGACACTAGTTCTTGTTACCGTTCTATTTATGCATCCTTTTCTTTTAAAGAGGGGATTGCAAAGGAAAAAAAACGTGAGTATATAATAGAAAAATACACAGTCATCAAAAATAAGAGTGAATGTAAATAGGATGAACTCATTCATATAAGGGAAAAGACTAGAGGTAAAGGGATTAGAAAATAGTACCTAGTAAGTTGCAGTTTACAAGAAACATTGCTAGAACCATAAACATTCAAATGGAGGAAAAATGTGGAGCTGAAGTAAAATTGATGATGTTTCAGGTATATTCATGAAAAAAAGCAGGGCAATCATGATGTTCAGGTCAACAAAGAAACAGTAAAGGTAGACACAATTTTTTAATTTTTTAAACAAATGCTTTATTAACTTCTGCTTTACATCATTCATTTTCGCCAGATTTTGAGTTACAATTTTTCCCCCGTTTTTCCCCTACCTGCCCTCCCAGAATAGCAGTCCCACAAGATACCGCTTCCTCCAATCTGCTCTCTCCCATATCTTCTCTCATACTCCCTTCGACTTTTCCATTAGAGGAAGGTGAATCTCTGTGCCCCAATGCCTGCACATCTTATCTCCCCATTGCAAGCAAAAGAGTATTAATAATAGTGTGTGTGTATATATATATATTTAAAACATTTAATTTTAAGACCTTTTAAGACCTCGATTTTCAGATCCATTCCCTTCCTCCCTTGACACCCACTCCTTCTGAGAAGATAAGCAATTCAGTATGTGTTGTACATGTATAGCTATGCAAAACATTACCATAGTAGATATATTGTAAAAGACTGCTAGTATTTCCCTCCCACCCATCTCACCTCCCACCTGGTCCATTCCCTACTTTGATCCTGTCCCTCTTTGATAGTGGGTACTTCCAAGCTCCCCTCCCCCAAGAATGCCCTCCCCTCCATCCTTCCTCCTCTCATCCCCCTTTCCCCTACTCTCCTGCAGGGTGAGATATTCCATTTAGTATGTATGTGATTCTCTCCTTGAGCCAACTTCAATGAGAATATGCTTTTGCCTTTTTGCCTTCCTGTTCTTCCCCTCCCCTTCAACTACTTCCCCTTGCCTCTTCTACATGAGATAGTTTACCCTACCCTGTCTCTCCCCATCTCCTCTTGCCACTTTCCTCTCTCACCTCTTGACTTCACCCCTTAAGAATCATCCCTTCCCATCAAATTCAACCTGTGCCCTCTATCCATGTATACCTGTAAACATATGCCCATAAACCCTTCTTCAATTATTTTCATAATGAGAAAGGTTTCATCAGACACAGTTATTGTTTTTCCATGTAGGAATGTAAATAGTTCAACTTTGATAAGTTCCTTTTGATTTCTTTTCCCTGATTACCTTCTCAGGCATCTCTTGCTTCTTGCATATGGATGTCAAATTTTCTATTCAACTCTGGTTTTTTCCTCAAGAATGCTTGAAAATCCTCTATTCCACTGAATGACCATATTTTCCCCTGAAACAAGATGCTCAATTTTGCTGGGTAGGTGGCCCTTGGCTTCAATCCCAGCTCTTTTGCCTTGTGGAATATCATATTCCATGCCCTTCCATCCCTCAGTGTAGAAGGTGACAGGTCTTGTGCTATTCTGATTGTGTTTCCACAGTATTGAAATTGTTTATTCCTGGTTGCTTGTAGTATTTTCTCCTTGATCTGGGAATTCTGGAACCTGGCTATAATATTCCTAGGAGTTTTCTTTTTGGGATCCTTTTCAGGAGGTTATCGGTGAATTCTTTCAACCTCTATTTCCCCCTCTGGGTCTAACACATCGGGGCAACTTTCCTTGAGAATTTCTTTAAGGATGATTTCTAGATTCTTTCTTTGATCATGACTTTCAGGTAGCCCAATAATTTTTAAATTATCTCTCCTGGACCTATTTTCAAGGTCAGTGGTTTTTCCCATGAGATATTTCACATTACCTTCTATTCTTTCATTTGTTTGGATCTGTTTAACAGTATCTTGATTTCTCATAAAGTCACTAGCTTCCATTTGCTCCAGTCTAACTCTGAGGGAATGAATCTCCTCATTGAGCTTTTGAGATTCTTTTTCCATCTGGAAAATTTGTCTTTTTAAGGCATTCTTCTCCTCATTGCCTTTTTGAGCCTCTTTTGCCATTTGAGTTAGTCTATTTTTTTTTTTTTTTTGCTTTTTGGACGGCAATTGGGGTTAAGTAACTTGCCCAAAGTCACACGGCTAGGTTTTTGTTTGTGTGTGTGTTAAGTGTCTGAGGCCGGATCCGAACTCAGGTCCTTCTGACTCCAGGGCCAACACTCTACTCACTGCACCACCTAGCTGCCCCAAGTTAGTCTATTTTTTAAGGTGTTATTTTCCTCAGTTGGGCTGTTGACTGTCATTTCATACTTTTCTTGCATCTTTCTCATTTCTCTTCCCAATTTTTCCCCCACTTCTCTTATCTGCTTCTTAAGGTCCTCTATGGCCTGTGGCCAGCTTGTATTTTCATTTGTGGTCATTCTAAGCAAGGAATTTTCACCTTGTGTCTATAAAAAGGGGGGGGGGATGTGAATATTTATGTATATTCTTTTCCATTAAAGTGATAAGAGTATCGGGCCCTAGAAATTAAAATATTGCCATTTATGATTATGAATCTGGATTTAATTCAATTTAAGCCAAAATCTGTCCTAAAGGAAATATTGATGGGATCTGACAATGCTTTCCTTATCAGTATGTGGGATAAAAGAGTTCAGAATCTAAGATCATAAAAGGTCTTTATTCTTTCTTATGAGAAAGGGCCCTTACTGCAGCCAACACAGTTGGTGGGCTAGTGAGCCGTGAGAATAATGAGAGACAGGGTTGTAATCAATAGTCTGTTTATTATAGGACCATTTCATATGGAGCCAAAGATGCAAGGAGCTCACAGAGTTTTTTTGCCCCCCAAGAGAATGTAGACACCTCAAAAGAATGTAGACACTGTAGAAAGATCCTCCATCAAAGGAATGCAGATAATGTAGAAGGAGCAGCCCTTAATCCTGTTTACTATTTACCCTTGCTTAAGGTTAGTTATTTATTAGGGTGTTATTCTAGGACCAGATCTGAAGGCATAAACAAAAAAGAATACAAGCCCTCTAGCTTGTCTGCCTTGTAACCCTTGATGATAACTGTATAGGACAGGGGAGTGAGGTCAAGGGACACCAAAATGTTCCCTTCATAATATATCCTCTTGCTTGTCTGCCCTGTAGCCTTTCGGACAATAATATATAAGAGGGGAACATTTCATTGGTGAAGCCCATGACACTTCTGAAAGTTCTTTACAGGCTCTCTGCCCCTGTCGATCAAATGGTGTCTTCCAGGGAGACAGCAACAGGTAGAAGCAAGTCCATAGTTATATAACCTTCTAATGCAGAAACCCAACCCCCCAACTGGCCTTCACTCTCATTGGCAGGGAGACAGCCCATAACCTAAGCACAGTGATCTATCTTGGAGGCAAAGGACACAAAAAACATGTGGGTGTCCAATGCAAGGCTAGGAAAGAAGTTTTATCCTTATTAACCATATCTTGTGCTGAGGTGGCACTGGGGAGGGTCTCCCTTGCTCTAAGTCCCAGATTCCTATAAGATCAGGTGACCTCTAAACTTAGGCCTAGTGGATGCTGAAGCCACTCTAGATTTCATTTTTCAGAATGGGGAAAATTGGCTGCAAATTATCCCTCTCATCAGGAATATTATGGTAAATTACAGCCTAATAGACAAAGATAATTGTTATTTGGCATTAAGAAATTTATTTGCTATACAGCCCCCAAAAGTCCTATTTACCTCAGTTTACTGTTTTGTAAGGGGATGATAATAGAATCTATCTCCCAGGCCTGTTGTGAGGATCACATGATTGTAAAATGCATTCCACAGTGTTTGACAAAGAGTAAACATTATCTAAATGTTAACTGTTTATATTATATTTTTAATTAGATATAATTCCTTCATACTTGGTAAATTTATGGGATTTTAGATTGAATCAGTATACAATGCCAAAGGCGATGAGATGAATGATTTTCTGTGTAAGGTAATTTGGAAATCCATCTAACTAAATTAAGGTTGGCTGATTGATAGTTGGTTTTGTTTCAAGTTTCAAATATACAAAAATCTTTTTTGTAAGCCTGTAAAAAATGTTGGAATCATCTAATAAAATTCTTATCAACCGTATGAGTTTTCTATATTGTAGAATTCCTACTAAGTAAATGAGAAATTTTGTACAAAATAGAGGTGTGATTTTCAAGTCTGCTTCATCTGAGGACACACACACACACACTCACATATGTATGCATAAATGTACATATATGTATATATGTTCATTATATATGTATATATATAATATGGTAATTTTGAGGTTTGTGAACTACCATATTCACTATCTATGTGAGATTCCAGAATGCAAGTAATTTCTTAATTTCTAGTAGTTATTTAAAGACAAAGGGAAGAAAAGATAGTGAATATTTTTTTAAAGAACTGACAGACTTTTTATTGTGATAAGGCTAATTAAATTGGGTATGTTCTTCCAAGCCTACTGTGAATTTCCTGAGTTTCATTCATAGGTTTGTTGCTTTCCTTGGGCAGGCCTTAAATAGGTGCTTTCAGAGAAATACAGTCAACAATAAGCAGCTCAGTGGAAGCAACACCAGAAATCTAAGGCTAGTAACTAATAGTAAAGCATCTAAATTAGTGCAATGAGTTTTAATTGGGAAGATTGTTTGATCTGAATTTATACTCATTCCATAGCCTAATGAAGAGTTTAAATTAGTGCTTGATACTATCATATGCATAAGATTCAGTTCTTGAAGTATCTCATTCTTTCAGAATGATGAATATAATTAGAAAAGGTTAAGCAAGCTTGTGAAAGTTGTGAAGTGAAAATCAAGAAGCTCTTTTCGTTTTAAGGAATAAGAGTTCAGTACAGTTGTTACTGAAGAGTAGTAACTTATGAGCTAGCTTGTGTTAACTTAGTGAGAAATCTGATTTTGCTTATGCTTGCTGTTTAATCTGGAATTAAAACATGAGTAGGAATGTATCCAAAAGACTCAAGACTCATCTTAAGGATATTCCCATTGTTTAAAGGGATTTTGAAAATAGTGGTCTATGTTTATGTTCGTTTGAACATGGTTAATAACTGACCAAGTTCTACATATAGACAATGTTTCATGAAATCTTTTTTCTCTAAGTAATTTTTCACAAGTGTTTTATTGTTTATTGTTAATCATCTTAAAGGAAAATAATTGGGGTGATGTTGAACTTAACATGAGAAAAATTTACTTAGCATGATTACTACTTAAGTTGTGAAGAATCTCTTATTGTTACCAATGTGAGATGATAGTTAATGCTTGCTTAAGATACATGATTCTTGAGAACTGAAGCCACATGAAGTTCTGATTATTGAAAGTTGTTATTCAAGACCTTATGGAACTGTTAACTAATATTATTCTTGAATCTGATTCCAAGTACAGTCATCAAGGGAAGTTATTGAGGCAATGATACATGGTATCAGCAACCCTTTAGAGTTTTAAATCTATGAACTGCAAGGGGTGTTCTCATGAGAAAGACTGGGACTGTTTGTATGAGCTAAGGTTGAATTCTCCTGACTCAATGTCCTCAGTATGAATATTCCACCTGGATGACTTTAAGCATGGCCTAATGAAATTGACAGCCTATATAACTTTTACTTGGAATGGACATGAAGTTAGGGAAGTAATATTCCTTTACTGTATAGATATGTCCCTATTCTTCTTTTATAACCAATTTCTATTGATTAAGAAGCTCTGTAAGCACAATACTAAATCTTTTAAAAATAGATTGATGCTGGAACATCTTTGAATTACTATAATAAGATGCAAGTATAAGATTTAAGCTATTTGACCTAACTCCTAATCCTGGTCAGCCCCTACCAAAGCTGTCAAGTAATTTAATCTAAAGTAGGGAACCCCACAATATTTTACTTAAGTTTGGGTGGAGACAGATTCTTTATCTAGATAACCTGAGGTTGGGAGTGGTCTGGTATTTTTCCACAAACTTCTTCCTGTATTTGCAATAGGAATAGACAGTGCAAGTTTATACAGATTAATGAAGAGAATCCCCTGGGTTCAAATTAACTCCATAGGTTGTGAAAGTAAAGTAGTAGTTTCTTGATTAGAAAATCAATGAACAAAGTTATAAAAAGCTAGGAGGAATAAAAATGAAGGATGCCATGTATTTCAAGACCCTCTTATTCACAGTTATAAAGGGGGAGTCTATACTGTTGTTACTCCATCATGATGTGTTTATATCAACAACTCAAAGCAGTTCGAGATACACATCTTGAACATCCTTGAAAAGGCTCAAGGGATGAGGAAGTTCATAGTCAGCTTCTTTTCTCTGGATCTCAAGTCACAGTTCCTGGGGCTCATGGCTCTTATCACTCCTTTGTCCTAACCTTACATTATTCTTTTTATTACCTTTCTTCTCCCAATCTTTGGCCCTTGATTACTTAATATGCTAACCAGATTTGTGTCTTCTAGACTAGCTGCTGTTCACCAATCTGTTTAACACTGTCCTCATCCCCTATTGCCTCAGCCTCATTTTACTCCCCTCCCATCCTCTCCCAGCAGGAAGCAGTTCCTGAAGATGAGACCTTCTCCTTCTACCAAAAGCATTTGCATGGATATTCCTTGACGGGAGAATAATGAGGCAGATAGGAGAGGCAGATGGAGCAAACAGGATGTAGGATGTGAGATGTGAGATAGAATACATTATTTGACCACTTAGAAAGTGTTCAAAAAGACTAGGCATTGATGTCCCCCCCCACTTTGGCTTTAGCTGTATATATTCCCAGTGCACATTAGGCAACCTGACTTTCCAGAAAGGCTTTGACCTTCCCTTTTTCTTTTCCCCTTGGTTATCTGTATGCATTCACAAAGACACTTCAGACTACCTGACTTTCTAGACATTCCAGAGCAGCACTTTCCCCAAGCTCCTTCTTCTGTTTCCTCTCCCATTTTCTTAAACTATAGTTACTCCCCGCCTCTCACTTGCCTGTCAGCAAACTGTATGTATACCAGACACATAACTTGACTAAGTGCAAGGTCTGCTGGTACTCTGGTCTCCCATAAGAAACACAGTCCACTGAGATGGTCTGAGAGATTTTTTCAAGATAACACAACCCATGCATCCATTCCTCATTATTACTAAACTAGTGAATTGTGAAATTAATAGATTACTAGACTAATAGACTTAGACGTTAATTATTTGAAGCTACAACACAAAGCTGGCATTATGTTTCTTTTGTTTGGCATTAGGGGTCAGAGCCATGAGCAAGGGGGAGGAGCTGCAAAGAAGCAAATTTAATACCTGATGTTAAGAAAAGTTTTCTAACAATTATATCCATTCAAAAGTGAGCTGCGTTATTTCAGGTATGCTATGTATATTTTTAACCTAGCTCAAAAGCATAGGTATTGGTAACATTTCATATTATTCTTGTGGAGCAGATTGGGAGATATGGATTAGACAATGGTACAAAATGATGATTGTATTCAAGAATCAATTAGGTTTTTGTTTGCTTGTTTGTTTTCAATAATTCAATTTCAGTGTGGTAGGAGATCTTTAAGGAAATATCAGGCATTGGAAGCTTACTTTCTGCTCAATATTTTTGTCTGTGATGTATTTAAATGCTCAGTTGGTATGCCCATCAAATTTATAGATACAAAGGTAGAAATAATGGTTAAGATAGCTTTCTCTATTCTATTATTTGAAGCTTGTCACACAAAGCTGGTATTAGATTTATTCTATGTGACCACAGAGGTCAGAAATTGCAAGGAGGCAAATTAAGTCTTGATGTTAGGAAAAAATGTTCCAATAATTATATCTGTTCAACAGTGGAGTGGACTGCCTTTGAGAGATATATTCAACCTCCTTAAAAATTTTTAAGCAGAAACTAGATCATGATTTATGGTGTGGTCTATTTTCCTTTGGTGTTGTGAAAAATGATCATTAATAACCAGTATCCCCTCTACCAAAGTCCTGACATTCAATTCAGTTCTTTTCTTCAAAGGGATATTACTGATAATGAGATTGCATTGATTCTCCTTAATTTGGTTAGCCCCCACCTGAGCTTGGAATGAATTTAGTGTAAACTAGGGAAGCACATTGTATTCTATTCGAATTTGGGTGGAGATAGATTATTTTGCCTAGATGACCCATGGCTGTGAGTGATCTAGTATAGCTAGGAGTGATCTGGTATATCTGGGATTAGTCTGGTACAGATATATTTTCCCTGTACAGGGGTGAAATTATGATGGAGTGATATCAGCCTCTATTGGAAGGATACATAAACTGTGGAGCTTACCCCCAAAAGTGAGCTCATTTGTTGACTGCCCTGTCCATCCTATATATTCATATGCACACTCCCTGCTTTGAGAGAAGTGAGAAATAAATGTACATACAGCCCAATTCTATTTTTCTTTCTTAGATCAATCTCTGGAGGTTGCCAGTGTATAGGTTGGACTAGATGCCCAGTGAAGTTACTTTCAATTCTCAGTTTTGTAAATCTATAAAATTCTTTCAATCAGTAAAGAGAAAGAAAATTGAAACAAAAAATTGAAGTGATAAGATTAAGAGATTTTTAAAATAAATTCAGTGAAATAGACAAAGTATTAGCTAATATTATCTCAAAAAAGTAAAACCAAATTGATAATATCACAATTTTAAAAGAGAGATAATAAAAATGAAAATAAAATGTTAAATTGTTAAGAACTATTTTGCCAAAAATATAAAAATGTAATTTAAATGAAATAAATGTATATTTGCAAAAGTATAAAATACCCAGATTACTGAAACCAGAAATGGAGAATTTACATAACCCAATCACAGAAAAGGAAATTGAACAAGATATAAATGAACTCCCAGTTGATCTGAGGACACAAACTACTGGAGTAATAAGAAATGTTTCACAATTTAATTTAATATATTTTCGTACATTTCAGGTTATTAACTGTCTCTCTCCTATCCTCCCCACTGCATACTAGAGAAAGCCCCCATTAGACACAGATTTATAAATATATGTAAAACCATACAATGTGTACTTTTACTTATCAGTTCTTTCTCTGGAGGTGGATAGCATCTTCCTTCATAGGTCCTTTTTAGTTTATTTGAGTTATTTATACTACACAGAATAACTCAGTTATCCAAAATTATTCTTCAAACAATATTGTTATTTTATCTTGGCTCTACTAACTCCTCTTTTCATTATTTTATTCAAGTCTTTCCAGGTTTTTCTAAAATCAAACTGCTTATCATTTCTCACAGCACAATAGTATTCCATTACAATCATAAACCACAACTTATTTAGTCATTCTCCAAATGATGGCTATGCCCTAATTCTTTGCCACCACAAAGAGAACTACTATTAGTATTTTAGAAAATAGAGGTCATTTTTAGTCTTCATTTTTAATTTAATATTTTATTTTCCCCAATTACATGTAAAAACAATTTCAACATTCTTTTTGTAAAATTTTGAGTTCCAAATTCTCTCTTTCCCTCTATCTCATTCCTCCCTCATTGAGAAGACAAGCAATTTCATATATGTTATATGTGTGCAATTATGCAAAATGTATTTCCATGTAAGTCACATTGTGAAAGAAAACAGGGACCAAAAAAAAGATTAATAAATTAAGAAAAAGAATACTTTGATCTGCATTTAAACTTATCATTTCTTTCTCTGGAGGTGAATAGCATTTTTCATCATATGTCCTTCAGAATGATCTTGGAACATTATATTGCTGAGAATAGCAAAGTTATTCACAGTTCATCATCATATGAAATTGCCATTACTGTATATAATGTTTTCCTGTGTCTGCTCATTTAACTTTCATGCAAATCTTTTCAGGTTTTTCTGAGAGCATCCTGCTTGACATTTCCTATAGGATAATAGTATTCCATCAAAATCACATACAACAAACTTTGCAGCCATTCCCCAATTGACAGATATCCCCTCAATTTCCAATTCACTGTCACCATTAAAAAAAAAAAAACTGCCGGGGTGGCTAGGTGGCGCAGTGAATAAGAGCGCTGGCCTCGGAGTTGGGATGACCCGATATCAAATCCGGCCTCAGAAAATGAGCACCCACACACAAATAATGACTGGCCGTGTAACCTTGAGCAAGTTACTTAACCCCAATTGCTCTAAAAACAACAACAACAACAACAACAACTGCTTAAAATATTGTTATACATATGCATCATTTTCTTCTCTTTGTTATATCTTAGAGATATAGACCTAGGAGTGATATTCCTTGGTCAAACTGTATGGTTTTGTTTTGGTTTTGTTTGTTTTGCAACGTGAACATACTCAAGTCAAGGAGGATTTATCAAGCAGATCTATGTACCAGACCTTGTGCTAATCACTGGGGATACAAAGAAAAGCAAAAGCAGTCTCTGCACTCTAGAAACTCACAGTCTAACAGAAAAGGCAACATTCAAATAGGTATATACAAACAAGATATATACAGGATCAATTGGAGTAGATGAGCTAACATGTCTGGGTTTCATTATCAAATATGGCTATTCTAGGTGTTTGTTTTTTTTAATGATTATTTTATTCTGAACTTAAAAAATAAAACAAGCATTTCGGTAACATGGCAGAATAGGAAAAATGATCATATATGAAACTGAAAATATATTATGCATTACTTGCTATTCAACTTAAATATTAATTTTTTATTAACTTTTTATTTTTTCCCCTAACCTCCTCCTGCCCTGAGCATAAAGAATTGATTTTTGTTTGTTTGTTTTGAGGTTTTTTTATTGTTGTTGTTGCCTTTTTCCCTGATAATCTTGGTAAATGACTAATAGTATCATTGCTTGGTCATAGGGTATACTCAGTTTTAAAACTCTTTGGGAAAAATTTCAGGTTTTTCTCCAAAATGGTTATTCAGTTCAAAGTTATACCAACAGTATATTAATGTCCAAATTTTTCCACATCTCCTCCAGCATCTGTCATTTCCCTCTTCTATAATTTTAGCTAAGCTAATAGATGTGATACAATACGTCAAAGTTGTTTTAATTAGCATTTCTACAATCAATGATTTTGAGCATTTTTTCATGTGACTATAGCTAGTTTTGATTTCTTCATTGAAAAACTGCCCATTCATATCCTTTGACCCCTTTTCATTTGGGTAATGACACACATTCTTATAAATTTGACAAAGTTTCTATATATTTGAGTTATGATGTATTCATCCAAGAAACTGTCTATAAGTTTTCCCCCTATTTTTACTTCCCTTCTAATCTTAGCTAAACTGGTTTCATTTGTACAAAATCTTTTGTTTTTAATTTAGTGTAATCAAAATTGCCCATTTTGCATCTCACAATGATATGTATTTATAATAATAAATTCTTCTTCTATCCATTAGTTTCAAAAGTAATGTGTTTTATATTTTTAGTTTTCTTATAATATCTCCTTTTATATCTGTTATATATCCATTTAGACCTTATCTTAGAAAATGGCATAATATATTGATCTATATCCAATTTCTGCCAGACTCCTTTCCAGTTTTCCCAATAAATTTTACCAAATAGTGTATTCTAATTCCCAAATAATAAATCTTTACATTTGTCAAACACAAGACTGCCATAAGCATTAACTACAATGTATTGTATGTCTGTTCTGTTCTACTGATGCACTTTTCTATTTCTTGGCCAGCACAAGATAGTTTTGATACTTATAGCCTTATAATGCAGTTTAAAGTCTGGAACTACTGAACTTCCTTCTTTACATTTTTTTCATTACTTCCTTTGGAATTCTTGGCACTTTGGTTTTTTTCCAAATGAATTTCATTATTACATTTTCTAACTTATTTTTTTCATAATTTAACTGAGATGGCACTGAATAAGTGTTAGTTTAGGTAAAATTGTCTTTTATTATATTGGTTCTGCCCACCAATAAATGATATATTGATGATGATCTAAATCTGATTTTATAAAAAATATTTTAAAATCATCTTCCTGTAGTAACTAGATTTGTCTTAACCTATATACTCACAGGCACTTTATATGATCTACAATTATTATAAAATAAGTATCTCTTACCATCTCTTTTTGAAGTGTTTTGTTGTTATGTAAAAATCGTGATGATTCATGTAGGTTTATTTTATATCCTGCTACTTTGCTTAAGTTATTCATTGTTTCAACTAACATTTTTTAATCTCTAGGGTTTTCCAAGTATATTATCATATCATCTGCAAAGAGAGCTAATTTTATTACCACATTACCCATTCTGATTCCTTTTATTTCTTTATCTTCTCATATTGCTATTGTTAGCATTTCACATACAATATTGAATAATACTGTTGATAATGGGCTTCCTTATTTCTCTCTTGATCTTTTTGGAAAGGCTTCTTGCTTATCCCCATTACAAATAATGCTTGCTGATATTTTCAGGCAGATATTTCTTATCATGTTAAGAAAAATCCATTAATATCTATGCTTTCAAGCGTTTTTAATATGAATGAGTGTTGTATTTTTTCAAAAGCTTTTTCTGCATCTGTTGATGCAATCATATGATTTTTGTTTCCTTTTTATGGATATAATTATTTATGTTAATAGTTTATTTCTTATGTTAAACCATCCCTGCATTCCTGGTATAATTGCCATTGATCACCATGTATAATCTTTGTGTTATATTGTTGTAGTCTCCTGGCTAGTCTTTTGTTTAGAATTTTTGAATCCAAATCCATTAATGAAATTGGTCTATGATTTTCTTTTCCTGTTATACTATTCCTGATTTAGGTATCAGCACCATATTTGGTTCATCAAAGGAGTTTGGTAGGACTCCTTCTTTGCATACTATTATAAACAATTTATTTAATATTAGAATTAGTTTATCTTTAAATGTGTGCTAGAATCCATTTATAAATCCATCTAGTCTTGATACTTTCTTCTTAGGAAGCTCCCTTATGGCTGGCTCAATTTCTTTTAAGAAATATGTTTATTTAGGTATCCCATTCCCTCTTATATTAATCTAGGCAGCTCATATTTTTTTAAAAAATATTCTTCTATTACACTTAAATAATAAATTTGTTGCCATATGATTAGTAAAATAACTCCTAATAATAGCTTTGATTTCATTTTCACTATTCATATATTCATTCTTCTTATTCTTGATATTAGTAATTTGATACTTCTCTTCCTTCATAAATCCAAATCTTTCAATATTTCTCTAACTCCACCAACTTATGATGTCCTACAACATTACAATATTCCAACCTTATACTGTCTAATTGTTTTAAATGATCAAAAATAATATTGATTAATATGGCTGAGATATAGTGTAGTTTCCTACTTTTTTCTTTTGATTGAATCTATTTTAGTTTAAACTTTGTCTGAGATCATGATGACTACCCTTGCTTATTACCGCTAATAAATTATAACACTGATCTTTATTTTATCTTTGTGTGGTTGCTTCCTGCCTCTTCTACTTCATTTCTACCAGCTACCTTGCCCTCCTATTAGTTAATCTAGAACCCCCCAAAGATCCCTCCTTTATCCTCCCCACCCACACACCATTTATTCATATTATCTTGTTTCTATCTGGATATAGAAGACTTTTATAGTCTTCCAAATATATATATATATATATATATAATATATTATGTTATATATAATATATATATAATATTATATAATATATATATCACCTTCTCTTTATCCCATTCCCTACACACACACACACACACACACACACACTCACACACATACATACATATAGTTTACTATTTAACCCAAATATCATGTGAGTAGGGTTGCCTTTATTTTGACTTGCTCCTCTTCTTCTAATGCTTCAGGACAATTTTGTTTAATTATTTCTTATATTATTGAATCAAGATTCTCCTTTTGGTCATAGATTTCAAGTAGTCTGATTATTCTTACATTTTTCTCTTCGTGAGGTTTTTTTCTTCTCTCTTTTTCTTCTATTTTTTTCATTCTTTCATATTTTGTTTTACTATCTCTTGGTCCCCATTGAGAAGACAATCTGTTCAATATAGTTTACACATGTGTAGTTACACAAACCGTTTCCATAGTAGTCATACTGTGAAAGACTAACTATATTTCCCTCCACCCTATCCTGCCC